>CM061558.1:148579331-149838228 GCA_030864225.1 Capsicum baccatum var. pendulum
CTCATTCTGGTTTAACAAAATAAAATAGATGTATTCTAAAGGTCGTGAATCAATAGAATAGTAAATACAAGAACATAAGAACAATCAAATATTATAATCAACTTTAACCAACTTAAATGTATGCTAAGGAATCATGTTCATAGCCTAAAACCTAGAAATATGGTATTTAATTACTCATAGTCATACAAATAATCACCATTAAATCATTCATAAGTAAAACTAAAAGTAAAATAAGGAAAAACCCCAGCTTAGAGCCCTTAATGCCTTCTCTACTCTCTAATCTTGTATTGTTCCAAATATGTCTTGTAAATGTTTCTAAGTACTCCTTATATAGTATTTTAGGTCTTCCATAGTATGAACCATATGAAACATATCCATTAACCCCTTCTCCCCTAACTTAAACAAGTGAAAAACCCATCTTTTACACGTCCCATGAGGGGGAATTGTGTCTCATGGACATTGTAGGGCCAGGGAGGGTGAAAAGTATAACCATAGAACACCCTAAATAGTTTAAAATTTACATAGGGGGTGTATTTAAAATCCCTCTCCCATGCTATGGGGGGTGCGGCGCAAGGACCCCTCCTCAGGGTGAGGTTTCAGCCAATCTTTGCTAACTTCTTCTCATCCACTTGTTCCTTGTTTTCCCAGTTCTTATGGATTTTTTAGGCTTAGTTAAGATTTCATAGCTTCTTCAATGGTCTCCTACAAAATATAATAATAAACAATATTACATACAACATAATAGAGCTTATTAAAGTACACTAGAACAAACATTGTGTAGCTAGTTGAACTAGTTTCACGTCTAAACCCTATTTGACCCTTTTGACTCTTAAATTCTTTTAGATACAACTTAAACACTATACACATGTAAATTAGCACATAGATACACAAAAACATATTTTTTTCTTCATTAAGCACATCAAGTTGTACTTAAAACTAAGCTAAATGCTCGTAGATAACGACACTTTGGTGTACAAATACACCTAAGATCACCACCCCATACTTATTTGTTAATCCTCAACAACACTTTACATTAATCACAATAAGGGAAAACTCAACATTAATAATTGAACTATGACACTCAAGCTAAAAGTATAATGATTACATGAATAGAAAGTTCTATATTAGTCATGTCATATTGCAATTGAAACCACATGAATACTACTTCAAGGCTATCCTCAAGAATTTACTCTACTAAGTTGGAAAGCTCATGCATATTACTCAACAAAGAGATAATATAAGCCACTAATACATCATTAAACATGTATCCTCACAGCAAAAGAGTCACCTATATTCACTCATAGATATGCAATTTAACATAAGAATGGGTGCAAGAAACAAATTTTATTCACCCTCATAAAGAATTTGCATCTCACATAAGATGAACCATAATTTTTCCCTTGGTGTAGTACTCACTGACGTCAGAATATAAAAGTTTAAGATCAAGTAGGACTTTAAGGATTATAATATAGGCTAAGCGACGGGTAGGAACTATTCTGGCCAGTAAGATTGACTATTTTTTGTAAGTGCTTTAATACACTACAGTTTACATGAAACTCATATCTAACAAACATATTTTCACCAGTTTTATTTTTACGCCTCTTTTTTGTTTTACCCAATCTCTTTAAACTATCTTACACATCTTAGTAGGGATTATTTTCCATCAACACATAATTCATTGATCAATTTTTCTTTTCATTACATTACTCTCAACCACAACACATAAACCTTTCAAACACACCAATAACTATTATTTTGGGGTTTCACGTTCACCCTTTTGATTTTTCAATTTTACACTCCATAACATCTTAATTTTTCAAAAAAATATCTTTAGAGTTTTGGATCAAATTATAGTCAGTTGAAAGAGAAGGAACAAGCTACATATGAGTCTACCGAAGAATAGGTTCAAGTCTCAACAAGGCTAACTAAAGGTCATGTAAAAAGGATACATAAAGAAAGTATAAACATAACTATTAAAGAAATACCTATATCATCTCCTAAACCCAACATTCTTTATTTTGTTTTGCAAACACACGAGGAAAGTTTAAGACAACAATATTGATGTGCTATAGAAATATAGTACTTTTGACACTTAAAACGTGGAAAATATGTAAGTTTCTGAGGGCTTTTTATTAGATATGATCTATTTTAGGTATGTTTTGTAGGAAACTATATTTTGAATGATAAGTTTATGAAAAGGGTGAAAAAAATGTGTTTTGGTCACTTTTGGGGAGATTATGGATGTTTGGGATGTTTTTCAACTTGATCATTATCAATGCATGTTTGAGAGTCAAAGACGAGATAAAAAACTGACCTCAGGTACCTACTAAGTCAACCTACAAACCACATGTACACCTAGGACCGCATATAGACAATGTGGGTGCCATAAACCTAAAATCTCGAGAGCTGACTTGCAGGAAAAATATCCATCTGGTACCTGTGGTCTGTACCTATGCCCTGTGTTAGACTACAGGTAGTACTTGCACCCTGCTAGACCACAGGTATAGAGAGCAGGTGGCCACCGACCTGATTTTCTCATATTTCATTCAGGATTTATTTTTAGGGTTTTCTCATGTACTATAAATACCCTTATGAATTTTTTAGTAGGAGTTAAGCATTTTTGACACTAAGAAACATATTTTAATGTCAAGATCTATCTTTGATCTTGGGATTTCCTTGTATTGACTTTGATTGATTATTTAGTTTACAGTTGTGAGTTTTTATTCATTTTATCATTGTGATTTCATATATGCTTTCTATTATTAATGTTAGTGATTTCTTCACAATCATGAGCGGCTAAAACCCATAGTTAGGGTTGTAGAACCCTGGTGAATTGAAAAAGTAGGGGACGAGTCATTTTTTATTTGAACCAATACCAATGGCATGCATTATTTAAGCTTCGTTATGATTGATTTCATAATGGGTGCACATATTAAGATCTCACCTAGATATTGTTAGTTACTCCAAAAGAGTAGTAGTGATTAGGAGAAGATAAAGATAATATTAATTTGGAGTTTAACTATTTATCCATGCTTCTAGGTTCTATCTAAGTAAGATGGTTAGGTTTTATCTAATAACTAGAGACTCAAAAGGTAAAGTTAATAGGGATCAAGATAAGGTTTAGTAATGTGACCCCCCTAAGACTCAAAAGGTAAAGGGTGAAATCCTCCTACACATCTAAAAGACTGTAGGAGGTACATAACTTATTGATTCTATATGTAAGGTATTGGATTGGTTCAACAATGCATGATAAATTTATGGAGTTGAGAAGCCAGGGGGAATACAATCCTAGTGTTCACTTACTACTGATTTCAACAAAGTTAATATTGTTCTTTATTAGAGATTACTATAAACAAACCCTTGATTTACTTTTCTTATTCTGCCCATTGACTATAACTACTGAGATCTACAAAGCCACATGCTCTCTTGGTATTTGACCTCAACCTTATTTGGTTTACTATATCTTGACAATGATCGTACCATTATCTAAAAGGAGGTGTTACTTGGACGTCATTAAGAAATAGGCATTGTTGCTGGGGACACGGTGTTGATTTATGAATTGAAGATTGTTGCAGTTTTTGGGTTTGTAAATTTGTTTTATTGTTCTTAGTTGGGAATACGCTGGTGTATGCTTAGCACACATATTATAGGCAATTCCTTACTCCCAGTCAAACAGAATATAGAGTTGATCCTACAAACACCTGGTAGGATGTCTAAGCAGAAAAGAGCTGATAATCTTGAAGGGGTTCATGATGCTGTACCTTCGCCCAAAGGAGTGCAAGATATTGTTGATTGTTAGATAGGTGAGTTGTTATATCATGTTGAAGTCGAGAATAGGTCAAAGGAAGAAGCTCATAGAGCAACTAGGGAAGCAAATATTTCTAAGTAGAGACAAGCAACAGACTATCGAGCAGCACTTAATGGAAACTAAAATAGAGCTAGAGGTTTCTATGTTCAAGTAATCCCAGCATATTTGTACAAGCAGCCATATACAGATGCTAACAAAAATCTGGGATATGCTGAGCCTAGTGATACTGGAGCCATAGTACCTCCTGTTTTCCCCCAGGCATCAAATTTGACATTACGAGTACCATGATCCAACTTCTAAATTTGAAGGGTGTGCTTGCAGAATTGTTTACCGATCATACAAATTTGCTCCTTGCAAATTCATTGGGATCTGCACCTCATATACCATTCCAGGGGTAGATCAGGAAACACTTAGACTGAGTCTTTTCCCCATCTCTCTTACTAGAGAAGCATCTTTATGGTTAGAGGAATTGCCAAGAGTCACTATCATGACTTAAAATAAGTTACATAGTCAATTCTTAAATAGGTTCTTCCCTCTATCAAGTATGTTATAGCTCAAGGATGAGATTTATAATTTTAGGCAGCTGCAATCAGAGTCCATGTACGAGTCTTGGTTCAAGTTTAAGAAGAAGCTGAGCATGGTTCCAAAACATCAATTTCCAGGGATAAGCTTATCAAAGGTATTCTAAATATCCCTGACCATACATTCCAGATAAATGAAAGACACCATCTCTGGAGGAGCTTTAACAAGACTATGTTGGGAGGCATCTTCAGGGATGTTAGATAGTATCTCACTCACTAACTGAGGATGGCAAACTAGGGAGGCTGAGAGGGGATCTGGCATATATTCTATTGGAGCCTCCTGTGACCCTAGAGCGGTTGATGATAGAGTAGTGCAAGAAATTAAGTTACTAAGGACTTATTCGGTATACTAGCAAAATAGTTTGCAGTAGCAAATTCTGAGAAAGTGATATAGTAGCCTCACAGGGTCAGCTTCCAAAGCATACATGTTAGAATTGAAAGAGGAAGCGAATTATTTGGATTATCAAATAGCAGGTTTCTGAGCCCAAGGTCAAGGTAACCAAGGTCGAAACTATTATGATAGATACAAAGATTGTAGAAGAATGTGAGATAGTGATTGATGGGAGAAGGATAACTATAGAAAGAAGGGAGATAGGTACATTATACCTGGTAAATGAGATGCAAAATACAGAATGGAGGAGATGCTAGCTAAGCTGGTGAAGGGTCAAGAAAGTTTGGAGACAAGCCTTAAGGAGATTAAAAATAATATTTTAGGGTTGACCTAGAAGGTTGAGTCATATGCCACTATGATCAAGCAGTTGGAGCACCAGTTTGGGCAGATGTCCGCAAATCTGAACTAAAGGTAGCCAGGTACCTTTTCGAGCAACACAGTGTAAAATTTGAGAAATGATGGTCATGTATTTGTTATTACCACTAGGAGTGGTTTCACTACTATGGATCCTTCATTACCTGCTGATAAAGTTATTGATGATGAGATATCTATTGCTAAGTCTAAGAAGATAACAGGTGACAAAGGTATAGTTGGTGAAGATAAAGGTAATGGTCCAGTTATTAAGCCAAAAGTCAGACAGATCCTGAGACTACCCCTAACTTTTCCTCAATAATTGAGGAAAAATAAAGAGGAAGGTAAATTCAAGTGGTTTATTAAGATGCTGATAGAATTCAGCTTAAACATACCTCTTCTTGAGGCATTAGAGCATATACCTAGATACGCCAAGTTTATGAAATAGTTGTTCATAAGGAATAAATAAGCGACTATTGAGGATGTTGGTGGTGTGCACCATTGCAGCGTATTCATGACTAGGTCCTTGGCGCAGAAAAGTGGTGATCTTAAAGCATTCAATATACCAAGCACTATTAGGTCATCCCAATTTGCTCGAGCCTTGTGTGATTTAGGGGCCAGCATTAATTTGATGTCGCTAGCCGTATTTAAGCAATTGGGCTTGAACCCTCCAGAATTGACTTCAATACTATTATTGATGGCTGACCACACAGTGAAAAAGCTTATAGGAATCTTATTTGATGTGATCATGAGGATGGATAACTTTATTTTTCTGGCTAACTTTGTCATCTTAGATTATGAGGTTGACACCAAGATGCCTATTATACTGGCAAGACCATTTATGGCCATAGGCTGAGCTCTGGTTGACATTCAGAAAGGTGAGTTAAAATTCAGAGTCAATAGTGAGGGGGTGACATTCTACATCTAAAATTCAATGAAGTAGCCAACTGATATGAGGGTAGTATCGGTAATTGATTATATTGATGACCTTGGAGGATATTCCTATGGGTATATTAATAAATTTTTAGTAGTCATGATACCCGCATTGTGTCGTGACGTTCAATCAAGCCTTGCATTAGAGGAAATCTATGGGCTTTTTGGCGAAGTTTCAGTAACCAACATAGCCATGTCATGCCGCAACGTTAAAGTAAGTGCTGAGTATGAGGAAACCTACTATGTTTTAGTGTTCATATTTTATGTTGTTTTTGTCTTTTTTTAGTTTTTTAGCTTTTGAACTTTACCCGAAATACGATTAAAATTACTACATTCATCAATTTCCAGATAAGGGGACTATGTGATCAGCGCATCATGGTCACAAGTCTCACATGGTAAGTGGAATAACAAGTCAAAAATTTGAAACTTTGAGGGTGAAAAAATGGTAAGTTACGGAATCAGGCATTTAATTTTACTTTTGAGACCTAAAACTTAGGTTGTTGGACCATAAGTATCTGAAAAATATCAAAACGCTGAGTCAGGTTTGCAGAAAGGTGGGCAAAAGATTTTGGTTTGGTACCTATATGCAGTACCTGCAGGCCGCAGGTACTACCTACGCCCAAGGAACGACCACGGGTACAGGGAGCAGGTACGTGCCATGGGTAGGTCAAATTTTGGGCCCATTTTTTTTTAAAATTTTAGGTCCACCAATAATTAAATATGACCTAAATCTGCCACCCACCTATATATAAACATTCTTACCCTCATTTTAACTCATTCTAATCCTCAAAACTTCACTTTTTCCTTTGAATTAAAACTTCCTACTTAAAATATAAACCATCCCCACACTTAAGTAAAGTCTAAATTGACACTTGTTTGAGATACCAACTTGTCCCAACATACTAAAAGAAGTTTCAACCTTGGTTTTGCTTGAGTTTTTCATTATCTCTTACGGATCTTCATATAAAAGGTAACTTTCTTGAATCCTAATGGTTATTTATTGGTCTATCTATTGTCCAAATAATTTGATATGTGTATTCCATTGCAAAATATATTAAAACTATCATGCTTGTATGTGGGAGCCTTGAAGTAGCCTAAAATAATAATGTAGGGCCTAGTTTTGAACTAAAATTCTGAATTTAGGCCCTAACCAGAAGTTGAACTTGAATGAATAAAGTAATACCATGAGTTGATCATGATTGTTTACTTTGAAATTCGTGATTATTGATTAGTGTGTATACATTGTACTTTTTGGTGTTTCAAATATGTTATAGGGATGTTAAAATTAAGGAAAAATTCAAACTTTTTGAATTTTGAGTTTTTCTTTGACTTTTTATATCCCTCACTTTTGTTGGAAATTGACAATTGGTTTTTAAGGTACATATGTCACCTAAAGCAGTAAAGATGAAACATCCTAAGTTTTGACCTTAGAAACTTTCTTGGAAATCTATTCTCCAGACCTAATACGACTCATGGATACGAGTTATATGCTGGGGTACGTGTGGTATAGTCCTGTCGTATGCTGACTAGTTTTAGTTGGTGGGATAGTTTTGATCACTGGAATGTTCATAACTTAGGGGTACGACTCATAGGATTTGGTATGAGTCGTATAATGGACTTATATAGTGGATAGTGTTTGATCCTCCTAGTATTTTATTCTGCCATGGATAAAGGTTATAGGTATGCATCGTATGCTGTGGTTACCACTTAGTTGGATGAATCGTGTACTGGATAGTGTTTGATCCAAGGATTTACGCTTGGATACGAGTGGTGGGTACCAATTATATAAGAGGGTATGACTCATATGGGTTAGTCGTATCCCTGTGATAGGTTTTTAAGGGATTTAAGCGAGGATATTTTGGATATTTCCCTACTTACCCTAAGTAGGACCCACGACTTCTAATATACTTAGGAGGTTATTTACCCTATTATTCTATTCATTAACACTCAGAAATTATTCCAAAATACTCTATAATTCTCTCAAGAGCGTTTGGGGAATGAAGGCTCGGGTTTCATCTTATGGATTATTTTAAGGCTTGTCTTGGTGATTTATTTCCATCAATTGTTTGGTATAAGGCATAATTCTTTCTCTCATTGTAATTTCAACAAAAGGCATTGTTTATATGATTGATTTCATGGTTTTACTATTTCATAATTATGGTTTCCAACTATTATTTAGGGGTTTTGACATTGAATACTTAGCTTTGATTTCCCATGATTTTAATTATGATTTTATATGTATTAATGGTGGTTTTGTACAATTAGATTGAATGTTAATGGTTTAATATTCTTTGGAATTGCTTTTGGATATATTATGCTCCCAAGGTGTTCGATAAAATGCTTATAAAGATATATTTATTGCATTGACTTCTTTGAATGGAACTCTTGCATATTTTAAACTGGATAAAGGATTTATACATGGTTTAAATAATTTGTAAAGGCTAAAGGCTAAATGGTTATACTTGTGGAAAACATGGAATCTCCCAAGTAGATTTAATATGGTAATTGAAAGGGTAGCTAAGGTCCCCTTAGCCTAAATGGTTTTGCTAGGGATATTATTTGCAAGTAAGAAGTGGTATGATGATACCACCAATATTGGCCTTGGTTAATAAATGGTAAATGGATTGTTTGGACATATTTTTCATTAGGCATTAACGACGAAAAGTGTAGCTAAGCTGTGGAAAGTGGCGGTCCCAGGGGACCAAAACTCAAAACTTATATTTGCTGATATGAAGGGTTTTTGATTACTATATGTGAGTGTCATATTTTATATTGGAGAGATATACTAGTTATCCCATAGGATATTCCCTAGTCATGTGGCTATACGCACTAGGGCCCTTTCAGCAGGGGAGTTAAACCTATATGGCCCATAAGTAGCTAGGACGGCAAAGCTACATAGCCTAGGAAAAGGTTTTAAGTGCATAATAAACCCGATCCCTTTTCCAAGATTTTATGTGTGTATGGTTTTACTTTGTTTTATAACTTCCATTATTTTATCCTTATCCTAAGATTCATGCTAGCATTCATTTGCTAACCTCATTTACTGGTAGTTGTATACCCATACTATGAAGGAACCAGTCATTCTACTTCTCTTATTTAGCATACAGATTTGGTATCAGTATTTGGACTGAAGTGGTTAGCTTCCATCCTTTTGACAGGCATTATTTCATGTTATGGATTTCTTTAGACACTTTTCTTTTATTTTGGATATTGGTTTTGGCCATGGTTGGGGGTATGTCCCAATTGAATTTATTTACTCTTTTAGATAGAGGCTTTATGCTACTTCTGGGATTGGTTTGGGCAGGAACAATATTGGTGTTAGCCTTCGCATTAGAATAAGCTGAGAGGCTGGCATCATCGAACATCATTTCTTATTATTTCATCATATTATATTTTGGGACTGATTTTTATGTTATGTTTTGGTGTTTTCTTTGGTTTATGGTCTATGGGTTGGTTTGGTATAGTTGGGCAGTTGGTATGGTACAGTTGGACTCAATTGGATCAGTCACGTTTGTTACCCTATCCTAGCACCTTAATGCAAACAATATGCTATTTTTTTATATGTTTGAAATTCAGCCCATCTAAAACTGGATATAAGTGGTTGGATTGGTAATAGGGGAAGGTCCCCGATTCTAGTTGAACTTGGGATGTCCATTACGTCAAGGCCCGGGGTCGGGTCATGTCAAGTTTGTATCAGAGATTTAGGTTCATGGTCAACTAGGATTCCACAAAGCCGTGTTGAGTAGAGTCTTTTTCAGGGGTGTGTAGGGTGCCATACTCATAAGAGAGAGGCTAAAAGACATTAAGGAATGTTTCACTTTCTTGGTATTCTATCTTCAATTCTCAATCCTAGAATCTCCTCTAATCTTTGTTCGTTCATATTTTAGATTATGCCTCCTAGATCTAGAACACACAGAATTTCTTCCGTCCCATCTAGAGATAATGCTAAACGGGTACGTCCTATATCTGGAGTACATCTTTGATCTCATGGTCCTATTCCTAATGGTGCTGGATTTCCTCCTATTCTATCTAGTTCTTCTTAGGTTCCTTAAGGCAATGTAACAAACGCAGAATTTCATTAATCTATTTTTGACATTACCTAATTGGTTACTTCTCAGGCTGGTAGGGTGGGACTGGTGCTTTGTTTGCTAAGGCCATAAGGGTTGGTCAATTTATAAAGATAGGTCCTCCAACTTTTACTGAGGTAAAGGTGGGGGAGGATCCATAGGGCTTCTTAAATGAGATAGACGAGATTTTTTGGGTAATGTAGGCTACTAATGTAGAGGGGTTAACTTTGCAGCTTATCATCGCAAAGATATAGCTTATTAGTGGTATGAGGAGTGGGATAGGGATAGAGGTGATATGGAAGAGGAAGGGTTGTGGGAGGCTTTTTCTAATGCCTTCTTCGATCAGTTCTTTACTCAAGAGTTGAGGGAAGCAAATATAGAGGAGTTTGTGAACCTCGGGTAGGGGAGAATGTTTGTAAAGGAATATACTTTAAAGTTCCATCAGCTATCAAGGTATGCCCCTAATTTGGTGGCTGATCTAAGGTCAAGAATGAGGAAGTTTACTTTTGGGTTGAATAGAGATTTAATTTTGTAGAGCAAGACTGCCTTGCTAATTAAGGATATTGTCATATCGAGTTTGATTATTCATATGCAGCAGGTTGAGGATGACTGGAGAAAGTAAGAAAATTTTAGGGATAGGCAGGGGAAGAGAAGCATATTTTATGAATAGGGAGGTGTTCAGTCTCAGGGTGGTAGAGATGGTGGCAACTGCCAGAAAAAAAAGTGGCAGAGTTTAGGCTCATTTTTGGCTAGTTCTCCTTATCAGTCGAGAGACAGGCGTCATCAAGGTGGTGAAAATTCTCGGGCATAGGTTGCCTAATCTCAGCCGAGCAGAGGTCAATCAGTTCATTTGTGTCCTCCTTGTCAATTCTATGGTCATTTGTATTGGGGTTATTGCAAGGAAGGAAGAGACAAGTGCTTCAAGTATGGCCAGGTAGGCCATCAGCCTAGGTATTATCCTATCAATAAGGTTTCTATAGGGGTGAATAAGATTCATGTGGCTTCATCTTCTGTGATTGCACCTGGTAGTATGGCATATGCTTCTGTTACTGCTCCTAGTTCTAGAGTTGGTCTAAACAAGTTGTATGATTTGGTATCCCGATAGGAATTTGAGGCATCACCCAATATCATTACTGGTAGGTTATAATTTTTCTCTCATGACATATATTGTTTGCTTAATATGGGGTCCGCTCTTTCTTATATGACTCCATATATGGTTGTGTCTTTTTGTTTCGATCCAGAAGTTTTGATCCAAAAGGTATCTCAGATCTTTTTTTTATTTCTACCTTGAAAGGTGACTCGGTTATTTCTAAGAGATACTATAGGGATGTTGTAGCTGTTAGTGGTAAGCAGACCTTGTTAGATCTATTTGAGTTGGATATGGTAGATATTGATATAATCTTAGGTATGGATTAGTTGCATTCTTGTTATGCATCTATGGATTGTCGAACCCGTAGGGTTATTTTTAAGTTCCTTGATGAACTGATTATAGAATGGTAGGATTTTTGTTTAGCACGTAGGAGGAGGTTTATTTCTTATCTTAGAGATCGGAAGTTAATCTCTTAGGGTTTCCTTTATCACTTGGTCCGAGTTAAATATTCTAACTCGGAAGGTCTTTTTTTATCTTTGGTCCCTGTGGTTAATGAGTTTCCAGAGGTATTTTCGGATGATCTTCCTAGTGTTCCTCCAGATAGGAAAATAGAGTTTGATCTTGATTTGCTTTGGTACACTCATCCAATTACTATTCCACCGTAAGAATGACCCCGACTGAGTTGAGGGAACTTAAGGAGCAACTTAAGGATCTTCTATAAAAAGGGTTTATTTATCCTAGTATTTCTCCATAGGGTGCACCAGTGTTGTTTGTGCTCAAGAAGGATGGCTCCCTTCGGATGTGCATTGACTACAGACAGTTAAACAAGGTGATGATGGTCAGAACAAGTATCCTCTCCTAAGGATAGATGATCTATTTGATCAGTTATAGGGCTCCAAGTTTTTTTCTAAGATAGATCTTCTAGATTAGGGAGGTAAATATACCTAAGATGGCTTTTCATACATGGTATGGGCATTTTGAGTTCTTAGGGATCTTATTTGGGTTGACTAATGCTCCGACAACATTAATGGACTTGATGAACAAGGTGTTCAGGCAGTATTTAGATCGCTTCATCATTGTGTTTATTGATGTAATGCTGAATTATTCAAAGAGTGAGGTGGACCATGCTAATCACCTCCATATGGTGTTGTAGACCTTAAAGGAACAACAGTTGTATGCAAGGTTCTCTATGTGTGAGTTGTTGTTAAACGTTATAACTTTTTTAGGTCATGTTATTTCTAGTGAAGGGGTCATGGTAGATCCACAGAAGGTTTTTGTAGTAAAAAGGTGGCTAGGCTCATGATTCCATCTGATATCTGGAGCTTCTTGGGTTTTGCTAGGTATTATAGGCAGTTTCTGGAAAGCTTATCTTCGATAGTTGCTCCTTTGACTAAGTTGAATCAGAAGAAGCTTAAGTTTTCTTGGTCGGATGCTTGTGAAGGGAGTTTGAGAAGTTAAAAGATAAGTTGACTCCGGCTCCAATCCTAATCATGTAGGAAGGCAATAATGGGTTTGTGATTTATTGTGATGCATCTCGGGTGGGTCTTGGTTGTGCATTGTTGTAGTATAGGAAGGTAATTGCCTCTGATTTAAGGCAGTTGAAGGTATATGAGAGGAATTATCCTACTCATGATTTGGAGCTGTTGGCGTTTGTTTTTTCTTTAAAAATATGGTGGCATTATTTGTATGGTGTTCACATGGATATCTTTTCTAATCATAAGTGTCTTCAGTACGTTTTCACTCAAAAAGAGCTTAATCTCAGGCAGAGGAGGTGGCTTAAGATTCTCAAGGATTATAAAATGTCTTCACTACTACCCAGGCAAGGCTAATATGATTATTGATGCTCTTAACAGGTTATCCATAAGGATTTTAGCTAACGTGGAGAAAGGCAAGCGATAGTTGGTGATGGATATTCACCGTTTGGCTAATCTTGAAGTTCGTCTCTTGGACTCTAAGGATGGTGGTGTGATGGTGCAAGAAGTGGTTTGATCGTCTCATGGTTCCAAGATTAACGAGAAGAAAGTTCTGGATCCTGTCTTGATGAAAATCAAGAGTCACTTTGGTGGGAAAAAAGTTAGTGTTGTTTGAGATCAGTTGTGATGGTACTTTATGGTACCAAGAGAGGTTATGTGTTCCTGATGTCGATGGGTTACGTGAAAGGATTTTGTCTGAGGTGCATGAGTCGCACTATATTGTTCATCCTGGCTCAACAAAGATGTATCATGATCTCAAGGAGATCTATTAGTGGAATGGCATAAGGCGGGATGTGGCTAATTATGTGGCCAAGTGTATAGTGTATCAACATGTTAACATTGAGCACATGAGGCCAGGAGAGTTGTATCAAGAAATTGATTTTCTCAAATGGAAGTGAGAAGTGATCAATATGGACTTCGTTACCGATCTTAGCCAGTCTCGGAATCAGTGTGATTCAATTTAGCTCATCGTGGATAGGATGAGCAAGTCTGAATATTTCTTGCCAATGCAGACTACCTTTTTGGCAGAGGATTATGCGCGGTTGGATTTTCAGGAGATTGTGAAGCTGCATGGGGTACCTATTTTGATTATCTCTGATCGTGGTATGTATTTTACGTCTTATTTTTTACGATCTTTACAAAAAAGGTTGGGGATTAAGGTTAGTTTGAGTACTGCTTTTTATCCATAGTTGGATGGGCAAGCGGAGAGAATTATTCAGACATTGGAATATATGCTTTGGTCATGTGTGATTGCTTATGATAGAAATTAGGTTAAGTATCTATCTTGGTGGAGTTTGCTTACAGTAATAGCTATCATTCGAGTGCTGGTATGGCTCCGTTCGAGGTGTTGTTGGTAAGAGGTGTAAATCTCCTATTGGGTAGTTTGAGCTTGGAGAAGTGGACATGTTTGGTCCAGATTCATCCTATAAATATATGGAGAAGGTGAAGTTGATTCAGAATAGGCTTAAACCTGCCCAGAGTCACCAAAAGTCTTATGCAGATGTTAGGCATAGAACTTGAAGTTTTAGGTCGGGATAGGGTGTTCCTCAAGGTATGTCCAATAAAGAGAGTGGTGCAATTTCGCAAAAAAGGGAAACTCAGTCCTCAGTTTATTGGTCCTTATGTGATTTTATGGAGAATTGGCAATGTTTCTTATGATTTGGATTGTCCATCTAGCTTAAATTTGGTCCATCCGGTCTTTCATGTTTCTATGTTCAGGAAGTGTCTTGGTAATCCTTCTTCAGTTGTTCCATTGGAAGGATTGAGTATTTTGAATTCTCTATCTTATGAAGAGGTCCTAATTGAGATATTACATAGACAAGTTCGTCGGTTTCGAACCAAGGATGTGGCTTTGGCTATGGTTCTATGGCAGAACCATAAAGTGGAAAAGGCTACTTGGGAAGTGGAAGAGGACATAAAGTCTAAGTATCCGCATCTATTTTATGCTCCAGGCATTTGTGCGGAAGTATATGTCCTTAACACATCTTTATTTTCTGAGTTTATTAAAGGGAAGATTAAAATCTTTTCCTCTTTGTTTTCAAATTTTGTTAAAGAGATATTTAACAATGCAAATGACTCTATGTATGGTTTCCCCTACCTTGTCCGTCATTCGAGGATGAATGTTCCCAGTGTGGGAGACTGAAACATCCTGCGTTTTAACCCTTAGAAAATTTCCTAGAAATCTATTTTCAGGACCCAATATGACTTATTGGTATGATCCGTATACTGGGGTACAAGTGGTATGGTCCTATCGTATGTTGAACAGTGTTAGTTGGTGGGATGGTTTTGATCAATGGAATGGTCATAACTTAGAGGTACGAGATGTAGAGCTTGGTATGGGTTATATCATGGACTCGTATGGTGGATAGTATTTGATCCTCCTAGTATTTCATTCTACTGGGAATATGGGTTATAGGTATGTATCGTATGTTGTGGTTACCATTTAGTTGAATGAGTGGTGTACTGGACAGTGTTTGATCCAAGGGTTGAGGCTTGGATACGAGTGGTGGCTGCCGATCGTATAAGAGGGTAGACTCATATGGGTCAGTCGTATCCCTGTGATGGGTTTTTAAAGGATTTAAGAGAGGGTATTCTGGATATTTTCCTACATACCCTAATTAGGACCCACGACTTCTAATACACTTAGGAGGTTATTTACCCTATTATTCTATTCATTAACACTTGGAAATTATTCCAATACACTCTATAATTCTCTCAAGAGCTTTTAGGGAAAGAAGGCTAGGGTTTCATCTTACAGATTACTTTGGGGCTTGTTTAGGTGATTTTTTCCATCAATTCTTCGGTATAAGGCATGATTCTCTTCCCTCATTGTAATTTGAACAAAATTCTTGGTTTATATGACTGATTTCATGGATTTACTATTTCATCATTATGGTTTCCAACTATTATTTTAGGGTTTTGATATCAAATGCTTGGTTATGGTTTCCCGTGGTTTTAATTATGCTTTTATATGCATTAATAGTGATTTTGGAGAATTGGATAGCATGGTAATGGTTTAATGTTCTTTGGAATTGGTTTTTGTTATATGATGCCCCAAGATGTTTGATAAAATGCTTATAAAGATATTCATTGCATTGACTTTTTCTAATGGAACTCTTGCCTGTTTTAAACTAGATAAAGGATTTATACATGGTTTAAATGGTTTGGAAAGGCTAAATGGTTATGCTTGTAGAGAACATGGAAGTCTCCCAAGTGGATTTAATATGGTAATTGAAGGTCACCTAAGGTCCCCTTAACCAAAATGATTTGGCAATGGCTATTACTTGCAAGTAAGGAGTGGTATGACAATACCACCAATATTGGCCTTTGTTAATAAATGATAAATAGATTGTTTGGACATGGTTTTTATTGGGCATAAATGGCGGGAAGTGTAGCTAGATGTGGAAGGTGGTGGTCCCGGGGGGACAAAAACTCAAAGCTCATATTTTTCGATATGAGGGGTCTTCGATAACCACGTGCGAGTGTCACATTTTGTTTTGGAGGTATGAACTAGTCATCCCATGGAATATTCCCTGGTCGTGTGGTTATATTCACTGGACCCTTTCAGCAGGGGGAGCTGAGCCCATATGGCCCGCGGTTGGTTAGGACGGCAAAGCTACATAACCTAGGAAAAGGTTTTAAGTTCATGATAAACCCGATCCTTTTTCCAAGCTCTTATGTATGTATGGTTGTATGCATTATTGATGGTTTTACTTGGTTTTATAACTTCCATTATTTTATTATCCTAAGATTCATACTAACTATCATTCGCTAACCTAGTCTACTGGCGGTTGTATACCCATGCTATGAATGAACCGGCCATTATACTTCTCCTGTTTAGCACGCGGATTCAGTATCAGCATTAGGATTCGGGAACATAATAACCATTTGCTAACAATTGCATAAACTGGCTAGGTAGTAGTTGGTGATTTGACTCTGTGCTATGTGTATGTGAGATACTACCTAGTTCCCCTTGTATGTTAAATTCAGAACTTGTCTGGTTAGTTTTTCCTAGGTTGAAGGATAGTCGGTTAGGAAAGGATTATAGGTCATTTTTTATTATAGTCCACTTTTAGCCTACATGACCTTCCATGTGTGAATTATATCCCTTAATACCGATTTTGATCCTGAATGCCTATTTTTCTTGTTACACCTTTCACCTTCCTATTTATGTTACAATTCACCGGTTTTGGCCCAGGTCCTCGTCGAATATTGTGCACCTCAACACATGCAAAATTCCTATGTTGAGGGTGGCTATCATAGAGGTGGCGCAAAATAAGTATGAAGAAGGGTAAAGTAAGAGAAACTTAACAGGGTTGGGTATGGTAGAAAAAATTATGAAAATTATGAAAAAGAAATAATAAAAGACCACACCCAACTTGAATGTGCATAAAAGAATAAAAGGGGGAAATAATGGTGGAATATGAAGAAAATTGGCTAGTAAGTGAGACCCCAAAGTTAGTGGAGTTCCAAGGAGGCTTAGTCACTTTAAATGTACATATATATTATACCATCCCCTAAGCCTACATTACAAGCCGAGAAAAAACCTATAGTGGTCCTAACTTGACTATCTGAATGCTAAGGTAACGAAAATAAGGGCAAGCCAATGGTATTTGACATGCATTGATTGGAACTTCTTTGTTGAGTGTGAGTGTCTCTTGACCGTCCCTACATTGACATACATGATTTTATATGAGTGAGTAGGAGACCTTTCTTATGAGGGCACTTGAGTCATGTTGCTAGCTATTTACTTATTTCAGGTAGTGTAATTTTAACTAATAGTGGTTGTTACTTTGATCCCATTTTATCACATTGTTGGGCTTCATGTTCATACACAGATAGCTTTGAAAATAGATATGGGAGGGGATGTTTTGGTTTGAACTTAATATGATGACTGACTGCCTTGAATATCTTGGATTCTCTTAGTCAACATTGTTTTTGTTTCCTGAGGACATGAAAACGTTCTAAATTAAGGGTGTTGATGCTCTATAGAAATATATCATTTTCAATTCTCTAAATTGGGATGTTTTACATATTGATTGTGATCAATGCATGTTCGAGAGTCAAAGAAGAGCTAGAAACTTACTCCTGGCACCTACTAAGTCAACCTACAGACAACATGTAGACAAAGCGGGTGCTCGGAACCTAAAATCCCAAGAGCTGACTTGTAGAAAAATTGTCCATTTGGTACCTGCGGTCTACACCTATGCCCTGCTAGACCGCAAGTACAGAGAGCAGGTGGCCACCAACCTGGTTTTCTCCTATATCATTCGGGCTTTGTTTATAGGGTTTTCTCATGTACTATAAATACCCCTTATGTACTTTTTAGTAAGAGTTCCGCACTTTTGACACTTAGAAACATATTTGATTTCAAGATTCGTCTTTGATCTTGGTATTTCCTTGTATTGACTTTGATTGATTATACAGTTTATGGTTGTGGGTTTCTATTCATTTTATCATTGTGATTTTATCTATCTTTCTATTATAAATGTTAGTGATTTCTTCACAATCATGAGAGGCTAAAACCCATAGCTAGGATTGTGGAAACCCTAGCGAATTGATGGAGTAGGGGAAGTACGAGTTTTGATCTGAACCAATAACAATTGCATGCAATGCTTATCTTCGTTATGATTGATTTCTTAATGGGTTCACACATTAGGACCCTACCTAGATATTGCTACTTACTCTAAAACAGGAGTAGTGACTAGGAAAGGATAAATACAGTAGTAATTTAGAGTTTAACTGTTGATCCACACTTCGAGGTTTTATTTATATAAGATGGTTAGGTTTCATCTAATAACTAGAGACTCAAAAGGTAATATTTAACTGAGATCAAGATAAGGGTTAGTAATGTGACACCCTGAGATTCAAAAGGTAAAGGGTGGAATCCTTTTACTTATCCAAAAGACTGTAGGAGATACATAACTTATCAATTCTGCATGCAAGGTATTAGATTGGTTCAACAACGCATGATAAGCCTAAGAAGTTGGGAATATGGGGGGAACACAATCCTAGTGTTCACTTACGACTTATTTAAACCAAGTTAATATTGTTCTTTGTTTGATATTGCTATAGATTAACCCCCATTCAATTTTCTTATTCTACCTATTGACTACAAGTACTGAGATTTGCAAAGCCACATGTTCCCCTGGGATTCGACCCCAACTTTAGTTGGGATACTATATCTAGACAGTGACCATACCATCATCTAAAAGGAGGTGTTGCTTGGACGTCATCAAATATGTAAATATAGAATATAACAAAGAAATCAGCACACATGGCATATGTCAAACTCAAGAAGGGACCCTATAAACTCTCAACCAAGCAATTGCAAGAATTCAACTATAAGCTAAAATCACACAAAAATCAGGTAAAACAGCCTAGGTGTCTCACAAAAGCCATTCAATTTTCTACATCATGGCATAGAATTCAACACCACTTGCAACAAGTTCTATCTTAGGGTTTTGAGTTTGAGAGTGGAATAATACTTTCGTGTCGGGAAAACTAATGGAAATAGGTTCATAGCATGTGTATCACCTAGATCGAGCATCACTATTTATTTTCAATGAAAAAAAATTTAGAATTACTCCTAAAAATCATAAAAGATACCAGGTTCAAAGGGCTCCCCCAGAAAAAGAATTGAAAAGATAAATTGAGGGGTGGGTGAAGTGTGTTTCTACTAAACAGACAAAACAACAACAACTTAAAATAAATGAAGATAAAATATTTGTGTAATTTTTGTTAATATAGTCAAAAACATACACATAACTCAAAATGAAAACCCTATAGTGCACTTCACCTTAAATAAATCTAAGGATTCCCCACCCCATACTTAAAATTATTTTTTGTCCCCAAAGTATAAATCAAATTAAGAACAAGGATTCTAAATACTTTCTAAGGCCTCTAGGCCTAGCTAGTAGCCTATCACTTTCATATATTTTTATCATAAGGGATAGGAGACCCCGCACTTATGCTTTAATCATGCTGCTTAGCTTAGATTTTGGGTGCTACACTCCCCCTAATCTGTAAACACAATATCAAACAAAAACAATGGTGACACTAATAAAAAAAAGGAAAATAAGATCAAACTACTTATAAAACATTGGGTTGCCTCCCACAAGCATTTGATTTAACATCGCAGCACGATCCATTAATTTTTTTCTCCACCTTGAGGATATGAATTTCGTCCCCAACTATGCATTTATCATTTTGCTTCGCTCAAAGGGTGGTGGTAAAAAAAATGAACCAATTAATGGATAGTGCATGTAGAACCACTTGGCTTTGATGTGAGGTACGTCTGTTTGATTTTTTATGGTACAAGTTTAAGAATATAGGATTATTATTCCTTATCTATACACTCCTATAATAGTTTAAATGACTTAAAAGGCATGACATCATCTAAACATACCATAAAAAGTGATTCAAGTGAACTCCAATATGCTCACTTTTGCACATCTTGTCAATGGTAGTCTCAATAGAAAAATTGTAGCTGAATAGTTAGAATTCTTCTATTTGCTCTATAGGTTGGGTAGTATCCACAATAATTGGAGATTGGACATCATATGTATCAATCTTCATATTTATGTGGGATTCCAAGTTATGGATATCTACGCCTAATTAATCTATATTATGTATGAGCTTATCTCTCCCTTCTTTCAGTTGGGTTGCCATGATTATGAGACCATCTTGGAGACACTCTTGAAATTTGATTTGTTGTTCTACTTTTAATAGCCAATCTTGGCTTACTATGTCACTTCATCATAGCTTTGTTTTACTAGTGCCTCCATTTCTTCATCAATCAAGGCTCCTTTTGAGTGTTGGATAAGACTTTACTTTACTAATCATACAAAGTATCAACCTTAGCCTATAGCTTTGTATCATAATAACTCATACACTTTGTGGCTTTCCTCATGGCTTCCAGTTGTTATGCATGTATCTCCAGTATCTACTTTAGCATATCTATAAGGTGAGACTCATGTTCTACCTCATTATATCTATTAGCCCTGCCAACATCACAAATAATGGACTGATCATAATAAAGAATCAATGGAGTAGCATAAAAGTTAGGGCAGCCCTTCCAGTGTCCATCCTGACCACCATAGATCTAACAAATATTCAATTCAAAAGATTGGGTAGGTGTACACAGTCTTCTTCCTTGAACCTCATGACAATTACATTGCAAGTGTGGTCCCACACAAAATAAAAAGAATTGACATCATTCAACTAACATTTATCCCTGGTTGACATATCAAGAAAAGTGATAGAAAAGTGAAACAAAATTTGGTACAAAATTAAACTATATACAACTAAAGAAAATAAAAAGAAAAAGTCTAATCAAGATAAATAATTAACACCGAAGTCCCCAGTGATGGAACCAAAAACTTATATTGGGTCCAAACGCACATGCAAATATATGTGGTCATACAAATAATAAAGTGTCTCATCGAGAGCCGAATGTCAAACCCATAGGACTTGTTGATTAACTATTCACTAGACTAAACAAGTTCTTAATTATCTACTCAAGCAATAGAACCAAGGGTGCATTAAGTTTAAAAAGTGAACAAGGACCTAAACTATACTAATGGTGATAAACTTGGGGATGAAACAATTTCAAGGAGGGTTCCAAGGTCAAGGCATCTTGAATAATCATGCACAACAACATAATATCATTGATTAAGTTATTTGTATTGGTTGTTGATTCATGGGGTTAATATCATAATTATTGTATTTTGAGCCTATAACCATTTATTGAAATTAACCTCACAACTACATCATTGAGTGGGGATGTGGGAACTAATTCAAATGCATTTATATTTTATCTCGTGTTTGAGCTAAACAGGACGAATTAGGTATATTCCTATCCTAACCGCGAATCTTATCTTTAATTCATCTAAAAGACAACCATTATTTATGTTACATATCCTAATATAATGTTACTCTTTCTAGTTCACAAAAGAAAATAGATGTATTCAAAAGGTCGCAAATCAATAGAATAGTAAATACAAGAACATAAAAATAATTGAATACGATAATCAACTTTGACCAACTTGAATGTATACTAAGCAATCATGTCTGTAAACCCAAACCTATAAATAGGGTATTTAGTTACTCATATTAATAAAAGTAATAACCATTAAAGAATTCATAAGTAAAACTATAAGAAAACTAAAAGGAAAAGGAAAAAAAACTAGTGTAGAGCCCTTGATACCCTTTTCTCTCCAATCTTGTGTTATTCCAAATATGTTTTGTAAATATAGATACATATTAATATATAGTGATTTATATATTCCATAGTATGACCCATGTGATACATATACATTGACCACTCTGCCCTCCCCCAACTTAAACAAGTGAAAAACCAACTTTTAGACGTCTTGGAGGAGGGGGTTTGCGTTACATAGCCACCGCATATCCAAAGAGAGTGTGATCACAGCATATAGAACATACAAATAGATTTCCCTCTCTATATGGGTTTAGGATCAAGGCCCCTTCCTATTCTATAGGGGTGCAGCACAATGCCCCCTTCTCAGGGTGAGGTTTCGGCCAATCTTTGCCCGCTTCTTCTCGTCTGCTTGTTCCTTGTTTCTTGATTTTGTATGGATTATTCATAGGCTTAATTTAAGATTCCAAATCTCCTTAAATCTATTACAAACATCTCATAACAAATATTACTCCATATAACACAATAGAGCTATATCAAAGTACAATAGAACGAACATCACATAGGCTAGCCCAGCTAGTTTTCTCGTTTAAACCCTATTTGACCCTTCTAATTCTTGAATTTTTTCAAATGAAACTTAAAAAATATAAGAATGTAAATTATCACATAAATTCACAAATACAAACTTTATACATCATTAATAATATCAAGTTATCCCCAATACTAAGCTAAACACGCGTAGATAACAACACTAAGGTGTACAAATATGCCTAAGATCACATTGCATAAAAGCCATCATATAGCCTCCTATACACCCTCAGAGATAAATATTCTAGTACACAACCCATGGGGGTTTATAATCCATATATTTTAACAATCTAAATCTCATATCTCAGTCAATCTTATTGAAAGAATCCTCAGTCAAGAATTTTATAAAGTGTTTAATTTTCTTTTAAAATTAGTGATTCTCAGTGGTACCAATCTCATGAATATGAATAATGGAGATTATTATGTAATGATCATAACCAATCAACATGAATATAATGAATCAATTCAATAATTCTATATATGAGCTCAAAATCTACTCAATATGTCAATAATTCATGATATAATCTATCACATGGCACCACTAGAATAAAATAAATCATTTAACACATCAATAATATTAATATAATCCTATTTATTAGGCATCATGATAATAATAGAGGACAATAATGCTCAAATAAAGTCTATAATAGTAGTTCAATCCTCCACATGGGCATCACAATAATAAAAAAGGTAATTAATGCACAAATAAGGCCTGTACAATCAATTCAATCCTCCATATAGGTATCATAAAAAATATAATCTCTCAAGTTAATTATAATATGCACATAAGTGATTAATGGTGAAATTACAACTCATTTGCAATTAACATTCATGCACACTACTATGATTTTAATGTATAAATAAGACATACATATGATTAAATGCACTAGCTTCCACATTTTGCAGAAATATCAGCTATGAGATAGAAAGATGTGGATGCGAGTTAAAAAAAGATCAAAAAGGAGGAATGAAGTGCAGTTGAAAGATCTAAAGCGAGAACCATCCTCAGTTATCGTGATCGCGGCCTAGTAGGTTTAATGATCAAGGGAAATTTATTCAAAAGGTGTAGTTGATTATAGTTCCCATATAAGGTACAATTTTTTTCCCTTAGGACATTATGGAAGAGAGGAGGATTGAAAAATTAGAAAATTGGTGAACCCTAGAATTTGGGAAACATTTAGTGTATTTAAAATTTCAAGTTGAAGTTGGTGAAATTAAAGTGTAAAGTGAAGATTTCCTTATCCTTCATTGTTATGGATTCCATGAATGAATTGTTTGGTATATTTTTTTATCTTTTATTTTATGAGTAGATAAATTTGGTAGTCTTGGGATTATGTTGAACTAAGGTGTAATTGTGTTTGGGTGATGATATGTTTGTATTATACTAAGTTGTTGACTATGGATTCCATGTTGTTTGGTTTAAATAGTTAGGATTTGTGGGTGAAAACCCCAAATATCCAAAATAGGTTTATTGGGTGAAAACCCCTAACTCTTGAAGGCTCTCATCATCCTTGAAAGAGGGATGTGAGTGAACTCTTGGGAACCCATAGCTTCTTTAAAAAAGGTCTATAGGGGGGCAAAGTAATAGTGAACAATTGTGAATATAGTTTACTTGCTTTTGCTATCTTAAAAATAAGGGTAGATGGAAAGTAGGCTATGTCATGGGCATTTTCCTGGAAATAAGGATACCTAATTAAGGTTTTAGGTGGCTTTTATTGATACACTCGTAGGTACACAAAAGATCCAAGTAGTGACATCCTTGAGGCCTTGTTGACAAATTATCCTCAAGGACTCTTAACCTAGTCTACCATGTCATTAACAATTAGGACTTATATTAAACCATCATGATCAAATGCACAACTTTCCCTTAGACATAATCCCAAGATCTATCCAAAATTGAATTCTAAAACAAAATATGTTAGCGTAGTGTGTTACTTGACTTAATATTGATAAGATTCTATTCCAAATCAACCCCCCCCCCCCCCCCGCTTTACATTATTTGTTTTACGTTGTGTACACTTTGGGTATCTTTTTAGTAATTTGACACCCATAGGACTCAAAATCTAAATCTCACTCCTCATGGATTCAACCTCAATGAAAGTTGAGCTATTGACAATGACCGTCGTCTACTACTTTAGATTGCATAGGTGAGCATTATGAAAAAAGGGTCCGTTGCTGGGGAACAATTTGGTGTTTTGAGTTAGTTTGAAATTTTAGCCTACTTTCTTGGATTCAAAATTGTAAATATTTGGGTATGATTTTCTTTTGTTTCTTGTGTTAGATAGACTTTTATTTTTTTTGTTTGCTTGTTACTATGGCATCTTAGGATGAATGTGAGTTTGGTGGGTTGAAATACTATCTTTATGATCCATGTCCATATAGTGAAGGACCCCATTTTTGGTGAGATTATAGATATGTTCCCCGGGAAGAGATGTGTGCACTATCTTGATCCTATTGGGAGTATGATTGTTCTTTGTGTGTTGGTTGGGATGGACATTAGAGTGATTGTGTAAATTCCCCATCTCCTTGTTATTCTAACCCAAATGCTAGATCTTCTTATGAGTTTAATAAGTCTCATGATGCGATAAAGGAAGAAAAATATATCGGGTATAATAGCTTTAAAGAAATAGTTCAAACTCTTTTGGATCGGGCAACTAAATTAGAGGAGGATGTGCATGACTTACATCAATCCATGGAGGCATTTGGAAAGGACAGCAAAAAAAAAGAAGTGGGTGGGAACGCCGATCTTTCAAGTACCATAAATACACCCAATCTTTAAAATGAGGAGAACAAGGAAAATATATCAGGTCGTGTCATAAATAGTGAGCTTGTTAGTGAAGAACCTTCAATGGTTTCCCAACCAACAGAACTAAACATCAGAGATGATGCCAAGATTGAGAAAATGGAACTAGAGCCAAAAGAAAAAGCCAAAAAAATCCTTTGTAAAGGCTCTAGTTTATTTCAGGTTGAGAATGTTGAGAAGGATGCGACTCCGAAACTAGGAAGAAAAACTCACTCAAACAAATTTTCAACAATATCCTTGGTGGATGTGATGAAAATCGAACCACCTAAGCAAATGATGAATTTTGGAGAGGGGAGAAAAATCCCTATATTTTGGAGTTTGTTATTCCAAAAGGGAAAAATAAATCCCCTCACTTGAAGGCCAATAAATGTAAAATGCGATGTGTAATAAGTGAATTCTTGATGTTCTCATAACACCCAACAAGCCTATTAGAAAGTTTGATGTGAAGTTGGGTAAAAGGTTCAAGTCTTCAAAGTAGAGAGATAGAAAATTTTTGATTATGTCCTCACCTTTGCCCAATGTAACTCAAAGATGTATTGATCTAAAGTTGGCCCATCGATTCAAATTTTCTAAATGGAGACATAAATGATAGTCAAAAGATGTCGTGCCACGACTTTAAATAAGGCAGTTTTGGGAGGCAACCCAAGGAATTTTTCTTGATGTTCTAGTGTTTTTTATTTAATTTTTAGCTTATTTTTGGGTTCTTGTAGGTTATAGCACAAGTTGGGATGGGTACCTCAAGAATAAAACCTCAGATAAGTATATTGTACTTTCTTTTCATCACTTTCCTCTCTTTAGTAAGCTTATAAGGTATGATCTTTAAAATACAAATGATGATCAGATTTCATGGTTTCTATTGGTTTGAATTTAATTCATTTGATTTAATTTGGTAGAATGTGGTTGTTGGGATGAATTTTTTTTAACATGTGCCTTGTCTCAAATGCTAAATTGCAAAAATCTCATTTTCATACACTAGTGCACACCATGTGTTTGATAAAACACCCACTTGAGGTTTGTTACTTAATTGAGTAGTGGGTGATTTAATTAGATTAGTATAATTGCCAGTGGTGTGTTTAATGATGAATTGGCGCATTGGGTTTGTTCACATGTCTTGTTATTCTATCTATTTAAGCTCTTACTTTTCATTACACCAAATGTTTGTTAAAATGTCAATAAGAGAAAAATGCCTTATATGCTTGTAAAGGTTAAAGTGAACTTTCTTGGGGCATTATATGATCTTTTTGGGAGAATAGCTTTGAGTCCAATTTGTCTTGAATGTGGAAGAACTGGTGGTCTTTGGTTGAAATTGTTGAGGAATGTTGCGCCCATGATAAGAGAGACATGAATGCTTACATTGCCGTATGATAGATTGGGTGACGTCATTCTTAAGGTATAGGGTCGTTTGTGTTTCTGTTGTTGTTATGAGTATTGTTTTTATCTAAATAGGTGATATGGAAAGTTGTGAGAAGGAATCCCATGAAGTTTAATGATAATTTTTCCTTGCATTCCCCTAAGTTTTTCCTTAATTATTTTGGAAGAGGCAAAAGTTCAAAAATGTTTTCAAAATGTTGTTGGCAAGAAATGAAATGATTTTGAGAAAAACAAAAAAAAATTATAGTTTTCTTTGTGAAAATTATCAAGGATGTTTTCGAGCTTTCTTTTGAATGAGACCATTAAATTCAAATTTTGGCTCTCTTTACAAGGATAAGTCATTGACTCGGAGTAACTTATTAAGCTAAAATTGCTCAAATTGATTAGGAGATTAACTTTTTTCTATATGAGTATGATGCCATGTGTGGTGAGATTTTTGAATAAATCTTGTACATATGTGCAGTCTAGAACTTGCCCCACGTGTGTTCAAAGAGAAATTCTAGACAAGCTTGATTTGGAGAATGCCCTGAGGCTATTTTTGACCTGTCGCATAGCCAAATTCCCACCTTAACATTGTTCCCTAGTGACCCTTTGATCTTTTTTGCCCAATTTTCTTTCTTTTTGTAATGATAACCTTGCTAAAACACCTAAACCCTTTTAAAATCTTCCTTTTGGCACTTAACCTCCTTGATGCATCGAATGATTCAAAGTAATGAAATGTAGGAGAAAGCCTAAGTTTAGGGGGTTTGTGTAGTTGGGAGAATAATATAAGGATGGTTCAAACTCTAAGTTTGTGGGAGTTAATATGATATGCTAAGATGAGCCAAGAAAGGTATATGTAAGGTGGTCAAACCATGTTCTTGAGAGATAAGAGACATACTTGATGGTAAAGTTATATAGCCTAGCCCGTAGAATGTGAAGAGAAAAGAGGCAAATGAGGGGGATAAAAAGCGCTTAAGGTTAGAAGGTCTCTTGAAAACACAAATAATGAACAAAGAAAATGGTGGCTTTAAATTGTTTTGTAAATTATAATAAAAAAGGTAGGGATATATGAGAAATGATTAGAAGGAAAATAAGGTGAAAATATGAGAAATGATTTTGGGGTAAGTCTACATTAGTGGCGAAAAACACAAACTGCAAGCCTATGGTTCTACTCATTGTACTTAAATTTCCTTACGAGAATGAGTGTGAATTCTTTCATTATTTGAGCTCCTTTAGAAATTTCAATTTATTTTGTGTGTGTAGAGCTAACTCTTGCTTGTGAGCGGCGTCGATACTTTGGGTTAAAGGGTAAAGTCTTACTCTAGGTTTGGGTAAAAGGGTTACGTAAGTTGCATTGTGAATATTGGGACAATCTTTAAAGTTTTGTGTCTCCTATTATGATGCATTGTTGATTTGGAAGGTTTATGTGATACAAACTTGCATCCTTCCTTCATAAAGATGTGCTTATTGAAAAATTTTGGTTCACTTGTTGCCATGACATGTTTGAAAGTCTTTATAGAGATTTGTTAGCTTATTTATTTAGTATAGCTTTCTTTTGGGTGGATTTGAGTTGAATACCCTATCTCATTAAATTATTTTAGTTGCTTTAGGACAAGCATTAGTCTAAGTTTGGGTGTTGATAAGTCATCAATTTGAGGATTTTCTAGCACCTTTTAAGCCTATTACCATGCTTTTTCATTGATTTTATGTTAATATCTTACTTAATGCTCATTTGGGCAGGAAAAGTTGAAAAGGAAAGACGAGTAAGTCATTCAAGTCAAAAAGAGGTTAAATGTGAATGAAAAGAGCCAAATGCTAGAAATCAAGCCCCAAAATTGACCCTCAGTTACCGCGATCGCGGACTGAGGATTGCCATTGCGACCAATCAACTAGAAGGCGATCACGATATGTCTACCATGATCACGGGAGTCACAACGCAGTAAAGAGGTGGAATACAAAGTTAGTACTAAACTTGAGCTAAGATTAAGTTAGAGTAACTCCTAAGTAAAGGATTAGCAAATTTCCATTGAATATTTATTGGAATACAAAGTGTAGTTTGCATTCTGTTTATTTTCATGAATCAAATTGATGGTGATTTTGGTATATTTTTGTTTATTATCTTTATGAGTTGCTAGTTCTTCCTCTTAGGGTTATGTTTGAATAGAGTGAAAGTATGTATGGGTTATGATTATTAGCTTTAATTCTTAGTTAATGTTGTTGGGTTTCACAAATGGTTGATTATAAAATGGAATTTGTTGGTGAAAGTCACAATTTCCCTAAACCCCACATCATCCTTTAAAGAGGGATGCAAGTAGTCTAGATTCTACATCATCCTTGAAAGAGAGATGCAGGTGACATGAGAATTTGTGAAAAATAATATAGATAATAGTTATTCCCCTTTTATTGTCTTAGAAATAAGGATAAATTGTGTAATTGCTATATCTTGGGCATCATCCTAGAAATACGGATACCCAATTGAGGCATTGTGATGATTGGTTGATCACACCCACAAAGTATTCAAAAGAATCCATGGGTGATAGTTTGATGCTTTATTGAAAGACTAGTATCTAAATCCCTAAGCGAGCGTACCGAAGCATGCCTTGGCTAAGATTTGAAGTTTATTTTCATGTACCCACACACTAGTTTCCTCTAATAAAGCATAGCCCCAAGATTCGTTCCAAATTTATTATGATCTAATTATTCTTAGTCTCGAATTAGTCCTTTAGAAGCCCACGACTTGTATTACACTTTTGAGAATATTCAAAATCCCCTAAAATATTTGTATAATATTATAATACCCCAAAAAAATTTTCGTTGAAATTTTGTGCGTAAACATGTTGGGTTCTATCTTCTAGAATAAATTATAAAATTTTCATGCGAAATGTCTTATATTATGACCCACCATAGCGTATAGTATCAAATAATCTTTCCAATGATATGTGAATCATCCAAAATGGACACCCGAGCGACGAGTTATGAACATTCCGATCGAACCGTGAATAGTAGTAAACAGTAAAATGTGCAGGAAAGAGTACTAAGGCCTGGAGTATTTTTGCTCCAAATTTAAATGATCATAACTTCTATTATATAATGATCTGGGTGATCTACAATATATCAACAGAAATCTTTGCGAGTCCTCTTTCCAATGAAGTTGGTTTCATCCAATTGGTCTATCGGAGCAAAACGTTATGGTCGATCTACTTTAGCCTATCAACAGTGAATGGGTGAGATACTATATATCAACGAAAGATATGAGAGTCCTCTTTCTAATGAAAGTGGTTTCATCTAATTTGAATATCGGAGTAAAACGTTATGGATGATCTACTTCAGACTATCAAAACAGTCCACCAAAGGACAGATTCAAGAATTTTTTTTATTTTTAGGGGCATTTTGGTCATTCCCCCTCTCTCAAAATTCGTCCAAACCCTATATTAAAGTCTATTAGAAGCATTATATGTTATATTTCATCAAATTCTCTCAAAAAGAAAACCCTAAGCTCCTACATCCAACTTCAAGAACCTCCAAAGCTCACTAGTAATTCTGCAAATTTATTCAAGATTCCAAGTTCCTAGTTCAAGAACTTCAAGAACCTCCAAAGTTCACCATTAATTCTGCAAATTTATTCAAGATTCCAAGTTTCTAGTTCAAGAACTCCAAGAACCATCATTCAAAGGAACGATTAACATCTCAAAAATAAGTATCGATCTAAAGTTCATCATTCAAGGTATGTGGGGGTTTTCAACAAGAACTCTCTTTCGTTCTTGTGCCCAAAAGTAATTTTCCTTACAAAGGCATGATTTTTATTTAATTTTTATGAATTTAAAGCATGAACCCATATCTTATGATTATTATTATGAAATCTTAATCTTTATGATTTTGAAAGATGAATTTACATGTGTGGTGATATAAAGAATGAATCTTGAATGATATTTATCATGATTTTGATATTTGGGTCGTGAATACCCATTGGAAATTGTGTTTCGTTTTTGAGAAAGTGTGTGTTATAAGCATGTTGATGTTGAATATTTGAGATATTTTGAATGATTTGACCTTTTGGTCTTAATGAAGTTGTTTTGAACTCGAGTGTGTAAGAAATCCATAACGTGGTTGATTTTGATAGATGGGAAGCATGATGGATCCCGATGTATATTTATATATTACTAAAATTGTTTTGTTATGGATTGACTTTTAAATGATCTGAGCTAAGTTTGGGTGAAATCTTTAGCAACGAGTGGGAGGTATAAAGCGACCTTACTTCCCTAGAACTACGTGCCCCCGTAGGAGTGAGCCTGAGGCTAATTTATATAGTGATCACTAGTTTGTGTGGATTTGATATCGATAGTTCTACTCCGATGGCAAGGATAGGATGGCTCTCCACAACATGGGTTGTACGTTGGACTCCATGTAGCTCATATGGTTTATGTCGATTATAGGATCTCCTAGTGTGTGTGTGTTTTCTTGTGTCTATGGTGAATGGTGAAGTGATTTGAAAGTGGAATTGTGAAAGTTACTTTTTTGAAAGATCTAAATGATACTTACATTATGAGAATTGATATTCTTGATGAACTGAAAGTGATTGACAAATTATATGATGACTCACATGTGTTATTATACTTATTGCATCCTCTCATGATTATGACGATTTTCTTTGGGCTATGTGAGTCGGTCATACATCCTGCATATTTCTTATAAATATTTATGATGATGATGTTTATACAATTGCATACACCTCCATATACTCGGTTCCTTTCCATGGTACTGACCCACATCTTCGGATGTGGGCTGCATTTTCTTGGAATGTAGGTTTAGGTGCTCAGTTCCAGGTTCGATAGTGATTCTTCGGGCATGTTGTTCTACATCCTCTGTCATGGTGAGTCCTCGTGTTCTGAGGACGTGATGTCTAATATTGGTTTCATAAAATTATTTACATTTGATAACTGAGTATGAGTCAGTTGTGGCATGTCTCAATGGCTCGCTGGTTTTATTAATTTTCTTAGAGGCTTGTCAGACTAGTATAGATGTTGGGAGTGACTAACAAGTCGTATTTTGTTATCTTTCTAAAATTCTTTTATTCTTGGATGATGATTATGCTATTGACATTTGAGGGTTATTTATGGAAACCCCGTTGATTCATGTTGAACTGAATAAAAATGGCTCAAAGGGTTAGGTTGGGGCTACTCGTAGCCTCAAGCACCTTGTGATGTTGTGCGACCCATTTTTTGGGGCATTACAAACTTGGTATCAGAGCCTAAGGTTTTAAGGTATCCTAGGGATTCTAACAAGCCGCGTTAAGTAGTGTCTTGATCATCGGTGTGTAGCGCGCCACATCTATGAGTAAGAGGATACAAGACGTTTTAGGAAAAAGTATGATTTCTTTCAGAAGTCTATCGTGCTGAAAGTGTCTCTCTCTGCTATTGATTCGTGCTTTCCTCTTTCAGAAATATTCCTTCACGTCCAGCGAGAAGAAATAATGATGGTCAGCAACATCAACTCGCTGACCCATTGAATGAAAATGTGTCCCATGCTGAATTTTAGGCAGCCTTTCAGGCGCTAGCCCAAGCTGTTACTACAAATGTTCAGGCCAACCCAGACTCGACTCCATAGCAGCAGAGAGGTGATTCAGCTGCTGCCAGGATCCGTGACTTCATGTGGATGAATCTGCCGGAATTTTATGGTCCAAGTCTGAGGAGGATCCACGGTTGTTTTTAGAGGAGGTGCGGAAGATTACTCAGGTGATGCATGTATCTGAGGAACATAGTGTGGATTTGGTTGCGTATAGGTTGAAAGACCTTGCTTATAACTGGGTTGTTGCTTAGAGGAAAGGTAGAGGTAAGAAAGTTGTCCCTATAACTTGGCAAGAGATTCAGGATGCAATCCTGAATAAGTTTTTCCCTTTGGAGATGAAGGAGGTGAAGGTGGAAGAGTTTATGAACCTTCAACAGGGCTCTATGACTGTTAGGGAGTATTGTCTAAAGTTCAATCAGTTGGCCAAGTATGCTCCTAACTTAGTTGCTGATAATCGGGCTAGTATGAGTAAGTTTGTGACTGAAGTGTCTAGTTATGTGGTTAAGGAGTGAGGGTCTACTATGTTGAATAGTGAGATGAATCTTTCTGGGATGATGACTCATGCCCAATAGATTGAGGCAGATAAGATTAAGGAGAGAGATAAAATGAAATAGAATAAGAGAGCTAGGTCCGAGCAGCATGGATAGGGTCAGACAAGATCGCAGGGAGGGAGTCGCCCTCAGTATCAGGATTGTTCGTCTATGCCAGCACAGTTATCTGCTAGTGCTCCTGTGCCTAGAGGTAGGCAGGAGAAAGGTAGTAGGTCATATGCATCCAGGTCCCAGTACAGTGCTGGCAGTAAGCCAAATCATCCCCTGTGTTCTAAGTGTGGTAGGACTCATTCGGGTGAGTGTTGGGGTGAGAAAAGGGGTTATTTTCAGTATGGTGACATGGGTCACAGAGTTAGAGATTGTCCACAGGATAGACAAGGGCATCATGACTATCGCCCTTAGACCCAGAATCAAACTGTTAGTGCTTCAGTTCCAGTGACTTGCCTAGCCCCAACTCAGGGTGCCTCTTCTAGCAATGCTGGCGGGTAGTGCTAGAATAGATTCTATGCTTTACCGTCCCGTCAGGAACAGGAGGACTCTCCCAATGTTGTTACTGGTATGCTTCATATATTTCAGTTTGATATGTATGCTTTGTTGGATCCTGGATCTAGTTTCTCATATGTTACACCTTTGATTGCTGTGAATTTTGAAATGAGTCTTGAGATTATTCCTGAGCCTATCCTAGTTTCTACCATAGTGGGTGATTCAATTGTTGCCCAGAAAGTGTATAAAAAGTGTCCTGTTACCGTTCTTCATAGAGTCTTGTTGGCTGATCTGATTGAGTTAGACATGGTAGATTTTGATATGATTCTGGGTATGGACTGGCTATATTCTTCTTATGCCTCTATTGATTGTCAGACCCGAGTGGTCAAGTTTCAGTTTCCGGGTGCATCCGTGTTTGAGTAGTCTGGGAATTCTGTGTCACCCAAGAGTTATTTTATCTCTTACCTCAAAGATAGAAAGATTATTTCTAAGGGGTGTATTTACCATTTGGTTAGAGTCAAATACACTAAGTCTGAGACTCCAACTCTCTAGTCTGTTAACATCGTCAATGAGTTTTTTGATGTCTTCTCAGATGATCTCCTAGGGATACCTCCTGATAGAGAGAGAGAGTTCGGGATTGATCTTCTTCTCGATACTCAACCCATTTCTATTCTTCCTTACCGTATGGACCCTACAGAACTTAAGGAGTTGAAAGAGCAACTCAAAGATCTACTAGATAAGGGTTTTATAAGGCCCAGTATTTCTCCTTGGGGTGCTCCTGTGTTGTTTGTAAGAAAGAAAGATGGCTCTTTGTGTATGTGCATTGATTATGGCGAACTGAATAAAGTCACCATCATAAATAAGTACCCCCTTCCGACAATAGATGATTTGTTTGACCAATTTCAAGGTGTAAGTTATTTATCAAAGATAGACCTTTGTTCCGGCTATCATCAACTCAAAGTTAGGGAGTGTGACATCCTGAAAACTACTTTCCGAACTCATTATGGCCATGTTGAATTTCTTGTTATGTCTTTTGGGTTAACTAATGCCCCAGCAGCTTTCATCGACCTCATAACTAACTGTTCAGACCATATCTGGATATGTTTGTCATAGTGTTCATCGATGATATACTGGTTTACTCCCGTAGTGAGGATGAAAATTCTGATCATCTCCGAACTGTCTTTCAAACCCTTAGGGATCACAAGTTTTTTTCCAAGTTTAGTAAGTGTGAGTTTTGGCTAAGGTCAGTAGCTTTTCTAGGTCATATCATTTCTTCCGAGGGTATTAGAGTTGATCCCCAAAAGATCGAAGTTGTTAGAAACTAGCCTAGACCTATTTCTCCGACTGATATATAAAGTTTCTTGGGTTTAGCTGGCTATTACCGCCGTTTTTTCGAGGTTTTCTCCTCTATAGTGTCTCCTATGACTCGGTTGACCCAAAATAAAGTGAAGTTCTTATGGTCCAAATCTTGTGAGAAGAGTTTTTAGGAGTTGAAGACTCAACTTACTTCAGTTTCTATTTTGACTTTGCCTGATGGTGTTGATGGTTTTGTGGTGTACTGTGATACTTCAAGAGTTGGGTTAGGCTGCGTATTAATGCAGAAGGGTAATATGATAGCTTATGCTTCTAGACAGTTGAAACCCCATGAGAAAAATTACCCCACCCATGACCTTGAGTTGGCTGTTGTTGCATTTGCTTTGAAAATCTGGAGACACTATTTGTATGGTGTCCATGTTGATATTTTCACAGATCATAAGAGTCTGCAGTATGTGTTTACCCAGAGAGAATTGAATCTTAGGCAGTGACGATGGTTAGAATTGTTAAAGGACTATGATATGAGTGTGTTGTATCATCCGAGCAAGGACAATGTTATGGTGGATGCCCTAATTAGAGTGTCCATGGTTAGTGCTTCGCATATGGTAGAAAGTAAGAAAGAGTTGGCTCGTGATGTACATCATTTGGATAGATTTGGGGTTAGGTTGTTTGACTCTACTAAAGGTAGTATAGGGGTTCAGAGTAGTTTCGAATCCTCCTTGATTTTGGAAGTGAAGGAAAAGCAATACTTAGATGCTAGTTTGGTCAGACTGAAGGAGTCAGTCAAGGACCAAAAAGTAGAGGTTTTCTCCCAAGGGGGAGATGGTGTGTTGAGATTACAGGGTAGATTGTGTGTCCCAAATGTTGATGATCTGAGACAGAGGATTATGGATGAAGCACAGGGGTGCGATATTCTATTCATCCTGGTGCCACCAAGATGTACCGAGACTTGCGGGAAGTTTATTGGTGGAGTGGCATGAAGAAAGATATAGCAGTGTTTGTAGCTAGGTGTGCAACATTCCAACAGGTTAAGGTTGAATACCAAAGACCTGATGGTATGATGTAAGAGTTTAGTATTCCCACCTGGAAGTGGAAAGAGATAAATATGGATATTGTGATTGGTTTACCTCCTTCCCGACGCCATCATGATTCCATTTGGGTTGTGGTTGATAGGTTGACTGAGTCTGCTCATTTCTTACCTGGTCATACTTTATATACTGATGAGAATTACGCTAGATTGTATATTCGAGAGCTAGTCAGACTACATGGAGTTCCCTTGTCTATCATTTCGGATAGGGGTACTCAGTTTACTTCGTAATTTTGGAAAGCTTTTCAGAAAGGTCTTGGTACCCAAGTGCTTTTGAATTTTGCTTTTCATCCGCAGACCGATGGTCAGGCTGAGCGGACCATCCAAACCTTACAATAATAGTTTCCACTCTAGTATTGGCATGGCTCCATTTGAAGCCTTATATGAAAGGAAGTGTAGATCACCCATAGGTTGGTTCGACGTGGGTGAAGCGGCTGTGAGTGGTCCTCATTCGGTATTTGAGGCTATGGAAAAGGTTATGTTGATTAGGGAAAGGTTAAAAACTACGCAGAGTCGTCAGAAGTTATATGTGGATGTTAGAAAGAGAGACCTTGAGTTTGAAGTTGGTGACCTAGTGTATCTGAAAATTTCACCCATAAGCGGGTGAAGAGATTCAGAAAGAAGGGGAAGCTTAGTCCCCGTTATGTTGGTCCTTACAAAATTCTTAGCAATGTTGGTAAGGTGGCTTATGAAGTCGAGTTGCCTTCCGAGTTGTCCTCTGTTCATCCAATATTCCATGTCTCCATGCTTAGAAAGCATATTAGCAATGTTATGGTAGTGGATTCCTCTGTGAGTGCTGACATTCAAGAAAATCTTTCTTTTGATGAGATTCCTGGTGAGATTCTTGATTTCAGTGTCCGAAGACTAAGGAACAAAGAAGTTCCCTTGGTCAAGGTATTGTGGAGAAACCAATCTGTTGAGGGTGCAACTTGGGAAGCTGAGGCGGATATGCGATCCAAGTACCCATACCTATTTTTCAGGAACTCCGATCAAGCTGAAGGTACCGTTCTTTCCTAAATCATGCACTTTTGATAAAAGTTGCAGCAGTTCCGCTGTCATTTATTATGTGTTCAGCTGTAATTTCTTGAATTTATGCATTCTATGTTGCATTCGGAGTGAGAAATGATGTGGTGATGAGTCTAACGAATGGTTTCAGTTGTATGCTCTATTCCCTTTCTAATCTTGGAATGTCTAGCGTCATTCGAGGATGAATTTTTCCAAGGAGGGGATGATGTAATACCCCGGGAAATTTTTTGTTGAAATTTTTTGCGTAAGCGTATTGGGCTCTATCTTCTAGGATGAATTATAAATTATTCATGAGGAATGTCTAAGATTATGACCCACCATAGCGTAGAGTATCGAATAAGATTTCAACTGATATATGGATCATCCAAAATAGACACCCGAGCGACGAGTTATGAACATTCCGATCGAACCGTGAAGAGTAGTGAACAGTAAAACGTGCAGGAAAAAGTACTGAGGCTTGGCGTATTTTTGCTCCAACTTTAAATAATCATAACTCCTTGTACATAATTATCTGGGTAATCTACTATATATAAATGGAAATATTTGTGAGTCCTCTTTCCAATAAAATTGATTTCATCCAATTTGTCTATCGGAGCAAACAGTTATGGTCGATCTACTTCAACCTATCAAAAGTGAATTTTTGGGTCAAATTCAAACGATCATAACTCATCGTACACAATGATCTGGGTGAGATACTATATATCAACGAAAATATATGAGAGTCCTCTTTCTAATGAAATTGGTTTCATCCAATTTGAATATCTAAGTAAAATGTTATGGTTGATCTACTTCAGACTATTAAAACAGTCCACCAAAGGACTGATTCGAGAATTTTTTTTATTTTAAGGGTGTTTTGGTCATTCCCCCTCTCCCAAAATCCATCCAAACCCTATATTAAAGCCTATTAGAAGCATTGTATGTTATATTTCATCAAATTCCCTCAAAAAGAAAACCCTAAGCTCCTACATCCAACTTCAAGAACCTCTAAAGTTCACCATTAATTCTGCAAATTTATTCAAGATTCTAAGTTCCTAGATCAAGAACTTCAAGAACCTCCAAAGTTCAACATTAATTCTACAAATTCATTCAAGATTCCAAGTTCCTAGTTCAAGAACTCCAAGAACCATCATTCAAAGGCACGATTAACATCTCAAAAATGAGTATCGATCTAAAGTTCATCATTCAAGGTATGTGGGCTTTTTCAACAAGAACTCTCTTTCATTCTTATGCCCAAAAGTAATTTTCTTTACAAAGGCATGATTTTTATTTGATTTTTATGAATTTGAAGCATGAACCCATATCTTATGATGATTATATAAAATCTTGATGTTTATGATTTTGAAAGATGAATTTACATGTGTGGTGATACAAAGCATGAATCTTGAATGATATTTATCATGATTTTGATATTTGGGTCGTGAATCCCCATTGGAAATTATGGTTTTTTTCGAAAGTGTGTGTTATAAGCACGTTGATGTTGAATATTTGAGATATTTTTAATGATTTGACCTTTTGGTCTTAATGGAATTGTTTTGAACTCAAGTGTGAAAGAAATCTACAACGTGGTTGATTTTGATAGATGGGAAGCATGATGGCTCCCGATGTATATTTATATATTACTGAAATTGTTTTGCTGTGGATTGTCTTTTAAATGATCTGAGCTAAGTTTGGGAGAAAATTTTAGCAACGAGTGGGAGGTATAAAGCGACCTTACTTCCCTAGAACTACGTGCCCCCGTAGGAGTGAGCCTGAGGCTGATTTATATAGTGATCACTAGTTTGTGTGGATTTGATATCGATAGTTCTACTCCGATGGCAAGGATAGGACGGTTCTCCCCAACGTGGATTGTACGTTAGAATCCATGTAGCTCACATGGTTTATTTCGGTAATAAGATCTCCCAGTGTGTGTGTTTCCTTGTGTCTATGGTGAACGGTGAAGTGATTTGAAAGTGGAATTGTCAAAGTTACTTTTTTGAAAGATTTAAATGATATTTACATTATGAGAATTAACATTCTTGTTGAACTGAAAGTGTTTGACAAATTATATGATGACTCACATGTGTTATTATACTTATTTCATCCTCTCATGATTATGATGATTTTCTTCGGGCTATGTGAGTCTTTCATACATCCTACATATTTCTTATAAATATTTATGGTGATGATGTTTATACAATAGCATACACCCCCATATACTCGATTCCTTTCCATGGTACTGACCTACATCTTCGGATGTGGGCTGCATTTTCTCAGAATGTATGTTCAGGTGCTCAGTTCCAAGTTCAACGATAATTCTTTGGGCACGCTGTTCTACATCCTCTGTCGTGGTGAGTCCTCATGTTCCGAGGACGTGATGTCTGATGTTGGTTTCACGGAATTATTTACATTTGATAATGGAGTATGAGTCAGTTGGGGCTTGTCTCAATGGCTCACTTGTTTTATTGATTTTCTTAGAGGCTTGTCAGACTAGTATAGATGTTGGGAGTTGACTAATAAGTCGTATTTTATTATCTTTCTAAAATTCTTTTTTTCTTGGATGATGATTGCTATGTTTGTATTAGAGGGTTATATATGGAAACCCCATTGATTCGTGTTGAACTGAATGAAAATGGCTCAAAGGGTTAGCTTGGGGCTACTCGTAACCTCAAGTACGGTATGACGCTCCGGGACCCATTTTCTGGGGCGTTACAATTTCTCCGACTAATATCCGAAGTTTCCAGCATTTAGCTTGCTATTATCGCCCTTTTGTTGAGGGTTTCTCCTCTATAGCGTCTCCTATGACTCGGTTGGCGCAAAAGAAAGTGAAGTTCTTGTGGTCCGAATCTTGTGAGAAGAGTTTTCAGGAGTTGAAGACTCGACTTACTTCAGCCCCTGTTTTGACTTTGCCTAATGGTGTTGATGGTTTTGTGATGTATTGTGATGCTTTGAGAGTTAGGTTGGGTTGCGTATTGATGCAAAAAGGAAAGGTGATAGCTTATGCTTCTAGACAGTTGAAACCCCATGAGAAAAATTACTCCACCCCTGACCTTGAGTTGGCTGCTATTGTGTTTGCTTTGAAAATTTGGAGACACTATTTTTATGGTGTCCATGTTGATGTTTTCACTGATCATAAGAGTCTGCAGTATGTGTTTACCCAGAGAGAATTGAATCTTAGACAGAGACGATGGTTAGAATTGTTAAAGGAGTATGATATGAGTGTGATGTACCATCCAGGCAAGGCCAATGTTGTGGTGGATGCCCTAAGTAAAGTGTCTATGGGTAATGTTTCACATGTGGTAGAAGGTAAGAAACATTTGGCTCGTGATGTACATCATTTGGCTAGATTGGGGGTTAGGTTGTTTGACTCTGTTGAAGGTAGTATTGGGGTTCAGAGTAGTTCTGAATCCTCCTTGGTTTCGAAAGTAAAGGAAAAGCAATACTTAGATGCTAGTTTGATCAGACTGAAGGAGTCAGTCAAGGACCTAAAAGTAGAGGTTTTCTCCCAAGGGGGAGATGGTGTATTGAGATTGCAGGGTAGATTGTGTGTTCCGAATGTTGATAATCTGAGATAGATGATTATGGCTGAAATGCATGGGGCGCGATATTCTATTCATCCTGGTGCTACGAAGATGTACCGAGACTTGCAGGAAATCTATTGGTGGAGTGGCATGAAGAAAGATATAGCAGCGTTTGTAGCTAAGTGTGCAACATGCCAACAGGTTAAGGTTGAACACCAAAGACCGGGTGGTATGATGCAAGATTTTAGTATTCCCACCTGGAAGTGGGAAGAGATAAATATGGACTTCGTGATTGGTTTACGTCCTTCCCGACGCCATCATGATTCCATTTGTGTTGTGGTTGATAGGTTGACTAAGTCTGCTCATTTCTTGCCTGTTCATACTTCATATACAACTGAGGATTATGCTAAATTGTATATCCGAGAGCTAGTCAGATTGCATGGAGTTCCCTTGTCTATCATTTCGGATAGGGGTACTCAGTTCACTTCGCAATTTTGGAAAGCTTTTTTAGAAGGGTCTTGGTACCCAAGTGCTTTTGAGTTCTGCTTTTCATCCGCAGACCGATGGTCAGGCTGAGCGGACCATCCAGACTTAGAGGATATATTAAGAGCTTGTGCACTTGACTTTAAGAGAATTTGGGATGATCACTTACCGTTGATAGAGTTTGCTTACAATAACAGTTTCCACTCTAGTATTGGCATGGCTCCGTTTGAATCCTTATATGGAAGGAAGTGCAGATCACCCATAGGTTGGTTCAAGGTGGGTGAAGCAGCTGTGATTGGTCCTAATTAGGTATTTGAGGCTATGGAAAAATTTAAGTTGATTAGGGAAAGGTTGAAAATTGTGCCGAGTCGTCAGAAGTCATATGCGGATGTTAGAAGGAGAGACCTTGAGTTTGAAGTTGGTGACCTAGTGTATCTGAAAATTTCACCCATGAGAGGGGTGAAGAGATTCAGAAAAAAGGGGAAGCTTAGTCCACGTTATGTTAGTCCTTATCAAATTCTTAGCCGTGTTGGTAAGGTAGCTTATGAAGTCGAGTTGCCTTCCGAGTTGTCCTCTGTTCATCCAATATTCCATGTCTCCATGCTTAGAAAGCATATTAGCGATGTTGTGGTAGTGGATTCCTCTGTGAGTGCTGACATTCAAGAAAATCTTTCTTTTGATGAGATTCCTGTTGAGATTCTTGATTTCAGTGTCCGAAGACAAAGGAACAAAAAAGTTCCCTTGGTCAAGGTATTGTGGCGAAACCAATCTGTTGAGGGTGAAACTTAGGAAGCTGAGGCGGATATGCAATCCAAGTACCCGTACCTATTTTTTGCAAACTCTGATCAAGCTGAAGGTACCGTTCTTTCCTAAATCATGCACTTTTGATAAAAGTTGCAGCAGTTCCGTTGTCATTTATTATGTGTTCAATTGTAGTTACTTGAATTTATGCATTTTATGTTGCATTCGGAGTGAGAAACGATGTGGTGATGAGTCGAACGAATGGTTTTAGCTGTATGCACTATTCCCTATCTAATCTTGGCATGTCTAGCATCATTAGAGAAAGAATGTTTCCAAGGGGGGATGATGTAATACCTCAGAAAATTTTTCGTTGAAATTTTGTATGTAAACGTGTTTGGTTCTATCTTCTAGAATGAATTATAAATTTTCCGTGCAAAATGTCTTAGATTATGACCCATCATTGCGTAGAGTATCAAATAATCTTTCCTACGATATGTGGATCATCCAAAACGGACACCCAAGCGACGAGTTATGAACATTCCAATCGAACCGTGAAGAGTAGCAAATAGTAAAACGTGGAGGAAAAAGTACTGAGGCCTGGCATATTTTTTCTCCAACTTTAAATGATCATAACTCCTTGTACATAATGATGTGGGTGATCTACTATATATCAATGAAAAGATTTGCGAGTCTTCATTCAAATGAAATTTGTTTCATCCAATTTTTCTATCGGAGCAAAAAGTTATGGTCGATCTACTTCAGCCTATCAAAAGTGAATTTTTGGGTCAACTTCAAACGATCATAACTTCTCGTACACAATAATTTGGGTGAGATACTATATATCAACGAAAAGATATGAGAGTCCTCTTTCTAATGAAATTGGTTTCATCCAATTTGAATATTAGAGTAAAACGTTATGGTTGATCTACTTCAAACTATCAAAACAGTCTACCAAAGGATAGATTCTAGAATTTTTTTTGATTTTGAGGGGCGTTTTGGTCATTCCTCCTCACCCAAAATCCATCCAAACCCTATATTAAATCCTATTAGAAGCATTATATGTTATATTTCATCAAATTCCCTCATACAGAAAACCCTAAGCTCCTACATCCAACTTCAAGAACCTCTAAAGTTCACCATTAATTCTGCAAATTTATTCAAGATTCCAAGTTCCTAGTTCAAAAATTCCAAGAACCATCATTCAAAGGCACGATTAACATCTCAAAAATCGGTATCGATCTAAAGTTCATCATTCAAGGTATGTGGGGGTTTTCAACAAGAACTCTCTTTCGTTCTTGTACCCAAAAATAATTTTCTTTACAAAGGCACAATTTTTATTTGAGTTTTACGAATTTGAAGCATGAACCCATATCTTATGATGATTATTATGAAATCTTATTGTTTATGATTTTGAAAGATGAATTTACTTGTGTGGAGATATAAAACATAAATCTTGAACGATATTTATCATGATTTTGATATTTGGGTCATGAATCCCCATTGGAAATTGTGTTTTTATTTAGAAAGTGTGTGTTATAAGCACAATGATGTTGAATATTTGAGATATTTTGAATGATTTGACCTTTTGGTCTTAATGAAGTTGTTTTGAACTTGAGTGTGAAAGAAATCCACAACATGGTTAATTTTGATAGATGGGAAGCATGATGGCTCCCGATGTATATTTATATATTACTGAAATAGTTTATTGTGGATTATCTTTTAAATGATCTGAGCTAAGTCCGGGAGAAATCTATAGCACCGAGTGGGAGGTAAAAAGCGACCTTACTTCCCTAGAACTACGTGCCCCCGTAGAAGTGAGCCTGAGGCTGATTTATATAGTGATCACTAGTTTGTGTGGACTTGATATCGGTAGTCCTACTCCGATGGCAAGGATAGGACAGCTCTCCCCAATATGGGTTGTATGTTGGACTCCATGTAGCTCACATGATTTATGTCGGTTATAGGATCTCCAAGTGTGTGTTTGTGTTTCGTTGTGTCTATGGTGAATGGTGAAGTGATTTGAAAGTGGAATTGTGAAAGTTATTCTTTTGAAAGATTTAAATGATATTTACATTATGAGAATTGACATTCTTGATGAACTGAAAGTGATTGACAAATTATATGATGACTCACATGTGTTATTGTACTTATTTCATCCTCTCATGATTATGATGATTTTTTTTGGGTTATGTGAGTCTTTCATACATACTGCATATTTCTTATAAATATTTATGATGATGATGTTTATACAATTGGATACACCCCCATATACTCGATTGCTTTCCATGGTACTACCCACATCTTCGGATGTGGGCTACATTTTCTCAGAATGTTGGTTTAGGTGCTCAGTTCTAGGTTTAACAGTGATTCTTCGGGCATGTTGTTCTACATCCTCTGTTATGCTGAGTCCTCTATTTCAAGGACGTGATGTCTGGTATTGGTTTAACAGAATTGTTTACATTTGATAACTGAGTATGAGTCAGTTGGGGCATGTCTCAATGGCTCGCTGGTTTTATTGATTTTCTTAGAGGCTTGTCAGACTAGTATAGATGTTGGGAGTCGACTAATAAGTCGTATTTTGTTATCTTTCTGAAATTCTTTTATTCTTGGATGACGATTACTCTGTTAATATTTAAGGGTTATTTATGAAAACCCCGTTGATTTGTGCTGAACTATATGAAAATGGCTCAAAGGGTTAGCTTGGGGCTACTCGTAGCCTCAAGCACCGTGTGACACTTCGGGACCCGTTTTCTGGGGCGTTACAAATATATTTGAATTTAGCAAGTAACTTTAATTTCAAACTCATTTAATCGCTACTCACATTATTCCTCGTGGAATCGACCCTAACTCAAAATTTGGTAATTATATATACAACAATATCCTTGCACTTAAATTGACATGTAAGTTGAGTGTTATCAAAAAAATAGTGTGGTTGTCGGGGAGTGAAACTTAGTTTTCACTTTTTCGGTGTTGAATGTTACTTTGGGTATACCCATGGTGATTTTTATTTACTTTCCTTGTTGTTTTTTTTAATTTTTGATTAGGTAATCACAATTTGTTTTGAATAACCCTGAGTCAAGATGCCTTGGGTTATCTTGGCACCGAAGAGCATAAAAGTGTTATCCACACACACCCCACCGAGGGAACTAGATTATTTTATGTCAAAAAAGTGGTGCTGCAATTTCTTCATTTGAAGGGACTTTTGGGGGGTCAAATCCATGAGGACCCGAATTTGCAGTTGAAGAATTTTGTGATCCCTTTGATATTGTACACATATCCCAAGAGTCCAACTGATTGTGCCTTTTCTCGTTTTCTCTTAATAGCAAAGGTGGTGCTATGGATAAGGTCTTTGCATGTCGGTTCCATTACCTCATAGGTAAATCTTATGGAGGCTTTCTTAATCAATACTTCCCATTTTTGAAGATGTTACAATTGCGGGATGAAATTTTTAATTTCCTCTAATTCCATAAAGAGTCATGGTATGAAGCTTGGGGAAGATTCAAGGAGAAACTCTTGAAGTTCCCTAACCATGAGATACTGGAGAAAATGCTTCTCCAAATCTTATATAGGTAATTGGACCATCTCAATAAAGACATAGTGGACAATGCATCCGGTGGATCTCTCATTAAATCATTGTACGGGGTCGTATAAAAGGTATTGGGTCAAGTAGCAAGTTTGTCTAGGGGTTTGGCACATAAAAGATTCTGAGGTTGGGATCCCCAATTGAAAGTGTAAATATTATTATGCAAGAGGCTAAGCCATGCAAAAGTGCGGAGGAAGAGAGTTTTGATGAAAAATTGAGTGTGTTGCCTAAATATTTGGAGGGTTTCCAGACAGGAATCAAGGTCAGAACCATGAAAGTCAAAGCATGAAACAATGCAAAAAGGAAGGGTCCATCAATGAATAAATTTTGGCTCGAATCTTGATTGGTGTTGACGGGGACCGAAAAAGTGATGAAAGAAATATGAAGTGATTTCTCCATGCTCCACTAAACGATTGAGTCAAACTCAACTACCATCCAAAAACTAGAGGCAAAGTTGAATCAAATATCAGTGTATCTCATGGAGAAACAAAATGAAGAGATGCCAACTGGTAAGGTAACCGATGTTATGGTCGGTCGGGACGTAAAACGTCTTGGAAATAGTATTGACTTTGGTAATTGCAGTGAAAAAGAAGATAATGAGAAAACAACGGCAAAGAGAAAGAGTTCTAATAGTGAGGAGCCAACGCCAAGTGGGATTGCGGTTGAAAAGTCAAAAATAAATGAGTGCCAAATTTTCCCTATACCGTCAAGAAATATTCCTACCCTTTCCCTAAAAGGTTCACACTAAAGGAAGAAAATGCAAAGCTCAACAAGCTCTTTGATAAATTTCGCACCCTATCTATTAATATTTCTCTAATTAAGGCTTTGTAAGATATGCTGGGGTATGATAAATTTGTGAAGGATTTGGTATCTAAGAAGTGTCTTGTGGAGGATAAAACAATATAAATAACCCATTATTATAGTGACATTATGTAAAGCACATTGGCAAAAAAGAAAAAAGACCTCGGTGCTTTTACAATTCTATGCACCATTGGATTGTTCAAGTTTGTGAAAGCATTGTGTGACCTTGGATATAGTGTAAACTTAATGCCATATTCCACAAGCTCGAATTGGGGAAGCCGTAACCTACCACAATAAAATCGCTCATGGCCGACCGTTCCATGAAAAATCCTGTGGCAGTACTTCATGATGTTCTAGACAAAGTTGACTGGTTTATTTTCCAACAGACTTTGTGATATTGGATTTTTCATTGGATATTAAAGTTCTTATAATTCTCAAAAGTCCATTCTTAGCCACCAGAAAGGCCTTCGTGGATGTGGAATCCAGCGAGATAAGGTTTTGATTAAATAACAAGGAGGTGTCCTTCAACCTATGTAAATCCATGAAGCAACCGAGGGATTTACAAGTCATCTGGGTAATTGATGTTATTAATGGGGAGGTGATGAATCATGTTAATGTGAGATTATTGGATGATCCTTTGGTAGGATTTTTATGGAATTTCAAAAGGGAAGAAGTGTAAGAATATGATGAGGTGGTTGCATCTTTAACGGGACTTGGGTCTTATACCAAGAACCTGGCAAAGTTGAACCTTGATCTTAAAGCCTGTGAGAGCCCACCCGCAAAATCAATCATTCTCGAGCCACCCAAAATTGAATTGAATCATTTCCCACCCCATCTTAAATATGTGTTATTAGGGGATGGATACACGTTATATATCATCATTGCAAGTGACCTTGAGCCATCTCAAGTGGAAGCTTTTAAGTTTATGGTAAAAAGGTTTATTCGAGCCATTGGATAGACAATTGCAGATATCATAGAAATAGCCCCCGGTATTTGTTCCTACCAAATCAAGCTAGATAAAGATCATATACCAAGTGTGGAACATCAAAGGGGGCTAAATCAACCCATGCAAGAGGTGGTAAAGAAAGAAATCCTAAAATGGCTTGACATAAGAGTAATCTATCCAATATCCAATAGCACTTGGGTGAGTCCAGTGTATTGTATTCCAAAGAAAGGTGGCATTACGATAGTTGAGAATGAAAATAATGATTTTATCCTCGTCTGATGGGTCATCGGGTGGTGAGTATGCATAGATTACCAAAAGCTGAACTCATGGACCGAAAAAGACCATTTTTCAATGCCTTTTATAGACCAAATGTTGGATAGGTTATCCGGGCGAGGATGGTATTTATTTTTAGATGGTTATTCGGGGTACAATCAAATTTTTATCTCCTAGAGGAACAAGATATGATGAATTTTACTTGCCAATATGGGACAATTGTATTCAAGCGAATGCCTTTGGATTATGCAATGCCCTAGCAACAACCTTTTAACATTGCATGTTATCAATCTTTGCAGATATGGCCGAAGACTAAATGGAGGTCTTTATGGATGATTTCACGATGGTAGGAAACTCATTTGAATTATGTCTTAAGCACCTAAGCAAGGTGCTTGAGAGATGTGTGGAAACCAACCTTGTCCTAAATTGGGAAAAATGTTATTTCATTTTCACAGAAGGTATTGTCTTGGGCCACAAGATATCGGGAAAAGGAATACAAGTTGATCAAGCCAAGGTAGAAGTGATTGCCAAGTCACCTCCCATTTCCGTAAAGGGTGTTCAAAGTTTTCTTGGACATGCTGGGTTTTATCGATGTTTTATCAAGTATTTCTCCAAAATAGCTTATCCAATGTGCAAGATCCTTGATAAGGAGACAAAATTTAACTTTGACAAGGAATGTTTAAAATACATTGATCATCTTAAGGAGTTGCTTATTTCGACTCCAATCATTATGGCCCCAGATTGGTCATCTCCTTTTGAAGAAATGTATAATGCAAGTGGAATTGCACTAGGTGCAGTTTTAAGTTAACGCAAGGAAAAACTCTTTCACCCTATCTATTATGCGAGCAAGAACTTGAATGATGCTCAGTGAAAATACATTCTTACCGAACAACAGTTGATGGTAGTTGTATATGCTTTTGAAAAATTTCACGTCTACTTGTTAGGTATGAAGTGGGGGTGCACACGAATCATGATTCCCTTAAGTACCTCATGGCAAATAAGAAAGAAAAGTCACACCTAATTAGATGGATTTTGCTTTTACAAGAATTCAACTTTGAGGTAAAGGATCAAAAGGGGTGTGAAAACCAATTGGCCGACCATCTCTCACGTCTTGAGGGTAATCATGAAATTGAAATTGATGATATTTTCCAAATGAGCTAGTCATGATTATTTTGGGAAAAAGTGCACCATGGTATGTCGACTATGCCAACAATGTAGCAAGTGGTGTACTTCCCAAGGGGATTAACTACTATCAAAAGAAACGGTTCTTATTTGATGTAAAAAAATATTTTTGGGATGAACCATTCCTATTTCGGTAATGTGTGGATGGTGTGATTAGGTGTTGTGTTATGAAGTTTGATATGAATGATGTCCTTGAAGCTTGCCACTCATCACCATATGGTGGTCACCATGGGGGAATTCGAACCACCGCCAAAATCCTTCAATGTGGTTATTATTGGCCCTCTAATCGTAGAAATGCCATTGGGTGGGTAAAATCATGTCACCAATGACAAAAGAAAGGTGGTGTCTCAAGAAGACATGAAATTCCTAGCAAACCAAACCTCAAAGTTGAACTCTTTGATGTGTGGGAAATCAACTTTATGGGCCCGTTTGCGAGCTCATTTGGAAATAAATACATATTGGTGGTGGTTGATTATGTTTCTAAATAGTTGTAATCCATGGCACTTCCAAATAATGAAAGAAATAGTGTTACCGCCTATTTGAAGAAGTACATCTTTACAAGGTTCAGAACACAGTGTTCCATCATTAGTGATAGAGGTTCACATTTTTATAATTAAGTATTTGGGGCCCTTCTTGATAAGTATGGGGTTAAACATAAAGTATCTACCGTGATCATGGTCTGTGGGGCCACGATCATGGAATATTCTACCACAATCACGGCATCCGAGGGGTATTCTGGTTGCTGCTTAAGGGAGTCCGTTTTAACCCTTGTATTTCTTAATTATACAGTAGTGAGGGCACTTTAGATTCGTAAATTGGGGGTATGTGAGATAGCCTTGGATGAAGGAGAAGTCTGAGTACGCATGGCATCGAGGTGACAAATGCAAGGAAAGTCTGAGTACCTATGGCATTTTGGATTTAAGATCGCACTTATACCTATGGTGAAGTATGAGTAGCCACCTGGTTTGCCCGTATGAAAGCCAAAATATGAGATGAAGGCTTGGGTTGATGCCATATTTAGCAAATTATGTGTGGTGAAAATGCAAAGTAAACACCCTCCTTCATCTAATTCTTTTTGAAAATCAAGAGCATGGACATAAGCGACCTTGTAACAATTCTTTTTCTCTGTTTGTGACTCTAAAAATTTTTGCTTGTGAAAATTGGTAGATACTTCATTCTTTGTTTCTATCGGGAGAGGCAATTGAGCCTCCTTAAAGAATTTGCATGCCATGTGTGGTAAGATTATTTGTCCAAATCTCAAGTGTACTTGTACCATATGGAACTTGCCCCATTAGTTTCTCAAGGCTAGTTTTGATTGTATTTGGTTGGTGAGATGGTACTAGGCCATCTTTATGACATTAGAAGCCTACTTTAGCCTAAGAATCCTACCCTTGCATAGATGTTATCCCTAGTTACCCTCTTTGAGAAGTTAGACCTTTCTTTGGCAAATATATTGCAAGTCGTGAGTCATTCAATTCTTGTCCCTCTTTTGAACCCTATCCTCCTTGAACTTAAAAATGCAAATTGAAGATAAACTCTTAAGTTAGGGGTGGTGAATATTGGAAGAGGTAACTTTGGGACACAAAGTTTTAAGTAAGTGCCTAAGATCTTACTCATTGTGAACAATTGAGTAAGGAAAAGAAAAGACCCAACAAAGGAAAGAATGCATGAAATATGCAAGTAAAAGAAATAAAAAGAAAAATAGGTGAACCAAGAAAATAAAAAGTAGGCACATTTATAAAGAAAAGAATTAGACCATGGTCAAAAAGTTGGATGGAATAGTGTGATGTAGATGTTCAAAGAGGTTATAGCCATGTTGTTCCTAAATTATATCCTACCTTACCCTAAACCAACGTTACAAGCTCAAAAAGTTCTTTGTGATCTCCAACCACATATACTCATTGTAGTGGTGATTGAAAATAGGGGTAATCCTATGGCATGGTACTTTTTAGCATCGAGAGTTGTTGAGAGAAAGAAAGAGTTTTGCATTTAAATTCCTTGCTGCATATTTAATAACTTGGTGTATGGAATTTTCATTCTTGTGAGGAGGCATGTAACCAAGTTGAGGTGGGTAATTCTCTCATCTCCTAAAAAATGAGGCAAAAGGAGAATATTGTTGTTAAGGTTAAAGGTGAGTCACTTCTAGAGTATTAGTGATTGTTGCATGGTTTCTCTTTGAAGTCTTTTACATCCTTGTTAATTGCATTTCGTGTTGAGGGGTGTAGTGAGAATAGCTTTGCCCATATGTGATGAGATACTTGTGGTATTGACTAATCTAGAAGTCATTATCATCTTTGGGTAATCTAATTTGGGCATAAATGTGAAATATATCTCATGGTGAGAGGTAGTGCTGCTCAAACACAAGCAAAGCTTTGAAGTTAGGGGTGTTGATTAGTGGTGAAATTACCACTCATTTGCACAAAACATTTGTGCACAGTACTATGATTTTAATGTATAAATGAGACATACATATGATTAAATACTCTAGTTTCCACATTTTGAAGGCATACAGGTTATGAGATGGAAATACGTGGATTCAAGCTAAAAAGGATCAAAAAGGAGGAAAGAAGTGCAGCTGAAGGAGCCGAAGCAAAAACCAACCTTAGTCACTGCGATCGCGGCCTAGTAGGTTTAATGATCAAGGGCAGTTCAATCAAAAGACGTAGCTGATTCCAATTCCCACATAAGGCACAATTCTTTTTCCCTTAATACATTAAGGAAGAGAGGAGTATTGATAAATTAGAAATTTGGTGAACCTTAGAATTTGGGAAATATTTGGTTTATTTAAAAAATTTCAAGTTAAAGTTGGTGAAATTGAAGTGTAAAGTGAAGATTTTCCTAATCCTTCATTGTTAAGGATGCCATGAATGAATTGTTTGGTATATTTCTTCTCTTTCATTTCATGAGTACCTAAATTCTCTAGTCTTAGGATTATGTTGAACTAAGGTGTAATTGTATTTGGATGATGATGTGTTTGTATTATACTTAGTTGTTGATTATGGATTCCACTATTTCTTGGTTTAAAAAGTTGAGATTTGTGGGTTAAAACTCTATATACCCAAAATGGGTTTATTGGGTGAATACCCCAAACTCTTGAAGGCTCTCATCATCCTTGAAAGAGGGATATAGGTGAACTCTTGGGAACCCATAGCTTCATTAAAAGAGGGCCATAGAGGGATAAAGTAATAGTGGACAATTATAAATATAGTTTAGTTTCTTTTTCCATCTTAGAAATAAGGGTAGATGGAAATTAGACTATGTCATGGGCATCTTCCTAGAAATAGGGATGCCTAATTGAGGTTTTGGGTGGCTTTTATTAATACACTCGTTAGGTACTCGAAAGAGTCAAGGAGTGACATCCTTGAGGCCTTGTTGACAAATTAGGCTCAAGGAATCTTAACCTAGCCTACCATGTCATTAACAATTAGGACTTATAAAACCATCATGATCCCATGCACAACTTGCCCTTAGGTAGAAATAATCCCAAGATCTCTCCAAAATTGAATTCTAAAACAAAAAGTGTTATTGTAGCGTGTTGCTTGCCTTGATATTGATAAGATTCTATTCCAAACTAACCCTCCCCCCCACTTTACATTATGTGATTTACGTTGTGTACACTTCAGGTATCTTTTTAGTAATTTCGACACCCATAGAACTCAAAATCTAAATCTCTCTCCTCGTAGATTCGACCTCTATGAATGTTGAGCTACTGAAAACAACCATCCTCTACCACTTTAGATGGTATAGGTGAGCGTTATCAAAAATGGCACCATTGTCGGGGAATAATTTGACGTATTAAGTTAGTTTGAAATTTTAGCCTACTTGCTTGGATTCAAACTTGTAAATATTTGTGTGTGATTTTCTTTTGTTTCTTATGTTATATAGATTTTTATTTTATTTTTGTTTGCTTGTTACTATGGCATCTTGGGATGAATGTAAGTTTAAAGAAAATGTGAATTTGAAGTTCAAGAGATAATTCAGTTGTAAGATATTGCAAATTATATAGCCAGGTATTTTTGTTGATCTATGTTATAATGAAGCTTTAAATGCTTATTGACAAGTCCTTGAAGTACAAAGCCTATGACACGTCTAAAGCGTGATAGAGCAATCAATAGCATGAACATACTACTTGAAGAAGGACAGGAGTAAATGATCAACATGGTCATTATAATGAAGCAAGTACTTTAAAAGAGCATAATGACATAACACTTTATAAAAGCTTGGCAAGGATTCAGCATATGAAAATGATGAAACAAAAAAGATCGATCACAATATACTATGTCGTATTAAAACCAATATCAAATAACTGCCAATGGTACTTTTGGTATAATATAGTGCTCACCATTATAAATTGTAATGAGGATCCTGAGTTTGAATATGTCAAATAGTGTGGACAAATAATAATTGACTAAATAAAATACACAATTCAAGTATATTTTATTTCACTTAAAAAAAGGAAATTTGAATGTCTGGTCCAAGGACCAAGGTATAATGCCAGTGAGGGTAAATAATAAGGTACGACTTATGTCTAAAGGCATAAAGGGTTTTCGCAAAAATCTTGACATTATTTTATAGAGATGTATTCTTTTGTGGAGGGTATGCATTAAAGTTTTTTTCAGTCTGACAATAGATAAAAAAAAAGTTTAATGTGTGTAATGAATAGTTGTCATATCTAGTTAGACGATGAAGGTTATATGAAAATTCTTGAAGGATTTAAAAATTTTTAACTTGATTCCATTGAGTACCCCCAATGACTGAGAGATCGCTTAATATAAAGAAAGATAAATTTTTATATAATGAATATAGTTAGAGGGTAACATGTCTTGGTGCAATTAGTACACTTAAGTATACTGTTATTTTTGTACATGAAACAATATTTTTTGCTAATGTCTAGGAAGACATTATTTCACTTTTATGTGAATATATTTGAGTAAAATCAAATATTGGTATTCATTTATAATTCTAATCAATATTGCCAAAGAATTATTGGTTATACAAATACCGAAAAGTTATTTGATCTAGATAAAGTTGGATCACACAGAAGTTATTTGTTCACATATGAAACTTATGTCATATAATGTTATTCTATGAGACAGTCAACTTTATTATCATGCAAATTCAAGTTGTCCATCACTTTATTATTGCTATGGACAAGTTAAATGGGTAATTTGCTTGCAATGATTAGGTCACGAATAACGTGATGTCAAGAATATATTTGGTTAAGTTCAAAGATTCGAACTATTCAAGAAATAAGAAGATGATATATTATGATGATTTCAAGAATGCAACATCTTCATGAATGTAATTTGATAAAAACGGCATTGTCAATATCAATATTTGAAAGCTAGTATGTAATATTGCAAGACAACATTACAAGAATTAAGTGATGTTTTTATCAGGGGGAAAATACACGTTACACTCTTTTTCCCTTAGCTAAGATTTTTATCCCACTGGGTTTCTTGGCAAGTTTTTTAACGAGGAAGCAAGAAATTTATACTAAAGAATATGTGTACTCGTTTTCCATCACTGTGATTTTTTTTGCTCACAGAATTTTTTTAGTCGATTTTTTATGAGGCAGATCATCTATGGACATCCAAGGGGGAGGGTTATAAAATATTATAGTAATATGAATGTCCACTATTCTTCATGATGTATAGTTATTCATCCACTACTCCTCACCATTATTGGATTTAACTCTCACACCCCTTCACTACTCCATAAACTTCATGGTTAATGTCATGTCTATGATAACCTATTGCAAATCTTTATTTAACACTATAAATAGAGGAATAAGGGTTCACATTGGTGCACTTTGATACTTGGAATAAATAATAATACTCTCCTCTCGTCTTTTTATATTTCTTCTACTTTTATGTTTCATATTGTTATTCTTTTGACTTAGTTTTATGAAAAGTTATACATATAATGTCCTAACATTGCTCAAATATTTGAAAAAATAATCAATCAATTCTTAGTAAAAATTGAACGACATGCTATATAAAATAACAAGTCAATAGGACTAAAGCAAATAAATTAAAACTTCTTGAACCCTTGGGGTTTGTACCACACAGTGAAGAACCAGATCCCTCAAAGTAAATCACAGCCAAACAAGCAATATAGTGCAGGAAAACTAAAGACAGTGCAGGAAAGAAACAACACACAAGATTTAACATGAAAACCTCCTTGCTCAAGGAAGAAAAAACCATGACTTGCCCTCACTAGCACCAAAGAAATACACTATAATCAACCTCTTAAATACATACTTGATTTATGCCTCACTCTAGGTTCCTTTAACTTTTAATAACTCTACTACAAGATCATCTTGGCAACTCTACCAAGGACCCTATACACTAATTAACACTAATCGGTATCAAACTTAGGCAACTCTACCTAATCACTCTCAAGCAACTATAGAGCAAGACATTACTCTTATAGCATGAGTAATTCTTTTACAAATCAGTACTTAAGAATACTCACTCACTCTTTTAGCATACTATAAAGTTCAAAACATGAGCAATGCTCGGGCAATCTTGAAATGGAGTTTTTGCTGCCTCTCTTCACTCTTTAGATTTATGCAAAAACTAATTTATGAAGAAGCCTTTTTTCATTTTATAGTTGGGTGATGATTAGGGCTGAAATCTCATTGGACCAGGTTTCCTATTTAGTACAAGCAGCACCTGCAAGTTTGTTACAAAAGGATAAAATTATGCAGATACACGTGCCAGCTATACCGTACCATACACATCCAATGACCTAGTCCCTTGAAGTTAGTTGCTCATGATAAAAACTATATATAGAAATTTTCTCTCTTTTGATGATGAAAAACCAACCATATAACTTTGAGCACATCCATCACATTTAATCAATGTGATTACCACTCTGAAAATAAACATTCCCCCTATCATCATGCTTCCATCATCATGCAACATAGGGACCTGGTACCTTGTTGTCATTTATAGCAAAAACTCTTATTTGCTTCCCCGTGTCATCATGCACCTTTTATTGGGTGATTTGTATACTTTTCCCTGTCAATATGACTTCCTACATTTATCTATTTAGCACATCACTTACTTTCTCCTATTAGCGTGTTAGTCAAATTTGCAACTCAATTCACCTGGTACCTGGTCCCTACTACATAATTCCCCTTTTTAGCATCATTAAAAAGTGAGTATAGTAAACCAAGAGTAAAATAAGCACAAATTTGTTAACTTATAGCCACTGGGGCAATACTAACATAAAGAATAACTTTTCAATTTAAAGGGAATAAATGTAACACATAAAGCAAAGATTCACACATAAGTAGAGGATAAGTATCATTGTTGTGCATAAATTAAATGTTCTAGGAAAAAATCCATAAGAATCAAGAAAGATTAACAGGTGAAGGACTTGAAAAAAAAATTGAATGAGTAAGGTCAGGTTGTTGTTGAGATGTTTTATCTCTGCATTCATGCTAAGGACAGCATCAGTAAAGTTCGACACCCTCTTCTTTATTTTGGCATTCTCAGTTCTGAGCATTTCAGTGTCACATGGGCTTCATTTGGAGAAATGCTAAATTTTCACCTAGAGTTTATTGATTTCTTCATCCTTGGCAAATAGGTTAAACTTCAGTTCCTCTATTTCCTTGTTGAGCTCCCTTTGATAAATGCTACCAGATTTGACATATTCAGTCTTGACTAATGTTTTCATGCCAAGCATTTGAACCACAGATCCTTGGCTTCCAAAATCACAGAAAATGTCATAATGACCAAGTATTTTGTTCAACCACTATCCATAAGGTATGCCATACTTTCCATTTTTCCTAAGAACTACTTTGTGGATGTGCTCTTTCATTAATGCAGGTAGATTAATAAACTCAAAGCAACTAAGGCATTCCATCATATATAAGTCAGTGGCTGAGGCAATGTTTCTTTTTTGTGACCTAGGCATAATTACCTTATTCAAAAATCAACTGAAACTTACTCTTGAATAAGTTCCTCAATGCAGCCACAGATTTCCCTTTGATCTTGGATGCATTTTCTAAGAATTCTATTGAAGGCAGCTGCTTGGAGACAGTTCTCACCCCATACATAGGAACTTCTAAAATTCTTTCTAGTATTTTGTCATTTAGTTTTATTTCTTTTCCTTGGACCTATTCATTCGGATTCATCCCATCTTTTGAGAATTCTAAAGTGAAATAGAATTCCCTAACTATCTCATCAAAAATAGCGGGAATGGGTTCTTCAATGAGGTGCATCCAACCTTGATGTTTTACCAACTCAACTAGTTCCACCATACCAGGTTCTGCTAACATATTTGAATAAAAAATCCTTCCAATTAACACCTTTTGATTCTTTAAGAACCTCTTTCTAAATTTCTTGGATACACCCTTATTTTTCTTTCCATTATTTCTTCTAGTATAAGTCATCACAGATTCTCTTTCAGCTACTTTTCTCTTCTTAGGAACAGGTCCCTCAAGGATCAGTTGATTCTCAATAAAACTTCAAGATCATTTTCCAAAAATTCCTAATGTTTTACTGAAATTGATTTTCTTTTGACCAACTATACTCTTTCCTAGGCTATTTGACAATAGTATGAGGTTTTCAGCAACCCAGGTTTCATCTATTTCAACATCATTAGAACAATTTGAGGATTTAGGAATGGTTCTTCATCAACATATTGAATGATAAAGGAGTTAAGCTTTGGAAGAGTAGGAGAAGTGGATGTTTCTAAGGAAGGTTTGAGAAGGAATTTTTCACAATGCTAAGCTCAGAATCCTTTAAGGACATGAAACTGGGAGAGTTGCAGACATCAAAAATGTCTTTTTCTTAGAAGGGCTATTTGGGATTTGGATTTTCCTTTTTGATAAGAGAACACGTGGATGCAACTAGATTTAAGGGAACAATTAGCACAAGGAAGGGTTTCTGGGGGGAACAAGATATGTTTAATTTCATATTTTTTGTGACTTACCTTTCCTTTTAGAATGGGACAACTTTTTTCTGACACAAGGACAGGGAGGACATAGTTTTTCTTAACAGAACGGACATAATTTTCACATACAAGATACTAACCTGAGAGATGGGACCAGGTTCCTGTCTGGTTTGAGTGAATCTTTAACTTTGTGTTTGTCACATTTGTCCACCTCCAAAGTTGTTCCCATGGGTATATACCTGCAAAGGTATGGTACTAAATTAGACCAGTATGTACCTAATTTACCAAGGATACCTTCCTCTTAAGTATAACCAAATTTTGAAAGGAAAGTTGATCCATCTAGTAGGTTGGGTTGATTTGATCAATCCTAGCTATAGCTTGTTAGCTTCATCACACCATATCATACCATAACTTATTTTGGAAATAAATCTGAGAAATAGGTCCTAGTCTTGGCATTCTTCATATCTCCAAAGTTCCTTCTGTGTTGGTTTAAATTTGTTAGCCTTTTTCCCATCTTTCAGACCTTTGTGAGCTCATATTTAGGATAGGAATGCTGAAAAAGCCAAGAGATTTCTGACTTAGGATCTTACTTTCACTCTTCCCTCTAGATGTGAAATTAGAATGTTCAGAGAGATAAGAGGATATGTGCTTCTAGTTTGATCCTTTAAGATGAATTCCACTAGGACCAGATCCTTGTGAAATCTTGACTAGACACTTCTTGGAATTCCTCTATTTGAGATAATGTTTATGATTGAGATCTTGGATCACATTCATTATTTTCTTTTGCATTATTTGTCTCTTGACTATTCCATCAGCTGCATGCAATTGTTGACCCTTTTACCTATTCACATAAGACACCTTCACCTTGAAGTGTCTTAGGAAAGAGAATGCATTCAGACCTTCCATCCATAGCCTTGACCAATTACATAACAAGAAGATTTTTCTGATTGCAAACCTTTTCTTCCTCCTATGCTTACAACCATTTGTTAGACTTGGGAATCCATTTGAGTTTGACTTCCCCATAGGAGGACAGAGGTATGATTAAATATTTCTTTGTCTATCTAGGTAGTGTGAGCTTCTTCATGTTTTTCCAAGGTCTTACACCTTTGGGATGGGTTCTCCTTTGGTGGACATGTCTAAAATTTGTCATTCTTGCTCTAAGATAGCTTTGACAGTCTTCTTTCAGGTGTCCATCTCTTCCACAGTGAATGCACAAGGATTTATATGCTTTATTTTTGACAGTTTGATCAACCTTGCCTTGAGACCCAGATGAATGAGTTTTGTTTTGATACCCAAGTCCCTTACCATTATTGACTTCTTGACTAGTTAGGTTGGAAAGTATTTGTGAGGATGAAGTGCACTGAAGGGATTTTGGGAGTTCTACCCTTAGACGGACCAGGTCCCTTTCTAACTACTCATTCTTTCGGAGTGCAATCATGAGATGATTTTGAGAATTCTTCAACTTCTCTTTAAGATCAATTTGAAGTTGTGGGGCTTCTTTCTTCCCTTTACTATCAAAAGTATCTATTTTTTCAATTGGCTCACCAAACGTAGATTACTATATTTTAACTTAGCAAACTTTTCTTCTATTTTAGGAATTTAGAAAGTTAAGCCAATTAATTTAAGCTCCTGATTCTCTATCTTTTCTTTAGACTATTTTTCTCAGCACTCATCTTGCACACTGTATCAATTAATACATGTTCTAGCTTCTTTATCTTTCTATCAGAATAATTTTCAAAATTCCTTTTAATATTAGAGATAGTTACCTCATTTTCTTCTTCATTTTTAGTGTCTTCTATGAAGGAAAACAAGGAATCAAAGATTACTTTATCATCTTCCACTGCAAGCATGGCAACATCTGCAGACTTCTCATCTTCATCAGATTGATTGGAGGAATCACCCTAACTAGCTAAGGTTTGTTTGACTGCAAGATCAACTGCCGCTAGTCTTCTTAATTTTACATGGACTTAGTCCTTGTTTCTTTCTTTGTTACCTCTAGTGTAGTGATGATCCTAATAGTCTATTTTATGCATTGAACAATCCTTCATAAAATGTTCAGGACTACCATATATGTGACAAACTTCCATAGTACCTCCCTTTTTGCTACTACTCCCACTTCTTTGAAATTGGCCACTCTGTCTCAAAGCTATTATAACTTTCATTTTTTCCAAATAGGCAACATCAGTGTCTTTTTTATTAGAGTTTGATTTAAATACTTTTAGTGCCAGAGATTTTTCCTTTTTTACTTCCATCTTCTCGTGTCATTGTTGTTTTTTAAGTTCATGAGTCTTCAGATTCCAAATGGGTTCACCCATGGTAAGAGTTTTCAAGTTCCTTGCCTCAGTTATGGCATCTACTTTGATTACCCATTACTTGGGAAGAACACCAAGAATTTTTCTTACCTGTTTGTATAAAGTAATTACTTCTCCTAAGCAGTGCAACTCATTAGCTATAGAAGTAAACCTGGTATGCATATCTTGAATAGTTTCTTCTTCTTTCATTGTGAAGGTTTCATACCGATAAAGCTATCAAAATAGGCTGGCCAAACCCAACCCAACCCAATCCTAGCAGGGTAGAGAATTAAATGGGATAAGCGGGATAGCCCTTTTAACGAAAGGGACTTTAAAATAGTTGCCCAACCCATCCCTAAGTAGGCCACGGGTTAGGATGGGTTCGCCCTTTAGAAAAAATAAAAGCAACCCGAAATATGATATACAAAAATATTGTAAGTACTAGAAAATCACTAACTTTTATGGTTTCACTTTAATATGTCTCCTACTATTTTTTAGCATGTTATAGGCATCTTACCAATAACTTTACGGGTCATTTGGTTGGGAAAGAGTTATCCCAAAATAATTCATATTGGGATTAGTTATTCCAAAATTATTTATTCCACCATGTATATGGGATAACTTATCTCATCACTATGATGTAAATGGTACGCTAAATAATATCGGTACTAACTAATACCTCACACCAATCATGGGACAAAATAGTCCTTCATTTTATCTCAAACTATTTATCCCTTATACCTCACACCAAATGATTCTTTAGTTGTAATTAGCTCATGGTATTTACTGTAATAAGCGGAGAAATTATGATTAGCTAGAAATTCAATAGGAAAATTCTAATATGGTTAAGATAATAAATACAGATATAAACAAAGTATCTATATAAAAGCAGCAAGACTATAATAGAAGAGAGCCTAAATTTAAATAATAGAATGTTGCATTAAGCAAAGCAGCAACTACAAAACCATCATGACTAAAAGCAACTTTTTGAAGTTCACAACTAAAAGTAGCTTACCAGCCATTTCAAACACACACTAAGAACTTTCAATAAATTAGTATCAACAAAAAGATGGATAAAAAAAAGTAGCTAGTTAGAAAAGTTTGACAAAATCCTAATTCCTAATAAATAAATGACCAACTTAAAAATATTTAATAATTATTTTTAATGTCCCGGCCTATGGGCTGGCCTCTGAGGCTGATGGGTTAGGCCGATGGGCCAAGTGAGGCTGGGCTTATAAGCCTCGTTTCTAAATGGGTTAAAAAAACTTAGCCCAACCCCACTTAATTAAAGGGTTGGATTGGGCCAACCTCACGGGCCAAGCCCATTTTGACAACTCTACATACTGAATGGTTATCATTTCAACTTTTGAATCCTTCACATCAGTGATTCCTTCATGAGTTGTCTTCAACAGTCCCAGATTTCTTTAGTTGTTTCATAAGTTAAAATCTTGTTGTGTTCATCTGGTCCTATGCCACAGACAAGAAATTTCTTGGCTTCGTAGTTTTTCACAATTCATTTTCTGTCTTTATCATTGAACTCCCCTCTATTTTTGATAACCACTTTAGTAACATCTCCTTCTTTGACTTATCTTATAGGTACATGAGGACCATCAAGAATAATGTCCATTATCTCACTATCCTCATCCATAATGAAGTAAAATGTACTTGTTTTCCACCACCCATGATATTGTCCATTAAATCTAGGTGGTCTAGTGGTAGATTGCCTTTCTTCCAGGTTAGGTGGAGTAGCCATGATAGCCAACACACTCTAGTCATAAACCTTTTAGAGTGACCTAGCTCTAATGGACGTCCCAAGTCCGACCAGGACCAGAGACTACCCCCTTATCCAACCCAACGTCTAGCTACCTGCCCTGAGTTGGCTGAATTTTGAGCATGTAACAAGATCGTATAACAGCTTACAGAAAGAATCTAGGATAAGATCACAGCCGTGACTGACTCAACCGAGTCTATCCATCCCATACCAATAATCCAACCATACAAAACCACACCAAAACAAGGGTCATAAACCATGCCTTAACCAAGGATATTCCAAAATAGGATATAATTAATTCAAAAATGAAATATGATGGAATCATGAGAAATTATGTCTAATGATGCCAGTCTCCTAGATTATTCCAATGCTAACGTCGACACTAATACTGACCCCGCCCATTCTAACACATAGAAGTACCACAAAGCCTCTAACCAAAAGAGTAATGAAATATGGTTGGGACATGCCCAAAACCATAGCCAAAACCATTATTCAAAATAAAATCAAAATATCTAGAAATATCCATAACATGAAATGAAGCCTTCTGAAAGGATGGAAGATCACTATTTCAGTCCAAATGCTGATCCTGAGTCAATCACTATATAGGAAGAATAGAATGGTCGATTCCTACATAGCATGGGTATACAACTGCCAGTAGACGGGGTTAACGAGTAACCGCTAGCATGATCTCAAGATAAGGATAAAATAATGCCATTTATAAAACCAAGTAAAACCATCCATATGCACACAACCATACATATATATAACCATATATATATATATAACCATTCAGGCAAAAGGGGTCGGGTTTAGCATGCCTTTAAAACCTTTACCTGGTTGTGTAGCTTTGTCGTACTAAATCGCCCATGAGCTATATAGGTTTAGCTCCCTCTGCTGAAAAGAACCCAGTGCCTGTAGACATACGACGAGGGAAGAAACCCTTAGGATGACTAGTATATCCCCTAAATATAGTGTGACATCATGCACACGGTTACCAAGACCAACCTCATATCGGAAAATATGAGTTTCTAGTTTTGATCCCCTCGGGACCTTTACCTTCCACAACTTTGCTACGCATCTCACCATTATTTCCCAATTAAAACAAATTTACAAATAACCAAGCCATTATCCATTTAGAAACCAAGTCCATTGATATTGATATCATCATACCAACCCTTACTTGCAAGTATCATCCATACCAAGCCATTTAAACTATGCATATTCCTTTACCAAGTTTTAAAACATGCAAGAGTTCCATTAAAATAACCAATGCAATGGACATATCTTTATAAATATTTTACCAAACACATTGGGGACATAATATGACCAAAACCAATTCCAATTTCCATTAAACTATTCCCATGCAATCCAATTATCCAAAACCACCATTTATGTGTATAAAAGCATTCTTAAACTATGCAAAACCATAACCAACCATTTAATATCAAAACCCCCAAATCTTATTTGAAAACCAAAATCATACAATCAATGAAATCATGAAAACATTCATAAAACCATGCCTTTAGATAAAATTAGCAATGAGGGAAGAGAACATGCCTTAAACCAAGATGATGATGGAAAGAAATCACCAAGACAAGCCCCAAACTGATCCTTTAGTTGAAACCCTAGCTTCCTTTGCCCAAAAGCTCTTGAGAGAATTATGGAGTATTTTAGAAGAGTTTTGAAGTGTTAATGAATGGAATAATAGGGTAAATAACTTCCCAAGTAGGTTAGAAATCATGGGACCCTATTAGGATAAGTAGGAAAATGTTCAGAATACCCCCACTTAAGTTGCACTAAAATTATGTCACAGGGATATGACTGACCCACACGATTCGTACCCTCTATTACAATTAGTATCCTCCACTCATATCCTAGCCTCAACCCTTGGATCCAACACTGTCCAGCATACAACTCATCCAACCAATTTGTATTGATTGCATATGATTTGTACCCTTCATCGGTACCCCTGGAAGATTTACACCCAAGGAAGATTTAGACATTTTCCACCATACAAGTCCTGGTTACAACTCGTACCCTGTCTTATCGCTCATGATGAGCCACTCGTACTCAGATCCAACCTAAGTAACCAATTATAAGATTAAGTCAAGGAACCAAATAATCTGTAACCACCAATATGACTCGTACCCTAAGTCGTATCCATTTCAGTAACCAAAATCCATCCCACTAAATAGCACCGATCAGTAAACGACTAGACCATACTATCCGTACCTCAACATAGAGCTCGTACCTATGAGTCGTATCGAGTCCAGAGATCAGAATTCCAGGAAATTTTCTATGGTTCAGAAACCAAGGTGTTTCAGTGAACCCTTGGGGGTTGTGCCATACAGTGAGGGACGAAGTCCCTTAGAGAAAATTATAGGAAATCAAACAATATAGTATAGGAAAGCTAAAAATAGTGTAGGAAAGAAACAACACATAAGATTTAACGTGAAAACACCCTTGCTCGAGGGAGGAAAAACCGTTGCTTGCCCATACAAGAAATGATGAAATCTACTATAATCAACCTCTTAATTACAGACTCGATTTCAGCCTAACTCTAGGATTCTTTCGCTTGTAATAACTCTATTACAAACTTATTTGGCAACTCTACCAAGGACCCTCTACACTAATTAACTCTAATTAGTATCAAACTTAGGTAACTCTGCCTAAGCACTCTTAAGCAACTACAAAGCAAGACATTATTATTATAGCATGAGTAATTCTTTTACAAATCAGCACTCAAGAACACTCACTCACTCTTTAAGCATACTAAGAGGTTAAGAACATCAGCAATACTTGAGCAAACTTGAAATGGAGTTTTTGTTGCCTCTCTTCACTCTTTAGATTTGTGAAAAAACTAATTAATGAAGAAGCCTCTTTTTCCTTATAGTTGGGTGATGATTAGGGCTAAAATCGCATTGGACTAGGTGTCCTATTTAGTACAAGCAGCACATTCAAGTTTGTTACACAAGAGGACAAAACTATGCAGACACGCATGCCAGCTATACTGTACCATAAACATCTAGGGACCTGGTCCCTTAAAGTTAGTTGCTCCTCATCAAAACTACATATAGCAAAACTAAAATACAACATATATACTATAACGATCCAAAAGGCCATGAGTGGTATCCATACTAATCTTACTATGGGAGAACTATCTAAACTAAAGCATTACCTAATCATTTAGTCAATATTAAGATAAGCTTATCATAATAAAACCAACTTAATAATAATAAATACAAAACTAATAAATATTAATGTGGAAATCAAACAACTTGCCTATAAAATCCCCAAGACCCAAAAGTCATCATACAAGAAAATCTATAAAAAATACCATGTCAAAAAGAAATATCCAAACTAATGAAAGATAAAGAGTGTTTCATTGCTCGAAAGAAGGGAAAAAACTAATATGATAATGCATGATAGACTGGAGATGGAGTGCTCACCCTTGGATCTAGAATAACTATCAAAAGCTAGAGAAGAGGTCATGTCTGAGCCTCTGGAAAACTTTCTGCACTCAACAAAGAAGAGTACAAGGTAGTATTAGTACAAGCCACTATGTACTGGTAGTATAGGCCAACTCTATTTAATAGCATGTATACAACATAAATCAAATAAAAAGTAGACATGCATCAACACATAGCAATTATGCAATGAATCAACAATTAATTTAATGACGGACCAAATAGTTCATACAAATAATCCATGCAACCATCAAGAGTAACATCATATTGTTAACCACAAAATTAACAATATTACCCTAAATAGAACTATGTCTATCTCAACCTCACAACTAGAACATCATAGGCTCGTTATTAATTTATTAAACACGTGAGCTCTCAAAATTAACACTAGTCTACACAAAAATGTGGAAAGACTTATTTCTACCCAACTAGTCATGACTTGCAGGGACATTTAAGTTCATGTATCATACCAGTGTGGTATCCGATCCTTCATAAATAAATAATTTAGGAGCATATATACAATTAAATTGAGTCTAAACTCTAATTAAATCATAACCTCCTCAATTGAAGAATATGAATGCGAGCTAATTTGCAAGGGTTTTGCCCTACCATAAAACTCTTGAATAATCAAAATTTGTTCAAATACATAATCACCATAAGAATACGAATCTTTTGGAATCCATTTTTATAATTCACTCTAAAAGTCCTAGGTCTAAAACCAAAACTTACCGAAACCGTAACTAATCAAAATCCCGTAACCAAAGCTACGCCGAAAGAAAACGAGCACTAGAGTAATTTTAAATGTGCAGGAAAATATTTTACTAAATTCATCCAATTATTATTATGTAATGATTGACAATCATTACATAACGATTAGCCATATCCATATATAAAATCTAGAAGAATAGGGATTAATTGGCAATTGTTTCTTGAATCCTCGTTGTCCAGTAACAAAACCCTCACTATTATTCAATAATTGATTTATTCTATTCTACTAATTTTACCTCACATTCTACCAATAATATTATAAATATAGAATTGCATGTTCTAGCATATCTAACCTGAAGATAGGTTATGCATCCTTCTCGTCGACTGTGGATTGGAAAATTAAGAACTGCTAATCATACAAGGTCAACTTTTTTAGGGTATTATTATTATTAATAATTTTAAACCCTACTCATTTAACTTTATTCTAGTACTGGCCACATAAGTAAATAAATTAAGAGTTTTACTTATTAAATTACTAATTAAATTAATTATCTGAAATACCCAAAATTCTGAAAAGACCCTCTTAATTTGTTCGGAACCACTTGAAAATAAATTGAATATGTAATTGACTAAAAAGCATGTTCCAGGCCTATTGATAACATTAAAATACCAAATTGAGGGTTTCTTGACCAAAGATTGACCATGATCAAAGTCAACTTTAATAAACTCAAGAACCCAACTAATGACTTAAATCACATTCGAACACCTCAAAAATTAGTACCACCATCCCCATAAGTCATAAATCATATATGCAAACTACAGAGAGAGCTACAATAAAAAAGACAGGTAAAATTCAAAAAATGACTAGGAGGATCATTACATTATATACCAATTAAACAATTATTTATCCACAGACAGGCAAGCAAGAAACAAGAAGGGAACATAAGGAATTACCTAAATCAGTAAAAAAATATGGCTACTACTATGCACATCTATTTTAATCTCCCAAATGGCCTCTTTAAGAGGATGATCCTTCTATTGGATCTTCATAAATGTAGTCGCCTTAGTCCTTAACTTATGGACATCCCTATGAAGAATAGAAATTGGTTTCCCTTTATAACAGAGGTTTTCATCTAACAGGAATGAATTTAAATAAATTATGTAGTTATCATCACCGTGAAACTTCTTTTAACATAGATACATGAAACACAGGGTGAACTCCCAACCAAATTATAGGTAATGCATACCTATAGGCCACTGGCCCCACGTGATAAAGAATCTCAAATGGCACAATCTATCTAGGACAAAGCTTACCTCACTTACCAATAAGCAAGACTCTTTTTATGGGTGAAACCTTGAGCAACACTTGGTCACTCTCCAAAAGTGCACATATCTCACATTTTGATCTGCATGCTTCTTTTGCCTTCTTTGAGCCACTAGAAGTTTATCCTAAACAAACCTAACCATCTCTAATGAGTCTCTTAATAGATAAGTACCCCACAATGTTACCTAAAAAGCATCAAACCACTCAACAGAAGATCTACACATCCTTTATATAAAGCCTCAAATGGCATCACTTCGATACTCGAATGGTAAATATTATCATGTGCAAACTCGACCAATGGTAGAAACTAATCTCAATGACCTTCATAATCTATCACACACGCATGGAGCATGTCCTTCAACACCTAAATTATTCACTCAAATTATCCATCAGTCTGAGGGTAAAAAGTTGTACTAAGGTCCAACCTAGTACCCAACTCCTCATGTAACTTCTCTAAAAAATTAGAGGTAAATTGAGCACCTCTATCTAAGATAATAAAAATTGAAACCCCATGCAATTAAATAATTTTTTTAAGATAAATCTTGGCTAACTTTGTTATATTGTAAGTCACCTGAATTGGAAAGAAATATGTAGACTTAGTTTATCAAAAAAAACATATAGAATTATACTTCCTTAAAGTCCTGGAAAAGCTAACCATGAAATCTATAGTTATCCTCTCCCATTTCCATTTAGCAATAGGAATCCTCTAAAGAGTACCACCGAGATTCTAATGCTCGTACTTTATCTAATGGCACCTCTAGAATTAGTGATAAAATCAACTATATCACACTCTATTTGACCCCACTAGTATTGTTTCCTGAAATCATGGTACATCTTAGTTTCTCCGGGATGTATAGAGTATTTCAAGCAATGAGCCTCAGCTAGTATAGTAGCAATCAAATCATCAACATAGGGCACACAAACTGTAATAATACTTTAATTTATTTTCTCTATTTCTAATTATACTCATAATTAGAGCTCCTCTATAGCTTCTCCAAGTTATTTATGACTTGCTGAAACTGACATTTCGGTTATCGGGCAGTTCATTTGGGTTTTAGAGTCATTTCCTTATTTAAAAGTCTTTGTTGGTTCAAAATTTTCACCAGGCAAAAACTTTAGTCAAACAACTTCAAATATAAATTTTGACTATTCCAACAAGTTTGAAATATCAATTTTAGGCTGGGAGAACTCTTGGTTCGGGTCCTGAGGAACTTGGGATCATTTTAACCTATTGGTTAGAGAGTTAAGAAATTGGAAATTATATGTGGGACCCATATTTTTCGAAAATAACCTCAGATGGAAATTTTGACTTCACTGTTGAGTCTGAAATATCAAATTTGGTATGTTTGCATAGTTTATTTGCATATATGAGATTCCAAATAAATCCTGAGGGGTTGACAGAGACTTGAAAAATTCTAAGTCTTAGTTGTGATCTAGTGCACCCAAAATCACAGGGGTTGGATCGTAGTCGCGGTCTGGCAGCACCAGTAAGTGCTGCGATCATGACACTTTAAGTTGTGGATGTAACTCCCTTGGCAGTCGAACAGAACCACGATTGTAGAGGTAATATTGCAATCACCATTTTTGAGTCTAAGGCCCTATATCGTGACAGATCCTGTTGAGTCACGATAGCAACTCCTGAGAACCTGGTATGGGTATAAATACCATATTTTTTCCCTAATTTGGTCCATTTTTTACTTATCTTCTTGATAGCTAAAACTTAAATAGTGAGTTAAATAGGAATTAAAGCTTGTGGGTGATTTGAGAAGCTTGATTAAAGCTTATTTCTTGATTCTCCTTCAGATTTGAGGTAAGATTCCTCCAGATTCATGGTTGATATTCCATTAATTGATCAAAATTTTCAAAAGCTTGGGGGCTTGATTTTAGCCTTAAATTAGCTTGAATTTTACCCATTTTAGAGGGTAACGATTCAATGAGCATGTGGAAATATTGGGTTGGTTTCGAAAGCATAATTTTTCATAAATAGGACACACATGGGATTTTAGATAATTTTTAGATTCAAAGCACAATAGTACAATATGGGTATTATTATTCTTGTATTGGTGAGCAGAATATAATTTTGATAGCGTAGCATCTTGCAAAAGCTTCTTGGAAGAGAAAAGTGGTGATTTAGTGAATCTTGTGAGCTTTTTGGGCATCTAGGAAGGCTAAGTTTTACCCCTTGTTATATTGAGCTACATCATAGTATGTTTATGATATTGTGTCAGATCTGGAATGGGTTTTAAGTGTTGATGTGATAAATTAAATTACTTGGGATTAGTTTGATCATTAAGGTTATTTTGACAATTATTTTGGGCATGATTAGCTTAGTTATTCCTATCTTAGGTGAAATTGACCTTGTAAGCTCTTTTTAGGAAGGAAATACCTTAGTTACTCAATCAATGTGAAGATTTCCTTGGTCACTTGAGTTTAGGATGTACTTGCTCAAATTGCCTTACCATAGGTAAAATTGATGTAGTTGCTCTATATTAGGAGAAATCTTTATCCTAGGACTAGTTATAGATTATTCAACATCTAATAGTAGATTTAGATACCTTAGCCTAGTACGGTATAGATATTGATTGGTATATGATTTTGAGGAACAGAAGTGACCACTTTTACCCACCTTAGGCCAAGAATTATGATACCTATTGAAGACTGTACATCTAGAAGATGGTTATTTTAGTGTCATTTAGATGCCTTGGTACTTGTTGGTTATGATGAATGATTTTGAAAGTAATGCTTAAATGATTATGCTATATATATGGATTATTGCATAAACTCATGATGAGCTATTGAATATGCTATTGATTTGGCTATTGATAAGGCTACCGAATATAGTATTGAATACGCCCTTGAGTATGCTATTGACTAAGATATAAATTAAGTTATTGATTATATTATGAATAAGCTATAGATTATTCCATGTATTAACTATTGATCAAGCTATTGATAAGATATCTCTTATGCTAGTGATAAGCCATATGTTAGGCTATTCAGAAGTTATTTCCCATTCCTTGATAATACGTATTGATTATGTTAGTGACCATATTTATTGACTATATTAGTGACTATGTTATTGATTGTGATAAAGATCATGCGTATTTACTATATTGGCAATCATGATATTAATTATGCTAGAGCTCACAATTTTGATTATGATTATTAATTATGTTAATATACTATGTTAATGGTTATCATATTAAATACTCTAAAAGTTATGCTATTGGTAATATTTATGATCATATATACCCGGCAAAGACAGAGGACGGTTATGATGATATATACCTGGCAAAGTCGAAAGATGATTATGATGTTATATATATGCTCGACAAGGCCATAAGATGATTATGATATATATATATATATATATATACACCTGGTAAGGACATAGGATGATTATGATGATATATACCCTACAAGGTCGAAGGATGATTATGATGATATAACTCAGTAAGGCCGAAGGATGATTATTATGATACACATATAACCAATAAGTTCGGAGGATAATTAAGATGATATATATATACCCACCAAGGACGGAGGATAATTATGATGATATATACCCAATAAGGTCGAAGGATGATTATGATGATATATACCTGGCAAGGCCAAAGAATAGTTATGATGATATATACCCAACAATGTCAGAGGATGATTGTGACAATATATACATACCGATAAGATCAGAAGATGATTATGATGATATTTATGAGGATATTATTGAATATCCATACCGGTTCGAGTTCGTCTATATGTATTATACTATATTGGTATACTTATTATGAATAATGACATTGGGTGTAAGATTGATAATCTAGCTAAGCTGAAAATGAGGAAATAGTTATAATATAGTATGATATGAATAGACTCTAGTGATATAATGATTAGTTGATAAATATTGGCTAGGTGGCAATGTTGGTTCGTTGGTAAATAAAGACCAGTTGATAAATGATGATTATCTGCTATTTAAAGATTAGTTAATAAGTGATGTTTGGTTGATAAAGAATGATTTATTAATACACGAAGATTAGTGTTACATGATGGATAGTTTATAAGTGTTGACTTATTTACAAATGATGAATATAGAAATTGATGTTTATTATGAGGCATGACTTAGATTAATTCCAATTATATTATGACAGTTGATAAATGACAGTGGTAGGTTATTCTATCTTGTTTGTGCCTTCCAAACTTATAGGGGATTGTGTTGGATTATTTACTTTTTGCACCAATTGGCGTATGGGAGCTAATTTTGTAGCTTTGATTGCTTGTGTTGATGTTTTACGTTACATTATGCTATTGTTCTGGCTTATTTACTTGTTTATGCACAATGATATTGGAGTTACTTCAGGTTTGTCTATACCATGACTTAGTTATGTTACCTTGCAATTTATCATATTTATATCATGACTTAGCTCAGTCGGTCGATGATGCCTAATGAGTACCCATGGTTTTGGTACTCATACTATACTTCTGTACCTTTTTTGTGCAGATTCGAGTACTAGTTGTCATTGTTGATTGACATTTATGATGTGTTGATATTCGGAGATGGGTGAGTTCTTGGAGTCAGAGTCACCTATTCCCTTCTATCCTTATATGTTCAATCTTTTGTTTTAAGACAGATTTATTAACTATTTTAAATATTTAGGTTGCATTTTTATTACTAGATGCTCTTGTACTGGCTCTACCAGTCGTGGAATGGTATTTTTGTAGTGACTACCTTTAAACTATTTTTATTGCCTTGCTTATTTATAGTGTTAGATTGCGTATCAGGCCCTTTTGGTTCATTTCCACCAAATTAACCCATTGTGTTTAACTTCAAGTTATGATTTGTCCTACCTACCGGAGGGATATAGAAGGTGCCAATATGACTCATAAATCAGGTCGTGACACAAACTCATCATTTAATCGTCAACACACCCTCACTATCTATAATGGCCTCCTTGGCCTCACCCTGCAAAACCTTATCACGAATCTTGCTCAACTTAGCATCCTTAAATTTTTTAGCCTTTATTTGATCATAAAATATGGACCTTGCCTCTATACTGGCTAGAAGTCCTTCTCTTCCAATTACCTCAAGTTGTATGGACTTATTCGCTAGAGTCTAAATCTCTCTAGAAAATGGATGCCTGGTAGCATTTAAATAAGCCAAGCTACCCATACTTGCAGACTTTCTGCTGAATGTATTAACTACCAAATTAGCTTTTCTGGAATGGTACCAAATGGGGATATCAAAATCTTTCACCAACTCCATTCATCTACATTGTCTCAAATTCAAATCCCTCTATGTGAATACATGCTTTAAATTATGGTAATTAGTGAACACTTCACAATGAACCCCATACAAGTAATTCCTCTATATATTAAGACCAAAATCCACAGTACCAACTCTAAATCATGAGTTGGATAATTACTCTCATTATGCTTCAATTGCCTCGAAGCATAAGTAATCACATTTCTTCTCTTTACCAAAACAACACCTAAAATAGAATGTAAGGCATCACAATAAATAATAAAATCTTTACCCTCTAAATGTAAGGCAAGAATAGAAAAGGTAGTCAATAAGGTCTTGAGCTTTTGAAAGCTCTCCTCACACGCATCAGACCAAATAAAAGGTACATGTTTCTAAGTCAACCGTATTATTTGAGTAGAAGTAAACTCTTTTATGAACCTACAATAAAAACTCGCTAACCCCACAAAGCTACAAACCTCTATTACTGAAGTAGGCCTAACCCAATTTTTAACCGCTTTAATCTTTTGGGTCTACCATCACCTATTTCCTTGAAAACACATATCACGATCCGAGGCTACCCCCTAGCTGCGACAATGGTGCTTACGTTCATAGTTGACCACAATCTAACCCATGAGTTGGTACCTTTAGTGAGCACTGAATAAAATAGTACTGATATAACATATGTGAAAGGTAAGCAGATAAACTACTGAAAAACTAAAAATACTAAAATACGTAAAACTGTCATATCTAAAATAACTGATAAAAGCTGAAAGTTTCTGACTGACTATCTAACTGTTTATCTGAAAAACCTCTAACTAACTGAGGTGTTAATGGGACAAGCCCCCAACTAACTCCAACTAACTGAATATAAAGAACTATTAAAATAACTGGAATAAGAAATAATGTCCTCGATGGATGAGGACTCACCACTACTACTATTGGGTACGTTGAGCTATCTAGGAGCGGTTTAGAAAATAAACCTCCGAACCTATGTTATAAGACAACATAGAATAAAGACGTGTATGCAGTCAGTTCTTTGAATGTACTGGTATATGAGATGAGGTTTGGGTAAAATGCATGGGGTACTGTGCACATAAGATAAGGACTAACTGAATAGCATGAAATAACTGATCATAAATGCATGAAAATTGTAATATCTGAGAATGCAAGACCAAGCATATCTGAATGTAACACCCCATATTTTGCATGCAATTGTTCTATTTATATGGAACTTGGCATAGCCTTACGGTATAGGAAACAGACGAGATTTTTTATATGAGTATTGATAGTGTAGATGGAGCTCTAGATACTTCCATACTTTTTAATGTGACGTGATCAAGTTACCATCGATACAACTATTTAACTTGGAATCATAAGTTGGTATTTCAATCTAAAGTTTAAAGTGACCAAGTGTGTATAAGTTGAAGGTTAGATTGGATTAGGAGATAGAAATGGAATAAAATATTGAGGTGCTTGCTTGACTTAATTAAGCTAGTTGGTGAGTCACCTACTTAAGCTATTTAGACCAAACTAATGGACCTATGGCTATGGACCATATTTGCGCCTATACTAATGTACTCATTTGGACCCAAATTGAATAAAAGAGGAAGAATAATGGATAAATGGCCCAACACACAAATCTGCCAGGGCTAAAATATAGTTGATCTTAACTAAGAAATTAAGCAAGTAGGTCCATCACCTACTTTGACACTTTTGAGCATCTTAATCTATTTAAGAAGGTGCATCACCTACTTGGACCAATTTAACCAAATTTGAAGCCCAAAATACAGCTAAGTGGATGGCTAAAAATAGGGCCTTTATAAGAACAAGTTTCTGGTCATTTTCCGTCATTCTTAAGTCACAAAAAGGGTTACTTCACAAATTCTCTCTACTTTCTTTTAATCAACTAGGATCAGCCCTATGTTTCTTTCTAGGTTCCTGAAGAAACCCCAACCTTTGCAAGCCAAGGTAAGTGAAAATACTTATGGTTTAGCTTCATTATCTCATGGAAGGTTAGGAAAACATGTTATTAGTTGTTAATTATTAATTTATGGTAGAATATACAACAAGCTACTTGCTCACTTTTTCTTTATTATTAAGATATCTCTTTTCTTCTTTGGTTTAAAGTGTGAAGGAAAGTGGAAGTTGAAGTTCTTGAGTAGTTCAAATTTAAAGAATAAGTTGCAGAATTGAGGTAAGGTGACTACCCCATTTTGTTCTCCTTATATATGAATTTGAGAGAGAATTATGGTTGTGTTGTTATTGAGAACTCAAGAGATGATGAATTCAATAATTGATTGCCACAATAAAAGTGATTTGGGACTAGTTTGTGAACTGTTTTGTATGTATATATTATGGGCTGCTAGGTTGATGTTAGAGAAATATGTGACTAGTTTGAATTGAAATATAGAAGAAAGGTGTGGTGGAATACCACCGAACTAATTATTGCATATGTTTACTGCCCAATCTATTTTGTGTATTATTTGGAGAGTGTAATGAATCCAAGATGGTTTTGGTGAATCTTATAAGAACATGTATTGTATGTGGATGTAATTGGAGGAGAAAAGGGTTAAAATAATACCCTTGATTGTTAGATTAAGGGCCTACTTCCCTGTTACTTTTTTGGTGAAGTTAAATAGCCCAAATTTGTCGGTTGATTGCTAATATTAGTTTACCATATATTATATTATAGATAAGTAATCTAAAAGGTGGGAAGTCAAGTTGGGTTAGTTTTGGAGTTATATAACCAAGTTTGTAAGGCATACTCTATTTTATACTCTTTGGCATGAAATCGGACATTTGTTCCATCAAGTAAGCTTCCAAGGTTATCCTACAACAAGTGATACATAATAGCAGCGTATTATATCCTATGTAACCAATGACCTTGTTCCCACTCTCTAACGTGTTAAAACACCTCGATACATGCTTTTTATTAACCATACAAGTCTATTTTCACTAGAAAACTTCATGAGTTCTCCATTTACTCAAATAAGACTCATGTGTTATTTTTAGCTCCAAAATACTTCATTTGTGTGCCAACAGTTCCCCAACTCATTATTGTTTCATTAAGTGCCCATTTACATGTCTCTTAATGGTAGATTATTGTTTTAAGGTACCATAATGCTATGACCACCAAAGTAACAATCTCAAAGGCTAAATAAACTAAGTAACGCAAATCTATAAAACGAGTGGCAGCTTAGAGGCATAAGCCTAGCATGGGTTAATCTCGATACCTTTATATGTGGGTGGAAGATTAGAGGTATAAGCCTAGCATGGGCCGATCCCAATGTTCATATGAGGGTGGCAGCTCAGGGGCGTAAGCCTAGCATGGGTCGATCCCGATTTATCTATTTACCACTGATCAGCTGGTCAACTTCATTATATGGCTTACAAAGATTATGATGTAACAAACGTAAAAATAAAGAAAAGAATGTAATGTACGTAGTCCCACAAGTATATATAAAGGTGGTCTACTAGTACTACTTATACACTTCTATCTGATTTCTATTGAGCTCTTGTATCATGTGTTTTTACCTTCAGCCTTATATATTTAGTACATGTTTTCATACTGACGTCCCTCATGGAAGACATGTATTTCATGTTGCACGCACAAGGGCTTCAGCTAATACACCCCACTAGTAGGAGCACTGGCTATTCAGTGACTATTGGTGAGCTCCAGGTTGATTCGGGGCTTTCTGAGTCTGTTCTATATATTTTGGTATTGTGCAGTAGTCAATAGTAGGGTGGGGTTTGTCCCGACCCTAACTAAGTCTATTATCTTTTTGAGGCTTTGTAGACTAATGTAAAGTTAAACATGATAGTCTTTTGTCTATTAGATGTTGTGGCCCCAATGGCCAAGTGTTGTATATGTAATTTTTTGCTTGCCTACGTAGTTATTCTCATCGATGCATAATATCATATTTGTCAGAACCTTTGCTTGTCATAGTTATATGAATGAGAAGTAAAAGGTTATGGATTGGTTCTCTCGGGCCTTTACGGCTATGGGTGCATGTCCTCCCCAATAGGATTTGAGGTGTGACACTGAACATCTATACTTTTTAAAGCAATAACAATATTTGAATTGCCAATACATTTCCTTAACAAAGAAACATAAAATACTGGATGCACTGATGCTAATTCTGCAGGCAACTCTAGCTCATAAGCTACCTTCCTAAAATGGTTCAAGGTTCTATAAGGACCAATATATCGAGGACTGAGTTTTCCCTTCTTTCCAAATCTCTTCAAAATGGGCGAGATTTTCAAATAAACTAAATCACCAACATCAAACTCAAGGTCTCTCCTCTCACATCTACATAAGATTCCTAATGGCTTTGGGTTGTTTTTAGTCTCTCCCGAATTAACTGAACATTCTCCATTGCCTCAAACACTGAATATGGCCCTATCAAAGTAACCTCACCTTCTTCAAACCAACCAATAGGAAACCTACATCTCTTCTCATAGAGTGCCTTAAACAGAGACATCTGAATATTGGAGTGATAACAATTGTTGTAGGCAAACTCAATCAAAGGTAAGTGGCCATCTCAACTACCTTAAAAATCACAAACACATGCTCTCAATACGTCCCCTAAGGTCTGAATGGTCCTCTCTACCTGACCATCTGTCTGAGGATGAAAAGTTGTACGAAGGTGAACTTGGTGTTGACACCCAATTTTGGCTCGCCCTTTTTCCTTTAATTACTTTTTCGATGCTTCTTGTTCCTAAATAATTTTTGATAATTAAATAAGAAATAAGATTCATATTTTTATCTCTATTTTTGACAATATTTTAAATAATAAAAGAGAATCTATTTTCTATCATATCATAAATATTTTAATTAAATATAATTAAATATTTACAAAAAAAAAATTGATACTCGCATTCGCATTTTTCTAATTTTAATTTTAGGAAATATTGTGACCATATATATATATATATATATATTGTTATAAGAAACAAATATTTTATATTTTATTCTTATTTTTACGTATATTTTATTATATTCTTATGTTTACACACACACACATATATATTGTTAAATCACAAAAGATATTAAGTCGAGCACGTCTATAAATTATGTATGTAATTTATATACATCAAGCAAAAACATAATTTTTAGGATACCAGAAGCATTGATAAATTTAATTTAAGTAGAAAATGAGTATTTGGGCTAACAATATTTCATTTTTTTTTAATTTTCCAAACCCAACTTTTATTTTATAAATTTCAGCCAAAAGCCCGAAAATCAGCCCGAACCCAATATAATTCCTATGCCTGTCTTGCCATTCCTTCCAACAGATGTGATTTAATCCGTTCCATCGATTTATTTTGAATTCAAAGGATTCCAAAATTTTCAGTTAATTTATATAGGCATATATAGTTATTTTTGTATTCAATTATCTATTTTTTTATATATTTACTTTTTCTTCTTTTCCTCCTCTCTTTAAGTTAAATTCGAACCGTCCGATCAAATATCAAACGGATCAGAACCAGTCTAAAATCGCTCGACTAGCACAAATTAATTTAGGCAGCTATATTTTTCTCTCCTAATCCAAGGGTCACAAATATTCTTTAGTTTTATATATATATATATATATATATATATATATATATATATATATATATATATATATATATATATATATATAATATTTTATATATACATATATAATATATTTATATATATATATATTAAAGCTGAACCGTACACTCAAATGATCGGATGGTCTGGATTTTGGTCAAATTTGTCAAGACCAGTGCATTAAGTGAAACAGCGCACGCATCTGCAAAAAACATACGCGTAAAACACTCCCCAAGTATTATTGTCACATCGCTATCAAACCTTTCCCAAATATTCTTTAATTATATAACAACGGAAAAAAGGAGTCAAATCTGCCATTATCGAGATTCGAAAGGATTTTGTCTCAGAATTCCAAATTTTTAAACTTTTCCATCTATAATTTATTTTTCAAGTTTCAAATTCGAACTTTGAAGTCCGGATTTGTATTTATAAAATGGAGGTTTCTCCATCTCCAATGACAGAGGTAGAATATCTAAAAAAAAAAGGGTCATGTAAACAATTTGTGAGAAGAAGCAAAAAAAAATTGTGAGGTTTTTTAGAGGTTGAAGATCCGAGAGAAAACAAAAAAAATTGAGAGAGGTTTCGGATCTGTAAGAGAGAAAAAATTCAACAAGTGAAGCTTAATTTCAACACAAAACAGAGAAGAAAAATAAAAAAACTCATGCTGCTAGAACACTGCTTCTTCTTCTTTCTGCACATTTTCTTGCTTTTTGTATGAAATTTTGACGTCTCTGAGGTTCTGAGTCGGTGGCCAAAAATTTTTGACGCAAAGCTTTAGTTTGCTACCCCTTAAAAGGTGAGAGTACACCCCTTTCGCTTTTTGTCATCCTTTTGTCTTCATCTTCTTTTGATTTTATTATGCGATTCGTTTGATGAAACAAGTTGTGGACTGCTGTTATCTTGGTTTTATAAGTGAAAGATGTAACCTCTTGAATCTAGAAATTTATTCGGCGTTAAATGCGCAGACTTGTAGATTTACGAGTATGTATGTCATCAGTTGTTGTGGTCATTTGAAGGATTTTGTTGTCGAATGATGATTGGATATAAATTTCCTTTTTTGTGTGCGTGGGTCCGTAAGTTTGTGGATGGGCCATCTTGATTTAATCGAACCTGTGCTTTTGCTGTTGATTCTAAATGGACTTATACATAAATTCTGACTAAGTTCGTTCATTGATTCTAGAATGAGTTTCACATATGGTTTTGATTAGATAGTGTTGTTTGTTTTATGAAAAATTGATTCATGGGTTAGCCTTCAAATTTGATTTTGCGTCTCTTATTTTGGGACGTCCTTGTTTCTACTTTTAAAAGTTTGATTTGCATAGCAAACGTCCCTTATTATGAACTGCTCAAATGTTTTCAAGTAGCTTTTAATAAAGTTTCTTAAGACGAAATTCGTTTAAGAACATTGTTGTAGTGTTGGAAGCTTTTAAAGAAGTTGTGTATGCTTATTTATCTTGTTGATAAAACTTAGTTTTGGAGTTAAAACTTTCTTGCTTTCAAGCTAAAATGTGCATATATGGTTATTACAGTAAGAAAACCTTTCAGCAAAAGGGTTATTGGTTAAATTGATTGGAGGATTTAGTGTATTGCTTCGATACTTTATATGAATTCTTTCTTTTCTCACTTGTTTTTCAAATAAACTTGAAACATTTATATGCTCATTTATTATTACATTAGCACATCTCATGATCTGGAAGTAATGAAAATCTTTCTTGTTTATACCATTGTTAAGTTTTTTCTTTATTTCCTTTTTTGTGAATTATGTAAAGTGACTTCTTAATTTTATGGCAGCCCGAATATGTACGGATTCCTATTGCTTTGCAATAACGTGTGTGTGTCAACCTTGTGATGTTTTTTTTTTTAATGTTTGCCCTTAAATTATGATATCCTTATATCTTTAATCCTTTATCTCTTTTTCTTTACATGTAACTTGGGAGTTGGAGTTCCATAATGGAACTCATTTTTTATCTATATTGGATCAACCGTAATTAGGATCGCAGAGTTTTGGAGTCCCGAAAATAGGAGCCTAAGCTCCTAAATTGAATTCACTACTTTTTTAATCCTTTTTGTTTTAATCTACCTTTATGTTGAGTTATATTTTTAGAATAATTACTAACTCTTGTTGTTAAGTTTGTATGAGGTGGATTTACTTGGTTATCAAAACTGTACTACTCTATTATTTGTCGGCATGCCTAGATATAGTTTTAGCATCCCGACTTTCGCCAATGTCACGTGACTGCTATTAGATGAAAATATCATTCATCGTACCTAGTTAATTCCCTTAGGAAAAAAAATTATTATCTATATTTTAAATAAAATTAGCGTTGCAATCTCCATGACTTTCTAAAATAGCAAATGAATTTCAGAACTGAATTAATAGAAAGGCAATTCGTCAAATGCGGATTTCGGTAAAATTTATTCTTTACTTTATTTTAACGAGTTAATAATTCTAACATTTTAACATTTGCTTGAGTTTTTCCTTTTCCAGCTTTCGAAAAGACTAAACTAGGAGGTATATTTATATATGCGCACAATAGACAAGGTATTTGGTATCATCATCATTTATCGTAAAATTTTACTAGTACTCACAACTTATTTTAACCATATATCCATATTCCGCTATTAAGTTTATTTGTTTTCTTACCACTATTTTTTAAATTTCACAAAAAATTAATAAACAAATAAACAAATAAATGCATAAATAAATGAACATCGCCATGTCTTTATACATATTAGTCTATTTTAATCAAGAAATAGTGAGTCTTGACGCCACATATATTTTATATATAAATACATCAACATAAATTTATTTTTGAACATAAATTATTTATATTTTTAGACTTGAACAATAATATTCATAACAAAATGAATTTCACATGATCCTAAAATCTAATTATTTTTAGCAACCAACTCATCAACATGTATTACTAAACTTTACATTTTTTCATAAAGATTAAAGTCTTTGAATTCTAAATACCAATATCGAACCTTTCGCTTTCTCATTTTTGTGTCCTTTAAAATGCATTTATCTTTTAAATATACTATAACTTTGCATATTGTGGTAGTGCATTCATATATGTATACCTCGAATTTTCTTCTTTTTTAAATAATAAGTTTTTTTTATTATCATTGTTTAAGCAAATAACGAATTAAAAGTCGCCCCTGATATTTTCCTAAATTAAGTGTAAGGACTATCTTCGAATAGGCTCAGAGGGGTGCCTAACACCTTCCCCTCGAGTAACCAAAACCCTTACTTAGAATCTCAAATGCTTTAGATAGACTAATACAGAGTTTTACATAATAAAAATGGTTTTTTCCTATTTTTTCAAAAAAGTTAGGTGGCGACTCCAAAAATGAACCTTCGAAACCCAAGAGTCATTAACACCACCATATGCTGTGTGCTATTTCGACCGGTTCGAAATAGGGCACGACATAATGGCGACTCTGCTGGGGACTTTTTTGAACTTAGATTTCTCCTTAACATGCTTAGTTTTGGATTTTCATACTTTATTGTGTTATTTACTTGCCTTTCTTTATATCATGTTTTCTGTGAAAGGACGCAAGTAAAATCTGAACTTGCATTCCTTATTTGTATGTACAACACTACTTGTTACTGCTTTATCACTTACATTGCTCCTATCGAGTCTTGTTCGTACACAATTCACACACTGAACACGCGAGGAGTGTACTGCACACTTCCGAACCTTCTTTGGATTTGTTACTTTCAGAGTCGATGCAGTTAGGTTAGTGCACCTTATCGCAGCTATTCAGTCCCACTCTTGAACATTTAGGAAAATATCTTACTTTATTAATAGGTCATATTGCATACACCTTAGGCGGAACGGTCCAAGGTATCGTTTCCGCAATTAGGGAACCACTTTTCGTGTCAACGGCTTCTTTATGAACCCAACGACATTATATATGTGAAGTGACTAATTGATCTAAATGTTAAGACCATAATTAATTTAGGACGTTGAGCTTACCCTTTTTTCTTTTCACGGATGGAAATCAACCAAAACCTCGCCAACATCTGCATATTGACTGATGTACCACAGGTCCTGAGACATTGGTGGGAGAAAATCCGAGTGGCTCACGAGGAGGAAGTACTAGCACATTTAGGGTCCTTGAATGGTTGAGGCAGATAAGGACAGAATAGCTGCTTATTCAATTGCTAATTGAGATATGGGACCCGACTACCATCACTTTTAGGTTCATGGACTTTGAGATCATGCCTACGTTGGAGGAGATCAGCCAAATGGCTAACTTGACATTGACGAGGCGGATACCTTTGGCGCCACGCACTACTTTAGGTAGCTATTTTCTTCATGATATAGAACTGAGAGTTGGCACAGGATTGAGGATGGTCAAGGCAGGCTGGGTAAGCCTGGGTTATCTTTTCGAGAGGTTCGATAGAAGGAAAATCTATGAATGTTTTTGGGAGGAGTTCTTCTTTAGTAGGATAGACTGGGAGAGACATAGAGCCATTGTTTTTATTGTGGCTTTTCTTGGTAGTATGGTGTTCCCAATGAGAAGGAATCGGATCAATATTCACCTACTCCCTATGGTCATATTCATGTGTAGGGGACCAATCAGAACCATGATCGTGTTGATGATTCTGGTAGAAGTCTTTCGGTCTTTGTCTATATGCTCGAAGGGGCACGATTTTTTCAAAGATTGCAAACTAATGCTCCACGTATGGGCATTAGAACACTTTTATAGCAGGGATGGAATCAGGGAGATAGGTTTTAACTAGATTCACAGCCACAGACTTAGGGTGGCTATATGGGAATTGTCGAGTAATGAAGAGCAGTGGTGCGTCTTCCTAACCCATCTCACTGGTAACCTCATCCATTGTAGGCTACCATGGGTTAGTGATTGAGTAATGCTAAGGAGGCATTACTCTTATTTCCTTAAGCTAATTGGGTTGGAGAGAATCGAACCATATACGCTATTGAGAGTTCTACGATAGTTTGGCATGATTCTAAATATGCCTCTATGGTCGAACATGGCGTTAGCAGAGGTAGGTTATGAAGAAAGGATACACATGGAGAGGCTCAGAAATTTAATCAATGGGTGGGGACAGATTGTCAGTTTGGGCATGAGCGGTAACCCATATTACACTCTTAAGTATTACACATGGTACATACCGAGAGGAATTCTAGCCTGATCAAGCTATGAGTCACTCCAGAGGCTTGCAGACATTCATAGAGCAGACCAGATTCGAGAGCATCTACTGTACCTTAGTCCTGTGACCACGGATATGAACGAGCAGGTGATTTCAAGATCAGTTGATCACCTCATCCATGTATAGATGATAGACCCATAGAAGAAATGGAAGAAGATCCCGAAGAGGACCCGGAGGAGGATCTAATGGAAAAAGGGGAGGGAGAGCTGACAGAGGAGATAGAGAAAGACCCCGAAGAAGAAAAATACGGACCCATAGAGTTGGTGGCGGGGAATATGAGGACCACCAGGGGAAGCAGTCGGATGGGTCTCCAGAGTATCACCCAGGTCCCTACTATGACCTCGATGATGATGATGATGATCCCCCCAGCTAGCCTTAGGATCCATCTGCTATCTCTGATTCCCGAGGGGTCTTGCATGACCTATTTGTACTTTTGTCTTTCATTTTTGCTTTCCCCAAAAGGTCTTGTATGACCTCTACTAATGTTGTTATATGCCTACAATGATGTAATCTTTAGTTCAAGACTTTTGTCTTTGTAACTCGCGGTTTCACACTTTGCCCTATTATTAATCAAAGCACTTTGTCCTAAATTTTAAAAATGATTTGAAATTTGGATCAATTAATCATACTTGTACCATAGGCCCACCTTTGGCAAAAAGAGGCTCTATATTAGGACGCATTTTGGATGTTTCCTACTAGGCGAATATATGTGTTATTTACTTGTTACATTTCCGTTATCTCCTAAACTAATATAGTTTTCTTTTTTCTTATTTCTTTCTTTTGTTTATTAATCCCTGAAAAAGAAAGTTGATTTGTGTCGATTGGCAAACTGGCGGAATCCCAATATAACCTTCGATCTAAGGACAAAATTACCAACAAAGATCAATCCAACAAAGCTGCGATGATCCCAGTGATGACACCGAGAGTTCTCAAAGGTTGTCAGATACTTAGAATGATGATCAAATGGCCAATATGGCACAGGAAATCAAGGTCCTAAAAGAAGAACTCTATCAAATACGAGATCTAACCAAGCTTATAGTAGCTAGCTTTCCCGCTCAGTTGCAGGCTCTAAGTATTGAATTACCTCTAGGTGTTCCCACTAACTAAGCAAACATACCGTATGCTCAAGCCCCACCAAATCTTCAAGCTATTGTCAGAACAACACCTGCTTATTCATTTCCTGCTCAGAACTTTGTTGTTCCAATCCATCTAGAAATGTAGCATATACCCGAGGCACATGTCATTTGTGGGATGCTTGTTCCACCTATATATGCTACCGAAGCTCCTACTTATGCAATATCTGTGATTCTCAAGGCTCTATATGAGGTTGACCAGTATGCGGGATTGGGAAAGGATGTCCAATCAAGTGAAGAAGGGTCGGTATCAATCCAACTCGAATGTCTAAAGAGGGCATTCAGAAATATGAAAATCACCAGAGGGACTAAAATCCTGGACTACGATGACTTATGCATTCATCTGGACATCGACATGCCAGTGGGATACAAACCACCAAAGTTCGATGTGTTACACGGAAAGGGTGACTCGCATGCATATCTAAGGGCTTACTTTGATAAGTTGGTTGGTATGGGAAGGAACGAGAAGTTAAGAATAAAGTTGTTCATTCAAAGCTTGTCAGGAGAAGCATTGACTTGGTACACCTAACAAAACCCCCGTAAGTAGCATGACTGGATGGAAATGGATGAGGACTTCATGAGTCACTTCAGATTTAACACTGTGATTTCCCCAGACAAGTTCTCATTGGATAACATAAAAAATAAACAATCAAAATTATTTCAAGAGTACGCATGGCATTGGAAGACCGAGGCTGCTAGGATCCAGCCTCCACTGGACGAAAGTAAGCTCTCCAAGTATTTTATCCGAGCTCAAAAAGGTGTTTATTTTGATAAAATGATGTCAATGATGGGCTAAAATCTTGCAAAATTGGTCAAGATGGGAGATTTCATAGAAAAAGGCATCAAGTCAGGGAAGATCAAATCTATTGTTGCACTACAAGCTTCAAGTAAGGCCATACAGACTAGTTCCATTAATCGTAATAAGAAAAAGAAGGAAGATGTCTCAGCCACCACACCATACTACCAACCTAGAAATTCTTCCTACCCTTACCTAACAACCCCAAAATTGTTGTACATATCCTAATGTACAATACTCGATGGCATTATAATCCACCTCGAGCTCCAGCATAACAAAATCCACCAAGACGATATGCCTCTGTCCAATCAGGATTCCATGGGCATGACACAGAAGACTGCTGCAGCTTAAAGAATCAAATTGAGTCTCTGATAAGAGGGTTATAATCAAATGCACCATCACAACTCCAAATTTGAATAATAATCTCTTGCCAAATCATGGAAATTAAAAAGTTAATATGATTACTCGAGATGAGGAGTATGATTTGAAGGAACTATTGTGCCCATATGGAATGCAGAATAAATTGTATCCCCACCACAGCCATTTATCACAGTTTAGTTAAGAAAGCCTATAATTGTTCAAACATACCTACCGAGAGTCGCAGTGACCACATTATCTATTGGAAGACCCGACTATGACACTAAAGCAGTCCCGTGGGACTATCGAGTTGAAGCCAAGGACAAAATGATAAAAGGTGTTGTGGCTCAAGAGATGACCAGATCATAAAGGTGTTACGCATCGGAGGAACCAAATCGTGAAGTTCTAGGGAAAGATCAGAACTCGAAGAAAAATATTACAGCTGCTGAAGCTGCAGAATTTTGGAAAGCAATGTAACCCAAGGACTATTCAGTTAGAGATCAGCTCAAGAAGACACAGGCCCACATATTCATCATGGCCTTGCCTATGAGTTCTGAAGCCCACAGGAATGGTTTGAAGGAACTATTGTGTGGGGTTAGCTGCAGTAATTAAGTGAGTGGTGGAGGCAAATAAAGTCTCTTTCTATGATGATGAGCTACCGTTAGAAGGGGTTGTACACAACAAAGCGCTCTATATTGTAGTCAGATATCATGACAAGATTATGAATAGGGTCCTGATCGATGGTGGTTCGGGTTCTAATATTTGTCTATTTTCACTCTAAGGGATTTGGGTGTGAATATAAAAGTTATAAGAGAGTGTCGGGTGAAGGTTAGAGCCTTTGAAGGGTCATAAAGGAGTGTCATCGGAGAAATTTACTTGACACTACAGATAAGACCAGTAGAATTCCCTATCCTATTTTAGGTCATGGATGTGTCATATAGCTACAACCTACTGCTAGGAAGGCTATGGGTACATATGGAATGAGTCGTTTCTTCCACTCTTCATTAGTGCATAAAGTTTGAGTGGGGTCGTATACAAGTTACTATCCATGGAGAGCTCAATCATCCAATCTATTCAATCAATTCAGTCCCAAACACTGAAGAGTTATATGGAGCCACTTTCCATACCCTGGAGATCATGCAAGCTGTAAGGATAGATGAGAAGATAGATCCAGCTAAAATAAAAATGTTGAGTACTAAAAAGATGGTTGCGTTATAGATGTTGAAATATAGGTATCAGCTCAAGACAGGGCTAGGACCAAGCGTTGATAGTACAGTTGAGCCAATCCAGCTGAAGCATCGAAGAGGTACTACAGGTCTTAGATATGGGCCCATTTCTAGAGGATCTTGCAGTGAAGGATTTGGAGCGACGATATTCATGCCAGCCTAAGTCTCAGTTTCAAAGCAAACAGTTGATGAATATATCACAGAAGGGATAGGAAACCTATTTGTGATCGAAGGAGAATCAGAGATAGATTTCAAGAAGTTTACCATCCGTGATGCTAAACCTGGAGAAGTCTTGCAGAATTGGACCATTAGTCTATCCCTATTCTGTCAGGAGTCTTGGTAGTATGGGATTGTTGTTGATTTTAAAAATTATTTTGTTTGCTTGATCAATTGAGGCTTGAATCATGTCGAAGATCTTCTTGTTACTTGCCTCTTGTCAAAGCCTAGTGCTTTTATTAATAAAAGTCCTTATTTCCAAAAACTTATTTTTCTATCTCCAATATCAATTTACTTTACTTGCTTTTTATAGTTTTTAGTGCAAATATTAATAAAAATCCTCGTTCCACTATTATGACATATAACGAATCCGTTTAGCAAAATGCAAGCGATGAGCAAGATTACGAGGAATACGATGAAAACATGATGTCTTAAAACCTGCTGCAAGAGATCGAGCAACTCGGAAGTCAGAAAAAGCTTAATATGGACAAAACTGAAGTCGTTAATTTGGGTGATGAAGATACAACAAAGGAAATATGAGTTAGCATACACTTTAAAAGTGGAAGAAAGCAGGAATTGATAAGTCTTCTCAAGTAATACATCGATGTATTTTCTTGGTCTTACGACGACATACCTGGTTTAAAAACTGATATCATCTCGCATAAACTACCCACCAACCCCGCATGTCTGTCAGTGAAGCAAAAGACGAGGAAATTCAAACTTGATTTGAGTTTGAGAATTAAGAAGGAGGTGACCAAGCAGATAGAAGATAACATCGTACGGGTCACAACTTATCCCACCTGGCTGGCCAAGATTGTGCCAGTACCAAAGAAGGAAAGAAAGATAAGAATATGAATAGATTATTGAGATCTCAACAAGGCTAGTCCAAAAGAAGATTTTCCTCTCCCGAACATTTACATTCTCATTAATAATTGCGCAAAACATGAGATACAATCATTTGTTGATTGTTTTGAGGGATATCATCAAATCTTAATGGATGAGGATGATCCATAAAAGACAGTCTTCATCACTCTACGGGGGGTGTACTGCTATAGGGTAATATAGTTTGGACTCAAGAATGTCGATGCAACATACATGAGGGACATGACCACCCTTTTTCATGATATGATTCACAAAGAGATTGAGGTGTATGTGGATGATGTTGTTATCAAATCTAAAAGGAGTTTGGATCACCTGGATAACTTTCAAAGGTTCTTTGAAAGGCTGCGAAGGTACAGCCTAAAGTTGAATCCAGCTAAATGCGTCTTTAGAGTTCCTGCGGGAAAGTTATTGGGATTCATTGTTAGTAGGAGAAGTATAGAGTTGGATCCATCTAAGATAAAAGAAATGCAATACTTACCACCTCCTAGGACCAAAAAGAACGTAATGAGTTTCTTGGGAAGACTCAGTTACAATAGTCGGTTCATAGCCCAATCCACGATAATTTGTGAACCCATATTTAAGTTGTTGAATAACGATGTCACCACTGGATTGACTGAAGAATGTAAGAAGGCTTTTGACAAAATCAAGGAATATTTTTCTAACCCACCAGTGTTAGTTCCACCAGAACCAGAAAAGTCATTGCTATTGTATTTATCTGTTATGGATAATGCATTTGGGTGTGTTTAGGGTAGCATGATAATATAGGAAGGAAAGGGCAATCTATTTACTATCTGAGTAAGAATTTCATGGCGTATGAAGCCAGGTATACATTGTTGGAGCGGACTTGTTATGCATTGACTTTGGTCGCACAAAAGTTAAGACACTACCTGTCTGCGTATACCACGTACTTGATTTCAAGAATGGATCCACTCAAGTACATCTTTCATAAGTCAATACCTAATGGAAAATTGGCAAAATGACAGATTTTTTTGAGTGAGTTTGACATCGTGTACATAACACAAAAAGCCATCAACGAACAAGCTTTGGCTGATCAGCTATAAAAAAATCCAGTGGATCAAGATTACATGCCACTCAATACCTATTTTCCTGATGAAGAGGTATTATTTGTAGGATAAGACATTTCAGAACCGTATGATAGATGGAGGATATTTGATGGATGAAGGATGTTTTTCAATGGACCAGCAAACTTTAAAAGAGTCAGAACTGGAGCAGTTCTAGTTTCAGAAACAGGTCATCATTATTCAATGTCGGTAAAGATTAGGTTTCCTTGCACGAATAACATGGAAGAATATGAGGCTTGCATTTTCGGGCTTAGGATGGCTGTAGACATGGACATCAAAGGGCTATTGGTGATAGGAGATTCATATTTGCTAATCCATCAGGTGCAAGGAGAATGTACCACCAAGAATATCAAAATCCTTCCTTATGTAAAATGTGTTAAGGAGTTGAGTAAACGGTTTATGAAGATTGAATTCAAGCATGTCCCTCGAATTCAAAATAAGTTTGTCGATGCCTTGGCGAAACTCTCTTTAATGATTCAGCATCAAGATAAGAATTACATCGATCCTATCAAACTAGAGATACACGATCAACAAGCGTATTATTTCCATGTAGATGAAGGGCCAGATGAAAATTCGTGGTACTACGACATTAAAAGGCTACTCAAAGCAGGAGAATATCCAGAAGGCGCTACTGGCAAGCAGAAGAGGACTTTAAGAAGGATTGTCAATCACTTCTTTCTCAACAAGGAAATCCTATATAAGAGGACTCTAGACTTGGGATTTCTATGATGTGTCGAGGCCTCGGAAGCCACAAGATTGTTGGAAGATATACACGCAGGAACTTATGGACCCCACATGAATGGTTTCATACTTGTGAAGAAGATTTTGAGATATGGATACTTTTGGATGACCATGGAGAGGGATAGCATCCGATACATGCAGAAATCTCACCAATGTCAAGTTCATGGAGACCTTATACGAGTTCCGCCAAATAAACTCAATGTGATGGCTTCTTCTTGGACGTTTGTTGCTTTGGGCATGGATGTTTTTTGGCCATAGAGCCTCCTACGTCTAATGGACACCATTTTATCTTGGTCTCTATCGATTACTCCACGAAGTGGGTTGAGGCCTCAACACATAAGGCCGTAACAAAGAAGGTGGTACATATTTTGTTTGCAACAACTTAGTCTGTTGGTTTGGAATTCCAGAGTTAATCATAATAGATAATGGGGATAATCACAATAGCGACCCAATGAGAGAGATTTGTGAAAGGTTTAAGATCTCTCATCAAAATTACATAACATATCGACCACAAATGAATGGAGTGGTTGAAACTACAAACAAGAATATCAAGAGGATTTTGAGAAAGGCAGTGGACGACAATAGAGAATGGCATAAGAATTAATCGTATGATTTACTCTGATATCACACCACAATCAAAACTTCTACTGGAGCAACTCTTTATATATTGGTTTATGGGTCAAAGGCGGTGATAACTGCAGAAGTAGAGATACCTTCATTGAGAGTCATCCAGGAGCTTGGTCTAATGATGCTAAATAGATTCGTAACAGGATCGAGAAGTTGATGCTCATTGATGAGAAGAGATTGGATGCAATCTATTATGGTCAACTCTGTTAAAATAGAATGATCAAGGCTTTCAACAATAAAGTCAAGCCTCATTGATTCATACCAAGACAATTAGTATTGAAAAAGATATTCCCTCATCAAGATGAAGCCAAAGGGAAATTTGTGCCAAATTGACAAGGTCCCTACATAGTACACCGACTACTCTCTGGAGGAGCAGTATTTCCTGCATAAATAGATGGCAAAGTGAGCACGGAGTCGATCAATTCAGACGCCATCAAAAAGTACTATATTTGAAGACATTAGGACTAGTTGTTTCTTTGTACTTTTTGCATTTTTCTCTAATGTAACAGAACTATGTATTAGCCTGACATCGCACAGCGGGTACATAGGCAGCCTAAATAGGGTTTGGTTTCCCTTAGAAAAACCAAAAGCATCATTCTTTCATGTACTCAGAACTACACTCGACCTGATTTTCTACGGCGGGATACTAGGCAATCCACATCGAATTCGGTCCCTTCATATTTTTACCTTTTTCCGTTGTAACTGAACTATGACCTGACCTGATTCCACTTTGATACGTAGGCATCCTGAGTCAGGACCGATCATTGTATTATTTTACTTTATCTTTTCTATCAAACTACATTGTGACCTGATTCCTATTCTTAGGATACATAGGCAGCCTGAGTTAGGTTCGGTCACTGTACTGTATATTTTTACTTTTCTCGTTGTAATTGAACTACGTTATGACTTGATTTCACTTGGATACGTAGGCAGTCTAAGCTAGATTCAGTCGTAGCATTTCATTTTCCTTCTCCATCTTTGAACTACGTACAGACTTGATTCCTGTTGTTAGGATACGTAGGCAACTTGAAAGGATCGATCTTGCCTTTAGGAAAGCCCCCTATCGCTCATAGTATAACCCCAGAATATAAGCAATCTCACCGCCAGAATTGTTTTAGCATCGACTAAGTCAGAGGAGCTCCACTCGAAGGATAAAGCTACGAGAATCACAATCGACGAGCTAAGGCTTAACGGATTTCAAAATATGTCATAATCTAATAAAAACAATAGAGCATTACTATATATACTTAATATATACATAATAAATTTGCGAAAACATATATACATATATGTATTTTCACTATACTTTCCAAATTTCCCACCTACTAAGACTCCAGATGTGGGAGTGATCAAACAACTGAGGGAGTGTTGGAGAAAAAACAAGGATCCCCAAATCGACACAAATCAACACCCCCTCCTAACTAAGAATTTTTCTTTGAGCACTGGAGAATAAAAATTGGAAGACGACATCAATTCAAGCTTTGGGATAGGATCAGGGCATCATGCGGCTTCCCACCACGACATGAGCCAAATATTCTTCCCTTACTTTATTCTCTTTATATATATTTATACTAATCCTCACAAGCTCTAAGAGTTTTATTCGAATTCTTTTGCAAGTACATTTTGAATACCTGCAAACAAGGAAAAGAGGATCCTTATAGGAAAATTAGGCCATTTACTTCTCCGAATATACTCTACAAATTGGAGCCAACTACTTCACTACGTCGAATAACTCCACAAATTGAGTGTCGTCTGACTTCAACAAAGTCATGATTTTGTGAGCCAAGAACTATATATAAGCAAACAAAGTCGAGTTCCACATTCTAAAGACTGTACATAAGCAAGCAAAGTGATCCTCTGTCATATCGAAGGATGCGAATGATCAATACGACTCTCCGTCGTATCGAAAGTTGTGCACCAGCAAGGGGGATGCCCCGCCATAAATTAAAGAATGTACATAAATAAAGCAACACTCCGCCTTATCGAAGAATCGCATTTCAGTAAACAGAGCACAACCTGCTAATCAGAGTCCCATACCATAGCAAGCGCGCAAGAAAGCCACTATCACATCAATATCAAGTTCCAGGAGCAATACCATCATCTAATTCAGACTGAAGGTCGCCTTGCCAATATAAGGCAGTTTACCGTTGGGCAAAGGTCCCACCGTCAGAGGCTTTACTTTTCAAAGACTGCTCGTCAGTCGGATGGCATTTACTTTTCAAAGAACTGCAACCGATGAAGGCTATTTACATTTCAGCTGATGGAGACTATTTATATTTTATTACTGTTCGACTGATGGAGGCTTTTACTTTCAACAACTGCACAGCCGATGAAGTCTATTTATATTTCAGCCGATGGAGGTTATTTACATTTCAACAACTAGTTAGCTAACGGAGGCTATTTACATTTCAGCCGACCGAGGTTATCTATATTTCAGTCGATGGAGGCTATTTACATTTCAGCTGATAGAGGCTATTTAAATTTTAGTCAACGGAGGCGATTTACATTTCAGCCGACGGAGGCTTTTACTTTCAAATAGTTACTCAGCCGATGAAGGCTATTTACATTTCAGTTATTGACCCGCCAATCGAAGGCCATAAACGGAGACAATACTAGTTTAAATATCTGAACTATACGTTTTACATTACAATTTCAATTTACAAGATTAGAACAGCAGGTACTTTTTACCCCTTGTACCTGTTAGCAGCAAATTGGGGCAAGCTAATGGAATGTCAAGCATCCTTAGTCACGTCAAGGATTTTGGCGAAGGAACTCAACCCAACTCGACCCAAAGTTTTCATTTTTATAATTTTTAGTATCATCACCCAGTGCCGTCTTAATCATACACTGGTAATTTTTTAAAAATCCACAATCTCCTTCTCCCTCAAAATCCTAAACACATATTTTATCCAGTGCCTCCTCATTCCCAGCTATCACAAATAACCATTTCAGATATAATTGCACCCATATCCATTCCATTCGTGCTGAAATTTTATTATCATCCTTGAAGAAACTCAGTATCACCATAATTACACACTGGGCAAATTTTGGTGTTTACCAAATTTTGCTGTGATTCAAACTACAAATGGCCTGATATCTCATAAAGCTCAAGATATATAGGCAGCTCAAAAATCAGAGTCCGGCCATAATCTTTCAAACATTTTGTTTTGCCCAAGACAAAATTGGTTATGTCAACGTGATTGCCCAAAGATTTTCAAACAAATCTTCGGTCACTTAAGGGCAACTATTGACACCAATTTTCGCTCTCCCTTTTTCCTTTAATTACTTTTTCGATGCTTCTTATCCCTAAATAATTTTTGAAAATTAAATAAGAAATAAGATCCTTATTTTTATCTTTATTTTCTATAATTTTTTAAATAATAAAAGAGAATCTATTTTCTATCATATTATAAAATATTTTAATTAAATATAATTAAATATTGTAGAATTGAAATCACAAAAAAAATATTTTTTAATACTCGCATTCGTATTTTTCTAATTTTAATTTTAGGCAATATTGTGACTATATATATATATATGAAATAAATATTTTTTATTTTGTTATATTCTTATTTTTACACACACACACACATAGATATTGTTAAATCACAAAAGATATAAAGTCGAGCACATATATAAATTATGTATGTAATTTATATACTTAAACAAAAAAATAATTTTTAGGATATCAGAAGCATTGATAAATTTTATTTAAGTAGAAAAAGAGTATTCAGACTAACAATATTTTTTTTCAAACCCAACTTTTATTTTATAAATTTCAACCAAGAGACCGAAAAGCAGCCTGGACCCAGTATTATTCCTATGCCCGTCTTGTCATTCCACCTCAACAGATGCGATTTAATCCGAGCCGTCGATTTATTTTGAATCCAAAGGATTCCAAAATTTTCAGTTATTTTTATATATGTAGGCATATATAATTACTTTTTGTATTTAATTATCTATTTGTTTATATATTTATTTTTTCTTCTTTTCCTCCTCTCTTTAAGTTAAATTCGAACCATTCGATCAAATATCGAACGAATCAAAAAATAGTCATTTTAAAATCATAATTTCATATATTTATCCGTATATACATAAGTTTTTCTTCTTATTTTTTGCTATTATTATTTTTAAGGGTAATCTTTTAGGGATCGTCTGATCTTTTGATCGGACGAACCAGAACCAGTCCAAAATCGCTCTACTAGCACAAATTAATTTAGGCAACTATTTTTTGTCTCTCCTAATCCAAGGGTCCCAAATATTTTATATATATATATATATATATATATATATATATATATATATATATATATATATATATATTAAAGTTCCGATCAAATGATCGGACGGTTTGAATTTTGGTCAAATTTGTCAAGACCAGTGCATTAATTGAACAGCTCACGTGTCTGCCAAAAAGCAAATACGCATAAAACACTTTTCAAAGATTATTGTCACATCGCCATCAAACCTTTACCAAAACAACAATAATGCCCCCCTCTCCTCCCCCCTCGCCTTCTTCAATTTTTATTACTCTTGTTCTCAAATCCCAAAACAAGAAACCATAGCGGTTGCGGCCGCCTACACCTTCACGAGAATCTCCCCAAAGCCAGCAAATTGCCAAAGAATTCGAAAAATAGTCCCCTAATCAGTATAACAACGGAAAAAATTAGTCAAAATCTGCCATTAATTCCCTGCAGAAGTCGAGATTCAAAGGGATTTTGTCTCAAAATTTCAAAATTTCAACCTTTTCCTTCTATATTTTATTTTTCAAGTTTCAAATCCAAACTTTGAAGTTCGGATTTATGTCTATAAAATGGAGTTTTCTCCATCTCCAAAAACAGAGGCAAAAGAACTAAAAAAAAGGGAAAATTCATGTTAACAATTTGTGAGAAGAAGCAAAAAAAAAAAGCAAAATTTGTGAGGTTTTTTATAGGTTGAAGATTCAAGAGAAAAACAAAAAAGAAAATTTGAGAGAGGTTTTGGATTTGTAAGAGAGAAAAAGAAATTTGACAAGTGAAGCTTAATTTCGAAGCAAAATAGAGAAGAAAAATTGAAAAACTTGCACTGCTGGAACACTGTTTCTTTTTCTTTCTGAACGTTTTTATGCCTTTTGTGTGAAAATTTGGAGTCTCCGGGGTTTTGAGTTGGTGGATGGAAATTTTGACGCAAAGCTTTAGTTTGTTGCCCCTTAAAAGGTGTGAGTACACCACTTTCACTTTTTGTCATCCTTTTGTCTTCGTCTTCGTTCATTTTTATTATGCAATTCATTTATGAAACGAGTTGTGGACTGCTTTTATCTTGGTTCTATATGTGAAATATATAACCTCTTGAATCTAGAAAGTCATTTGGCGTTGAATATGCAAACTTGTAGATATACGAGTACGTGTGTTTATCATTTGGTTGTTGTGCTCATTTAAAGGATTCTGTTGTTGAATGACGATTGGATATAAATTTCTTTTTATGTGTGTGTAGGTCTGTAAGTTTGTGGATGGGCCATCTTGACTTAGTAGATCCTGTGCTTTTGTTGTTGATTCTAAATGGACTCATACATAAATTCTGACTAAGTTCGTTCATTGGTTCTAGAATGAGTTTCTCATATGGATTTGATTAGATTGTGTTGTTTGTTTTCTAGAAAATTGATTCATGGGTAAGGATTCAAATTTGATTTTGTGTCTCTTATTTTGGGGCGTCCTTGTTTCTACTTTTAAAATTCTGATTTGCATAGTAAACTTCCCTTATTATGAACTGCTCAAATGTTTTCAAGTAGCTTTCAACAAAGTTTATTAAGCCGAAATTTGTTTAAGAACATTGTGGTAGTGGTGGAAGCCTTTAAATGAGTTGTGTATGCTTATTTATCTCGTTGGTAAAATTTAGTTTTGTAGATAAAACTTTCTTGCTTTCAAGCTAAAATGTGCATATATGGCTATTACAGTAAGAAAACCTTTCAGCAAAAGGGGGTATTGGTTAAATTGATTAGAGGATTTAGCATATTGAAGTGCTTCAATACTTTATATGTATTCATTCTTTTCTTCACTTGTTTTTCAAATAAGCTTGAAACATTTATATGCTCATTTGTTATTGCATTAGCACATTTCATGATCTGGAAGTAATGAAAATCTTTCTTTTTTATACCATTGTTAAGTTTTTTCTTTTTTTGTGAATTATGTAAAGTGACTTCTTAATTTTATGGCAGCCCAAATATGTACGTATTCCTATTGCTTAGCAATAACGTGTGTGTGTCAATCTTGTGATGTTTTTTTTAATGTTTGCCTTTAAATTATTATATCCTTAAATACCTAATCCTTTCTCTTTTTCTTTTCATGTAACTCGGGAGTTGGAGTTCCATAATGTAGCTCATTTTTTATCCACATCAGATCAACCGTAATTAGAATCACAAAGCTTTGGAGTCCCGCAAATAGGAGCCTAAGCTCCTAAACTGAATTCATTTTTTTTTATCATTTTTGTTTTAATCTACCTTTATGTTGAGTTATATTTTTAGAATAATTACTAACTCTTGTTGTTAAGTTTGTATGAGGTGGATTTACTTGGTTATCAAATCCGTACTACTCTATTATTTGTCGGCACGCCTAGATATAGTTTTAGCATCCCGACTTTCGCCAATATCACGTGACCGCTATAGATGAAAATATCATTCATCGTACCTAGTTAATTCCCTTAGGAAAAAAGACTCATTATCTATATTTTAAATAAAATTAGCGTAGCAATCTTCATGACTTTCTAAAAGAACAAATGAATTTCAGAACTGAATTAATAAAAAGCCAATTCGCCAAATGCGGATTTCAATAAAATTTATTCGTTACTTTATTTTAACAAGTGAATAATTTTAACATTTTAACATTTGTTTGAGTTTTCCCTTTTCCAGCTTCCGGAAAAACTAAACTGCGTGGTGTATTTATATATGCGCACAATATACAAGGTATTTTTTATTATCATCATTTATCCTAAAATTTTACTATTACTTACATCTTATTTTAATCATATTTCCATATTCTGATATTAAGTTTATTTATTTTCTTACCACTATTTTTTAAATTTTAGAAAAAATAGATAAATAAATAAATAAACAAATAAATGCATAAATAAATGAACATTGCAATGTCTTTATACATATTAGTCTATTTTAATCAAGAAATAGGGCATCTTGACGCCACATATATTTTATATATAAATACATCTATATAAATTTATTCTTGAACATAAATTATTTATATTTTTAGACGTGAACAATAATATTCATAACAAAATGAATTTCACATGTTCCTAAAATCTAATTATTTTTAGCTACCAACTCATTAACATGTATTACTAAACTTTACGTTTTTTCGTAAAGATTAAAGTCTTTGAATATAAAATACCAATATCGAACCTTTCGCTTTATCATTTTTATGTCCTTTAAAATGCATTTATATTTCAAATAAACTATATCTTTGCATATTGTGGTAGTGCATTCATATATGTTACCTCAAATTTTCTTTTTTTAAAATAATAAGTTTTTTTTTATTATCTTTGTTTTAAGCAAATAATGAATTAAAAGTTTCCCCTGATATTTTCCTAAATTATGTGTAAGGACTAGCTTCGGATAGGCTCTGAGGGGTGTCTAACACCTTCCCCTCGAGTAACCAAAACCCTTACTTAGAATCTCAAATATTTTTGATAGACTAATATAGAGTTTTGCACAATAAAAATGGTTTTTTTCTAAAAAGTTAGGTGGCGACTCTAAAAATGAATCTTCAAAACCCAAGAGTCATCAACACCACCATATGTCGTGTGTTGTTGCTACCGGTTTGAAATTGGGCGCAACACTTGGGTACCAGAACCCTTCTGAAAAGCCTTCCAAATATGAGAGGTAAACTGAGTACCTCTATTTGATATGATAGATAACGGAATCCTGTGCAACTTCACTAACTCCTAATATAAAGTCAAGCATAATCCTCAGTTGAGTAGGAAGTATGAACTGGAAAGAAATGAGTTAATTTAGTTATTCTATCCATAATAACCAATATCGAATCATGCTGACGACGTGTATGAGGCAAACCCATCACAAAATCCATGTTAATCACTTCCCACTTTAAAGTGGGAATGTTGAACTCTTACAATGTACCACTATGCCTCTTTAACACCCCAATTCGCTGAACCAGAATGCTACACGGTGCTCATGATCCCGAGGGACCACAAACTAATCTATGACTGATATCTGTACCTGTATACTGCAAATCATGATATAATAATATGGAATACATAGAACTGTAAGGCCATAAGGTTCAACTGAATACAATCATGTGGGTGAAAATACCCAAAACAACTCAATCTGAATGTAAATCTGAACATAAATCTGAATGCCTCTAAACTATTTGAATAAGGAGTTGAAGGAACATGTCTCCAAATAGCTCCGTAAAACTGAACTGAAGAAATAAATAAATGAATCAAATCATATTGTCCTCGAATCAATGAGGACTCACTGTGTCTCTGCGACTGGAATGCTACCGCTACTGCTGGGCTGGAGCTCGTGTCTCGAAACTTATGGTGTAACATGAAAAGAAAGCACCATAGCGTAAATGCGTCAGTACAACTGGAGTACTGAGTATACGAGGAAGGTAGGCTAAACATAAAGGGTTTCATGCATGAACAACACTGACTGACTAATATGAACGTGGGAGTGCAAACACACATATACAAAAACTGGGATCGTGAATACATGATAGCATGTCCTGTAAGCTAATACATGGTTTAATGATAACTGTCATGACTGATACTGAAACTGATAACATGGACGACTGTATCTGACATTCCTGTATATACTGAAATCTGAAGAACTCCCTGAGTTCTTTTATTGAGACTAATATTGAAATTGTGGGAAGTAGTGTTTAACCGACATGCCCCATATATGTCGTTATGGCTAAGCTAGGGTCCAATATCTGCCCCGACTAAAGGGGTGTCAATATCGTGCCACAGGTAAGGACAGCCTGTGAGTGACCCTTATCTGGAGGGTACTCAATGAGAATGGTGTGAACCCTAAACTGACGGGTTAAGCCACCTCATCAACCCTAATCTGACGGGTTAAGATGTCTCAACCTACGCTGGCTACGTAGTTCTGGAACACAAGGATGACTACTAAGAATCACACCCTAAACTGGTGGGTAAGTTCTCATCCTTGGGTTCACTCGGTGCTAACCTCTACTCCCATCTAGAGGGACTGGACATGAATAACTGATTGTGCATGACTTAATCTTACTGAATTTTGTTGACTGGTGGAATGTAACTGATATCTGGAAACTGACTAAGATCATGAGGTTTACCTGAGTCACATGACTGACTGAAGTCTATGGAATCATAGCTTGAGTTCGGATATCGTCAAACATGACATAGATCTAGGCACACAGCTATAGTTTTCGAGTATAAGTACCCCAAGGACTCGATGGAAGGAAACTGACACACATGACTGACTTGATCATAAGAGTAGAGTCCATAATTTATAATATCATAAGTAGGGATCTCATACTACGCATGGTTATCAACAATGTATTGCATGGAAAGGATTTCATATCACATGGAAGTACTTGCACAATCTTAATATCATGTTCATTGCATAATCATATTGGCAACACATACCAATAGCATGGAAGTTCATGTGGATTGCATGGTTATCATACATCTTGTTCATAAGTAGGATTTGCAAGTAAACATAGCATAATCTCATAAGAATAGTTCATGAGTATTCCAACAACATTTACAAGGCAGATTATCAGCATAGAAGTAATTGGAATGTAAGGGCATATCATGAATCCTTCACTTAGTGACAATTTAGCTATATTGCATAATTTCTAGTTTCTTAGGAATTTTATCAAACACCTTACATGCACATCTTAAGCATAGATGAAATCATCAAATTATACATCATGAACAACCAAATTTACATGTTTCCAACTCATATGATATCATGAAATTCAAAAAAAATATAAAGATTCCATCTTGGGAATCACCCAATATCAACAACATGATCATCAACATCCAACAATATAGAAATCATACTTTATAATGAAAAAGAGGGTTTTGGAGCTTTATGGATGAAAGGGAACCATAAATCAACTCACACATACCTTCGAAGGAAGATTCTTGATGATTGACGAAGGAATTTCCTTGAAATCGGATCTTCAAGCTTAGTTACGCAACCCTAGTTGTTTTTCTCTTTTAGTGCTCTTGGATGATGAGCTTTTAGATTATAATAGGGTTGTAATATATTTAGAAGTTATATATTTCATAGGGTTAAGTTTAGGGACGTGTAAGGAGTGTTAAAAGACTTAATTACCCTTAAAATAACTCAAAATAGAGTGTTTTTAGTACCTGGAACTGGCTTAGGCGGCGCCCAAGTGATTGCCTAAGCTAGGTTGGGTGGCGCCTAACCAATCGCCTATGTTTGGGTTGGGCAGCGCCTAACCAATCGCCTATCCTTACTGTCTCTCACGAAAATGGGCATAAATTTTTGCTCGGATATTGGATTAAGGCGAAATTGGTATTTGGAAAGCTAATTCAATTCTCTACAATTTGGTGGGTCTAAATCAGCCAAAATACCACATTAACATCGATTTATACTCGTTCAAAGATGACCCTTGCAAAATCAAACACTAAAACTTGATGGATTCAAAAACTCTTAGCTTTTATTACCTTAAGTGACTCATATGCACATGCTTAATGCATCATAAGCTATCCTATCACTAGGATATTCATTGTAAGTCATGTACTCAAGTATGAATCACAGGATAGGAGATTTCATATGTAGGAATACTTATTCACTTCCTAGCTTAGAAACATGCGAGGTATTACAATATCTCCCCCTTGGGAACATTCGTCCTCGAATGAGAATTATTGAGAAGGGATACAAGACAGCAGAATCTGAACTAAACATGAAGAACTGAAACTTGATCTCATGACTAACATGCTAAACATACTGAACTCGTGCATATCTGATGCACGGACAACTGACACATGAATGCATGACTGAGTATGAAACGGTTAATAGGTACCAAGTTTATACTAGAAACATGAACGTGAAACTGAATAAGATTAAGAAGAACTGTTACCTCGAGCTTGATCCGAATAGGCGGGGAAGAGGTGAGGATACTTGGTACACATATCTGCTTCTGCTTCCCAAGTAGCTCCCTCATGAGACTGCTTTCGCCAAAGAACCTTGACTAGAGGGAATTCTTTGTTCCTCAATCTACGAGTATAATAATCTAAGATTTCGACTGGAATCTCTTTATAAGAAAGGTTGTTCTGAGTGTCGATGCTCTGAATAGGGACAATAACTTCAAGGTCACCTATGCACTTCTTTAGCAAAGAGACATAGAAGACTGGATGGACTGAGGCTAGATCTAAAGGCAACTCAAGCTCATAAGCTACCTTGCCAAAGCGATAAAGAATTCTGAAAGGACCGACATACCAGAGACTAAGTTTCCCTTTCTTGTCGAACCTCTTCACTCCCTTCATGGGAGAGATCTTAAGATAGACATAGTCATTGACGTCGAACTCGAGATCCTTTCTACGAACATCTGCATAGGACTTCTGTCAGCTCTTAGCAGCCCAGAGTCTCTATCTGATCAACTAAACTTTCTCTAAGGCGTCGAATACTAAGTCAGGACCTATGATTGAGGCCTCACTAACTTCAAACCAACCAATCAGATATCTATATCTCCTACCATAGAGAGCTTCGAATGGAGCCATCTGAATACTAGAATGATAGTTATTGTTGTATGCAAACTCAATCAAAGGTACGTGGTCATCCCAACTTCCCTTGAAGTCAATTGCACACGCCCTTAGCATATCTCCAAGAGTCTGAATGGTCCTCTCTGCTTGACCATCTATCTGAGGATAAAATGTTGTGCTGAGATAGACTTGGGTACCTAAACCCTTTTGGAATGCTTTTCAAAAGTGAGAAGTGAACTGGGTACCTCTGTCTAAGATAATAGATAATGGAACACCGTGTAACCTAACTAACTCCCTGATATAGAGTTTGGCATAATCCTCGGCAGAATAAGAAGTATGAACAGGAAGGAAATGAGCTGACTTGGTCATTCTATCTATAATGACCCAGACTGAATCACGCTGATGACGAGTTCTAGGCAAACCCATCACGAAGTCCATGTTAAATTCTTCCCACTTCCAAGTACGAATGGTGAACTCTTGCATGGAACCACTAGGTTTCAAATGGTCTATCTTAATCTGCTGACATATAGAGCACTTAGCCACAAACTCTGCAACATCTTTCTTCATCCCACTCCACCAATAGATCTCCCGCATATCGCGGTATATCTTACTGACCCCTGGATGAATAGAGTATCGCGTACCATGCGCTTCTATAAGAATTCGCTGCCTCAATTCATCTACACCTGGAACACATAGACGACCCTAACAACGAAGAACACCATCTCCCCCTTAGGAGAAAACCTCGACTTTCTAATTTTGAACTAACTCTTTGAGCTTGACAAGGCTAGGATCCCTGTCTTGTTTCTCTTTCACCTCGGAAACTAGAGATAACTCTGAACTACTATGAACACATACACCACCCTCTGAAAAATTGACTAAGCGAATGCCTAGTCTGGAAAGCTGATGGATCTCCTGAGCCATCTTTTTCTTACTATCCTCAATGTGAGAAATACTACCCATGGAGAGTCGACTGAGAGCGTCGGCCATAATATTGGTCGTGCCTGGATGATAAAGAACACTTATGTCGTAATCCTTCAAGAGCTCTAACCACCTTTTCTGGCGAAGATTGAGATCTTTCTGGGAAAAGACATACTGGAGGCTTTTATGGTCTGTGAATACATCTACATGAACTCCATAGAGATAATGTCTCCAAATTTTTAAGGAAAAAACTATCGCTGCTAACTCAAGATCAAAAGTAGGTTAATTCTTCTCATATGGCTTTAACTGTCTGGAGGCAAAGGCTATGACCTTACCATGCTGCATAAGGACACAACCTAAACCCACTCTGGATGCATCACAATAGACTACAAAACCATCAGAACCATCTGGAATAGCTAGAACTGGAGCGGAGGTGAGTCAAGTCTTCAACTCTTGAAAGCTCTTCTCGCATGAATCTGACCACTGAAACTTAATCTTCTTCTAAGTCAATCTGGACATGGGAGATGCAATAAAAGAAAATCCCTCAACAAACCGTCTATAATAGCCAGCCAAACCCAAGAAACTCCTAATATCTGATGGAGATACGGGTCTGGGCCAGTTTCTTACTGCCTCAATTTTCTGAGGATCTACTCTAATGTCATCACCGAAAACAATATGGCTAAGGAATGCTACTGATCTTAACCAAAATTCACACTTGCTGAACTTAGCGAATAACTGGTGATCCCTGAGAGTCTGAAGAACAATCCTGAGATGGTCTGCATGATCACGCTCTGTGCGAGAATAGATCAGGATATCATCTATAAAGACTATGAAAAACATATCCAAGTACTGCTTGAACACACGGGTCATCAAATCCATAAAAGCTGCAGGGGCATTGGTAAGACCAAATGACATGACTAAAAATTCAAAATAACCATACCGATTATAGAAAGCTATCTTCGGAATGTCACATTCTCTAACTCTAAGCTGATGATAGCCTGATATGAGGTCTATCTTGCAGAAGTAACTAGCACCCTAAAGTTGGTCGAATAGATCATCAATCCTGGGAAGAGAATATCTGTTCTTGACCGTGACCTTGTTGAGTTGACGGTAATCAAGACACATCCTGAGAGAACCATCTTTCTTGCGCACGAATAATACTGGTGCACCCCATGGGGAAATGCTGGGTCTAATGAATCCCTTATCTAAGAGATTCTTTAACTGATCTTTCAGTTCCTTGAGTTTTGTTGGTGCCATTCTATATGGCGGAATAGAAATAGATTGAGTATCCGAAAAATGGTCTATGCCGAAGTCTATTTCCCTTTCGGGAGGAATGCCTAAAAGATCTTCGGGAAAGATATCTGAGTATTTATTAACAATAGGGACTATTTCGAGGCTGGGATATTCAGAACTGGAATCTTTAACATACACGAGATGATACACATACCCCTTAGAAATCATTTTCCATGCCCGAAGGTAGGAAATAAGTTGACCCCTAAACGCTGAAATACTACCCTTCCACTCTAGGATGGGCTAATTCGGGAACTGAAACTGAACTATCCTATTTTTCCAGTCGACTATGGCATAGCAGGAATAAAGCCAATCCATGCCGAGAATGACATCAAAATCAGTCATCTCTAACTCCACTAAATCTGCTGATGTGGATTTCTGAGATATCATAACCGGGCAGTTCCTGTATACCCGCCGAGCTATAATGGTTTTACCCACTGGGGTAGAGACTGAGAAGGGCTCTCTAGGACTTCGGGAATGATTCCGAAATCACCTGCTATGTATGGACTAACAAAAGACAAAGAAGCACCTGGGTCTAGCAAAGCATAAACATAAATATGGAAAATTTATAACGTACCAGTAACAACATCGGGAGAATTTTCCTGATCCTGCCGGGACTAAAGAGCATAGAGTCTATTTGGGCGTTGCCCACTGGTAGCACTAGAAATGGCACCCTGCTGGTTCAGGAGACTGAACTGAGCTGTAGAATGATTTTGCTGACCCTGAAGACTTGACTGAAGACACTCCCTAATCCTATGGCCTGGCTTGCCACAACCAAAATAGACATCACTACCAGCTCTGCAAATGCCCTTGTGGTTCTTACCACAAGTCTGACAAAGGGGATTCGTTCAGGCACTGCTAACACTGCCCTGAGATTTAGAGCCTGGGGCTTTGTCTCTATTGCCGTCTCTGAACTTCGGCACTAGAGCGCCGGCAGCGGAAGAAGCTGGAATGGCTGACTTGGAGTAAAACTGTGAACGATTTCCTCCATCTGACTTGAGGTGAGCAAAGTTGAAATTACCTCACCTTGCTCTCTTGTTCTGCCTCTCCCTAGTCTTAAACTTCTACTCTTCTACTTGCTGGGCATGGGTCATGAGTCTGGCTAAGGTCATATAATCGATTAGCATCGCAGACCTATACTCATTTACCATGTTATCGCTGACCGCTGACACGAACTTGCTCATCTTAGCTCTATTATCTGCAACCACATCAGAAGCATACCTCGCTAGCTGAGTAAATCTGAGAGAATACTCCCTAACAATTATATTCCCCAGCTTGAGGTTGATGAACTCAAGAACTTTGGCTTTCCTCAACTCTTGGGGAAAAAATTTGTCTAAGAAGGTTGTAACAAATTCCTCCCACTCGATAGGGCCTGTATCATCTAACCTCTCAGACTTCCACTGTTTGTACCAATCATAAGCAACATCATATAAATGGTAGGCAGCTAACTCAGCACTCTCAATAGAATTAACACCCATGATGTCGATGACCTTCTGGACTTCATCAATGAACTCCTGAGGGTTCTCATCAGACTTAGACCCATAGAAAGATGGAGGGTTCATTCGGGTGAAGTCCCGAACCCTAGCTGCTTTGGGAGTGGCCACCGAATTAGCAGAAATAACAGGTGGCCATTCAGTCTGTGCAGCTATGGACTGAGCAAGTATGGTAAATGCGTCTCTAAACTCCGCATGGGAAATATGCTTTCCCAAAAGATCTTCGGGCTAAGGAGCTGGCTGGTTTCTTCTCTTTGGGGCCATGGTCTGGAATAAGAGAAGAATGGATTAGACTGAGAGTTTAACTTGTTATTACGCTCACTAGCATGACATGAATAATGAAGAAAGGGGACTGTTCCTAAAATATCTTATAGCCTTTTGCACATAAATATGGCGCGCAACACACCCATGTACAAGACTCTACTAGATGTGGCTTTCAGACTTCCTAGGACTCTATTGAACCTTAGGCTCTGATACCAAGTTTGTAACACCTCGATTCACTGAACCGGAATGCTACACAGTTCTCATGACCCCGAGGGACCACAAGCTAACCCATGACTAATATCTATACCTGTGTACTGTAAATCATGATATAATAATGCAGAATATATAGAACTGTAAGGCCATAAGGTTCAACTGAATACAATCATGTGGGTGAAAATACCCAAAATAACTCAATTTGAACATAAATCTGAACATAAATTTGAAAGCCTCTAAACTATCTGAATAAGGAGTTGAAGGAACATGTCTCCAACTAACTCCATAAAACCAAACTGAAGAAATAAATAAATGAATCAAATCATATTGTCCTCGAATCAATGAGGACTCACTGTGTCTCTGGGACTGGAATGCTACCGCTACTGCTGGGCTGGAGCTCGTGTCTCAAAACCTATGGTGTAATATGAAAAGAAAGAACCATAGCGCAAATACTTCAGTACAACTGGAGTACTGAGTATATGAGGAAGGTAGGCTGAACATAAGGGGTTTCATGCATGAACAACACTGACTAACTAATAAGAACGTGGGAGTGCAAACACACATATATAGAAACTGGGACCGTGAATACGTGATAGCATGACCTGTAAGCTAATACATGGTTTAATGATAACTGTCATGACTGATACTGAAACTGATAACAAGGACGACTACATCTGACATTCCCATATATACTGAAAGCTGAAGAACGCCCTGAGTTCTTTTACTGAGACTGATACTGAAATTATGGAAAGTAGTATTTAAACGACATGCCCCATATATGCCGTTATGGCTAAGCTGGGGTCCAATATCTGCCCTGACTGAAGGGGTGTCAATATCGTGCCACAAGTAAGGACAGCCTGTGAGTGACCCTTATCTGGCGGGTACTCAATGAGAACGGTAGGAACCCAAAATTGACGGGTTAAGCCACCTTATCAGCCCTAATCAGATGGGTTAAGATGTCTCAACCTACACTGGCTACGTAGCTCTGGAACACTGGCTATCTAATTAAACATAGCATAATCTCATAAGAATAGTTCATGAGTATTCCAACAACATTTACAAGGCACATTATCAACATAGAAGTCATTGGAACGCAAGGGCATATTATGAATCCTTCACTTAGTCATAATTTAGCTATATTGCATGATTTCTAGTTTCTTAGGCATTTTATCAAACACCTTATATGCACATCTTAATCATAGGTGAAATCATCAAATTATACATCATGAACAACCAAATTTACATGTTTCCAACTCATATGATATCATGAAATTCAAAAAAACATAAAAAGATCCCATCTTAGGAATCACCCAATATCAACAACATGATCATCAACAGCCAACAATATAAAAATCATACTTTATAATGAAAAAGAGGGTTTTAGAGCTTTATGGGTGAAAGGGATCCATAAATCAACTCACGCATACCTTAGAAGGAAGATTCTTGATGATTGATGGAGGAATTTCCTTGAAATCGAATCTTCAAGCTTAGTTACGCAACCCTAGTTATTTTTCTCTTTTAGTTCTCTTGGATGATGAGCTTTGAGATGATAATAGGGTTGTAATATGTTTAGAAGCTATATATTTCGTAGGGTTAAGTTTAGGGACGTGTAAGGAGTGTTAAAATACTTAATTACCCTTAAAATAACTCAAAACGGAGTATTTTTGGCACCTGGAACTGACTTAGGCGGCCCCCAAGTGATTGCCTAAGCTAGGTTGGGCGGCGCCTAACCAATCGCCTATGTTTGGGTTGGGCGGTGCCTAACCAATTGCCTATCCTTACTGTCTCTCACGAAAATGGGCATAACTTTTCGCTCGAGTATTGGATTAAGGCGAAATTTGTATCGTTGGAAAGCTAATTAGATTCTCTACAATTTGGTGGGACTAAATCAGCCAAAATACCACATTAACATTGAGTTATACTTGTTCAAAGATAACCCTTGCAAAATCGAACTCTAAAACTTGATGGATTCAAAAACTCTTAGTTTGTATTACCTTAAGTGACTCATATGAACATGCTTAATGCATCATAAGCTATCCTATCACTAGGATATTCATTGTAAGTCATGTACTTAAGTATGAATCACAGGATAGGAGATTTTATACGTAGGAATACTTATTCACTTCCTAACTTAGAAACATGCGAGGTATTACACCTCTAGTGCTTAACTTTAACCTGCTGACAATTTGAACACTTAGCCACAAACTCTACAGTATCTTTCTTTATCACATTCCACTAATAGATTTTTTCCAAGTCACGGTATATCTTAGTGGCTCCAGGATGAATGAAATATCGCTCACTGTGCGCTTCTGCCAAAATTCGTTACCTAAAATCATCAACACATGGAACACATAACCTGACCTGGCAAAGAAACACACCATCTCCCCCTTGAGAGAAAACCTCTACTCTTTGATCTCTGATTGATTTCTTCAACTTAAAGAATCTAGGATTCCTATCTTGCTTTTCCTTCACTTTGACTACCACAGAAGATTTCAAACCATTCTGAACCCATATACTACCCTCAGCTAAATCAGCCAACTAAACGCCAAATCTAGCAAGCTAATAAACCTCCCTGACTAAATTATTTCTATCATTCTCAACATGAGCAACACTACCTATGGACAATCTACTAAGTGCATATACCACTACATTGGCCTTGTCTGGATGATACAAAACAATCGTATTATAATCTTTCAAAAACTCAAGCCACCTTCTCCGATGAAGATTCAAATCTTTCTGCGAGAACACATACTGCAAACTTTTGTTATCTGTGAACAAATCAACATGAACTCCATAAAGATAATGCCTCCAAATTTTCAAGGCAAAAAATACAGTTGTCAATTCATGATCATGGGTAGGATAGTTCTTTTCATAGGGTTTAAGATGTCTAGAGAGATAGGCTATAACCTTATCTCTCTACACGAATACACAACCAAGACCAACTCTAGAAGTATCACAGTAAACTACAACCCCATCTGAACCATCTGGCAAAGTCAAGACTAGAGTTGAAGTGAGTCGAGTCTTCAACTCCTCAAAACTCTTCTCATATGAATCTGACCACTAAAATTTGACTTTCTTCTGAGTCAATCAAGGCATGGGGGATGCAATAGAATAAAACCCTTCAACAAACCATTTGTAATAGCCATCCAAATCAAAGAAACTCCTGATATATAACGGAGAGATGGGTCTGGGACAGTTTCTCACTGCTTTGATTTTTTGAGGATCAACTCGAATGCCATCACCAAAAATAATATGGACAAGGAAAGGTATTGATCTTATCCAAAACTCGCACTTACTAAACTTGGCAAAAAACTGATAAGCTCTAAGGGTCTATAATATAATTTTTGCATGGCCTGCATAGTCATTTTCACTACGAGAATAGACAAGAATATCATCAATGAAGACTATGATGAACATGTCCAAGTACTGCTTGAACACTCTATTCATAAAGTTCATGAAAGCTTCAGGGGCATTCGTTAGTCCAAAAGACATAACTAGGAATTCGAAGTGACCATACCGAGTTCTGAAATCTTTCTTCGAAATGTCGCATTCTCTAACTCTAAGTTGATGGTAGTCAGATCTGAAGTCTATCTTAGAGAAGTAACTGGCACCCTAAAGTTGGTCGAACAAGTCATCAATCCTGGAGAGTGGATACTTATTCTTGATTGTTACTTTTTTCAACTGACGGTAATCGATGCACATTCTGAGAGAACCATCTTTCTTACGTATGAACAAGACTGGAGCGCCCTATGGGGAAACACTGGGCCTGATGAACCCCTTATCTAAGAGATATTTTAACTGTTCTTTCAATTCCCTAAAATTATTTGGAGCCATTCTATAGAGCAGAATAGAGATAAGCTGGGTATCTAGAAGGAAATCTATTCCGAAGTCAATTTCCCTTTCGGGAGGAAATACAACAAGGTCTTCAGGAAACACATCTGGAAATTCTCTCACTACTAAAATAGACTCGAGACTTGAAGTCCTAGAACTAGAGTCCTTGACTCGAAAAAGATGGTAAACATATCCTTTAGATATTATTTTACTTGCCTTAAGATAAGAAACAATCGACCCCTAAGCACAAAAGTACTGCCCCTCCATTCAATGACTGGTTCATTGGGAAACTAAAACTAAACGACTCTATTTCTACAATCAACTGAGCATAACATAAGTGGAGCCAATCCATGCCAAGAATGACTTCAAAATTAGTTGTCTCTAACTCCACAAAATTAACTGAGGTAACTTTTTGAGATATTATGATCGAGAAATTTCTATATACCTATCTGACTCTAATAGATTTACCCACTGGGTAGATACTGAGAAAGGTTCTGCTAAAGATTCGGGACTGACATCGAAATCAACTACTATATTAGGGGTTACAAAGGAGAGTGAATCTCTGGGGTCTAATAAAGCATAAATATGGAGATGAAAGATATGCAACGTACCCATAACTACATAAGAACTTTCCTGATCCTGCCGAGTATAGAGGGCATATAACCTATTCTGACGCTGCCCACTGGTTACGTTGGAAAGGGCACCCTGCTAAGTCGAGTGATCGGCTAGAAATGAAGGATAGTTGGACTGACCTTGGTGACCATTCTTAGGGCAATCTCTGACTCTGTGGCCTGGCTTGCCACATCCAAAATATACATAACTGCCATCTCTACACACACCCTGATAATGCCTGCCACATTTCTCGCAAAGCGGATTAGTACAAGCATTGTTCACACTACTATGGGATTTAGAGCATGGCGCCCTATCCCAACTATCTTGCCTAAACTTAGGCACTGGCGTACTAGATGAAGATGGAGCTGGGGCTAAAAACTTTTGACATAACTGAGAATGGTTACCACTTTCTAACCTTGGCTGAGAAAAGTAAAAACAACCTATTCTAGCCCTCTTATTCTCCCTCTCTTTCTCCTTAAGCTCCTCTTCCTCAATCTGCTGAGCATGAACCATAAATCTATATAAGTCCATCTCCTTAATCAACATGACAGTCCTACACTCTTTAACCACAGTATCAGCTACACCAGACACGAACTTACTCATTCTAGACCTATTATCGCCTACCACATTAGGAACATACTTTACCAACTGAGTAAACATAAGTGAGTATCCCTTCATACCATACCACTCTGCTTTAAATTAATGAACTCTTGAATCTTAGCGTCCCTTAACTCTAATGGGAAGAACCTGTCTAGAAAAGTCGTGGTAAACTTCTCCCACTCAACAGGCCATACATCAATACTATGGTCCTCCCTTCACTACTTAACCGAGTGGACCAACTGTAAGCAGGTAATAATGGTATAAATAGTATTTTTGAAGCCAAAATATCAGTGTGCCCTCATAATAGCAGTGTCAAAGGACAAAAACAATAATATATTTCCTTTAGCATTTGGAATTACAGACTCATAAATAATGAGTCGTATAACTGGTTCTTCAATTAATTAAGAAATGCAATTAGGTTACGTGAACAATTGTCTATTCTATCAGATTGACACTCGATCATTGTAAATGTAATTGCTAATGTCTATTTAGAGTGTCAACACGGGATATGCATTTATCACATGGAGATTTTTTTAAAAAAAGATACTTCTCAGATGTAGTTTTTTCACTCTTCTACAATGCAACAATGACATACAAACGTATAGAATTTTCTAGTTTCATGGATGAAGTAGAAAAAATTATTGCAAACTAATTGAAAGAAGAATAACCAAAAAGATGAACACATTCATTTCATATCAACAGAAGATACAATATGCTCATGACAAACAACACACAAAATATATTTCCTTTGGCGTTTGGAATTACAGACTCAAAAATAATGAGTCTTATAACTAGTTCTTCAATCAGTTAAGAAATGTAATTGGGTTATATGTACAATTGTCTATTCTATCAGATTAACACTCGACCATTGCAAATGTAATTGCTAATGTCTATTCAGAGTGTCAGCACTGGATATGCATTTATCACATGGAGAATTTTTTTTAAAAAAAATACTTCTCAGATGTAGTTTTTTAACTCTTCTACAGTGCAGCAATGACATATAAATGTATAGAATTTTCTAGTTTCATGGACGAGATAGAAAAAATTAAAAAAATTATTGAAAGCTAATTAAAAGAAAAATAACTAAAAAGATGTACACGTTCATTTCACATTAACAGAAGATACAATATGCTCATGACAAACAACATAGAGTCAATGAATATCATACCGAGTAAAGCAAGGCAATTGCCAATAATGGGTCTGATTGATTACATACAAAACAAGTTGCAACATTGGTTTTATGAAAGAAAAATGGATGCGCAAGGCACGTTCATGACATCACACATTGGGTGGAAGTAAAGGTGACTGACAAGATTTAAGCTGCCTTGAAATTGAAGCAAATAATTTCTGCAAAAACTTTTTATCTTACAAAGACACATTTCTACCTTCAAATATTCCAAGAGAAGAACTATTTGGTGTATTTGAACTCTTTGTTTATCCACATGAAATACAAATTCATTTTTCAATTGGTGTATTCTTCAATTGCTAGGTCATTTTAAGTCCACATTTTAGCTATTAACCTCACAATCACTGAATTTATTTTGTAGCTGGAAGTGAAACTAAATAGTTAATAAGTCTCTATTATGCTAAGTCACTAAAAAAGTTGTGTGTTCATATCTGTGATTTCAGTACGAATTATTTTTATTCTTGAGCTTTCACGGGCATAGCTTTTATAATTACAACAAATATCAATTGCCATTTATTTATCATTTTGTTTACATGTAGATCCTATTGATGCAACAAGATTTGTTATAAAAGAAGAAAGAGTTAAAGATATTGTAGACTTTAATATAACTTGTCAATGCATGGTATTTCTAACAGATGAGAAACCATACATCCATGTAATTGCAGCGATGGATGATAGAAATATGAACAAGTTTAGCTATTGTTCTCATCGATTCTTAAGACAGTCTTGGATACGAACGTACTGGTTGGAAGCATAACATCATGGATTGTTCCAAATAGTATAAAAAATTTAATCACAAAACCCTAGATGTGAAGGATCTGCTAGGGAGAAGACAAACAATCAGATATTCTTGCAGGACAAAATATTCAAGAAACAATTTCAGATGTTCGAGATGCAAAAGAACCGGGCACAATAGCTCAAATTGTCACTATACTTTGGTCCTCCATCCGTATTCAAGAAGATACATAAAGAAAAATAGAAAAGCATAATTATTTTTAGTTCTTATTTGAGAACTTGGATTAAAGTAGCAATTATATTGGGATTCTTCGATCCTCTATTTTAGTTAGTAACAAGTACTTGTGAGTTTCAATAAAATAAGTTGCACAAATGTCTTCTTATGAATTCTAAGTTTTAACTTGTGGCAAAATATTTAATTATATGCCCTCTTATTGAGTGTTTATGAAAGTTATTACATGTTGAAATGTTTTATATATCACTGTGTAAGAATATTTATATTAATAGGATCTAGGGAAGGACCGCACCCCAAGATATGTTATATAAATAATTCCATGGGATACACTTTAAATCTTGTCTTAAAGCCAAGATGCAGAACTTTTGATTGACAAACTAGTAACAAGACCAAAAACATCAAGTGTGAACTCAATATAACTTCCCTAGACATGAAATGCCATCACATTGTTTTTGTTACATCTTACTTTAGATATGTAAAAGCATACCACGTGAATTTAGATTACCTAATTGTATGAATTTTTCAAAAACACCTTTCTCTAATAATAATAACTGATTGTCGTTCAGATTACGTAATTGTATGAATTTTTCAAAAACACCTTTCTCTAATAATGGCAATTGATTGTCATCCCAAAGGGTTGTTATAGTTGTGTGATAACTCAAATCTTTCCTCCAATAGGGGTATGATTTGAATCAATCTTTAGAATCAATAAAATACTTAATAGGATTTATCTTGTTATACATGCTTTAGAAAATCTGCATAATTTCAATGATAAAAACAACTTTCAAATTAAAAGTTATCAACAAAAAAAGAATCAAGGTACAAAATAAAATTTATCGAAAACAACTGAAATCAATGGCTACACAAAACACCAAAAATCTTACTCTCACAAACAAATCCAAATGACTTAATGACTAGACAAAAGTGAGTTCAATGAGTAGAGAAACTATCAAAAATCCAAATCTCATCACCAAAAAATCATTTTCATCAAGGTGATTTAGGTCAAAAAATAAAGTTTATAAATTGTTAGGTACCAAAATGCTCTAAAAGAATAGAATGTGATTAAGAAAAGAGAAGAGAGATTTTCATCTCAAAACATTGGGTCTAGCATCAATTTCTACGTAAAAATAATTTAAATGCATTTCATATGATTAAGAGAAAATAAGAGTGAATTACATGTGCGAAGGAAGAAATTACAGAGAGAAGAGGGGCAAAATCAGAAGTCCTAAAATATTGATTGTGATTTCACCGTAAAGAGAGAAAGAGATAAATACGAAGCTCCGAGGATTTTTTTGTCGTAACTTTGAGCTTTGATATTAAATGTAAAGCTTCGAAAAAGAAAACCCTTTGACTATCTTGCGTTTTGTGCAATGGGATAGATGTATTTTCAATTCAAAGTTGTTGCAAATAAATTATGTCATTTGGAAAATAATTAATTTTTAATAAAATAATATATCTCAAGCTATGCCTTAAGGGCAAGCGTTATCACTATTAGTCTGTATTAATTTAGCAAATGTTCTATAACTATTGCATTAGAGGCAATCTTAGACTCAATGAAGTAAGTTATGCCCCATGGGCAAAGGTTGACACTATTAGTTTGTATTGATTTAGCAAATAGTCTATAAGTTTTTCTCTAGAGGTAAGACATAGTCCAAGGTCTTCATAAGAACAAGCCTCAGAGGAAAGAGTTTTCACTATTCTCCCTATGTGTAACTTATGGGGTATGCAACAATTGTTGTCCTAAAAGCAAAACATAGCTAAATGGCTTTAAAAAATTAGTGTATACCTCATAGGCAACCATTTATATTATTTCATAAAGTTTAACTAATTGATTATTATACAATCTTGCCTTAGAGGCATAATATGTAGTAATTGTTGCCATAGGTATAAAACATAGCTCAAGGCTTATAAATTAACGAATACTTAATGGGCAACATTTTATGCTATTTCACAAAATCTAACTTATTGAGTATTATATAACTAGTTCCTTAGGAAAAATACGTAGCTCAGAAATTTTTTAAAATTAGTGTATGCCTCATGGACGACAATTTACATAATTTCACAATGTCTAACTTATGAGATACTCTATAAATCTTGTCGGAAAAACTTATCCAAGAATTTTCAAAAGAACAAGCTAAGCCCCATGGGCATAACGTCTAGTAATCGTTGCCTTAGAGACAAAACATAGGCCAGTGGCTTTAAAAAATTAATGAATATTTCAAGGGCAACATTTATACTATTTCACAAAGTCTTACTAATTTAGTTTTACATAGTTCTTGCATTAGATGAAAAATGTAGCTTAGGAAATTTTTTAAAAATTAATGTATAATTCATGAGCAACAATTTACACTATTTCACTATGTTATGAGATACTCTAACATAAGTTGATAATCAGAAAAAAGAGTATATTGTGACCTTGATATAACTTGACTTGAGGAAAATAACTCATAAGTAAAAAATATCAAAATTAAAAATTTGATATCAAAAGGTCGAAAGAGTAAGTATTAAACTAATAAGAAACATAAAATAGGAAAAAAAATGCAATAATTTAGAAAGGAAGAAGGAAAAATTATGGCAAATTAATTGAAAATAAACACTGTCAATTATAACTTCTGCAACCATCTTTAAACCACAAAAGGAATCAAAAGATAAACTTAAATTCTCTTAAGAATTTTCCACGTTTTCAACAGCACAAAATTTATCATTTACAGAAATGTAATCAGAAACATCAGGTGTCTGCAACGCCCTGAAATATCATCTCGAGCCTCAAGCTAACCCTTTAAGCCAAAACACTACCCTTGGGTTCCAACACAACAACATACACGCTACGCTAAGGATATATAATAAGTACATATCATATCACATCGCACATGGCATAGAATATCATTAGACTGTACATATATGGAATGTCTATACACAAACCAACCCAACAATATACTAGTTTAACATAGCCTCTATACAATAAAATCAACAAGCCATTAGGACAAACCCTCAACTGACTCAACAGACCAAAGGGATCACAAAACAACAGCACCAAAACTAGCAACTTGGTCCTCGAACCACGAGGACTCACTACTGAAGGAACGTAAATGCGGCACTCGGATATTACTGTCGCGGCTGCGGCTGAGTACCTGAACCTACATCATGGTAAGAATGTAGCCCATAGAGAAATATGTGGGTCAGCACAAGGTACGTGCTGAGTAAGTAGAGGTGCGTGCAAAATATAAATAATATTATAAATTTCCTAAAAACGTACATACAGACCATAATGACACACCTGGCTTGAGTGACATTGAATCATGCAACTCATAACATCTTAGATGGGAAATGTAGGAGAAACACCTCATAAATCATCCCACATCAAAACTTAGAGTGACTCAGTATTTCAATAAACATGACTCTTATGGACAGGGGAGTTTCCTATAACCGAAAACCCCACGTGAGCTACGTGAAATACCAATGTTTGAAACCCCCGTTGGCGGGAGCATCATACTCTTTGCCAGAGAGTACAACCTTAAAACTGTAATAATCACAATCGGGGTCTCTGGCCCATAATATCATCATCAAACAACCCTATGGTGTCACAGAGGTTTGGGGAAATACCAAATTTCCCTCTCGGTGCTAAGTACTACTCCCCAATAAGCTCAGAACGCGTTAGGAAATCCACCACAACATCACAAGGGTCTATAATAAAGACTAAATCAAATATCGTTCTCATTTATCAAATCATATCAATTTGTGGATTCCTAACTCAACACATTTTAGCTCAAAGCATTTTGATCTTCCTCAACATCAACACGGTATCAATGCATCAAACCATAACCGACTCGACATTTGGACAAGGATATGAAGACTTAATATATAATATTTTCAACAATTTAACTCATCAAAACCATTCTAAAAATACCAAGACTCATTGCAACTTCAATATCAACATTTCTCAATTTGCCATCCAACTCTCATTTAAAGGTACTTGAGACATCAACCCATAGTAGGGATATAGAATTTCCAATATCAATTATAAATTCATAATAAAGAAATAGTGGAATGATAGTGTAAATCAAGGCTTAACAAATTAAATCATCATACTCTCATAATCAAATACTTTTTGGACATAATTCCATCTCAACATCATACACATATCGGATGACATAATCCCATAGCTCATGGACAATAATATAAGATATAAAATCATATTTCCAATTCATGGTAAAACATGTAAAATCTCATGTCAATGTAATTCAACAAAAATACCGGGCATAAGATCGAAAGGATAATCTTGTTCAAAGCTCCACATACCTAAAAATGGAAGATGAATATGAACTTTTGACTCTGGAACTTTATTCACGAAAATAAAGGGTGTTTCTCGAAGCCCTTAACATGATCAACTCGAATCCTAAATCAATTTGAAATTTCTACGGTTCAATCAAGAGACATAGAAGGATGAAATTTGGAGTAGTAGGATTGGGGTTTGAGCCTTAGGAAATTTTGGAGAAAAATGAGCTATTGAATGCTCGTAATGGACTTAAATCCATGGTTTACCCATATGGATTGGAGTAGGAATGACCAAAATACCCTTAAAAATCAAATAATGTCAAATCTGTCCTTTGGTGGACTGTTTTGATAGGCTGAAGTAGATCGACCATAACTTTTTGCTTTGATGGCCAAATTGGATAAAACCAATCTCATTGGAAAGAGGACTTTCAGAGATTTCTGTTGATATATAGTAGCTCACCCAGATCATTATGTACAAGGAGTTATGATTATTTGAAGTTGACCCTAAAATTCACCTGGCCTCAATATTTTTTTTCCTGCACATTTACTATTCACCACTATTCACGATTAGATCGGAATGATCATAACTCATCGCTCGAGTGTCGATTTTGGATGATCCATATATCGTTGGAAAGATTATTCGATGCTCTACATGATGACGGGTTGCATATCCAGAAATTCCACACAGAAAAATTATTAATCACGATAAAGAATAGAATTCAACACATTTTCGTTTGAGATCTTAACAAAAAAAAATTTCGGGGCATCACAGTCTCGTTAGAGTTATTAGAGCAAAGCTAGGACAATAATCTTCATCTGGTACTTCACACTGCTTCTTCTTCTTAGAAAGAAAATCATTTATATTCTCAGGAGATGTTAAAAGATTAATTTCTCCAATATGAAGTTTGGCACAAATCTGCAAATCAGTTTTAATTATGACTTCATTTTTTAGATTAGACATATTTTATTCTTGCAGTTCATCCGCCCCCTTATTCCTTTTGGAATCTACAATACCTTCTCATCTATTAAATGATTTATTTAATTCTTAAAGAAGATCCACAATATAATCATACTTGGACTCTAGAGATTATATCACAGAAATTTAATTATGTCACAACACAATCAAGGCAATGACTAATACAATGATGTTATTGCAATTGAATAATAAATTTAATGTGAAATTTACCGTAATACGACATATAACCCCACCCAAAACAGTATCAGGTTCAGTCTTAAGAGAAGATGTTACCCTCTGTATTAAAATTACAAAAGAAAATGAAAGATTACTAAAGTAAGTTAGACACTCAAAATTGAATCACGATTTGAATAGTAAAAGTATAAACATATATTTTATCATTAAAGAAAAAGAGAGTGACAGAGTCCACCCAGATAAAAGGTCCATAGTATAGTTATAATGGTTTTTTTGTATGGACAATACAAGTTATGCCCTATGGGCAAGAGTTGGCCCTACCTTAGTCTGTATTGATTTGACAAATGCTCGACAACTCTTGCCCTAGAGGCAAAACTTAGCCAATAAAGATACAAGTTGTGCCCTATGGGCAAGAATTGACACTATCTTAGTCTACAATAATTTGGAAGAGGCTCTATAACTTTTTCACTAGAGGCAAGACTTAGCCCTCCAAAGGAATAAGTTATGCTTCATGGGCAAGAGTTGACACTGCCTTAGTCTGTGGTGATTTGGTAGATGATCTATAACTCTTGCCTAAGAGGCAAGACTTTTAGACCCTAAAAGAATAAGTTATTCCTCACGGGCAAGAGTTGAAACTAGCTTTGCCTGTAATAATTTGATAGATGATCTATAACTCTTGCCCTAGAGGCAAGACTTAGACCCCAAAGGAACAAGTTATGCTCCATGGGCAAGAGTTGACACTAGCTTAGTCTGTAATAAATTGAAAGATAATCTATAACTCTTACCCTAGAGGCAAGACTTTTAGCCTCCAAAAGAACAAGTTATGCGCCATGGATAAGGGTTGACAGTAACTTAGTTTGTATTAATTTAACAAATTATTGAAAATTTAAGGCGTGGAGATTACTATTTTAAGATTGAAAAAGAAATGATAATGTTTTGAAAACTTTATTATATCATATATGACTTTTTTTCTATATAGGTTTACATGATTTACTATAATTAGGACACAATTTACACACGATCTCTAAATTTTGAAGATTGTTTTCTTAATATTGATATCTTGAAAACATTCATCATTTGTATATAACATTTATAAGTTAGCTGATGATCTATAAATTTTGACGTAGAAGCAAGGACATAGCCCCCATAGGAATAAGTTATGCCTCATAGGCAAGCCCCCATAAAAATAAGTTATGCCCTATAGGCAAGAATTGGCCTGCCAATTGTCTATTAATTTAACAAATACTCAATAACTCTTACCCTAGAAGCAAGACTTAACCCACAAGGGAACAAGTTGTACCCTATGGGCAAGATTTGATACTACCTTAGTCTGTAATGATTTGACGGATGCTTTATAACTCCTGCCCTAAAGGCAAGAATTAGCTCCCAATGAACATATTTAAAGAAAGAGAGGGTGACAAAGAGTCCTTTCTCGGTAAAATATAAAGAGTGAAATTGCAGTTTTTCAGTATACTGATAAACACTCATGTAAAAAGTATGTAATTGATAAATTGCATTTACGAGAAACTTACATCAACAATGATGTTAATTAACTTGAAAGGCAAATATTCCAAAGAATTAGAAGCAACATTCATTGGTAGATACTCTCTTTTTTCATCAATAGCAACACATGACTACATTAGAAAAACATAAAATAATTTTTAATATTTAAACATACGTATATACTAACAAGTAAAACAATGCTTTAGAAATTTACAAATAATTAAATTATCAAGAAATTTTAAATTCAAAATTATGTAAAATGCAAGAAAATTCAAGTGCAAAACTTATGAGTTTTTGTTACACTTTTTTCATGGGAAGACATTATATAGAGAAACTATAATTTTTTTTTTAAAAAAAGATTGAGTTAAAGCTGCTCATTGGCGGGCATGTATTCTAGTAAGTCCAGAATGTGATAGCAACAGTTGATAGCAACTATTATTACAAAGATACAATAGTAGCTATACAAAGACAAGGTGAAGCTATCCTTCATGTGATCAGTAGGTAACCCTGCAAAGAGGAAAATCAAATGGAATGGGTAGATAAAACAGAAAAAATTAAAAATATGATATGCACATTTTGAACAAATCTACTAGTTACTAAGTACATTTTGAGCAACTATTTTGAACATAATATGCACTTTGAAATGCACTTGATGAAATACTAATTATTTTCAATCACCATTATTTGTTATCCTAAGTCAAACTTGATGAGATTTGGAAGTCACAAAATAAGCTAAGAGGCAAGACATTAATGTTGCCTTAGAGACAAGACTTTGTTTCAAAAAAATTAAAAAAATAAATACACCCCCATAGGCAAGAGTTACCAATAACTCATTGTGTAATAAATTACGAGATACTCTATAACTCATGCCTAAGAGGCAAAACGTAGCTTCAGAAATTTCAAAGAACAAAATACAACCCTAAGAGGCAACGATTGTCACAAAATCATACATATTAATTTATAAAATCAACTCTGACTCGTGCCTTAGAGGTAAGACTCTGTCAAAGAAATAAAAAGATTGCAAAAGGAATATTAGGAAAGCTAATTGTGTAAATCAATTTTGTAGTATGCTATGTAGATAAGAGATTCTCCAATTCTAAAATCCAACAATGACTTCAAATCCAAACTATCCAATTCAAAGTTAATTATAAACCCTAAAACTCCTGTTAAAGTAAAATTTATCAAAAATATATAATGCCACAAATTACAATATCTTGAAGATGAAAAACTTACTGAAAGTTTTTTGATTTTTTTCTATATATCGCAAAAATTGAAGATCTTGAAAGACAGAGCTACGGAAGAGAGAAGTCAATGGAGAGAAAAGTGACGCGATAGAGAGAAGAAAGACGCGGTTAGGGGAAAAAAGTATTTTAATATGCCAGTAAAGCGGTGAAGGCTATTTACGTAAGGGTTTTTTATCCATAAGAGTTTTTTATCTGAGGACAAAAATACAAATCCATTCATTATAGGGTCATCCTATATAATTTTCTGAATAAATATTTCTTCTTACATAAGCGATGAAATTGCATAAATTTCCATAAAATGAGCCGATTTTTAACTTTTCCTTTCAAATGGACTAATATTTAAAGTTTAAACTTAGCAATGCATAATTTCTTCAAAGGAAAAACTCACACGGAGGATAATTTATGAAATATTACAATACAAAAATATAAATTTATAGGAAAACAACATAAATTCTGACAGTTTGAAGCTTAATTATAGAAAATCTTGACATTTGCATAATTACTGAAATCCCAATTTTGTATCTGTCGAGATACATGATTAGCTCCCGATACATTCAATGAAAATATTTTTTTTCTTTGTAAAGATACATAATTAGCTCCAATTACAATTTTTTTGATTTTGGGTCTACCAAGATACATAATTAACTCCCAATACATCTAATGAAGTTATATAATTAATTAAAAATTTTATAATTACTTTTTAAGAATCAAATTTGTGTAAATATAATAAATTAAAATGTATGTTTATATTATTGGAAAAATTTATATATTATTTTTCCTAAATTTATCTCCTCAAAAAGCTATTTCTTGTGAGGGTCAAAATTCAAACAACACAAAACAAGGGCAAAAGTGCATGACCCATAGAATACAGTTGAAATGGGAAGCCAATTTATGAGTGACGCTCCCATTAAACAGAAAAATAGACAAATGGACGAATCAGCAAATAGAGAAAACGAGTGGAAGAGAATCTACTTGACGTGGCACGAATCAATTGGTCAATCAACTACAAAGCAAGCAGATATCATCATCGGAAATAAAGTGCTCATTTGTATTACTTATTGTACTCCGCCGTTTAAAAATAGACCTAATTTTCTTTAAGTTTGTTTTAAAAATAATATATATATATATATATATATATTTTAATTTTAATTTTTGACGTGATATATTTGACATCAGAAGATTAAAAGATATGTTAATATATTTAACACAACATAACTATAAAATTCATTTTTTTTAAAATTTTTTAAATTTCGTAATAAAAAAAAGAGATTCATTTTTGTTAAATGGAGGGAGGGAGTAATAAATAATTAAGGAAAGTGGTTTTAGGAAAATTTGATTTAAGCTGTCTGTTTTCTGGAATGTATTGTTATTTTTAATTTGAGAAATACAAAAGAACATCAGTGGAGAAAGAAGAAAGTATGGAGGAAATAGGATTTCTGGGGATGGGTATTATGGGAAAAGCAATGGCCGTCAACTTGCTGCGCCATGGTTTCAAGGTTACTGTTTGGAATCGCACTCTCTCCAGGGTATACATTATTTTCTTATTATTGTGAATTCTTTTCCTGCGCCTCAATGGAACTCCCTCTGTTACGCATTAGTTTCATCTCCTTTTTGAACAGAGATGGATCTGATCATCCGAATCCCTCTTCTTTTCTATCTTGAATTAATTTTTATTTAAAACAGCAAAAAAAAGAAGCTTCCTTTGCTTTTTAGTTTTGTTTACATGTTAAGTTTCTCTTATATCTCTCTTGGTTTCTGAATTTATGAACACAACTTTTGTTTTAACCGAGAAATCCCTGAGGACAGCTGTCGCACTATTAGGAACTCGGTGTGAATTGCCTCTCTAACTTTTTCTGCTTAACTATCAGATGTTGTTTTGGTAAAGATTCCAAAGCTGTGACATGTGCTTAACTTACAGATCATGTGTTGCCCTCTTTACAATTAGACCAAAGTCCCTGGGCCGTTGGGAAAACAAAAATGTGTGAATGTATTGCAAGAACTCAGGTTTTGTCGGGGTTGATTTCTCAACTAAGTAGTTATTATTTCAAAAGTCACATTTCTTCTTGATTTCATTTTTATTCAATCAAAAAAGTGACTTTCTGAGATAATAACTATTGGTTGAGTGGCCGTATCAAAAATAACCTTTGTTTTTAGTTATTCAGTTGTCTGTTTTGCTAGTTTCCGGTGCAAGATTAGGGGCTTTTAAAGTTCATTAGCTGAAATGGACATAGGAGGTACTAATGATAATTTCACATTTTTATGACTTAAAATTTAACAATTATTGGTTCGACTTGTATATAGTATATTATTACCTCTACACTTTTAATAAAAGAAACAGTAATAAATTATACTTGTGATCAATGTCTGATATCAAACCTTATTATTCAGCAATTTATAATAAACAGTGATCAACATTTTTCTGATGAATGCAGTGTGATGAGCTAGTGCAGCATGGAGCCTCTGTTGGAGAAACTCCTGCAGCAGTAGTCAAGAAATGCAAATATACAATTGCAATGTTGTCTGATCCAGCTGCAGCTCTTTCAGTTAATCAGTCTATACAAACATGTGAATAGAATTCAAACCATTGAAGTTTGTACTAACTGTATCTAATGAGAGTTTCTTTGTGGTCACCTAGGTGGTTTTTGACAAAGATGGTGCTCTTGAGCAGCTATGTGGTGGAAAGGGGTATATTGACATGTCAACCGTTGATGCTGATACTTCTTCAAAGATTAGTGAGGTTGGGATTTCATGCTTACCTTGATTTTTCTTAAATTAGGAACTCTAATTCTTGAATTATTCTTCATTTGAGCTGAAGCAGCTTACGATCAACAACTCAGCTTGTTTCTTGAATTTTCTCTCTCTGAAGAATCTATTTCATTATTAATCCTGGACATATTAGTTGGATATATCCTTAGCAAAAACACTGACTTTTGATATTGTGGGGAGGAGGGGCTGGTGGAGCATAATTTTATATCTTAGCTTATGAAGAAGATGGAAAGAGGAATCACTTTTTAATGTTTTCTTAATTCCTTCCACCTAGGGAGTTAGGGACAACAGAACAGATTTCTTGTTACAGAAAGTAACAAAACTGAGTTAGATATGAGGGACGTCTTCCTTATCAGAAAAAGATACGAGCGAGTTCGGGTGAACACCCTCCTGATCCCCTAGCTTAGATGTGAGTTCAGAAAGTTGAAAGAAATAACACGTGGCAGTTGACGGTAAATTACTAAATTTGCATTACTTTAATGATTACAGGCCATTACATCAAAGGGTGGTTCTTTCCTTGAAGGTCCAGTTTCAGGGAGCAAAAAGCCAGCTGAAGATGGCCAACTAGTAATCCTAGCGGCTGGTGACAAGGTAAAATTATTTAGCATAATGGAAGCACACTCTTATATTACCTCCATATTTCTCTCTGGTTTTGCATGAATTTGAGGTTCAACTTGCGAAAACGATAGCCGTGAGATTGCTAAAAGAGATCTAAAGGTAGATAAATAGCTACAAGAAACTAGCCACTTAAAGCAAATGTCATGGATAGCTTCCCAAGTGTAAATTGGTATAGCACTAGTGTCCCACATTGGGTTAATATAGCAAAAGTTATTCAGGTGTATGAAATTTGTGTTACATCCATTCTCTGTATTCTTCTCCTTATCTTCCACAAAAAGAAAGCAATGTAGAAGGAGTATTCTTCTTCTTATCTTCCACAGAAAGCAATGTAGAAGGAATACTATGTCAATTTTATCACTATCTACCCCTCAAACTGTAACGAAGATGCAAGTTAACATAGCAAAATACGTACTGAATGACTTATCAAACGTGCCAATGGTGTGTCCACTCAGTGCTGCACGTTGAAAGAAAAGTATTTTTGTTCGTTGAAAAAATTCGACCAACAGAATTGAGGGAGAGTAATATTTATTTGTGTATTTTTTGTGGGTCGAATTGGCAGGTTAGATTATGGTGCGTTTTATTTTTAAAAAACGAGTCATTTAATGTTGATTTGAGTGTTTCTATTAAAAGAATGGTACATGTGAAAAGTGTCTTAACAAAGAGGATAAATTTATCCTCAAAGCATAACATTGAGGGTAAATTTGGCCCCAAAGTATGATATCAAGGATAAATTTGGCCCAAAAGTATGATAAATGGTATATTTGGCCAGTTTTTTAAAGTAGAGGGATAAATTTGACCATTTTCCCTAATTTATTTAATATCTAAATAATCTTGCCTTAGAGGAAAGACTTAACCAAAGACTTTCAAACTACAGGTTATGGCACATGGGTAGAAGTTGACACTACCACATTATGTTTTTAGAGCCCGTTTGGATAAGCTGAAAAAAAGTTCTTTAAAAGTGCTTTTGAAAGTGCTGAACTTATTTTAAAAATAAGAAGTTAAGTGTTTGGATAAAAGTGCTGAAACTGAAAAAAAGTTATTGATGTGTTTGGTAAATAATGCTTTTAAGCACTTTTTTTTGTTAAAATGACTGAAATACCCTTATAGCTGTTAATAATATATAGAGTTGATTATTATTAATTTTTATTGCTAAAATGATTCAAATTAAAATTAATATATAGTTTAATATATATATATATATATTAAAAATATATTTTCATGAATTACTATTAATTTGTGCGCGAAAAATAATTTTTTGAAAGAGTTTAAAGTGTTGAATGTTTGTGTTTGAAAAATATAATTATATATTAAAAGATTATTTATTTCTTCATGATTATGTTAAGATTGCATATCGTTAAGATATATATTTTTTTTTATTCAAAGCGGGGCTAATCAGCCCATTTATTTAGAAAAGGTAGAAAAGGAGAATTAGGGCTAAGGGTAAAATTGGAATAACTTATAATTGCAAGGGACAAAATGATAATTTATGTAGTCAACTTAAAATTCCAAAAAAATAAGCACCTAGAGGGCTGCTTCTTGATTTTGGCTTAAAAAAAGCCAAAATCAACTTATTTTAAGCAATTAAAATTTTGCCAAACACCATTATAAGCAAAAAGTGCTAGTAAGTTGTTTTGATCAACTTATAAGCACATTCAAACACCCTCTTAGTTATGAGATGTTCTATAACTCTTGTCTTAAAGGCAAAACTTAGCCTAATGACTTTCAAACGATAAGTTACGCTACACGGGCAAAAGTTAACACTACTACATTGTGTCTTGAGTTATGAGATGCTCTATAATACTTGCATTCGTGGCAAAATTTAGTCCAAGGACTTTTAAACAACAAGTTACATATGATGGCAAGAATTGATATTATCACATTGCGTCTTGATTTATGAAATGCTCTATAATTCTTGCATTAGAGGTAAAACTTAGTCCAAGGACTTCCAACAACAAATTATGCTTTATGGACAAGAGTTGACACTGTCACACTGTATCTTGATATGACATGTTCTATAACTCTTGCCTCAGAGGCAAGATTTAGCCCAAGGACTTTTAAACAAGAAGTTGCGCCCTATGGCAAGAGTTGACACTGCAACATTGTGTCTTTATTTATGTCATGTGATATAATTCTTTACTCAGAGGTAAAACTTAGCCTAAGACATTCAAAGAACAAGATACACCCCATGGGCTCGAGTTAGTATTGTCACATTGTGTCTTGATTTATGAGATGCTCTAAAAATCTTACCTTAGAGGCAAAACCTAGTCCAAGGACTTTCAAACAATAAGTTACGTATAATAACAAGAGTTGACACTACCACATTGTAGTTTGACTCATGAGATGCTCTATAACTCTTGCCATAAAGGCAAGATTTAGCCCAAGGACTTTCAAACAACAAGTTATGCCTCATGAGCTTGAATTGACATTACCACATTGTGCCTTGACTCATTAGATGTTGTATAACTCTTGCCTCATCGGTAAGACTTAACCTAAGGATTTCAAACAACAAGTTACGCCTCATGGGCCAGAGTTGATACTGCCACATTGTGTTTTGATTTATGATATGTTCAATAAATCTTGCCTTAGAGGCAAAATTTAGCCTAAGGACTTTCAAACAACAAGTTACGCCCATGGACAAGAGTTACACTATCATATTGTGTTTTGATTTATGAGATGTTCTATAATTCTTGGCTTAGGGACAAAGACTTAACCCAAGAACCTCCCCCCAAAAAACAAGTTACTCTTCATGGACAAGAGTTAACACTACTTCATTATATTTTAATTTATGAGATACTCTATAACTCTTATCTTAGATGCAAGACTTAGCTCAAAGATTTTCAAACCACAAGTTATGTCCCACGAGCAAGATATGATACTACCACATTGTTTCTTGATTTGTGAGATGTTCTATAACCCATATCTTAGAGACAAGACTTTTTTTTTAAAGGAACTTTAGGGGCTGAGCAACACCCCCAGGTTTTTCATTAAATTCCAAGAAATATACATTGAAGGGGGCATAAACCTAACCTCTAACTACGGTACAAATTGTGATATAACAGATATGACTATGCACTGTACAGTTATGCAAACTTATGACTTGCTAAAGCCTTCTATCTTGTTATAGCTACACACTAAGGAGGTTCATATATCTTAGTCGACTTTTTTCTCCTGAAACTTGGCATGCCTATTTGATCATTAGCAAAATATAATAGAAGTTGAGAAACAAGAAAAGAAAAGAAAGGAAAAAAATAAAGATTGAGAAAAAAGAAAAACAAAAGAGAAAACAAATAAAGGTTAATAAACAGAAAAAAAGAGAAGAATAAAAAACAAAATAAAAAAACAAAGATTGAGAAAAACAAAAATGAGAAAAAAAATAAAAATAAAGTTCGAGAAAAATAATAAAAAGATGAGAAAATATAAAAACAAAAAATAAAGGTAGATACAAATGAATAAAAATGAGAAACGAAAAATAAAAAATGTTTGAGAAAGAAAGAAAAAAGAGAAGAAAAAAATAAAAAATAACAAATAAAAAAATTGAAGATTGAGACAAGAAAAAAAAAGAAAAATGAAAAATAAATAATGTTTAAGATAAAAAAGAGAAGAAAAATAAAAAATAAAGGTTGAGACAAGGAAAAAAAGAGAAATGAAAAATAAACAATGTTAGAGGAAAAAAGAAAGAGAAGAAAAAAATAAAGGTTGAGACAAAAAAAAGAGAAATGAAAAATAAATAATATTTTAGGAAAAAAGAAAAAAGAGAAGAAAAAACTAAAATAAAATAAAAGGTCGAGACAAATGAATTAAATCAAGAAAAAAATGAGAAAAAATAAAAATAGACAAAAAATAAAAGAGAAAAAAAGAAGAGGAAATAAAAATAGAAGTTGAGAGACAAATGAGCATGGAAAGTGAAAAATATTTGAGGTGTAAAGGGACAAAAACATACTTGTTCTATATCTAAACAGGAAGGAAGACTAGACTTGACTTTCCTTACAAGGGACTAAAAAGCAAAGTCATACATTATGGGGGCCATCCCATATAATTTCTTGCTTGTTCTATATGTCAAAAGGAAAGAAGAATAGTCTTTAAAGACTTTTTACTTATGGGTGACAAAAAAGCAAAGTCACCCATTATGGGAGCTATCCCATGTAATTTCATGTTCAGAAACCGACTAAGTACCTCAAAAGTCTCCCCCTTTTCTAATTAACATGTCATATCAGTAAACCATCAATTTTAAAAAATAATAAACATATTAATTCTGCAAACTCATTTAACCAAAATTATGATCTTATTTTTTTTTTTCAAAATAATACATTAATTTATTAAGAAGAAATTCTCATACTTAGGTATTTATATATTTTTTTTCTAGAGTTATTTTCCTAGATGTTCATTCAAGTTTATATATATAATTGCGCCTACAAAGATTAGTTGTTTTCTAAAGAAAATAATATCACTAAATTAAGGCCCTATTTGGCCATTAAAATCATAATTTCCCGAAATTGGAGTTGGAGTTGAAGTTGGAGTTGTGTTTGGTCATGAATAGAAATTAAAGTTGTTTTTGAATTTTTTTGTGAGAAGTATGAGTGAAAAAAGTGAAAACAAGTAAAACTTGTTTTCACTTTTCCAAATACAATTTTAAAATTGTATTTGAAATTTTCATGGCCAAACGCATCTTGTTTTCACTTTTTTTACTAAAGTGAAATAATTTTTCGAAAAAAAAAAAGAAATAATTTTCATGTCCAAATAGCTACTAAATAAGTTATCTAGAGATTTTAATTTGCATGTAAAATAATATGGTAAAGATTAAGTATGATAAAGAATTCCTAAACATGAAAATTAAACTAATGCATTTTTTTTTCAAAAAAAAAAAAGAAAAAAAATATAATTTTGGTTAAATGAGTTTGATGAATTAAATGATTTATTATTTTAAAAAAATATGATTTTAATGACATGGCATGCCAACTAAGAGAGGAATACTTTTGTGGTGTTTAGTAGTTTTTGAGGAAAAGAGTTATAGTTGAGTGATATTATGGTCCTAAATGAACATAAGTAATATTTAAAGAAAATTCTCAAACTTGAGTGACTATTTAGAGAATTCACTCTTTGTTTTTCATGGTTTATGACTCAGTAAATAGGTGATCTTGTTATGGTGAATTCAAGAAGAAATGTGAAATTCAGATTAATCCTGTTTTGCTTAATATGGTGATCTTGTTATGTTCTCATATCTCGGAGAAGAGTGTCATTGAGGGAGACTTTAATAGGCACATTGGGGTTAATTCGGGAGGTTATGACGATGTGCATGGAAGTTTTGGTTTTGGTGATAGAAATGATGAGGGAGCTGCTCTGTTGGATTTTGCGAGGGCTTTTGAGCTGGTGGTGGTGAATTCGAGCTTTCCGAAGAAGGAAGATCACCTGATTTCTTTCAGAAGCGCGATAGCCAAGACTCAGATTGACTTAATGCTGCTTAGGAAGGAGGATAGAGTTTTATGTAAGGACTGTAAAAAGTCATTTCGAGTGAGCATCTTTCAACCTAGCACAGACTTCTGGTGATGGACTTGATTATCAAGAAGAGCAAAAAAAGAAGGGTCGGGGAGGGTCGACCTAGAATTAAGTGGGGTGCCTTGACGCCAGTTAGTGCGCTGAAGATAGGAGAGAAGGTGGCAGGGTTGAGGGTGTGGGAGTGTAAGTGGGACGTGGATGTTAGATGGGATAAGGTTGCCAGCTGCATGACGGAGACTGCTAGAGAAGTGTTGGGTGTTTCCAGGGGGCGGGCAGGAAGGCATAAGGGAGACTGGTGGTGGAATAAAGAAGTTAAGAAGAAAGTGGAGATTAAGAAGGGGACGTATGTTAAAGTTGATTGAAAGTAAAGATGGAGAGGAGAAGCAGGTGAATAGGGAGGTTTACAAAGTGACAAAAAAGGAGGCTAAGTTAGCAATTACAACTGCTAAGACAACAACTTTTGAGAGCTTGTATGCGGGGTTAGAGGAGAAAGGCGGGGAAAAGAGGTTGTATAGGCTTGCTAAGGCTAGAGAGCAGAAGGGTCGTGACCTCGACCAAGTGAAGTGGATTAAAGGGGAGGATGGTAAAGTTTTGGTGGAGAGATGACAAGAGTATTTTCATAGACTTTTGAATGAGGAAAGGGACAGAGACATTGAGTTAGAGGAGCTGGAGCATTCGGAGGAGAATCGTGATTTCAGTTACTGTAGATGTTTTAAGGTAGAGGAGGTTAGGGAGGCTGTTCGTAGGACGAGGAAGGGTAGGGCGACAGGGCCCGACAAGATTCCAATGGATTTTTGGAAGTTTGTGGGTGGGGCAGGCTTAAGGTGGTTGACTGATTTGTTTAACAATATTTTCAAGACTGCGAGAATGCCTGAGGTCTGGAGATGGAGTACGATGATTCTATTATATAAAAACAAGGGGGACATTCAGAGTTGCAACAATTATAGGGGTATTAAGTTTTTGAGTCATACTATGAAGATTTGGGAGAGGGTGGTTGAGTGGAGATTGAGGAGGATCGTGTTCATTTCGGAGAATCAGTTTGGTTTTATGCCTGGTTGCTCGACGACAGAGGCAATCCACCTGGTGAGGAGATTAGTGGAGCAGTATAGGGAAAGAAAGAGGGATTTGCACATAGTGTTAATCAACCTGGAGAAGCATATAACAAAGTCTCTAGGGAGGTTTTTTGGAGATGCTTGGAGGTGAAAAGGGTTTCGTTGGCGTACACCAGAGCTATTAAGGACATGTGCGATGGAGGGAAGACTCGGGTGCGAATGGCGGGAGGAGACTCAATGCACTTTTCGGTCGAGACAAGGTTGCATCAGGGTTCGACTCTTAGTCCGTTCCTATTTGCGCTGGTGATGGACGTGTTGACGCGGAGTATTCAAGGTGAAGTGCCTTGGTGTATGTTATTTGCAGATGATGTAGTGCTGATTGATGAGACGCGGGAGTGTGTGAATGAAAAATTGGAGGTATGGAGGCAAACCCTAGAATCTAAAGGGTTCAGGTTGAGTAGGGACGGAGTATTTGGAGTGCAAGTTTAGTGACTTAAGGCAGGAAGACGAAGTGCTGGTGAGGTTGGATTCTCAAGTTGTATGTAAGAAGGATAGTTTTAAGTATCTTGGGTCTATGATTTAGGGGAATGGTGAGATTGACGAGGATGTCTCTAATCGTATTGGAGCTGGTTGGATGAAGTGGAGGCTCGCCTCTGGAGTGTTGTGTGATAGGAAGGTGCCCTTTAGGCTTAAAGGCAAATTCTATTGAGTGGTAGTCCGTCCAGCCATGTTGTATGGAGCGGAGTGTTAGTCTATCAAGAATTCCCATATTCAAAAATTGAAGGTGACGGAAATGAGAATGTTGCGCTGGATGTGTGGGCTTACAAGAGAGGATAGAGTTAGGAATGAGATTGTTCGGGAGAAGGTGGGAGTGGCTTCGATGGAGGACAAGATGCAGGAAGGAACGCTGAGATGTTTTGGGCATGTGATGAGGAGGGGTGCAGATGCCCCAGTTCACAGGTGTGAGAGGCTAGCATTGGATGGTTTCAGGAGGAGTAGAGGGAGATCGAAGAAATACTGGAGGGGAGTGATTAGACATGATATGGAGCAGCTTTAGCTTACCGAGGACATGATCCTAGGTAGGAAGGTGTGGAGGTCGTGGATAAGGGTAGAAGGCCAGGGTTAGTACATGGGTTGTAGCAAGTAATTAGGAGAGTCCTTGTTTAGCCGGGGTAGTAATCGTAGGACTGTGTCTATAGGTAGGAGCCGCTAGTCAGGAGAGATTGGGTGTGGTGGGTGGCTTTGGTCTGTGAGTGTAGGTTACTACTAAGCAGGTACCCTATTCCAGATTTCGTTTTTCTTATTTCTTATAGCTTATGACTCTTAGTTCCCCTATCCTGTATCTCTCTGCGTTCTATTTTACTATTTCTGATTCTTTACTTCTGTTAAGCCACCCATCCTGCTTTACGTGTCATTACCCTTTTTTTTCATTTTTAATCTTGAGCCGGGGGTCTATTGGAAACAACCTCTCTACTTTTTTGGGAGTAGCGGTATGGACTGCGTACATTTTACCCTCCCCAGACCCTACTGTGTGGGAATACACTGGACTTCTTGTTGTTGTTGTTGTTATGTTCTCATATGTGCTTTAGTTAATAAACAAATGAATGTAGTTTTGTGCATTTGTTTTGCCGGAGTTCCACATGCGGCCATTTTTTATTGTTTTCGATACGTAAATTATATATCATATATACACGTTTATACATCATTATACAATATCACATAACTATTTATATAACGTATATATATTGAATACAAAATATATATTGATGTATATACACCTCTGATACATAGTTATACATTATAGGAACACACGATTATACACTATTTATACAACTAGTTGAACCGCAGGTGCCTCGCACGTATAATATTTAATTATTTAAAATTAAACAATTTTATCTATTGCTAAGGCTTTTAATAAAGTGCAGAAAGTTTGAATCACTTCTCAGACATTTTCACACTTTAACATAATAATGTAAACATAACATATATTTTATTCTAAGCACTTTAATATAATAATGTAAACATAACATATATTTTATTGTAAGCACATATATATTTTATCATCAGATATTTTAAGTGGTTAATGGATAGTCACTTTTGATTTTGTCATGCAGTACATTTTATCATTGCTGCTAGATGCTAAGAGAAACATATCGATTTGAATCATATTTGTATTACAATTATTCTTTTTATTTTTCTATATTTAAAATCTTTCCTTATTTTTAAAGTTAAATCTTAGAAAATCTTTGAATACTTACTTAAAACTTTTAAAAATTTAATACTTCTTATATTTTTCTTATTCTAACGTATTCTCATATTTATTTTTATATTTTTCAAATCTTCTTAAAATCAACATTAGTTGATTTAGAATTTTTAAACTAATGAAAATGACATTAGTTGTTATTAATTATGATGACTTCTAATAAAGAAAGATCTACTATAAATATTTAATTAATTTTCAACTTTTAATTATTTGGAAAATAGTGAAAAGATAATTTTTTCTAAAACACAGATTTTTTATGAAGGGCAAAAAGTTCAAACAATATTTTTAAGACTCTTCGCACTTTTAATATAATATAGATAGATATCGATACATTGCATAACTATTTATACATCATATATACATATTCATACACTATTTATATAATATGAATACCTATTTATACAATATCAATACATTACATATACAACGTTCGAGAAGTTATATATGAATTCCCTTGGTGATTAATAAAATTTTTAGTTACCTAAAAAAGAGGGTCATTTAGTCGCAGTTCAAATCGTGGCTAAAACTTGAGTTTTTTAAAACTTTCCGGCTACCTTTTTTAGTAATTAAAACATGACTATATTTATCATAAACTAATTATATTATTGTATATATTTGAAATTATCTAAAAAAAGTTCTCTCAATTTTTTTTTTAAAAATAACCCACTGATAAGGTTTTTAAGCATTGGATGAGCACTCCAACCTTTGTCCGTTGTTCCTTACAAATTTTGTGCAGTCTAAGTTGTACTATTCAATGATAACAATTACTCCATCCATCTCATTTTATGTGTGCTATTTTCTTTTTGGTCTATCCTTAAAAGAATGTCACCTTTTTTTATTTGATAATTATTTAAGGATATAATTTCACTTTTATCCTTATTGGTCCCACTTATAAAAAATCACTTTACTAAAGATAGCATTAGTACATTTTTTAAGTAAACGAACAATTTGATATATATCATCAAACTTTATTTTTTAAACTTCATACCCAATCAAAATTTATCACATAAAATGAAATGGAGGAAGTACTATTGTGTGAACCCTGCTGTTCGACTGAAATATGCACGTGCATAGTGAGATCCCCTATAATATCTACATGCGTAATTATGAACGAGATATCAGATACGATAGTGGATACTTATTTTACACAATCACATAATTTTAAATCGCTATTGCCGGTTCATTTTAATTGTTTCTTTTATTTCTTTTTGAAATACTCACTTCCCTAATGTCTCATTCTTTCTAAATTAATCCTCAAACAACCTCCCCCCTAGACTCCTCATCTTTGGTGCATTTTGAGAGAATTGATTTAGTTAATCACAAAGCAAAAATTTCCTTGTAAATTGGAATTAAAAAAAAATCTTTGAAATAGCGTTTAAGAAAGAATCTTTAAAATCTTTGGTATAGTCTTATTGTTCAAATGGCAGTACATGCGGTAGCATAAGCAAGGACGGAGCCAATGATAGGTTCGATCGAACCTATTAACTTTGATCTAAATTCTATATTTGTTTTAAGAAGTTTATTGAATATGTTTAAATTATTAATTTAAAACCCAATAAAGTTAAAGAACTAAAATATCGAATTCATAAACTTTAAATCTTGGTTTCGTCTCTCCATAAGGATCATATAAAATTGTGTTGATGATTGTCTCAAATCTTCAATGGTGTTTGCTGGTTTGCTTTGATGGTGTTGCAAAAATAATAATACTGTAAAACTAATGAGGATGAAGATGAAAAGAACAATAAAGTCTTATTTTTGGTAAGCCAGGTCATCATTCTAAATAAACTAGATGGTAAATTTAGAGTCCAATTTACAATACTATTTTCCTTGTTTATATTAAAACTAGTCAAGTATACGTGTTTTGCACGTATGTATAACGTTAATTAATAATAAATATATATTAAAAAATAAAATTTAAATGTACATAATATTATTAAGCACGAAACATTGAAAAAATAACATTGAATTTCATTAAAAATACTACATAACAGAACATACATATCATTAACGATTTTTCTAAACTATAGATCATATCATAAAAGAAAAAAATCATCATGTTAAACTAATGAAACAACACAAATAGCACTATTGCAAATAAATTAACAACCTTAGACTTACCTGAAAAATCTTAGATCAGTTAAACTCAAACTTTCTTGGCATAAAAACTCAATTTTTTAGAAAAACTTAGATGAAAATACATAAAAGAAATTCAGAATAACTGAGTCATTGACATAAATAGAATTAGACGGAAAACTATCAAATTTTATATTGCGGTTTGAAAGTCAATTCTCTTAGAATTAAAATATGGAGTATCTTAAGTGGAGGTAATCTTGAATACTTGAGTGGGCAAGGCTTGCTGGTGCACACAATTTTATTTCTGGCTAAATTGTTCATCAACATCATCCTTGTTTTATTCAATTATCGTGAAAAAAAAATCAATTGAAAGAGATTCATGAGAATTTATCCGATGGGGAGTATTCATTGTCAAAATTTTACTTGAAAAAAATACGAAAAACTATCAAAAAAATTGAATCCATTATCAATTGTTAATTATGTACAATTCATATATAATTATACAAGCTATTAGCTATAAGAAATAAAGAAAAGGTAAAAAGAACAATGATAGTGAATGCAAGAAGACGACTCAAATCAAAATTAAAATAAAAAAAATATAGTAAAAGTAGAAGATCAAGAAGTATATGTTGAAATTCTAGTTTCAAACAAATACAAATCCTAAATTTGGACGTTAATTTTTATTTTGTCAAAAATACTTCTTGTTTTTAATAATCTTACAATCTTACAAATCCTAGGCTACTACCATATATTTTATTTGCCTAAAAAATGAAATTTTTTATTTTCCAAAAATAGGACAGTTTTGAGTTTTTATTGAAATTGTTGGTACTTATTATTTAAATAACTAGTCTATGGGCATGCGTTTTACACGTGTATCCCACATGATAATTATTTTTTTTTTTTTAAAATAACATATCGCTGAAAAAATATACGAAATTTTAATCATTTTTTTGATCTGTTACTAAGATAAATAGCTAATAAGGATTTGATTTATGAAATTAGGAAAAAGACAAAAGTACTCATGATCTATTGCTTTAGAGATTTTGATGTTTTTATTCTTCTTACTTTGTATCTAAGAAATTCGTCATTCTTTATTTATTATGCAACTGCCACAACGTCAACATATGGGTATCCAATTTTATTATTAAACAACTCATATAAGTAAAGGAACACATTAAATGAAAAAAAAAGAGAATTCAATAAGAATAAAATAAAAATATTTTAATCTTTCTTGAAAATAAACGAAAAATCTATGGTGAAATATACATCAAAGAATTAGGAACTTTCTTATCAAATCCTTATTATAGTTAGGTCCTTTGTTTCTCAGTTGTGCAATCTAAATGACAAATAAACAAATTACTTTGTAGACAAAGACAATTCTAACTTAACCTCACAAGGTACAAAAATATAACAGAGAGGAGACGATAAAGACCAGATATTTTTTCACCATACATGACTAATCACAGAGAAACGCTGAGTGAATAACAATTTATATTAGTACAAATTTAAAATCTTAAATTAACATAATAGGCTGCAATAAGTAAGAATTGTAAATCGAAATAAGATTACAATGGCTAAGTCACAATTGTATTCCTAAAGAGATGTATTAGACTTGAAAAAGAGGACTAACAGTTTCAATATCAATTGAAGATTAAACAAATAACTTTCAAAATTGATATGATGGTTATATAGAATTCAGGAAATAGAACAATCGAGGTCAATAGTAATAATAGAAACTTTTAAACTTCTTACAATATTATGAAATATGAAAAATTTCCAATCAAGTGTCGTAAACACAAATAATTTGTGCTTCATTATTACAATATTAATAATTCATATTTTGTTTCACCTTAGAATTGAAGAATCAAAAGATACACCGCACTCAAGTTCAGAAGTTCAATATATTAAATGATCAATTTTGTTTTTCAATTCACACTCACATTTCAATAGCTGATGGTCTCCCACATATAACAAAAGAAATAATTCATTAATAGTTTAATTATACTTTGTTCGTTTTGTTTTAGTTGGCCCTTATTGACTTGACAATCCTTTTAAGAAAATATTTAATAAAGATTTATTTTAATAATGTAATCCGATTGATTACACATTGAAAATATAAATTTAAATATATACACTTTACATAATCATTTAATGATAGAGGTAGTATTGAAAAAACATAATAAACTTCTCTTGATTTTAAACTTGGACAACTAAAATAAACCACATATTTTTAGCAAAAATGCCGATTAATGTGAAACGAAGAAAATAGTATTTTTACCTCTGACAAATGTTACTGAAAAAGTATCTAATTGTAAAGACAAATATGTCATGTAATTTTATAAAAACATTTTGGTATAACTTTTTATTTTTATTGATACCATGGAATCAAACTATAAGTAAATATGATAAGCAATCATATATACTTCTTAAAATTGAACACCAGAACAACCACTTCATAAGTTACCGAAACTCAATTCCTCCTTGATTTTTGTTCCAAAATTCAAAGAGATTTGAAGAAGCTAAAACAATTATACTAAATCCCAAAATAAATGATTGAAATTCACATATATTATAATAAAATAATATGATAATCGAGATATTAGAACAATATAATTAAAGGTAACCTTTAACCCGATCGAACATTTATTTATCATTAAAAAAAATAGTAGATAACAACAAAACAAAAGCTAAAACATACAATATGATAATTGAGATATCATAGCAATAATATTAAACCTTACCTTTACATAAAAATTTCTTAAACCTGATCGAACGTTCATCTACCGCCTATATTGAACAGAAAAATAACATATACGAACAGAATAATAAGATAACCAACATATCTGAACAATACAATTAAATCTAACCTTAATACTGAAATTTCATAAAACCTCACTAAATATTTATCTACCACTTGTATTAAACAGAAAAAATAATAAATAGTAACAGATCTCTAGATATCACAATATCAATATATATTTCAAAATCTGTAACAACCCAAAACTAAATAAAAATAAATACGATTAAAAAATCTGATTATTTTCACCACTAAAACCCCTATACATTAAACCTAACAACTATAAAATTAGATATAAAAAATCAAAGAAAATCTTTTTACAATGACAATAACAATTTTAGATTGATAATCAAAGAAACACTACACCTAAAAAGTATCAATAATTGGTAGAAGAATCTCAAGAAAATTGAAAGAACAATTTTCTTGAAGTATTTTCGGCGAACAAGAATTTTATTAGTAATTGATAGAAAAAATCCCAAGAAAAATTGGAAGGACAGTTTTCTTGGAGTATTTTCGACAGATACCCATGTGTTGTCTGGAGTGTGTGTATATATATTGAATATGTATGGTGAATTCAACAAATCAAACCTAGACAAATTACCAAACTAAAATTATCTTTTCCATATATTTTAAAACTCTTAATTGTAAAAGAATAGGAGTTAATATTATAAAAAAATAAATAGTAATTAAAAAAAATTAAAAGACTACTTTGTCTATTATAAAGTGTTTTAATGAAGGACAAAAAATTCAAATCATTTTTCTAAGGATCTTCACACTTTTATTATATTATAGATTATAGATAAGTTTATTATGTCTTGTAATAGTTAGGAATCTTCTTTTGATTATTTCCGTCTAATTAAGGAATCTAAATCCTTCGTGACTTTTTTTATCAAAAAATTTCTATAACTTTTCATTCTTTTTAATTGTAGGACTTCTTTTAATTTCCCTTCCATATTTTTAATTTTTTTTAAATATGTATTATTAGTATTTATTTATAACTATAATTTAAGAAAATAGTAAAAAGATGACTTTGTCTACTGAAAATTATTTTAATGAAAGGCAAAAAGTTCAAATCAATTTTCTAAGGATCTTCACACTTTTAATATATTATAATTATAAATACTAGAAAAAAATTTCCTGTTATAAGCCTTTTTGGAACCGTTTGGTAGGGTGTATTATTTTAATAATCCATGTATTAAAGTATGATATTACTTAATACATTATTTGGAAACAAATTTGAAGCAATGTATAACTAATACATCGATTAGTTATACACCCTACATGGTATTATAGGGTGTATAACTAATACACCCAATTTGGAGGGATTAGTAGTCCATGGATAAATATGAGTAAAGACAACAATGCCCTCAAATTTCTTTAAATTTTTTCTAAATGTTTTTCAATTTATTCAATGTGAGTTATTTCTTTTTAATTTATCATGATGAGAATATCCCTCCAAATAATTTTAGTCATAAAAAACTATTCCATTAATTAAAAAAATACTTATTGGTCAAAACTCGAAAACAAATTCCATGATTGCATACAAACTTTAATTTTGTAAATATGATATATCACAAATAAAAATAATTTGTTAACACTCTACGAAACACAATTTTATGTTGACAATGATTAAATCTTAAAATTTCAAAGTAAGTTACCCCCTCCATTCACTTTTACTTGTCATAAATTTTCTAATTGTATTTCTACTTTTACTTGTCATTTTTGACATATCAAGTAAAAACAATTTGTTCTTTTCTCTTTTACCCTTAGTATTAATTTTTTTTTTTCCAAACTAATTTCAACATACAATGTAAACAACATTTAATAAGGGTCTATGGTAAAGTCATCATTTTATTAATTATTTTTCTTAATGAATGTGCCAAGTCAAATTGTGATAAGTAAAACTGAACGGAAAGAGTATTAGTTACATTGTTGATTTTTTTTTTATTTTTAAAAAAGAATAATAAAGTTTTGCAAAGAAAATACACAAAGTTATAGTATGTTAAGGGTATTATTGTAAACAAACAATATTATTTTTAAAATATAACAATACATATTGTTTTTAATACATGAGCAAACACTGCATAAAAAATAATCTCAACATTACTAATTCCAGTATTACTAATCCCAGTACTACTAATTCCAGCATTACTAATATACCCTATTAAGTATTATCTTATATACTCTACCAAACGACCCCTAATTACGTGATTGCATAAAACAAGTATTCATAGCACACTGCAGCTAAACAACCTTCCAAGACAAACTTCTGTTGGTCTTGTGTCAATTTAATTTTTTGTTCAATCCTTATAGGCTCTGTACGATCACGTACTACCTGCTTTTGATGTCTTGGGAAAGAAATCCTTTTTCTTGGGACAGGTCGGGAATGGAGCTAAAATGAAACTTGTTGTTAATATGGTAATGGGCAGGTAATGGACAATGGCTCTTTCAATTAACTTTTGTGTTCGTTCTGTATCTCCCAAGCAGAAAACTTGAGTGAATTCTGTCTTGTGCTATTAAGCTATTATGACAAGAACTTCATAATGTGCAGTATGATGAATGCGTTTTCGGAAGGAATTGTACTGGCTGACAAAAGTGGATTGGACCCTCATACCCTTCTTGATGTGTTGGTAAGCATAGGCCATAGGATGTTGATTCCCTTAAACATTCATATCCAAATAAATTTTCAGAATTCATATTCTCACAGGACCTTGGTGCCATTGCTAATCCAATGTTCAAAATGAAAGGACCTGCCATGATAAAACATAGTTACCCACCCGCATTCCCTCTGAAACACCAACAGAAGGACATGAGGTTGGCTCTTGCACTCGGAGATGAGAATGCAGTGCCAATGCCAGTTGCAGCTGCTGCAAATGAGGTACAGCTTGGTTAGACCATTCTTTTGTCGAATTTGTTCTGATGTTATTTCCTAGTTGGCATAGTGCCTGTTTTTACGTTTAATTCTACTCGGGATGTACTCTTTGCCTCCAGGCATTCAAGAAGGCAAGGAGCTTAGGTTTGGGCGACCACGACTTTTCAGCTGTGTTCGAGACTGTTGGCAAGGGTGCTCAAAGTTCAACCTGAGTGTGTGCAACAAGATGAGGCGTTCTATCATAGCAATAAAATCTTGAAGATCATGATCAGTCCTTTTTTGCTCTCTAAAATGATTAATCAGCATAGAACTTGAAAAAAAATGAAATTGTAATGGAACCTTACTATGAACTTTTCAAGTACTTGCACATCTGAAAACAACTCCTTCAAAGTGCAAAATTTGCAAAATTCACACTGCATTCGGTTGAGCAGAGGCTTGATATAGAGCCACCATTGGCATAGAAGGTAAAGCGTCATCTTGGGTTTAAAAGCATATAAGGTCTAGAGGGAAAAGACATATTTTGTGGAGAAAATTTGAATACTAAACATAAAAGAAGAATCAGAAACCGAGAAATGGGAAATTTTGCTTGCCACTTCTTAATGAATTTAGATGCTTTGAATATGTGTCCCTTGTAGTATTTGAGTTCTGCTATGCTCTCCTCAATGTCTTCCATAGCTCTATGCTTTTTTTCTTTTTAGGAGCCTTTTTTCTATCTAATGAAAATGAAAAAGCAGGAAAACACTATCAAATAAATGGAGAAGATGCAAAATAAAACATGCAGCAGTCAGAGAAATTGGACATTAGTCTACTACTATATCAGAATACAATATGCTGGCTCTGAATTTATTATTAAAAATAAAATATTTAAACAGACCAAGCCCACCAAAGAATACTTCGAAGTAGACCTAATAAACCTCAATGACCTGTACTGGTTTTACCTGTTGGATACCAACGAAGACACAATGCCTTGAGTCTTGACACTGCTAACGTCAACAAGTGCATGTGAAAAAAGATTAGCCAGATTCAACATGTATTTCTGCATAGAGAAATTAGCTAGAGAACAGGTTAGAAACGAGCTCTAAATTTAAAAGGAAAATTGAGTAAAACTAAAGAGTGAAGAATACTAGATTGTAGCCATGTGCTAATAGAGCTGTCAATATGGACTGACTCAGCTCATTTGGGCTAGCCCACACGAACTCTGGAGTTTGACGGGCCAGACCGGGCTGACCCATCAAGATAATAGGCTAGAAAACAAGCCCAACCCATCACTCTGTAGACTGCGGGTCTTCACGGGTCAATACACTTTTTAAAATACCAGTTCAGGTTATGTGCGTTGCATGTGTATTTCATGTCAATTAATAAAACTATATAATTTTTTTTCATGTTTTACCCTATAAAATTATATATCAATTAATATGGGTATTTTGGTAAAATATGCTTTAGTTATTATTTTTTGAAGGATGTGTAAAATTCAAAGTAAACAAATAAAAGTGAACGGAGAGTACTTATTTTAGACTAAAAGTGTGGTTGGTATGAAAGAAAATGTTTTCCTAGAAATATTTTCTTTGAAAATAAATGATTTTATTACTTATTTTTTGGTGTTTTATTGGTCAAAAGAAGATATTATCCCAACATTATATAGGTAATAATCTAAGCAAATACTAATGGCACCAAATTCAATCACGACCTTAAACCCCGATTCCTCACACGTGATGCAAGACCTGACCCCGACAACCATTCAAGGTCCAAACCCCCACTCCTCATCCAGGACCCAATCTGGACACGAGAATCTACCCTAACTTCGTATTCGGAACCCAACCCCAACATCCAATCCAGGTCGACCGCGATTCTCAACTCCTGACTTGGACCCCCAACCCCTCGGCTCCTAGACCTGACCTAGGTCTAACTGTCACCACCCGAACCAGGGCCTAGCTGTGACGGGTATCTCAAGTCCTCCGAGGACCGGAGACCACCCCCTTCGCCTAGTTAAACAAGAATACATGCTGTCAGAGATCGAATCCCAGATATATAACATGATAATAAGGGTAAACTCAAGGTATGGGTAATATGTCCATAAACCGTCAATAATACCAATAACCAACACCTAAGTCCAAAGTTATCCATAAAACCTCTAACAAAACCAAATACCAATAACGTGATGGGACAAGCCCCCGACCATAACCAAAAACAAGTCTAAAACAAAGTCTAAGACATAGGAAACGAAAATATAAAATAAAGTCTTTCGGGAGATGGAAGCTTACCACTTCAAGTCAACTCATCAGCTATCCATGATACCTAATCACTGTGCAGGAAAGGTAGAAAAATTTTTGGCGTCTGCATTACGTAGGGATACGACGTCCGAAGACGGTTAGCGGTTGGAGCGCTAGCATGTAACTCACGCATAAAGGATAAAATAATGTCATGAACCATAATACAAAAATCATTAAAACTAATGCACAATGACATATGCAACATATATATATATATATCATGCTGGGAAAGGAAACGGGGTTTAGCATGAATGTTAAAAATCTTAACCTGGATTGTGTAGTATAACTGTCATAATCAAGGAACCTACGGGTTATATGGGCCCAGCTCTTCCCCAGCTGGAAGGACCCTAGTACATGTAGCCGCATGAACCAGAGGATAATCCTATATGATATGCCTGATGAGGGACTCGAACCTCCCGGTGTAAATCAAATATGGATAAAGCACCAATTTATATAACAAGGAGGACTTGAATCTCCCAATCATAATAATAATAAGGGGAACTCGAACCTCCCAGTCATTTAGACCCCCACGCCGGTTAGCGCGGTTTCCGCTGTTGGTCTATCGGGACCTCTACTTTCATGGTACGGCTACACTACCCGCTTTTAAGCCCAATTAAAATATTTAACATACTTTCCTAATTTATTGAATCGATTATACATTTAGGCATCCCGTTGTTATCGTCATACCAACTCTACTTGCAAGTTCATTATCATGCCACAATCCATTAACCATTACAGGGGAGAAATTTATGATTCCTTAGGTTCAATTGACATTCTCACGAGGAATTTACATACCCCAAAGTTCAATAAAACTACACCATAGTTCATTAAACTTTTATGCCAATGCAATAGTTCAAGTGAGAACGTCAAACTGTATGATGAAACTATATTCATTATTAATTTCACAATTTGGGTTGAGGGAACACAATTTTTAAAATCATATATCAAGGCAAAATCATTAAATTGGGGATAATCATGACCCCTTAGTTTGTTTACTATTTTCACGCACCCCAACGAGTGTGCAAATTAATAATGTAAAACATAATAGTTCAATAGTAATCATGAGAAAACATTCAAACAATTTATATCCAGAAACCTCAACCCATAGTTCAAAACCCAATATCAAAACCATGAATAATAAACTAATTTTCATGCCATTGAGAAAATAAAAGTATAGAAAAAGAGGTACATGCTTAGACACATGAGAATTGAAAAGAAATTCAAAGCTTGAGACCCGAAAGATGAACGTACGATGAAATCCTTAGGTTCTCTTGGGGGTTTGAGTTTGAGAGTGGCATTGAGGTTTGTCACACCCCCTTTTCGCCCGCAAGGATTGAGTCGAAGGATTTTTTTAATTAAAGTGACGGTTTTGAATAGGGATTATTTTATTTACAAAGTCGCCACTTGAAATTGAGTTATGGTATTTCAAGTCACCTTTTTGAATCTCTAATCAAAAGAAAATGACTCTTTGTTGGTCTGCAAAAATAGAAGACCGGGTAAGGAATTTTGTTGACCGAGGGGAAAGAGTGAGGCACCCCTCGAGTCCTGTGGTTCTAGCACGGTCGCTTTTATTAACTTATACTTAAACTAAACTATTTTGACCAATTATGTTAAGACCTAAATTCGCTCATTTTATTTAAAACTAGTCTATTATTTTATGTTAAATAAATCAATGAAAATTAATTTTAGAAAAATATTTGCCAAGGCGTATTATCCTTAAATTCTAAATATCTTAGAAAGATGCGTATGCCGCATTCTTAATTGAGACGAATATTTTAAATGTATCTAAAATTTGTCTAACGCTAAACATCGATTTATCTTTTTTTTTTTTATAAAAACATGTAACAATTTACCTGTTCAAAAAAATGCTACTTAACCTTAAAAAATATTCAACTAAAATAGTTAATTAATTTAATAAATAATTATTAAATTTTTTAATAAATCAAAAATAATACAATTCCTAATGTCAAAAACATGTTTTATAACTTCAAAAATAATTTTTTTTCTTTTTTCGTTTTATATTATTGCTTGCTATTTTTTCTATTAATTTTATCCTTTCTTTTCTATTGTCAAATATGATGGGTCTTGATTTAAAATTTAAAATCGTGATCCATGCGATTTGCTATGGCCAAATTTTGACCAAACTGAAAGCCAACTCAAACTCGATCACAATTAAAAATCTTATCAGATGATAAATGTAAATGCATCCAATCAATTGAAACCAAACATTCGAATACTACAATTAGAACAAAAGATCAAACATAAACGAAAACAACAAAATTAAATTACTATACTTGACCTAACTTATTATTTAAATTGATAGCTTAAACCTCAAGATTCAATTTTTAAACCAACTATAGAAATTGTTTTCTTTTTATTCTTGACAACTAACAATAATAACAAAACTAAGATCCAAATAAAAAGAATGAATAAAGTGGTGCTCTTTCATTATTTTATCAACTCTATCTTTTCTTTTTCTTTTTAAAATTTTCCATTATCTGTTTGCATGTTCATGTCTCTATTTTTTTTTAATCCTTTCCTTTCTTCTTAAGATTTTTTTCTTCTAGTTTTATATGTCTTCCATTTTTGTGTGTGTGCATATGCATGTGCATGTTATTTTTTCAACCCTTATCTTTTAAAATCTTTTTATATGTATTGCATTCATGAATCAAAGTAGTGGTTTATAGAACAATACATACTAATTATTTGTATTAACGCAATTTATATCTTTAAAACTAATAACTTTGAAATCATCTCATTCAAAATTCATAGTCAATATAATTAACATTATCTTCAAAAAACATTACACGAATTACAAATAAAGACGTAAAGCATAACTAAATAATTAATTACACATACGAAATAATATAACAAATCATTAGAATTAATTCATTCATGCTTTAACCGCAAAAACTAAATAAAATTATCAATAAAGAATCCGAATAAGAACCTGTGTGGTAGAATAACTGAAATAGAAACAAAAAACGTCTTCACCGAAAAAAAAACTCAAACGAAACCCGAACTTGAACTCAAATCGTCACTTTTTATACTCTTTTTTCTCTCAAGTTTACTTTTCTCTTCTGTTTTGCTTGTTTTTTCATCTTTGTCTATTTCTTTTCCTTATGTTTCTCCTTGTTTTTGCTTCTACAATGTTCCTTTTGTTTGTTGTTTCTGTTTCCTTTTTCTTTTTGGTTTATGTCCGTGTATTTTTGTGTATCCTCCTCTTCTCATAGGGTCTTGTGTGTTATATAATGTATTAAGAGGAAAGTTGAGGGGGTTGGAGGAAAAGGTGGGGGTGGTTGGGGTAGTTTAAGATAGGATAGGATTTTCAATTTTTTTTTAAAAGATAATAATAATATCAAATAAAAATAATAAATAGATAAGTAAAATAATAAAAATAATATAATAATTAATTAATTTTTATATTTAAGAAAAATATAATAAAATTTTAAAAATAGCCAAAAATAAGTATAATTAAGAAAGTGCTAAAACTACTAACTTATTTATTTAAAATGAAACATATTTTTTTAAAAAATTTTTGTATTATTTTTTTTTCAAAATTGGAATAAAATAAAATAATATCCTAAAATTAATTTCATTTAGTTATTTATTTTTTAACTAAAAATTTATGAAAAATAAAATAAGAATTAAAATAATATCGGATCAACTATAAATATTTAATATCAAAACATATATATATTATACTCAGGGAGGATAAAAAATCACGTGTCTACATTTTCCCCTCTTTGTTTGAAATCTGTAAGAGTTTTCATACAAAGAAGTAGACAAAGATATGATTTTTGATCCTACGATTATTCAAAAAGAATATAAAATGAAAAAGGAGATGCGATCGAGTGCTGGTTTTGGACCGCCTACATATTTTGGGTTATAAGGGAATCGGGTCATATGTAGTTCAAAGGTAAAATGGTGAGAGAATGAGTTAGAGGTCAAGTGAGGTTCCATCGAGTTTCCAGTTGACAACTTCTGCTTTTACATTCACACGAATAACAAAAATAAAATTAAAGATACAAGTGAAAGACCCTATCTATTCAGCTATTCTCGAATCATGATTTGAATCTTCATGACTTCTCAAATGGTGAGATAGTCGTTATTCTGAGTTGACCTTGAAACACGAAATGTTCCTTCTTGTTGGATTTTGGCATTTAGAGAGGAACTTGATAATTGATTTATTCTTCAAACTATTCTCTGACTTGAACTTGACAATCTTCACCTTATTCTTCAGGCAGGCTCCTAAACTTGCAACTGCTAATATTCACTCTATTCTTCAGGCGGGTTTCTGATCTGCGACTCCTTTACCCTGTTCTTCAGGTAGGCTCCTGGACTCAAAGTAAATAGTAAAATAGAAAAATAACATCACACTCTTCAGGAGGGTCCTGAGTATAAAATAATTTTCCATTCTTCAGGAGGGTCATGAGAAGAAAGTAAAATTCAATGAACACGAACAAAATTTTTGCCCCAGCTTGTACTTAGAAAATGACTCAAATAAAAGGTATGTCTTATAGGAATCAAGGGAATGACTTGATTAAAAAGTATGTCTTATAGGAATCAAGGGGAATGACTCAACTAAAAGGTATGTCTTATAGGAATCAAGGGGAATGACTCGACTAAAAGGTACGTCTTATAGGAATCAAGGGGGATAACTCGACTAAAAGGTATGTCTTATAGAAATCAAGGGGGATAACTCAACTAAAAGGTACGTCTTATAGGAATCAAGTGGAGTGACTCGACTAAAAGGTACGTCTTATAGGAATCAATGGGATAACTCGACTAAAAGGTACGTCTTATAGGAATCAAGGGGAGTGACTCACCTAAAAGGTATGTCTTACAGGAATCAAGGGGGATGACTCGACTAAAAGGTACGTCTTTTAGGAATCAAGGGGATAACTCAACTAAAAGGTACATCTTCTAAGAATCAAAGGGAATGACTCAACTAAAAGGTACGTCTTATAGGAATCAAGGGGGATGATTCGACTAAAATGTACGTCTTATAGGAATCAAGGGAGATGGCTCGACTAAAAGGTACGTCTTATAAGAATCAAGGGGGATGATTCGACTAAAAGGTACGTCTTATAGGAATCAAGGGAGTTACTCAACTAAAAGGTACGTCTTATAAGAATCAAGGGGGATGACTCAACTAAAATGTACGTCTTATAGGAATCAAAGGGATGACTCGACTAAAAGGTTTGTCTTATAGGAATTAACGGGAAATGACTTGACTAAAAGGTACTTCTTATAGGAATCAAGAGGAGTGACTCGACTAAAAGGTACGTCTTATAGGAATCAAGAGAAATTAGTCGACTAAAAGGTACATCTTGTAGGAATCAAGGGGAATGACTTAACTAAAAGATATGTCTTATAGGAATTAAGGGGAATGAATCGACTAAAAGGTACATCTTATAGGAATCAAGGGGAATGACTCGACTAAAAGATACGTCTTATAGGAATCAAGGGGAGTGATTCAACTTAAAGGTACGTCTTCTAGGAGTGAATGTTCAAGTTAGGAAGTGCTTCACCTAACAAATGAAACTTGAATTATCCAGATTAGGAAGTGCGTCTCCTAGGGGTTGAATTTTTACCATAATTTGATTATCAAACCTATGCAACAACATTGCTTTCTACATCTGTGGAAATGAGGCATTGCTGCCCTTGATATTTATGCTCTGATGTCCTTAATTTGAAGGTAACATGTTTTCTGTTTTATCAAAGAAAACTTGTGAGTTCAAAAACATGGTGGCAGGTTTGTGGCTTTAACTTCCGTGGCAATCACTCTTGCTCTTGTCACATTTAACCTTCCTTCTAACCATTAGTATCTGTCACCGACTTGCTGCATCGTTACCCAAACTCAGATTATTAGAAGTGACTCTGAAACAAATACAATATCTTTGCTTTGCCATGCTCCTCAAATAAACCCTTTAAACCTTGGTATTTCCATGAGTTTCTAGACTCGTTTGTTGACAAAACTTTTCTGCATGCCTTATTTCGGCTCACAATTATGTCTTTTTCATATGTTGGATTTTTGTCTTGCTTTGTGCAATTGAAGAAGCTGGTAGCCAGTTTTGAAATTTTTTCTCACTTGTTATAACACGGACTCGACTCAAAGACACGAGAAAAATGACAATAATTTTTATTTGATGACAAAGATACCAAAAATCAAAAATAGAAAAATAAAAAGAAAAGGGAAAAACAGTAGGCATTTTAAAAAAAATGATAGAAGAAAACTTATTTGGGTGTGGTAGCCGATTCTAGCAACCATGACATGTATTTTGAATTAAACAACCTGATCTACCCACACTAATTATTACAACTCTTGTCTACTTATTGAGTTTGAAATGGAATCAATCTTGAATATGCTTCCTCTAGATCACAATCCTCCTTCGGCTAGTGGCACCTCAATGAGGTTTTGCCAACGCCTATCTCATTTTTATTTCTTTCTCAGCTCACTGCCGCCTTATGGTGCCCAAAAGGGTTTTCACCAATACGACTCTCATTTTTACTCATTCATTTTTTTCATCATTCATTTTTTTTTGAAAAATAATGCTCAAGATACGAAACATCATGCACCCATAATATGTTTAGCCTTGACATTCTCAAAGATCGATCTGAAGGTCTTTCTTTAGTTGTAACTTGGTTTATGGAAAAGGTTAGAAAGAAAGGGAGGATGTGGCTAAAAAAATTTACATAATATTGGGTGAAACATATAACTTTTGGAATCAACCTTTTTTAGAAAATAAACTTTGCCCCAGTTTCATTTTATTTTGGGTAATTTGAATTTTTTTTTGGTTGGACCGAACCCCAACGTAGGGCTGCCTACGTATCTTGTCATAGCAAGAATCAGGTCAAATGTAGTTCATAAATCTTGTTCTTTTGCTTGATTTTTTTTTCTTGACTTTTCTCTCATTTTCTTCTTCTTTTTTTTTTTGAAAGAGAGATAGATTTTTTTCGACTCCATTTTCTCTTGATACTTTTCTGACTCTATTTTTTTTTGACACTTTTCTGACTCTATTTTTTTGACACTTTTTTTTTGCAGACTCTATTTTGTTTCCAAAAGAGGGATATAAAAGAAATAAAACAAAATCTCAAAAGGGATAACAAAGGATGACATCACATTTGGATAGCAGAATGAAATGTCTTCGTCCTATCAATCCTTAAAAACACAAGTACATAACATGCAATCTAGGAATGGAACATGAAAATCATATGCATCTTTTCAATATTGACCGTGACTAAGGACATGCACGTATGTCACTTTTTTAAAAAAAAACTTATAAACCATACAGGTCTACTTGTATTGTACTTTCCTCACAACAAATGACTCTTTTTTTTAGCTAACTTTCTTTTGCTTCTTCTGACAATAGAAACTATATATCCTCTAGTTGATCTCATTCAAAAATTCTTGAGTTGAACCTCCTCATTGAAGATCAATTTATTTTTTATCCTCAAAGTGATTGCCTCAAAACATTCAAGTTAGGATGTAACTAGGTCTCCAAAACATCTCAACACTTCACTTATTTTTCTTACATTTTTTTTTCAAATCTAGGTTCTTGATCGAATGTTCCAGCATTAGATTGGGTTTTAAGATCTGACTGAAAATTCAACATGCTTATCATATTATCAGAATCACCATACAAAGAGCTCTTTGAAGAAAAAAAAAGATGATATATATTGAGAAATAAAAACAAAAGGGGCACATATTTTGTTGACAGAAAGATAGAAGGGATTGAACAAAAATGATATGAAAATCTGATAATATAGGTCCTAAACTACAACCCTAAAATAATTCTGGTAAAAAGAAATAAAACAAAATAAACTACTAGACCTCTTCCTAGTAGGGAGAGGGATGACTTCTCAATTGCTCAGCCTGACAACTTAGCCACTGATTTGTATATCAGCATAACTAGAGCTTTTACCACGATCAGACACATTCCCTTCAACAAATAAGTCCTGGGTCTCCATACTTGACTCATTGTTCCCACATATTGTATGGTACCACGTGCTGACGAAGAACTCTGTGGGGCAGTTGAGGTGCCAACATTTTTCACTACAATCAATATTTCTTGAATCATTTTCTCTATTTCTCTTTTCAAAATATGACAATCTTCAGCACTGTGACATTGCATATTAGAATGATAAGCACATCGTACATTAGGATCAAAATATTTTGAATGTGGATCGAGAATATACCCAGAGATGAGAGTAATCATGCCCCATTGCCTCAATGTCTTGAACAAACTAGTATAGGACTCCCCAATTGGTGTGAAATTATCCTTTACCTTTCTTCTCTTTGCAAACTCTGACCTCGGATAAAACTTAGATTTAGAGGCTCCTTGGTAAATTTGTGAGTGTCGAGGATGATGTCGAAGGTACGAGGCACGCCATTGTGGATAGGAAGATGAATAAACATACGACTGTGCATTGTTCAAAGGATATGAATTTCTTAGATTTTGGAGAAAGGAACCTTGTTGCATGTGGTTGTATGGATCTAATATGTAAGCTCGGGATTAAGGCTGACAGTATTGGTTGGTTGGACCTCTCAAACTCTGCTTTGGCCCTGGCATGACGATAAATGTGTTTTCCTTCTTCTTTCCTTTTTCAACTTTCCTTGATCGATTGCAGTATCGTCTCAAATGCTTCATAGAATCCTCATGCGCATCATGTTCCTTAAATTTCGATATCTCAAAGCTTTGAAGAAGGTTGACATTTGAAGACATGCCCCAGTCTTTAATAGTGGGGAATGGGGAAGGAGGATGCCCACTTGCCCAAGCTTGATACATTTACATCATTTGTTGCCTTAGTCTCAAATTCTCTTCCTTTAAACTCTCATTTTCATGACTATTTGTTTGATCTATGAAGTCACTTTCTATCTTTGTTAGACACAGTTAAACTTTCTTTATATTTGGTGTGATGTGGAGGATCAGCTAAAATACCATAAACCAACCACCTTAAACTAACGGTATAAGAAATAACATAGGCATCAGAATGTAATATTTTTTCAAAAACTCTTTTTATTTTATCTTCTTTTTTGAAGAGATCATCGAACCCTAGAAGGGTTGCCTACATATTTCACTAAGATGAGAATCAGGTGTGCGTAGTTCTCGAAAATTGAAGATACAAAGAAATATACCCTTTTTTTTAATAATGAGAAATTTATGTATTTATTAAATAATATATTTTTCATTTTTGAAAACAACTTCCTTTTTTTTTAGTTTAAAAGAAAAGACTACTATTTTTTTAAAAGATCACCGAATCCATTGAGGACTGCCTACGTATCTCAATAAAATGAGACTCAGGTGTGCGTGGTTCTTGAAGCTGGAGATATGAAGAAACACATTTTCTTGTAATTTGAGAAATGTGAAAGATTTATTATTATTATTATTATTTTTATTCTTTTTGAATTTAAAGATAACAATGAAAACATATTTTTTATTTTCGAAAATAAATTAATTTATGTTTATATACAGATCGAAAACTCTCTTATTAATTTGTTTAGAAGGAAATACAAATAATTTTTTTATTTCTTTAAAATCACCGAATCCATGAAGGACTGCCTACGTATCTCACTAAGATGAGAATCAGGTGTGCGCAGTTCTTGAAAATTATGTCATACAAAACTCAGCCTCAAGACCCCTAAAGGTTCAGGGCTCTTAAGATTTATTTATATTTTTTGTAAAACTTAGCCTTATGATCCCTAGAGATTCAGGGCTATTGAGATTTATATATATTTTTTTATTTTGTAAAACTTAGCCACATGATCCTTAAAGATTCTGGGCTATTAAGATATATATATGTATATATATATATATATATATATAGATAGATAGATAGATAGATAGATAGGGTCGTACCCCGAAAAAGGGCTTCCTACGTATCTCAATAAAGAGTGAGAATCAGACCCTCCTAGTTCATAAAAATCGTAAAACCATGTTACTATATATTTAAAAATTTCCTTTCTTTTAAAATAAATTTTTTCTTTAAAAAAAAGATTCACTAAATTTGAGGTTAATTTAATCTCTTGCATTTTAAAGTTGCCTAAAGCCAGTCAACAAACAATTAGCCTTCTAAACAAATGTCAAAGAGCACGGAGGATGCACATATTGGTCTTTATAAAGTAGGACATCTATCCTAGATAGACCCGGCCTTTGTGCCGAGTCCCGCTAAGTCAGATGCATATGATGCAAATAAAGCGGCACCTAATAGGGATAACCAGATTCTGAGTTTTCAGTTCTACTAAGTTTAAGCCTAATAGGGATAGGTGTCTAGACTGGCTTACCCGAGCAACACTCAAGCCGGGGAGGGACAACTTGGTTGGTAGCAGGGCAACACCGCCTTTGTTGCCAATCCGAACCCCGCCTATCATGTGTGACTATAATCCTTCACCAGGTGCCTTGACACTCTATCTATCTAAAAAAGAAAGTAGGCTGCATGCGCTGCATTCCTTCTATCCTATTTTAGAGAATCAGAAGGGGTGCGCAAGAGAAGACAGTATATAATACAGTTCAATCAATATCAAAATGGTAAATAAGCGACAAGTAGCACATAAGGCCAACAAACACAATATCAACAATAATTAATGCAAGTATAAGTCAATGTAAAAAGCTCGAATTCTAGTTAATTCCCCAGCAGAGTCGCTAGAGATGTCACACCCCCTTTTCGTCCGCAAGGATCGAGTCGAAGAATTTTTCCAATTAAAGTGACGGTTTTGAATAGAGATCATTTTATTTACAAAGTCGCCACTTGAAATTGAGTTATGGTGTTCCAAGTGACCTTTTTGAATCCCTAATCAAAATGAAATGACTCTTTGTTGGTCTACAAAAATAGAAGACTAGGTAAGGAATTCTGTTGACCGAGGAGAAGGTGTAAGGCACCCCTCGAGTCCGGTGGTTCTAGCACGGTCACTTTTATTGACTTATACTTAAACTAAACTATTTTGACCAATTATGATAAGACCTAAATTCACTCATTTTATTTAAAACTAGTCTATTATTTTATGTTAAATAAATTAATGAAAATTAATTTTAAAAAAATATTTGCCAAGGCGTATTATTGCATCCTTGAATTCTAAATATCTTAAAAAGATGCGTATGCCGCATTCTTAATTGAGACAAATATTTTAAACGTGTCTAAAATTTGTCTAACGCTAAACATCGATTTATCTTTTTTATATAAAAACTTGCAACAATTTATTTGTTCAAAAAACTGCTACCTAACCTTAAAAAATATTCAACTAAAACAATTGATTAATTTAATAAATAATTATTAAATTTTTTAATAAATAAAAAATAATACAATTCCTAATGTCAAAAACATGTTTTATAACTTCAAAAATAAATACTTTTCTTTTTTTTCGTTTTATATTATTGCTTGCTATTTTTTCTATTAATTTTATCCTCTCTTTACTATTGTCAAATATGATGGGTCTTGATTTAAAATTTAAAATCGTGATCCATGTGATTTGCTATGGCCAAATTTTGACCAAACTGAAAGCCAACTCAAACTCGATCGCAATTAAAAATCTTATCAGATGATAAATGTAAATGCACCCAATCAATTGAAACCAAACATTTGAATACTACAATTAGCACAAAAGATCAAACATAAATGAAAACAACAAAATTAAATTACTATACTTGACCTAACTTATTATTTAAATTGATAACTTAAACCTCAAGATTCAATTTTTAAAAAGAATGAATAAAGTGGTGCTATTTCATTATTTTATCAACTCTATCTTTTTTTTTTTTTTTAAATTTTTCCATTATCTGTTTGCATATTCATGTCTTTATATTTTTTCATCCTTTCCTTTCATCTTAAGAGTTTGTTTCTTACAGTTTTATGTGTCTTCCATTTTTTTGTGTGTGCATATGCATGTGCATGTTATTTTTTCAACCCTTCTCTTTTAAAATCTTTTTGCATGCATTGCATTCATGAATCAAAGTTGTGGTTTATAGCACAATACATACTAATTATTTGTATTAACGCAATTTATATCTTTAAAACTAATAACTTTGAAATCACCTCATTCAAAATTCATAGTCAATATAATTAACATTATCTTCAAAAAACATTAGACGAATTACAAATAAAGACGTAAAGCATAAACTAAATAATTAATTACACATACGAAATAATATAAAAAATCATTGTAATAACTTCATTCATGCTTTAACCCCAAAAACTAAATAAAATTATAAATAAAGAATCCGAATAAGAACTTGTGTGGTAGAATAACTTAAATAGAAACAAAAAACGTCTTCACCGAAAAAAAAAACTCAAACGGAACCTGAACTTGAACTCCAATCGTCACTTTTTTTATTCCCTTTTCTCTCAAGTCTACTTTTCTCTTCTGGTTTGCTTGTTTTTCCATCTTTGTCTGTTTCTTTTCCTTATGTCTCTCTTTATTTTTGCTTCTGCCGTGTTCCATTTTTTTTGTTGTTTCTGTTTCCTTTTTCTTTTTGGTTTATGTCCGTGTGTTTTTGTGTATCCTCCTCTTCTCTTAGTATCTTGTGTGTTATATAATGTATTAAGAGGAAAGTTGAGGGAGTTGAGGGGATTGGAGGAAAAGGTGGGGGTGGTCGGGGTAGTTTAAGATAGGATAGGATTTTCAATTTTTTTTAAAAGATAATAATAACAACAAATAAAAATAATAAATAGATAAATAAAATAATAATAATAACAATAAAAATAATATAATAATAATTAATTAATTTTTATATTTAAGAAAAATTCAATAAAATTTTAAAAATAACCAAAAATAATTATAATTAAGATAGTACTAAAACTACTAACTTATTTATTTAAAAAGAAACATATATTTTTAAAAATTTTTGTATTGTACTTTTTAAAATTGGAATAAAATAAAATAATATCCCAAAATTAATTTCATTTAGTTATTTATTTTTTAACTAAAAATTTATTAAAAATAAAATAAGAATTAAAATAATATCGGATCAAATATAAATATTTAATATCAAAAAATATATATATTACACTCAGGGAGGATAAAAAATCACGTGTCTACAAGGATTTTTAATTAGTTAAAACTGACGAAAATAGGATATATAATGCCTAAGGGTCATACATAGGTGAAAGGACCCCAATACCTCTCATCCCAAGTAAATAAAATAAAATTGTGTGGATTTTACATTGGGGGTGTGGCACGGACCTCATGTGCCACGAACCCTAACGCAGAGATTATACTTTGTGTTACCGACCCTATCTCGAAGATTATCCTCTGTGATACGGGGATATCGTCGAGGCTTAGTGCCTCCGTGGTCCAAAACCACCTAGAACCTTATCCAAAAATTCTAAAACTATCTTGGGACACCCCGTTCATATGTTTAAACACAATTTAAGTCAAAAATCGATATTTCAAACACGGTAGGGCCAAAAACAAAATGCTTGAAATTTTGAGGGTGTTATATTATACACCCCTTAGGATCATTCGTCCCCGAATGATGATCTAGGACACTTTTGGAACAAAAATATCGATATTACACCGGAATCAAATGATAAACCCAGATATTAACAAGGGGAAAATAGAATTCATACCTTAAGCACCTTCGTCCAACACATGGAACAAGAATGGGTACTTAGCCTTCATATCTTCTTTAGCTTCCCAAGTGGCTTCTTCCACCTTTTGGTTCCTCCAAAGGAAATTTACTGAAGCTACATCTTTAGTCCTTAATGTACAAACTTATCTATCTAAGATCTCCACGGGGACCTCTTCGTATGATAGGGAATCCAAGATATCAACTCTCTCAATAGGCACCACCAAGGAAGGATCACCCAAGTATTTCTTTAGCATAGACACATAAAACACAGGGTGAATAGAACCCAAGATTGCAAGCAATTCTAGCTCATAGGTAACATTCCCTACTTTCTTTAAAATCAAATAGGGGCAAACATAATAGTGACTGAGCTTCCCCTTCTTTCTGAATCGTATCACCCCTTCATGAGAGACACCTTCAAGAACACCCAATCACCCACATTGAACTCGAACTCTCTTCGCCTCACGTCCACATAGGACTTTTGGAAACTTTAGGTAGTTTTAAGCCTACCCTGAATCACCTTTACCTTCTCCATAACTTGATTAATTAAATCAGGACCGAACAACCTTATCTCACCAACTTTGAACCACCCAATAGGAGATCTACACCTCTTACTATACGATGCCTTAAATTGAGTAATACCAATTCTAGTGATAGATATTATTATACACAAACTCTATAAGAGGTAAATGGTCAACCCAACTACCACCAAAGTCGATTACATAAGCTCGAAGCATATCTTCTAATGTTTGAATGGTCTTTTCCACTTGTCTATCCATTAGTGGGTGGAACACGGTGCTAATTTTCACCTTAGTCCCCAAGCCTCACTGGAACAACTACCAAAATGAGATGACAACTGAGTACCATGATAAAAAATAATAAAAACTGGAGCACTATACAACTTCACGATCTCATGAATAAAAAACCTTGCATATTCCTTAATATAATAATTAGTCCTTACCGATAAAGGTGAGTAGAATTAATCATCCTATCCATGATGACCTAAATTGAATCAACCTGGTTTTGAGTCCACAGAAGGACAGTAATGAAATCCTTATTAATCGCTTCCCATTTCCACAATGGCAACTCAATTGCTTGAGATAACCCGTCGGGCATCAAGTGCTCCACCTTCACTTGTTGACAAACCATGCACTTAGCCACAAAACTAGCAACATCCCTCTTTATGTTATTCCACTAATATATCTCCTTAAAGTCATGATACGTATTTATCAAACCAAGATTAACCAAATAATATGACTTATGCGCTTTGGCCATAATTCTACCTCGTAGCCCATCCATATGAGAACGCACAACCTCCCTCGATATTTCAAGATACCATCACCACTAATCTTAAAAGCTATCACTTTCTACCTACCCACATCATCCTTGATTTGCATCAATATACGATCTTAAACCTGCTTCTCCTTTACCTCAACACCAAGAGACGACTTCACCACCTCTTGCACAAATACACCACCATCCTCAGAATTTAAGAGACGAAATTCAAGATTAGGCAAATGATGAATATACTTCACAAAACACCATTTTTCTTCTTCCATGTGACATATGCTCCGCATAGATAGCCTTTTAAGAGCATCAGCAACCATGTTAGCTTTACCTGAGTGATAGTGGTGAATCATATCGTAGTCTTTGAGAAACTCAAGCCATCTCCTTTAGCTAAGGTTCAACTTTTTTTGGGTGATACATATTATACACTCTTATGATCTGAATAAATATCAACATAGACCCCATAAAGATAGTGTTACAAAATCTTCAATGTGAACACCATAACCAACAACTCCAAATTACTAGTGGGATAATTCCTTTCATGAAGCTTCAACTGCCTAGAAGCATATGCTACTATCTTACCATGCTGCATCAATACATAATTAAGTCCTACACGGGATGCATCACAATAAACCAAGAAGCCATCAATACCCTCAGGCAGGGTCAAAATCGAATCATAAGTCAATTTATCTTTCATATTTTTAAAACTCCCCTCACAGGCATCGGACCACAGAAACATTATCTTCTTCTAAGTCAACTTAGTCAAAGGTGCGACAATTAACGAGAAGCTCTCTACAAACCTCTTATAATAACCAGTTAAACCCAAAAAGATCTGAATATCTATTAGAGTCGTCGGTTTAGGTGGCTTCTTAACCACTATAATTTTCTGTGGATCTACCATGATCCCTTCACTAGAAACAACATGACCCAGAAAAGTAACAACGTTCAACCAAAACTCACACTTCAAAAATTTAGCATACAAACACTAATCTTTAAGGGGCTGCAACATAATGCAGAGGTGATCGGCATGATATGCCTAACTTTTCAAATATACAAGAATATTAACTGTAAATACCATGATGAAAAAAATTGAAAAACTGACAAAATGCCTGATTCATCAAGTCCATAAATGTTGTTGGGGCATTGGTCAACCCAAAATACATGACTAGGAACTCAAAATGATTATACCGAGTACCAAAGGCAGTCTTAGGGATATCCTACTCCTTAATCCTCAACTGATGATAATCCAAATGCATATCAATCTTAGAAAAATACTTAACACCCTTAAGTTGGTAGAGTAGGTCATCAATCCTAGGAATAGGGTACTTATTCTTTATTATTGCCTTATTCAACTGACGATAATTTATACACATTTGAAGAGAACCATTCTTCTTATTCACAAAAAGAATGGGAGCACCCCAGACACACTAAGACGGGAAAAACCATTGTCAAGAAGATTTTTTAACTGCTTCTTATGTTCCTTTAACTCAGTCGGATCCTTTTTATAAGGTGGGATAGAGATAGAATGAGTGTCCGAAAGAAGATTGATCCCAAACTCAATTTTCCTGTTGGGAGGGACACCAGGAAGATCATCAGGAAAAACCTCAGGAAATTCACTAATCACTGGAATGGATATAGAGAAAGATCCTCCGAGTTAGAATCTTTAACCCGGACCAAATCATAAAGACAACCCGAAGAAATCAATTTTTGGGCTGTAAGATATGATATGAACATTCCTTAGGCACTAGAGAACTCCCTTCCCACTTAATAACCGGCTCAGTAGGGAATTTAAAAATAACCTTATGGGTCTGATAGTCTAAAGAGGCATAACATGAATACAACCAATCTATCCCCAAAATGACATCAGAATCTAGCATGTCTAATTCAATCAAATCCACCAAAGTTTTCCTAATACCAACAGATACCATACAACCACTATCAACTCTTTTAGCAACCACTGAATCACCCACCAGGGTAGAAACAAAAAAAGGGTTTGAAATATACTTGAGACCAAATCTAAAATCCACAACCACAAATGGGGTTACATAAGAAAGGGTAGACCCCAGGTTAAGTAAATAGTACACATTACTAGAGAAAAGTTTTAACATACCAGTGATGACATCAAGAGATGCCTTGGACTCCTGACGGGTATTAAGAGCATACATGCGATTTCTACCGGTGCCTATACTAGAAGTGGCACCCTTTAGTAAAGAAGATGATGAAGTAGCAACAGGAACCTTGTTGTCCCCAGAAGCAACTATAGAAGGATAATCCTACTGTATATGACCAATACAACCATAACTAAAACACATATTCCTCCCCTTATTACACTAACCATGGTACGACTGGCCATAAAATCTACAAGAAAGATAGGATAGAGCTTATTGGGCACCATTGGCCTAAGATTAGGCGTCTTGTGCCCTAGACCATCACTACTCTAAAATCGATGATATTCGGACGACTTCAAAAATGGTGCACTAGCCTTTAAATAAGAACTAGAGTTGCCTACGTTTTCTTAGACCATTTTCTACTATCTCTATCGCTCTACTGCTGGCCTTCACTCTAATTCAAATACCAAAACTTTTTAACTTTTCTCTCTTCTATCTCTGCTTTTTTATTCTTTTCTTCTTCCACTTACTGCATATATACCATAAGCCTAGAGATATGCATATCCTTACTCAAAAAGGCTTCCCTACTCTCTAAAATTAACTCATAGGATAGTAAGAAGCAAATTTCCTCATTCTAGCCCTCATTCTAGACACTAGCTCAGGAGTATATCGTGACACCAAGTGGAACTTCAAGGTATATCCTATCACCATTGTCCTACCTTTCTTCAAGTTCACAAACTACTCAGCGTTTGCCTTTCTTAACTCCTGATGAAAGAAACAATCAAGAAAAGCACCAGAGAAATCATCCCACAAAGCGGATTCAACATCATCATCCCTAAGATGCTCCTACTCTTCATACCATTGGTATACTACATCCTTCAATTAATAAAAAGTGAATTCCACACCCTCTACATTAATAGCATGCATAACCTAAATGATATTCTCCATCTCATGTATAAAATCTTAGGGATCCCCTTCAACCTTAGTACTAGTGAAAGTTGGATGGCTCAACTCATAAACTGGACAACTCTAGTGGACTCAGATGAACTCCCAACAATACCAATAGTAACATTTGACATGACTGAGATGTCACCAACTGGGTCAACATATGAATAAATTGGTGAAACTCAATATTAGTAATATCTCTTTGAGATGACTGAGTATGAGTTTCACTAGCTGGAACTGATCAGCGGAGATAGGTAGAACTCTATGGGACAATTAAAAGCAGCGACTCTTGATTGGGTCTGTACCCTATAAGTTTGACGAGATCTACCTATATTATCCTCAGGCGAGACGAATGAGTTTCCATAAGCTTCAGATCATCTGGGAGGCATGATTTGAAAGGTAAATAAATAAAAGTTAGAGAAATCTAAGACCTTAGACTCTATAGCATGAGAATAAGACAACAATAAAGGAAAACATTTCTAAATATCTCATAACCTCTTCCTTATAAGCGTGGTGTGCTACTCACCCATAAAAGAGACTCTACATGATACAAATTTATAGATATCCAACTAACCGTGAACCTAGGCTCTGATACCAGCTTTATCATGACTTAAACTAGGGCCTGTCCATGATGGGTATCTTATGTCCATTGAGGATCAAAGATCACCCCTCACCTAGTCAAACAAGCATACATGATGTTGAAGACTAAATCCTGAACATATAATAAGGTAACAAGGTTAAACATAATACATGGGTAATATGTACATAAACCATTGCTAATACCAATAACCAACACCCATAAAGCACCTCAAACTTTGACCCTTGTAAAATTTTCTGAGCCTTGAACATTCTGTGTATCATAAAACTATATCATTCTACTCATATAGAGTGGATATGGTTTGAAGTACTTGGTCGTATATTAGTCAGTGTCATATTGGACAAGTTTTATTCTTGGTACAAGAAGTCATCATAGAGTCGTATGTTAAGGTACAAATAGTAAGCCAAACCGTATGTTGTTTGGTGTCTAGCCTTGACATTCTGCCTAGGGTATAATTTGAGTAGGTACTAGTCATATGGTAGGGTATGATTGTAACTAAGGAGCCGTATGTTGGATAGATTATTGTGTCCAATATTATGATCAACATATGAGTGGAAGGGGCAAACCATACCCTCCTACGCATATTTTTTAGCTTTTAAGATGAGGATATTTTAGGCATTTCCCACCCAAAAACCCTTAAGACCCCACGTCTTAAAACATATTTTAGCCTTCTATAACAAAATTTGAAATATCAAAAAACTCCTAAAATCCTCTCTAAACTCTCTCTTGAAGATTGGGCTAGGGTTTATACAGGGTATCCATCTAGAAGTTTAAGAGTCAAGTTAGCAAATCTTTGTGAAAAAGGCATGTGACTCTTCCTTCATTGCTATTTCTCAAATATCATGTGTTTTCAATATTGTTCTTTAATCATAAATGAGGTTTTGAAAACCAATGTTGAGGGTTTTGTTGCATATTGTTGGGTATTGTTTACTCTTGGTTTAAATTGTGTTTATATATGTTTTAATGATGGTTTTGCACATATGGGTGATTGATAATTGTGGTTTAACAATTGGGTCATGATTAACCCTAAACTTGATGGGTTTTACTTTAGTTTTGGTCTTGGAAATGGTATGTCTATATGATGGAAGGTTTGAGTCCCCTAAATGCATATATGAATGGGAGGTTTGAGTCCCCATTGTATATATATTGGTGCTACGTCACCTTGATTTATGCTAGGAGGTTCGAGTCCTTCGTAATAGTGTATACTAATATGGGTATTCTCTGGTTCATGTAATGACACACACTTGAACTCTTCCAGCTAGGGGTGAGCTGGATCCATATAGCTCATTGGTGCCTTATTTTATAATGGTTATGCTACATAACCTAGGTTTATGTTTTTAATTTTATGCTAAGCCTTGTTTCCTATCCCAGTATAATATGTATGTATATATATATATATATATGCATACATGTGATTGAATACAATGATTTGACTTAATTTCATTAATGGCATTATTTTATTACTCTATCGCTGTGTTACATTCTAGTGCTCCAACTGCTAACCATCTCTGAATGCTGTATCCCTATGTGTTAGAGGAACCAAAGTTTTTACATTTTTTTTATATAGTGACCAGATGACCCAGCGGTTCGTGAGATCGACATTGAAGTGGTGAGATTCCATACTTTGGAAGACATTTATTTCATGGTCTTTACCCTTTGTCTTAGACATGGTTTAGATATTATTTTTGGCTATTGTCCGAGGCATATCTCAATATATTATTGACTTCGGTTTTATAGAGGCTTTATGAATTACTGTGGACTTGGGTGTGATTATTTAGTATGTTGTTTGGTGGATTGGCTTATATACGTTATGAGTTATTATTAGACTTACTTTCCGTTATCTTGCTATATGTTCAGAATTCATCCAACACTTGTAGTTGATATATTGATTTGGTCAAATGAAGGGGGTGATATCTGATCCATGTGGCACTTGAGATACCCATCACGTCCAGGCCCCAATTCAGGTCATAAAAGTTAGTATCAGAGCCAGGTTCATTGTTATTTAGGTGTCCACAAACTCGTATTAAGTAGAGTCTCTTTTATGGCTATGTAGCACACCACACTTATAAGAGAGAGGCTATAAGATATTTAGGAATGTGTCCCTTTTTTATTGTCTTATTTGTAAGCTATAGAGTCTAAGGCCTTGGACTCTTCTGATTTCCATTTGCTCATATTTTATGTCATGCCTCTAAGAAGATCTGATGTTCATGCAAACCCTTCTGTGAATTGTCCTAATATGCTCATGAATTGGTATCTAATATAAGGGCCAAAATGAGAAAATTTGCTTCGGGGTTATCTCGTGAGTTAATCCTTGAGAATAAGACTGCCTTATTGATTAAGGACATGGATATCTCTAGATTGGTGGTGCACATACAACAGGCCTAGGAGGAGAAGCAGAAACATGCTTAGATTGATGAGAGGCATAGTAAGAGATATTGGTTTTCAAAATAGAGTAGGGGCCATAATTTGAATGGAAAGTGGCCTAAAAGAAAGAGTTGAAGGAGTCCTAGCACCTATTGTATGGCTAGTACTCCCACCCAAAGATGTTGGGAGATTTACATTTTTAGGGTGGTGATACTTCTAGGGCACAGGTTGCCCAATCTTAGGCCAGTAGGGCCCAATTTGCAGTATCCTACCCTCCTTGCAAATTCTATGGTAAACATCATCATGGTCAGTATGAGAAAGGGAGTAACCAATGTTTAATGTATGGTCAGATTAGTCATATATAGCGCGATTATACCTCTAGAGTTGCTTCTGGGGAAAACATGGTTCCTGGTTCCTTTTCTTTAGATCTAGCACTGAAGGGTGCAACCTCTGGCTCCAACGCTAGTCAAAACCTCCTTTATGCTCCCACTACTCGTTAGGAGTTTGAGGTATCTATCGATTTTGTTACTGGTATGTTGAAATTTCTTTCCCATAATATGTACAGTTTACTTGATTCGGGGTCCTCTCTCTCTTATGTGACCTCATTTGTGGTTTTGTATTTTGGTTTTGGTCCTAATTATCTGTCAGACGCTTTTTATATTTCTTTTGGGGGTGTGTGTGTTAGCCTTTGGTAGTAGAGAAACATTTGTAGACTTGATAGAGTTAGACAAGGTTGATTTTGATATTATTCTAGGGATAGACTGGTTGCACTCATGCTATGCTACTTTAGATTGTTGGACCATAAGGTCTTGTTTAATTATCTTAATGAGCTAATTGTTTAGTAGAAGGGTGGTTTATTATCTTCTAAGGGAAGGTTTATATTATATCTTAGAGCTCGAAAATCAATTTCTAAGGTTTTTTTTATCTGGTCTAGGTTAAAGATTCTAAATTAGAAGGTCCTTCTTTGCTTGTGGTTCCTATGGTAAATGAGTTTCCCTAGGTATTCCTTGATGAACTTCCCAGTATCCCTCACTATAGGGAGGTTGATTTTGGTATTGATCGTATTATGGACACTCATCCAATTTCTATTCCCCCATATAGAATGGTTTTGACCGAGTTGAAAAAACTCAAGGAGAAACTAAAGTATCTCTTAGACAAGGGTTTCATCCATCCTAGTATGTCCTCGTAGGGTGCACCGGTATTGTTCGTGTGTAATAAGGATGGTTTCCTTTGGATGTGTATTAATTACCAGCAACTAAACAAGGTGGTAGTAAACAATAAGTATCCCTTTTTAAGAATTGATAATCTCTTCAATCGACTTCAAGGTGCATAATTATTTTCTAAGATCAATCTTTAGTTTGGGTATCATCAATTAAAGATTAAGGAGGTGGTTATCTCGAAGACAGCTTTCCATACCTGGTATGGGTATTTTGAGTTCCTAGTGATATCGTTTGGTTTGACCAATCCCCGTGTGACATTCATGGACTTAATGAATAGGGTCTTTTATTAGTTTCTAGATTTGTTCGTGATTGTCTTCATTAATGACATCTTGGTGTACTCTAAGAGCGAGGTGATCATGCCAATCACCTTTGTCTTGTGTTGCAAACCTTAAAAGATCAGCAGTTGTATGCTAAGTTCTCTTAATGTGAATTCTGGTTGAATGCCATAACCTTTTTGGGCCATGTTGTGTCTAGTGATGGGATTATGGTGGATCCTCCAAAATTTCTATGATTAAGAAGTGGACTAGGCCCATGACTCCAACCGACATTCAGAGCTTCTTGGGTTTAGCCGGGTATTGTAGGAGGTCCGTAGAGAGTTTTTCTTCTATTATTTCTCTATTGAACAAATTAACTCAGGAGAAAGTGAAATTCTTGTGGATTGATGCTTGTGAAGGTACTTTTGAGAAGATAAAGGATAAGTTGACTTCTGCCCCGATCTTGACTCTACCTGAGGGTACTAACGGTTTTATGGTCTATTGTGATAGATCCAAGGTTAGTTTGGGCTATTTGATGATGCAATATGGTAAGGTGGTTGGTTATGCCTCTACACAATTGAAAGTTCATGAGAAGAACTACCCGACTCATGATTTGGAATTGTTAGCTATGGTGTTCGCAGTGAAAATTTATCGTCACTATATTTATGGGGTGCATGTTGACATCTTTTTCGATAATAAGAGCCTACAATATGTGTTCACTCTTCAAGAGCTTAACCTCAGGCAAAGGAGATGGCTTGAGCTTCTCAAGGATTACGATATAAGTCTTTACTACCATCCAAGTAAAGCTAACATATTTGCTAATGCTCTTAGCAGGTTGTCCATGGGCAGCTTATCACATGCAGATAAGGATAAATGGGAGTTAGTGAAGGCTATTTATCATTTGGCTAACCTTGGAGTTTGTCTCTTGGACTCTGAGGATGGTAGTGTGCTTGTGCAACTGGTGGCTTAGTCACCTCTTAGTTTGGAAATAAAAAAGAAGCAGGTGTTAGATCCTCTTTTGATAAAAATCAAGGATGATGTGGTGAAACATAATAGTTTTTTGACCTTAGAAAATTTCCCTAATTTCTGATTTTTGGGAAAGATATGACTTTGGGAATGAGTCACACAGTTGGGTACGGGTGGTATAGTCCAATCGTATGCTGACCAGTGTTAGTTGGTGGGATGGATTTAGTTACTGGAATGGGTATGAATTGGGTGGTACGAGTCATATTTATGGATACGGGTTGTTTGGTTACTTTACTTACCCTTAGATTCAGTGACTTAGGTTGGATCTGAGTTAGAGTAGCTCACTATGATCCGTAAGCTAGGGTACGAATCGTACCCAGGACTCGTATGGTGGTCAGTGTTCAAACCTCCTGGATTCTATTCTGCCAGGGGTACATTTTATGGGTACCAGTCGTACACTTGGATACGACTTGGGTTTGGGTGTGTCATACCTTGAGGCAGTGTTGGGGTCCAAGGGGGAAAGCCTAGGGTACGAGAGGTATGTACTACTCATACAGGGTAGGTACGACTCATAAGGGTCAGTCGTACCCTATGATGGGAGTTAAATGCAGTTTAAGTGAGGGCAATATGGATATTTCCCCACATATCTTGTTTAGGCCCCATGACTTACATTCTTATTAGGAGGCTATTTACCCTACTATTCTATTCTTAAACACTTAGAAAACACTCTTAAATCCTCTCTAGAGTTTTGGGCAAAGGAAGCTAGGGTTTCATCTTAAGGAGTAAATTGGGGCTTGTCTTGGTGATTTCTCTCTATCATCACCTTGGTATAAGGCATGTTCTCTTCCCTCATTGTTAGTTCTAACTAAAGGAATGATTTTATACAATATTTTCATGATTTGAATATTGTATTATTTTGGGTTTTCAAATATAATTTAGGGGTTTTGGTTATAATTGCTTGGTTATGATTTTCCCATGTTTTAATTATGCTTCTATATGCATAATGGTGGTTTTGGATAATTGGTTGCATGAGAATGGTTACTGGTAATGGATTTTGGTTTTGGAAAAAGTATGTCCCTAATGTGTTTGATAAAATGCCTATAATAATGCTTTCACTATAATATTGTTTTTAATGGAACTTGTACATGGTTTAACCTTGGTAATGGAACCCTAAATGATATGAATGGTTTAAATGGTTTTGGAATGGTTTGGCTTAATAAACATACTTGTGAGGTACATTAGAATCCTCCACGTTAATTGGATAATATGATCTATGGGTACATGGGAATCCCTTGATCTCAAAAAGGTTTAGCTAAGGACAATACTTGTAAGTTATAGTGGTATGATGATATCCCTAACTAATAGCCTCGGTTAATAATAATGGAATAATAATTTGGTTGGAAAATAGTTCTAATTAAGATTAAAGAGGGATGTGTAGCAAAGTCATGGAAGGTGGAGGTCCCAGGAGGACCTAAACTGGAAACTTATGTTTGCCGACATGAGGTTGGTCCTGGTGACTGTGTGCATGATGTTACACTTTATATTTTGAAGGATGTACTATTCATCCTAGGTTTTTTTCTCTAGTTATGTGGTTTCACACACTGGGGCCTTTTCAGCAGGGGGAGTTGAACCCATATAACCCATGGGTGGTTTAGGACGACAAAGCTACACAACCTAGCTAAAGGTTTAAATGGCATATTAAACTCGGTTCCCTTTCCTAGCATGGTTATATATGTATGGTTTGTGTGCAGTTTTATAATTGACATTGTTTTATCCTTATCCTAAGTTAATACTATCATTCACCCACTAACCTGTCTTCGAGCAGATGTATCCCCACATGATGTAGGAACCGACCATTCTATCCCTCCTGCTTATTATTATGATACTCTAAGTTCAGATTTTGATTGAAGTGATGAGATTTCACCTATTCGGAAGGCTCTATTTCATGAATGTTATTTCATACTCTAGATTATTTATGGATATTGGTTTTGGCTATAGTTGGGGGTATGTCCCAACCGAATATTTGTATTCTTTTGGTTAGAGGCTTTTGCGGAACTACTATAGGTTGGTATGTGTGGGATTGGTATTGGTTTTAGCCTTAGTATTGGTTTTGGTATTGGGGCTGGCATCATTGGACAATTTTTTTCACCGTTCCATCATATTTCATTTTGGGATTATTTAATTAATAATGAAACTTATTTGGTTATGCTTGGATCTATGGTTTGGTTTGGCTTGGTATGGTTGGACTGTTGGTATTGGACGATCGAACTCGATCGGGTTAGTATTAGTAATAGACCTATACTAGAGTCTATAATTTGGATAGTTAAGTTATCTTGTTATATGTTCGATATTCAGTGAACTCAAGCCAAACGATTGAAGGTTGGGTTAGGTAATGAGGGTGGTCTCTGATCCTAGTCGGACTTGGGATGCCTATTACGATAAAGCCTCGGGTCGGTTCATGTCAAGTTGGCATCAGAGCTTTAGGTTCATGGTTAATTGGAAGTCCACAAAGCCGTGTCTAGTAGAGTTTCTTTTAAGGGTGTGTAACACGCCACACTCATAAGAGAGAGGCTACGAGGAATTTAGGAATGTTTCACTTTCTTGGTATTTTATTTCAAACTTGGAGTCTAAGTCCTGGAATCTTCTCTAATCCTTGTTTGTTTGCTTTTATGATCTTGGCACGACGATCTAGAACACAAAAATATTCTTCTATCCCATTTGGGGATAATGTTGATGGGGTATATCCTACACCTGAAGTTTGCACTCATTTTAGGGTATTGATTATTCTAGAGTTCCTCTAGTTGCTACTAGTCCTGCTCAAGGTGAGGTAACTTATGCATAATTTTACCAATCTATTTATATTATTGCTTATTGGCTACTGTTGTCTGGTGGGTTGTCTGCTGAGGCCACAAGGGTTGGCCAGTTTATAAAGCTGAATCCTTCTACTTTTACTAGCGTGAAGGTAGAGGAACATCCTCACGCTTTCTTGGATGAAATAGAGAAGATATTCAGGGCAATGCATGCTACTAATGTGTAAGGTGTAAACTTTATAGCTTATCTGCTCAAAGATGTCACATAATAATGATATGAAGAGTGGGATAAGGATAAAGATGATGTGGACGAGTTGTCCTTATGGGGCTGATTGACCCTGCTTAACTGTCACGATCGCGGTCAGCAGACCGCGACTACAATAACTAAGGCCCTTCTACTCCTGATCTTCAACTGTGCTTTCTTACTCTTTTTTGATCATTTTAAGCCCCAATCCATATCTTTCTACCCCCTCAACTCTATGCTTGCAAAGTGTGGATATTAGTGCATTTAATCACAATTATGTCTCATTTTTTCATTCAAAATAAAGTAATATGTATGAATATTGAGTGTGAATGCGTGGTAAAATCACCACTCATTAATAGAAGGTCTTTTCTAAAACTTTTAGATTATTTCTTTCCTTAAGAGTTGACGTAAGCAAAGATGGAGGAGTTTGTGAATCTTAAGCTAGGTTAAATATCTGTTAAGGAATATGCCTTGAAGTTTCATCAGCTATCAAGGTGTGCTCCTGATTTGATTGTTGACATAAGGGAGAGAATAAGAAAGTTCATTTCTTGGCTATCTTAAGATCTGATACTTAAAATCAAGACTGCTTTGTTGATTAAGGATATGGATATTTCAAGGTTAGTTGTTCATATGCAGCAGGTGGAGGAAGAAAAGAGAAAATAGGTAGAGTTTGGAAAAGAATGGGTGAGAGAAGTAGGTCTTTTGAGTCGAGTGATGCTCTACAGTAGAGCAGTCGGGATAGAGGTAAATAGATAAAGAAGAAGTTGGGAAGTTTTCGTTCCTTCTCTACTGCTAGCGCTCCTTACTCGAGGTAGTCGGTGATGGGTGTTTGCAAGGTGGTGATAATTTTAAGGCACAAGGTGCCCAATCTTAGGCGAGTGGGGGTCAATCAACTTCTTCATGCCCTCCTTGCCTCTTCTGTAGTCGCCTTCATCAAGGCCATTATGACGAAGGTAGGTACAAGTGTTTTAAATATAGCCATCCAATCCATATGCTCAAGAATTGTCCGCTTGGTAAGGGAGATTTGGGAGTGGACAAAGCTCCAGTTGCTTTATCTTCTGCTCCAGCGCCTAGTGGTGTGGCTTCGGTGTCTGATCCTGCTTCTGGTACCGGTACAAGCCAAAATAGGTTATATGCTCTTGCATCTCGGTAAGAATCTGAGTCACCTGATGTCGTCACTGGTATATTATAACTCTTTTCTTGTGACGTGTATTTTTTGCTTGATCCAGGGTCCACTCATTCTTATGTGACCTCATTTGTGGCTGTATGTATTGGTTTTGATATTGAGGTTGTCTCGGATCCTTTTTCTATTTTTCTGTTGGTGATAGGCAAAATTTGGTGGATTTATTTAAACTAGATATAGTAGACTTTGATGTCGTTCTAGGGATGGATTATTTACACTCTTGTTAGGATCCTTAGATTGTCAGACCTATAAGTTTGCCTTTAGGTTCCTCGGTGAACCTATTATAGAGTGGGAGGGTGGTTTCCTGGATCCTACGGTAAGGTTTATTTCTTATCTTAGAGCTCGAAGGTCAATCTTTAAGGGTTGTCTCTATCACTTGGTCTGGGTTAAAGATTGTAACTCGGAGGTCATTTTTTTTACTCAGTTCTATTGGTAAATGACTTTCCTAAGGTCTTTTCGAATAATCTTCCAGCTGTTCCTTTAAATAGGGAAATAGAGTTTTGTATTGATTTAGTTCTGTACACTCGTCCAATATCTATTCCTTCTTATAGAATGGCTCCGACTGAGTTGAGAGAACTCAAGGAACAACTTAAGGATCTTCTGGATAAGGGGTTTATTCGTCCTAGTATATCCCAGTGGGGTGCACCAGAGTTGTTCGTGAACAAAAAGAATGGTTCCCTTCGGATGCATGTTGACTATCAACAGTTGAATAAGGTAACTGTCAAGAACAAGTATCCTCTTCAAAGGATAGTTGACTTGATTGATCAGTTGCAAGGTGCCAAGTTCTTTTCTAAGATAGATCTTTGGTCTGGGTATCATCAACTTAGTATTAGGGAGAGGATAACACTACGATGTCTTTTCGTACTCGGTATGGGCGCTTTGGATTCTTGGTGATGTCATTTGGTTTGACTAATGCCCCGATGATATTTATGGACTTGATGAACATGCTTATCATTGGTTTATTGATGATATCTTAGTTTATTCTAAAAGTGAGGTGGATCATGCCAATCACTTTCGCATGGTATTGCATACCTTGAAGGAACAACAGTTGTATGCCAAGTTCTCTAAATGTGAGTTTTGGTTAAATGCTGTGACTTTTCTTGGTTATATCATTTCTAGTGAGGAAATCATGATGGATCAAAAGGTGGTTGTGGTTAAAAGGTGGCTTAGACCGACGACTCCAACTAACATTCAGAGCTTCTTGGGTTTGGCTAGGTATTATCGGTAGTTTGTGGAGAGCTTTTCTGTGATAGTTACTTCTTTAACCAAATTGACTCAGAAGAAGGTTAAGTTTTTTACGTCGGATCCTTATGATGGGAGTTTTTATAAGTTGAAAGACAAGCTAACTTCGGTTCAGATTTTGACATTACTTGAAGGTAATGAGGGGTTTGTGGTTTATTGTGATGTACTAGGGTGGGACTTGGTTATGTCTTAATGTAACATGGGAAGGTGATTTGCCTATGCTTCTAGGTAGTTGAAGGTGCATGAGAGGAACTATCCTACTCATGATTTGGAGCTATTGGCGGTGGTTTTTCCTTTGAAAATCTAGTGGCACTACTTGTATGGAGTGCGCGTGGACATCTTTTTTTGATTATAAGAGTCTACAATGTGTGTTCTCTTAGATGGAGCTAAATCTCAGGTAGAGGAGATGGTTGAGCTTCTCAAGGACAATGATATGAGTCTGAACTATCACCCAGGTAAGGCTAATGTGGTTGCTGATGCTCTTAGCAGGTTATCAATGGGGAGTTTGGCTCAGGTGGAGAAAGGACAGCGGGAATTGGTAAAGGATATTCACCGCTTGGCCAATCTTAGAGTTTGTCTCTTGGAATCCAAGAATAGTGGTGTGATGGTTCAAGAAGTGGTTAGGTCATCTCTTCGTATAGAGGTTAAGGAAAAGAAAGTGCTAGTTTCTGTCTTAATAAAAATCAAGAGTGCTGTTATTAGGAAAAAGGTATTGGTCTTTGAGATCAGTGGTAATGTTACTTTTCTATTCTAAAGGAGGTTGTGTGTTCCTGATGTCAATGGGTTGTGACAGAGGATATTGGCTGAGGTGCATGAATTGCGCTATCTTGTTCATCCCATCTTAACTAAGATATATCATGACCTTAAGAAGATATATTGGTGGAATGGTATGAAAAGAGATGTGGCTGATTTCGTAGCCAAGTGCATAGTGTATCAACAAGTTAAAGTTAGCACTTGAGGCTTGGTGGGTTATATCAAGAAATCGATCTGATTGAATGGAAATGGGAGGTAATCAATATGGATTTTGTTATCGGTCTTCCTCATTCTCTGAACTAATTTAACGCATTTGGGTTATTATGGATAGGATTACAAAGTCTAGTTACTGCCTGCCAGTGAGGACTACCTTTTCGACAGAGGATTATGTGAAGGTAGATCTTTAGGATATTGTGAAGTTGCATGGGGTACCTATTTTGATAATATTTGATAGGGGTACATAATTTTCATCCTATTTCTAGCGGTCTTTGCAGAAAGGGTTTGGTACCAAGGTTAGTCTGACTATTGCTTTCTATTCACAGTCGGATGGCCAAGCGGAGAGGATAATTCAGACATTGGAGGATATGCTTCGGGCATGCGCGATTGATTATAATGGCAATTGGGTTGAGCATCTATCTTTGGTGGGGTTTTCTTACAACAATAGCTATCATTCTAGTTTGATATGACCCCTTTTGAAGCATTGTATGGTAGGAGGTGTAGATCTCCTATTGGGTGGTTTGAGCTTGGTGAGCTGGGTATATTTGGACCATACTTAGTTTGATAGGCTATGAAAAAGGTAAAGGTGATTCAGGATAGGCTTGAGGCTACCCAAAGTCGTGAAAAGTCCTATGCAGATGTAAGGCGTAGAGACTTAGAGTTTGAGGTTAGGGATAAGGTGTTCCTGAAGAGATCTCCCATAAAGGGAGTAATGCAGTTTGGCAAGAAGGTAAAGCTCAGTCTCTAATTTGTTGGTCCTTATGTGGTTATGCGAAGGGTTGGTAATGTGGCTTATGAATTGGAGTTGCCTTCTAGTTTGAGCTTCGTTTAGTTGGTATTTCATGTTTCCATTAAGAAAGTGCATTGGCGATCTTCTTTGATTGTTCTTTTGGATGGGTTGGGTATCTCAGACTCTCTGTCTTATGAGGAGGTCCCAATTGACATCTTGGATAGGCAAGTTCATCGAGTGTGAACCAAGGATATGGATTCAATTTAGGTTATATGGAAGAACCATAAGGTGTAAGAAGATACATGTGAAGCGGAGGAGGATATAAAGTCCAAGTATCCGCATCTGTTTTCTGCTCCTGGAATTCGTGCGGAAGGTATGTGTCTTCAACACATCTTTATTTTTTGAATTTGTTAAAGGAAATATTAATATCTTTGCCTCTTTGTTTTCAAACTTTGTTAAAGATTGGAAATATATTTGATAATGCAAATGAATCATGCTTGTGTTTACCTTACCTTGTCCATCATTTGGGGATGAATGTTCCTAGTGGGAAAGACTGAAATACCCTGGTTTCTGGATCTTAGAAAATTTCCTTGATTTCTGGTTTTTGGGAAAGATGCGAATTAGGGAACGAGTCATACACTTGGGTACGTGAGGTATAGTCCTATCATATGCTAACCAGTATTGGTTGGTGTGATGGATTTAGTCACTGGAATGGGTATGACTTGGGTGGTACAAGTCGTATCGATGGATACAGGTTGTTCGGTTACTTCACTTAACCTTGGACTTAGTGACTTAGGTTGGATTTGAGTTAGAGTGGCTAACCATGAGCCGTAAGCTAGGGTACTAATCATAAAGACTCATATGGTGGTCAGTGTTCAAACCTCTTAGATTTTATTCTCCTTGGGGTACGGTTTATGGTTACTAGTTGTAAACTTGGATACGTCTTGGGTTTGGGTGTGTCATACCTTGGGGTAGTGTTGGGTTCTAGGGGGAAAACATAGGGTATGAGAGGTGGGTACCACTCGTACAGGGGGTATGATTCGTAAGGGTCAGTCATTCCCTATGACAGATATTAAATGTAGTTTAAGTGAGGGCAATCTGGACATTTTTCCACTTATCCTAATAAGCCCCCATGACTTATATTCCTATTGAGAGGTTATTTGCCCTACTATTCTATTCTTAAACACTTAGAAAACACTCTTAAATTCTCTGTAAAGTTTTGGTCAAGGAAAGCTAGGGTTTCATCTTAAGGAGTAAATTGGGGCTTGTCTTGGTGATTTCTCTCCACCATTATCTTGGTTTAAGGAATGCTCTCTTCCCTCATTGTTAGTTCCAACTAAAGGCATAGTTTTATGCAATGTTTTTATGATTTGAATGTTGTATGATTTTGGGGTTTGGTTATAAATACTTGGTTATGGTTTTTCAATGTTTTAATTATTCTTCTATATGCATTAATCGTGGTTTTGGATAATTGGTTGTATAGGAATGCTTATTGGTAATGGATTTTGGTATTGGTAATACTATGCCCCCAATGTGTTTGATAAAATTGCTATAACAATGTTTTTACTGTAATATTGGTTTTTCAATGGAACTTATGTATGGTTTAAACTTGGTAATGGAACCCTAAATGATATGAATGGTTTAACTGGTTTTGGAATGGTTTGGCTTTATAAACATACTTGAGGGGTGCATGGAAATCCCCCAAGTTAATTGGATAATATGATCTATAGGTACATGAGAATCCCTTGATCTCAAAATGTTTGGCTAAGGAAAATACTTGCAAGTTATAGTCGGTATGATGATGACACTATCTAATAGCCTCGGTTAATAATAATGAAATAATGGTTTGGTTGGAAAATGGTTCTAATTGGGCTTAAAAGGGGATGTACAGCAAAACCGTTGAAGGTGGAGGTCCTGGGGGGACCTAAACTAGAAACTTATGTTTGCCGACATGAGTTTGGTCCTAGTGACGGTGTACATGATGTCACACTTAATATTTTTATGGATGTCCTAGTCATCCTAAGTTCTTTTCTCTGGTCATGCGGCTTCACACATTGGGCCCCTTTAATAGGGGGAGCTGAACCCATATAGCACGTGGGTAGGTTAGGACGACAAAGCTAGACAACCCAGGTAAAGGTTTTAAGTGGCATGCTAATCTCGGTTCCCTTTCCCAGCATGGTTATATATATCTATATATGATTTATGTGAATATAGATGGTTTTGCTTAGTTTTATAATTTGCATTATTTTATTCTTATCCTGATTTCATGCTAGCGTTCACTTGTTAACCGATCTTAGGGCGACTGTATCCCCACGCGATGTAGGAATTGGCCATTCTACTTCTCCTGTTTAACATTCAGACACTAGGGGGTCAGCTTTGTATTGAAGTGGTGAGCTTCCATCCATTCGGTAGGCTTCATTTCATGGATGTTATTTCATACTCTGGATTATTTATGGATATTGCTTTTGGCTATGGCTGGAGGCTTATCCTAATCGAATATTTGTGTTCTTTTTATTAGAGATTTTTGTGGAACTACTATGGGTTGGTATAGGCGGGATAGGTATTGGTATCAGCCTTATTATTGGTATTGGTATTGGGACCAACATCATTGGACAAAATTTCTCACTGTTCTATCGTATTTCTTTTTGGGATTATTTAATTATTAATGGAACTTATTTGGTTATGGTTGGATCTATAGTTAAGTTTTGCTTGGTATGGTTGGACGATTGGTATAGGATGGTTAGACTTAGTTAGGTCGATCTCGGTAATAGACCTATCCCAGAGTCTGTAATCTGTATAGTTATGTTATTTTGTTATATATTCAAAATTTTTCCAACTCAGAGACGGTGGCTAGAGGTTGGGTAATGGGGGTGGTCTCTGGTGCCGATCGGACTTGGGACACCCATTACGACGAGGCCCCGGGCCGAGTCATGTCATGTGGGTAGGAAAAAGGTTATGGTTTTTGACATCGGTGGAGATGGTATCTTTAGGTACCAAAGGAGGTTGTGTATTCTAGATGTGGATGAGTTGCGAGGCTGGATTTTGGTCGAGGCCTATGGGTCACAGTATACAGTTCATCCCGATTCAACAAAGATGTATCATGATCTCAAGGAGATGTATTGGTGAAATAACATAAAATGGGATATGGCCGACTTTGTGGCTAAGTGTATGGTATGTCAACAAGTGAAGGTGGAACACTTGAGGCTCGGTGGGTTACTTCAATAGATTGAATTACTGCTGTGGAAATGAGAGATAATTGATATGGATTTTGTTACCAGCTTTCTGCAATCGTGGAATCAATCTTACTCCATTTAGGCCTTCGTGGATAAGATGATTAAGTCCGCTCACTTCTTGCTCATTAGAATAACTTTTTCTGTCGAGGATTATGTGAAGTTATATCTTCAAAGGGTTGTAAAGTTGAATGGTTCCTTTCTCAATTATCTATGATCATTGTACCCAATCCTTTTCCCATTTCTGGTGTTCTTTTCAGCATGGTTTGGTGACCAAAGTGAGTCTTAGTACATCTTTTCACCCATAGTCAGATGGCCAAGTCAAAAGGACTATTCAAACCTTGGAAGATATATTGCGAGTCAGTGTGATTGGCTATGGTGGTAGATGATACGACATTTGCCTTTGATTGAATTTGCTTATAATAGTAATTACCATTCTAACATTGTTATGGCCCCATTTGAGGCTTCGTATGGTAGGAGGTGTAGGTCTCCTATTAGGTGGTTTGAGGTTGGTGAAGCAGAAATGTTTGGCCCAGATTTGGTTCACCAAGCTATGAAAAAGGTGAAGGTAATTGGGAATAGGATTAAGGTCACCCATAGTTGTCAAAAGTCCTATGCGGATGAAAGGTGAAGAGATTTGGAGTTTGAGTTTGGAGATTGGGTGTTCTTGAAGGTATCTCCCATGGGGGAGTGATGTGGTTTGGAAAGAAGAGAAATCTTAGTCCACGGTATGTTGGCCAATATGTGTTTTTTAGATGGATTGGTAGTGTTGCATATGAGTTGGATTTTCCCTCTAGCATGAACTCTATTCATTTGATATTCCATATGTCCATGTTGCGGAAATGTGTGAGCTATCCTTTATTGATTGTTTCTTTGGAGGACATTGGTATATTAAATTGCTTGTCTTATGAGGAGGTCTCGGTGAGGATCTTGGATTGACAAGTTTGGAGGTTACGAATGAAAGACGTGGCTTTGGTGAAGGTTCTATGGCATAACCAAAAGTCCGAGGAAGTTACTTTGGAGGTCGAGGAGGACATGAAATCAAAGTATCCATTCCTATTCCTATTCCCGATTTTGAAAAATCGTGCTTAAGGTATGCACTGTTCTTAACACCTTTGTTTTATATCCTTGTTGATGATAGATTTGTGAATCTCTTAGTGTTTATTGTTCATCTAAAAGGGAAGAGTAGATATGTTTGGAGTTTAATCGTGTTTCTAGTGCCTTACCCCATCATTCGATGAAAATGATCCTAAGGGGGGAGAATGAAACACCCCAAACTTTGTCCCTTACAAAATTTTCTAAGCCTTGAACATTCTATGCATCATACGATTACATCATACCACTCGTATGGAGTGGATATGGTTTGAAGTCCTTGGTCGTATGTTGGTCAGTGTCACATTGGCTAAGTTCTATTCTTGGTACGAGAAGGAATTATACGAGTCGTATGTTAGGGTACGAGTAGTAAGGTCCAAACTGTATATTATTCAGTGTCTATCCTTAATATTTAGCCTAGGGTATGATTGAGTGGGTACTAGTCGTATGGTAGGGTAAGATTCATGCTAAGGAGTCATATGTTGGAAGGATAATGGTGTCCAACATTCTGATCAACATACGAGTGGAGGGTACCACTCGTATGATGTGGTATGAGTAGGAGGGTCAAACCGTACACTCATGTGCATATTTTTTAGCTTTTAAGATGAGGACATTTAAGACATTTCCCACCCTAAAAACCGTAAGACCCCACATCTTAAAACATATTTTATCCCCTCATAACACACTTTGAAATATCAAAACACTCCTAAAATCCTCTCTAAACTCTCTCTTGAAGATTATGCTAGGGTTTCTACAAAGTGTCCATCTAGAGGCTCAAGAGCCAAGATCTTTCCGTGAATCTTCACGAAAAAGGTTTGTGACTCTTCCTTCATTTTTAGTTCTCCAATATCATGTGTTTTCAACATTGTTCTTAAATCATAAATGAGGTTTTGAAAACCAATGTTGAGGGTTTTGTTGCATATTATTGGGTATTGTTTACTCTTGGTTTAAATTGTATTTATACATGTTTTAATGATGGTTTTGCACATGTGGGTGCTTGATAATTGTGGTGTAACAATTGGGTCATGATTAACCCTAAACTTGATGGATTTTACTTTGGTTTTGGTCTTGGAAATGGTATGCCCTCATTGTTTTTGTGAAAATCTCTAAAAGAACAAACTAGTCACATGATGAATCGGGTTTTGAACTAATGCTTGGTATAAGAATGTTAATGAAGGACAAATGATTTTCTAAGGGTATTTATGACCATAAATTGAATTGAAATATGTTTTGAACTAAGGATTTGGCATAAATAATGTAAATGGTTGGTAAAGGTTTCATAAAGGTCTTGTTGGCCATATTTCTATTTGAATTGTAACCTTGGTGGTTTAAATGGCTACATATGTTCGAGTCCCTAAATGTTGAATTGAATTGATGGCTTTGTCTATACCATAGGGTCGAGTCCCAAAGTTGAATGATAATGGTTATGGCATATTGTATGCTTACAAGTGGGGTTGGTATGACAACACCAACGGGATACCTTTGGTAAGTAATTGGACTAATGGTTGTGTGTATGTGTAAAGAATGTTTTAATTGGGATTTAAAATAGGATGTGTATCCGGGCCGTGAAAGTGGAGTCCGAAGGACTAACACTGGAAACCGCGCTAGCCGATGCGGGTGTTTACATGATTGGGAGGTTCTAGTCCCCCGAATGGATATATGTATGAGAGGTTTGAGTCTCCCATATTGTATATATTGGTGCTACATCAGCTTGATTTATGTCGGGAGATTAGAATCCCCCATAATGGCATATACAGATATGGATATTCTCTGGTTCATGAGGCTAGACGCACTGGGGCCCTTCCATCTAGGAGAGAGCTAGACCCATATAGCCCTTAGGTGCCTTGTTTTATGATGGTTATGCTACACAGCCCAGGTTAATGTTTTCAAGTTTATGCTAGAACTTGTTCCCTATCCCGACACGATATATATATATATATATATATATATATATGCATACATGTGATTGCATATAATGATTTGACTTGGTTTCATTGATGGCATTATTTTATTCCTCTATTCCTGAGTTAAATGCTAGCGCTCCAATAGCTAATTATCTCCGAATGCGATACAGGGACCGGAGCTTCTTCTTCTTTTCCTGTGCAGTGATTAGGTGACCCAGTGGTTTGTGAGATCGACATTGAAGTGTTGAGCTACCATCCTTTGGAAGGCATTCATTTCATGGTCTTTACCCTTTGTATTAGACTTGGTTTAGACAATATTTTTGGCTATTGTCGGAGGAATATCCTGATATGTTATTGAATTTGATTTTGTAGAGGCTTTGTGGATTACTTTAGAGACTTGGGTGTGATAGCTTAGTATGTTTTTTGGTGGATTGATGTAGATACCTTATGAGTTATTATTAGACTTACTTTCCTCTAGCTTTCTATGTGTTCAAAATTCATCCGACACTTGTGGTTGATATGTTGGTTAGGTTAGGTGAATGGGGTGATCTCCGGTCCATGTGGGACTTGAGATGCCCGTCATGACCAGACCATGGTTCGAGTCGTGACAACCTAAGTCCACAGTTATCCACAAAGCCTCTAACAAAATTGAATACTAATAAAGTGTCGGGACATGCCCCCGATCACTGCCAAAAATATGTCCGAGACAAAGTCTAAGACATAGGAAATCAAAATAAAAAATGAAGTCTTCCGGGGGATGATAGCTCATCACTTCAAATCAACCTACGAACTATCCACGAACACTTGATCACTGTGTAGGAAAGGTAGAAGAATTTCTAACGCTTGCACCATGTGGGGATACAACATTCGGAGATGGTTAGCCGTTGGAGAGCTAGCATGTAACTCAAGGTTAAATAATAAAATAATGCCATGATCGACAATACATAAATAATTAAAACCAGTGCACAACATCATATGAAATACACACACCGAGACACACACACATACATATATATACATATATATATATCTCATGCCGAAAAATGGAATAGGGTCTAGCATGAACATTAAAAACCTTAACCAAGATACAGCATAACTATTATAATAAAGGTACCCATGGGCTATATGGGCCTAGATCCCCCCCAGTTAGAAGGGCCTAGTGCATGTAGCCGTACGAACCAGAGTATAATCATATGTCATATGCCTGATGGGGGGCTCAAACCTCCTAGTGTAAATCAAAGGTGGCTTAAGCACCAATTTATATAACATGGGGGGCTCTAACCTCCCAATCATATAATAATAATAAGGGAAACTTGAACCTCCCGTTCATTTAGAACCCTGTGTCGGCTAGCGCGATTTCCAATTGGTTCCCCGGGACCTCCATTTTCATGGCCCGACTACACAACCTTATTTTAAGCCCAATTAAAATATTTAACACATATTCACAATTTATTGAATCGATTATACATTTAAGCATCCTGCTAGTATCATCATACCAACACCACTTGCAAGTTCATTATCATGCCACAATCCATTAACCATCACACGGGGGAAATTCATGATCCCTTAGGTTCAATTAACATTCTCACGGGGAATCCACATGCCCCAAGTTTTAATAAAATCACACCATGGTTCATTAACCTTTTATGCCAATGCATTAGTTCAAGTAAACAAGTCAAACTATATGACAAAACTATATTCATTATTAAATTCACAATTTGGCGCCACCTACACAAGCAAATTGTTGATATATGTTTCAGAGTTTTGGCTTCTGCCATTTAAATGGTCTTTGAATGCAGTTCGCGGATGTTGAGGCGGTTTGCTGTGCTCTGTGATCTTATTCTTCTCCAAGACCCGATGCTTCATGAGGGAACACAACTTTTCAAACCATATATCAAGGCAAAATCATCAAATTGGGGATAATCATGACCCCATAGTTTATTTACCATTTCCATGCACCCCAATGAGTGTATATATCAAGGAATGTAAAGAATAATAGTTCAAAAGTAATAATGAGAAAACATTCAAACAATTTATCAAAATCATTAATAAAAAATTAATTTTTATGCCATTAAGAAAATACAAGTATAGGAAAAGAGGTACATGCCTTAGACACACGAGAGTTGAAAAGTAATCCAAAGCTTAAAACTCGAAAGATGAACGCATGATGAAATCCTTAGGCTCTCGTGGGGTTTTGAGTTTGAGAGTGGAATTGGAGATTTTTAATGTCTTAAAACTGAAGGAAATAAGCGATGTTATGCTTAAGGGTCGTACATAGGTGAAAGGGCCCCAATACCCCTTATGTCAAGTAAATAAAACAAAACTGCATGAATTTTACATAGGGGCGTGGCATGGACCTCATCGCAGAGGCTAACCTTCATGCCACGAACCCTAACGCGGAGATTATCTTCGTATCACGGACCCTATAGCAGAGATTATACTCTGTAACATGGGAATAGCGTGGAGGCTCACTACCTCCGTGGTCCAAAACCACCCTGAACCTCATTCAAAAATTTTGAAACTCTCGGGACACCCCGTTCACATGCCTAAACACAATTTAAGTCAAAAATTGACATTTCAAATACGGGAGGGCAAATAATAAAATACCCAATATTTTGAGGGTGTTACACTGACCCCAACTCCCTACTCCCGATTCCTAATTCGGACCCACCCTGACACACAACGCAAGATCTGAACCCGACTCTCAACCGGGACTTGAACCCGACTCTAACTTTTGATATCGATCCTGATAGATTTATGCAAAACAAAATTTAATTAGGTGAAATGAAAGATAAATAATCAATTATCGTCATATCAACTTCAGAGATAAATTTATTGGCAGTGACATTCACCTTGACTCAAAGGCTATTAATTCCGCTTTTCATCCGAATGGTAAACTTCTCTATGTTATTGCATGCTAGAAATCTTAGTTCAATTTTATGGTGGTTAAATTTATTTAATTTTTTGTTTTGCTCTGTTTTGTGTATAATATATAATTCTAAATTGATTGAAATCCTATATTTCAGGACTCGATCAAGAAAAGAAAAAAATTTAAACATGTATGCTTAGGAATTACATTCACTCAATTCTCATAATAATAAATATTAGTTGGTAAATTCAAGCAAAAGGAAAACACCAAAAGGCTAATTTATTTTAGTCATTTTGGAAGTGCACCAAATTAATGAAATTGAAAGTGCAAACAAACTAATCAGTTAAAGATTTTATTTTATATAAAAAACTCTTAAGTTAAAAGGAGATTTATTTTGTAGTTAAAAAATTAATATTTACCTATTACACAAATTCACCTGTAAACCTATAATGTTTAACCAAACAACCGTCAAAAATAACCCAAAAAAGCTTATTAATTTCCTAATATTTTATCAAGGAAAGTTGAAAGAAACTTACCATATTCTTAGAAGGTTTTTCATGTAAAACCTCATATATATATTTACCAACATTAATTTTCATTCTGTTTTAGAAGTCTTTATATATATTTTAATATTTTGTTATTATTCTTGTGTAATTTAGGAGTCTTTTCATATATTTTAATATTTAATAATTCTCATTCTCATGTATTTTATTAACTTTAAAGATTTTTTTTTTAATCGTATATTTTAGGACTCCACTTTTTCATGTATATAAGGAAAAAGAAAATCTACTAATATTAGTTTTTCATATAGTTTATTTTTACCATATATTTTAGAATTTTTTATTTTTTAATAATTAAATTATAACTAAAGGAAAAAAGTGAAAAAATTATTTTATCTATTACGAAATATTTTAATGAAGAAAAAAAAAATTTGAATCACATTTTTAATGGTTTCACACTTTTAATATTTCTATCTATCAATTAAAAAGAAGACAATGAACGACAAATGAATTTTTTTCAAAAATTTCTAACATGTTTAGAAGTTGGAAATCAAGAAAGACTCAGATTTACTGTCTTTTAAAGTGGCAAATTCAACACTATTATCAAAATTAGCATATTATGTAAATATTTTTAACTCCTTTTTTTTTGAAGAAGTTGACAGTGTCACATTATTGAGATACTTCAGATAAAACATATAGGATACAGAGTGCTAAAACTTTTTCTCAAGATGTATATCTTCCAAATCGTTGGAGTTATTTTTCAAACATATATATTATTAATTAGTGTTTATTATATGATAATCACAAAGAAAATAGTGACTGACAAATTTATATATTATAAAAATAAATTTTAATACAGAACATGTGTTATGCACAAGTTATAAACGATTATAAATTGAGCTTAATTATAATTAGCAATTCCATTATTGAGATACTTTCAACTACTCGTGTGGCCATACTGTCAAAGTTGGAGATTCTGAGCTGAAGAACTTTCTGTGACTACCTGCATGCCAACAAATCAATTTATCTTCTAATGATAAATTTTTGAAGTTGAGTTTGATATATAAAGACTTGAACATTATGGACTTAGGAGCGTCCCTCCTTAACCTTGTCAAGTTCTCTCTTATGTAAGTTAGTTAGGCTAAACACGAATTAATGTTATAAGACAAAACACGTTATTGTGTATATCAATATCATAATGTTAATACTTATTTCAAAATCTATTTTCATATAAGAAGTTATTATATTATCAAAATATGTCTTTAAAATTTATACCTAAACTAATTTCATGAAGTAAATATCCATTGCTAACTCAGTCTATCAAGATTCGACAAGACAACTTAATTTTCTTTCTTACCTAATTCTAAAAAAAAAGATTTTATTATTATTTTCAAGATTAAGTATTACTTGTTCTCTTCTTCTCTTAAACAACTATTTTCAATAAATGTTTCTCTAATGCATATTCTAGGATTTCTCCATCTTCATAGTTGGAAATACAATTAATACTATCTATTAAATCAAATTTGTCTCCTAAAACTGAAAAAATGTAGAGTTTATTTATCTATGTCACAACGACTTAAGCGTCACATAACAGAAAACAATCTAAGTAAGAATTCTCTTCAAATATCACCCTTATATGACATAAACTTCGGATTAAAATTAAAAAAAAACATCATGTAATTACCTATAAAAGTTTTAACATATGTACTCAATGGAATTGATCTTCAATTTACTCTCACCAAATTTTCTATTTTCCTTTCTCCTCTTATTGACTTACTTATATAGTCTCTACTTCCCTTGTTCATCTTCCACTTTCTCAATTCCTTCATTGGTTCGCTTTTTTTTTTTGACGTTTTCCTGTCACATACCCCTCCCCTCCCTCTTCAACCACAATATAGGCATCTAATAATTCAGGGACAACTTCAAGGCCTACAGTGATAAAAATATTGCCATTTGAATCTAGGAAGACATACGAAAACCTAAGAAACTCCTTCCATATGACTTTCATCATTTTAAATGATTTTTGAATCATTCGAAGCTTAAAAAATCATTAACAAACAAAAGAGAAAGAATAAGTAGAAAAATATAATTTAAAAAGTGGATCGCTGTTGGGTAAAAAGATATAATGATTTGAACAAAAATAATTTACACATTAGATAATCATTAGATAAGGAGGAAAATAAGTTTTTAACGAATGTAATTTGATAATAAGAATGAAAAATTTACTTTTTAACTAATTTAAACTTTAAAATACGTACACGAAGATGCTGCCAATAGCCCTAGTGGGCTTCCTTTTATATTCATCGTCAAAACAATCTATTTAAGATGGATTTGCAGCCAAAATAAAGGAAAATTTTATAAGTCATGTACATCTTCATATATAAAAAGGCTTTGAAAGTAGTATATTGTTGGGATACTAATTGTTAAAAAGGAAAAATAACCCTCTTTTTGTGAAAAAGTCAGATTAATAACAAAATACCTAATAAAATATTATAATACATTTAAGAATTCATCTATAAATAGAAAATCTTCGTTATTTAATTATTATTTTTATGATCTCTATTCAATATCATAAATTAAAGGAAAAAGCTAAAAAAAGGATTTAGTCTAATGGGAAGCCTTTTAATGAAGGACAAAAAGTTTAAATTATTTTTTTAACGGCCTTCACACTTTTAATGTATTATAGATTATAGATTATATATATTATTTTTATAATTTTAAATTAAATTTTAAAATTTTAATTACATAAATATTTATAATATAATATTACATAAAGTTAGTACTTGTAATGAAGTCTCAATTTTTCAAAAAAATTCTAATAATCTGTGAAATTAAATAATTTTTGACACCAATTTCAAATCAAATAGAAATGTTGAAAAACAAGAAAAACAATTAATGAGTAATAATATAACCAGCTAAATAATAATATTAACCTAATTTTGTTTCAATAGATCACAATAAGACACAGAAAGTGTCAATATTTAATCCATTAAAAATGAAAATGAACTCCTCAAAAGAAACTCCCATGACACTTATGGTGTGTTCAACATCGTTACCTCATTTCCATCAAACATATTTGATTTCTTAAAAATTTAGTATTTAGTATTTGAATTATTTATATATTTTACAAAAATAATTAATATTTAAATATCTATGATGGTCTAAATAAACTTTGAGTTTGTACTCCTTTTGTTATTTTTAGTACTCTATTTTATTTTTTAATCATTTTTTGTTTGACCCATGGGCCAGCCCAACCCATATTGCTCAAGCCCCATGGGCCAGCGCAACCCATATTGCTCAAGCCCCATGGGCCAACGGGCTTACTTGGGCCAAGATAAAAAATCCTATTCTTAAATGGGCAATAAAATTCATATCCCAACCCCATCAAATTACTAGCTAGGTCAGGGCAGTCCAACGGTCCTGACCCATATTGATAGCTGTACGTGCCAAGATGATAGTATATTAGCAATGACCCATTTTTGAGTTTACCAAAATACCCTTGTAACACATCCCCTCTTTTTAAATAGAAGGGATCTGTTATTCTTTTCAACAAATAAGTCTATTTATTTCCTAGAGAATTTCTCCTCACTATTTCGTTCATCCAGCTAACTTTTAAATTTTCCCAAAAGAATATACTATTTCTTGTCAACTAATGAAAATTAGGGATTGTCATTTCAATCCCCAAATCCATTTCCCCCTTCCCTGCCTCACCAAAAGCTCTTTCCTTCTCTATAGTTTTCCCATTTCAGCTTCAATATTGCCTATCCACGATTTATTTTATCTCCTTTTCTCATGCTATCCTCGATCTCTCGATGAATCTTTTACTTAAATGTCCAAATCTTAATCTCAAGATCTCCTAGTTGCTAGATTTTTGATATTATAAAAATCAAAATGATGTTAAATAAAGATAGTATCGCCGTTGCCGGGTGTATAATTGAGGATTGAGACTATTTTATTTCAGTTTCTGTGCTATAGAGAACAATCAAAGTTTTATTTATTATTATGGACATAAAAAAACATTGATATTTGGGGATGTTAAGAAATAACATAAGTGTGGATTTCTTCTCCATTGTTAATAGTCTTGTTTTTCAAAGGTAGACTTTCCATCTATAAATCAACTATTTCCATAGGTTGGAATGGTTGGCAAGATTGCCTATAATGGCATAACTTTGTTTTCATTTTATACACAAATTAAAAATTAACAAAAGACTTCACTATTTTTGCTCAATTTCTTTACTCTGTTATTTTATTTTATAACACGTTATTAGCACGAGACTCCACTATCTCAAAATTTAAAGGATAAACTTTTAATATGTCTAAACTTATGAAACTTGAGTTTGTTACCTGTCAAAGTTTGGAAAAGAACTACCTTTCATACGTATTGGATGCTGAAATCTATTTGGATGCTATGAGTTTTGGAGACACCATTAAAAATAAAAATAAAAATAAAACATCAAACCCATATCATGCTAAGGTTATGATATTCTTGCATCATCGTGTAAACGAAATTTAAAAAATAGAAAATCTTACTGTTAAGAATCCACTTATTTTTTTGGAATAGACTAAAACAAAGGTATGACCATTTAGATGGTTGCACATCCAAAAACATGATATGATTGGATGCATCTGAGATTTCAAGACTATAAGTCTATTCTTGAATATAACTCTGCCATGTTCAAAATTTTTTCTCAGTTAAAACTATGTTGAGAGACAATTAATAATGTTGATATGATGTGATATGATGGAAAATACACTCTCTGCCTTTCATGCCTCGAATATGCTCTTGCAATAGTAATATCGAGAGAAAGGTTTTAAGAAGTATTCTTAGCTAAGTTATCATCTTCTTGTGACTAAATAAAATAATGATTTGTTAATAAAAAATCATGAGCTTCGACCTACTGGATCTATACCATTTTCTGAAGTGGATGGGGTGTACCCCCACTATGCTAGGCATGGAAAGGATTGCAGATCTGATCGTGAACGTAGATGTAGATGTGGTCTTGGCTTTGATTATGGTCAAGAAAAAAATCATGTTCCTGGTGTTAGTCATTCATCAAGGAAATAGCTCCATCAAAAGGAACAAGGGAAAATTGAGAAATGTGAAGCAGTTAGAGCATGTGTTTGTTTTTGATGTGGTACAAAAAGATACTATGCACGTGATTGTCGTACTCGCAAATACTTGGTTGAGCTTTATCCAAGCATCACTGAAGAATAAAGAGAAAAATTCTGAAGCTAATTTTATCTCTAAAAATCATATTGGCATCGCTCACTTAGATATAGCAGATTTCTTCGAGCACCCTGAAGGAAAGATAGATTACCTGATTGGTGATTGTTCTGTGGAAACAGAAGAATGAACAAATTTAATATTTATTACTAATAGTAGTGTAATGAATGAATGTTCATTTACAAGTGGTTATTCTATTTCGTTTTATTAGTATTTTTGTTTTAGTCATATTATCGCAAGTTTATTAGTAATTTATTTTTGATTTGATCTTATCACATTTTAATATTGCAATTCACTATCTACCCACGAAAATAAAATAAAAATATAATATTTTTATCATTAATTTATAGCATTAAATTATAGTCTTAATTCTTGCATCTTTTTGGGTATCATAAAATATAGTTCACCGGGTTATATTTATAGTGAAACATTTAATCAAATTACCTATAAATTTGCTTTAACATGGAATAACATTTCTAATTATTATTTTTCCCAACAAGTAGGCGAAAAAGAAATCTTTGTACTTGTGAGTTTCTAGTAGAATTCAACAATACTTACCGTGAAAGTGGTCATTACTTATTTAATTGCTTAAATTTTTTATACTACTCAGTGTTGACTTTGCAGTTTATTAATCATCAATATTTAATATATATTTATTTTGTGTATGTTATTTTATTTGAAGATATGGATAATTTTCAAAGTAAGTTATGCAATTATGAAGACTTTTGCTTAATTGATTCTGGTACAACACACAATATTTAAAAATGACAAATATTTCTCATTAAGTCTGGGCAAAATAAATGTTACTAAGATTTCTGATAGTAGTAATTTGATTGAAGGCTTTGAAAGAGACATTATAATTTTGCCTAATGGAGCTAAACTCATCATAAGTAATTCTATGTTTTCCCCTAAGTCTTGGAGAAACTTGTTGAGTTTCAAAATATATCTGTGAAAATGATTATCATATCAATATAGTGGATGAGTTAAATCATGAATATCTTGGTATTACCAAGAATGTCTCCAAACAGACATGTGTTACAGAAAAGTTTCCTGGTTGATCTTCTGACTTGTATTGGACAAAGATTAGTGCAATTGAGACACATTCTATAGTAAATATAAAATATACTAATTCTAATATTTTTGAACTTTGGCATGATTGATTGGGACATCCTGAATCTACAATGATGAGATAAATTATAGAAAATTCAAATAGGCATCCATTAAAGAACGTGAAGGCTCTTTCAAATAATGAATTTTCTTGTACTGTCTGTTATCAAGGCAAGTTAATTGTGAGGACATCATCAACTAAGGTTGAGATTGAGTCCTCTGCGTTCTTAGAACATATACAATGGGATATTTTTGGACCTATTTACCCACCTAGTGGGTCGTTTTGATATTTCATGGTCTTAATAGATACTTCTTTTAGATGGTCCTATGTGTTCCTATTTTCATCTTGCAACTTGACATTTAAAAACTTATTAGTATAAATAATATTATCATAGGCACAGTTTTCTGATAATCAGATCAAGTCTATTTGCCTTAATAATGCTGTCGAGCTTTCATCCTAAGCATTTAATGATTATTGCTTATCAATTGGGATAAAAGTTAAATATCTTTTAGCTCATGTTCACACTAAAAAAATAGCCTTCCTGAGTCATTAATTAAATGTTTATAATTGATAGAAAGACCATTGCATATGAAAACTAATGTAACATCCCGTATCTTGCTTGTACTTATTCTAATTATATGGAACCTGGTATGGCCATATGGTATAGGTAACGGATGAGATTTGTTATGCAATTATTAATGGTGTAGATGGAATTATAGAAGCTGCCCGTATAGTTTAGTGTGATGCGACTATGTTAATGTTAAGTTAACTATTTAAACTTGGAATCGCAAGCTAGTATTTGAATCTAAAGTTTAAAGTGACCAAGTGTGCATAAGTTGAAGGTTAGACTAAAGGGGTTAGAAGCTGAAAATGGGGCAAAATATTGAGGTGCTTGCTTGACTTATTTAAGCTAGTAGGTGAGTCACCTACTTAAGTTGTTTGAACCAAATTAATGGACCCATGGCTATGGATCAGATTTGGGTCTATGCTAATATACTCATTTGGGCCAAATTGAACAAACAAAAAGAAAGAAAATGGATAAGTGACCCAACACACCAATCTGCCAAGGCCCAAATATAATTGAGCCCAACAAGAAATTATGCAAGTAGGTGCATCACCTACTTTGAAGTTTTAGCAGCTTAGAACCTTAAGTAGGTGCATCACCTACTTGGACCAATTTGACCAATTTTATGGTCCAAAATGCAGCTAAGGAGGTAGACAAGATAGGACCTTTAAAAGGCCAAGTTGCTGGTCATTTTACTTCACTTTGAAGTCACAAAAAAGGAGTATATTTCAGCAAATCTCTCTACTCTCTTAAAAACAACAAGAGCAGCAGCCCTATTTTTCCTTCTAGGGTTCTTGAAGAAACCCTCCCCTTTGCAGCCCAAGGTAAGTGAAAAACACTTAAGATTTTGTTTAATTATCTCATGGGAGATTAGGGAAACAAGTTATAAGTGTTTGACTATAAGTATATGGCTGATTATAGAACAAGCTGGTTGTTCATGTTTCCTTGTTATTGAGGAACTTTTTTCTTCTTCTTTGGTTTAAGTGTGAAGGAAAGTTCAAGCTCTTGAAGAGTTCAATTAAAAGGATAAGTTGCTGGATTGAGGTACGGTGACTGCCCCATTTTATTTTTCTTATATATGAATTTGAGAGGGGATTATGGATGTCTTGTTATTGAGAACTCAAGAGATGATGAGATTAATAATTGATTGCTACAATAAAAGGGGTTTGGGACTGTTTTGTGGACTGTTTTGTATGTATATGTTATGGGCTGCCAGGTTGAAGTTGGATAAAGGGGTGATGAGTTTGTAATGAATTATAGAAGAAAGATGTGGTGATACACCACCGAACTAATGCTTGCTGTCCAATCTATTTTGCGTATTGTTTGGAATGTATAATAAAGTCGAGGTGGTTTCGGTGAACCTTATAAGGACTTATCTGGTATGTGGGTGGAATTGGAGGAAAAAAAGGGTTAAAATAACACCCTTGTTGGATAGAGTAATAGTTGCTGCCCGGTTACTATTTTGGGTGAAATTAAGTACCTTAAATGTGTTGATTGGTTACTAATACTAGTTTACCACATATTCTATTGTAGATAAGTAATCTAAAAGGCGAGAAGTCAAGTTGGGTTAGTTTCGGAATCAAATAACCAGGTATGTAAGGCATACTCTATTTCACACTCTTTGGCATGAAATCGTACAATTGTTCCATCAAGCAATTTTCTGAGGTTATCCTATAACAAAGTGATGCATAATGGCAGCACATTACCCTCCATGTATCCAATGACCTTGTTCCCACTCTCTAACGCATTAGAACATCTCAATACGTGCTTATTATTAAATATGCGCGTCTATCTTCACTAGAAAATTTCAGGAGTTCTCCGTTTGTTCAAATAAGACCCATGTGTTATTTCAGCTCCTAAACACTTTATTTGTGTGCCAACAGCTCCCTAGCTCATTGTTGTTGTGTTAAGTGTCTATTTACATGTCTCTTATTAGTGTATTACTGGTTCAAGGTATCATAATGTGATGACCACCAAGGTAACAATCTCAAAGGCTAATAAACTAAGTATTGCAATATGTAAAATGACGAGTGGCAGCTCAGGGGCACTTTCCTAGCATGGGCCAATCAAGATACCTTTATTTGTGGGTGGCAGCTCAGGGGCATAAGCCTAGCATGGGTCGATCCCAATCTTTTTATAGGTGGCAGCTCAGGGGCGTAGGCCTAGCATGGGCCGATCCTAATTTATATTTTTTTACCACTGATCAGCTGGTCATTTGCGTTATATGGATTACAAAGATTATGAAGTAAGAAGGTAAAATGAAGAAAGAATGTAATGTACATTGTCCCACAAGTATTTATAAAGGTGGTATACTAGTACTCCTTATACACTTGTATCGGATTTCTATTGAGCTTTTGTATCAAGTGTGTTGCTACTTTCCGCCTTACATATTCAGTACATATTTTCGTACTGATGTCCCTCATGGGGGACCTGCATTTCATGCTGCAGGCAGAGGCACTTCAGCTCATACAACTCACTAGTAGGAGCGCAGGTTATTCAGGGACTATTGGTGAGCTCCAAGTTGATTCAGGGCTTTCCGAGTCTGCTCTACATATTTTGGTATTGTACAATAAGTCTAGAGTAGGGCGGGGGTTTGTCCCGACCCTGACTAAGTCTATGTATCTTTTAGAGGCTTTGTAGACTAATGTAAAGTTATGGTAGTGTCCTGATTTTAGACATGGTGGCCCCACCGGCCAAGTGTTGTACATATCAGTTTTGGGAGTGTATGTGTACTCAATTTCATTGATGCATAATATTATGTCGTCAGAACATTTGGTTGTTACAGTTACATGCATGGGAAGTATAAGGTTATGAATTGGTTCTCTCAGGCCTTTACGACTACGGGTGCCTGTCCGCCCCAATAGGATTTGAGGCATGACAAAAGTGGTATCAGAGCAGTCGTCCTAGGGTGTTTACAAAGCCGTGTCTATATAGAGTCCTGTTTATGGGAGTGTTGTGCACCACATCTATAAATAGGAGGCTATGTGAGATTTAGGGGTTTTCTCTTTTCTTCATATCTTAGATCGTGCAATAGAGCCTATGTTGTAGGTTGTCATATTTAAGTATTGAAACTATTTATTTTTTCTCTCTTATTATAGTAAAGATGCCGATTACAAGAAGGAGTAAGAATACAGGTAGGCGGATAGACGACGCTGCTGGGGAGGGGACCAGCAAGTCACCACCTTGATGAGCTAATCAAAGTGAGGCTCAAGCTGAGTTTGTGTCCCAAACTTCTCCTACCCTTCCATCTCCAGAAGAGCTAAGAAGGAGAAGAACCACATCCTCAGAACTACCTACCAATGCCGCAGATCAATATTTAAGGAGTGCAGTACAACTGTTGGCTCGTATAGTTTCTGGACAAGCTCAAGGACAAGCCATTCCAACTACAGGTTCTAGTGGTACAGATAGGGCAACTAGCCTACGAACGCAGGATTTTCTCAAATTGGATCCTCCTACCTTCACCGGATCAGATCTTAATGAAGACCCACAGGACTTTATTGATCAAATCCAAAGGGTTCTAGATGTTATGCATGTGTCGGGTAAAGAGACAGTTGAGCTAGCAACATATAGATTCAAGGGGGAGGCTATATTGTGGTATGAAGACTGGAAATGATCTAGGGGTATCGATGCACCTCCAGCCACTTGGAAAGAGTTCAAAGAGGCATTTCTTGATCATTACCTTCCATATGAGATTCGAGAAGCCCGTGCAGATCAATTCCTAAATCTTCGGCAAGGAAATATGAGTGTGAGGGAGTACAACCTTTGGTTTAACTCTTTGGCTAGGTATGCTCCTAATGTTGTGGCTACAATGGATGATAGAGTTCATCGGTATGTGGATAGATTGGATCTATATCTGGTTAGAGATTGTACCATTGCTGCTTTGAACAAGGACATGGATATAGCAAGGATACAAGCATTTGCACAAAAAATGGAGGATCAGAGTCAAAGAAGAAGAACACAAGAGTTAGAAATGGGGTATTCCAAGAGGTCTAGATCTACGGGGCAGTTTATGGTATCCCAAGGAGAGTTTAGGCCTCGGTTTTCTAATAGAACACCTAGGACATTATCTTCTTATTCTGCAGCTAGTGCTCCATTACAATTTCAATGGTCTAAAGGTAACCAGTTTGGTCAAAGAAATGAGAGTTAGAGTTCGCGAACAACAGGGTATCAAGAGAAAGGGATTATGAGCCAATTAAGGCCTCCTCGACAGCCATGTAGACAATGTGGAAAGCTTTATTTAGGTGCATGTCGGTTCGGAACAAATGGTCGCTTTTGGTGTGGTATGTCAGGACATATGATGAGAGAATGCCCTCAAAGGGGCATAGGTGGTGTGGCACGACCTACTGGATCAGTCGTTGCATTATCATCATCGGTGCCTTATTCAGGTAGGGGTGTACAACCTATGGGTCATGGTAGAGGTGCTAAAGGAACAACTAGCTCTAGTGGAGTTCAGAATCGTACATACGCTTTAGCAGATCGACAAAATTCAGAGGCTTCTCCAGATGTGGTTACAGGTACATTGTCCATCTTTTCGCATGATGTCTATGAATTAGTTGATCCGGGTTCTACAATATCATATGTCACTCCATTGGTTGCTGAAAAGTTCAAAAAAACACCAGAACTACTAGTTAAGCCATTTGAAGTATCTACTCCGATTGGTGAATCTGTTATAGCTAAGAGAGTGTATCGAAATTGTATAATAACTATTTGCGGTCGTGATACAATGGCTGACCTGGTTGAGTTAGAAATGGTAGATTTTGATGCTATAATGGGTATGGATTGGTTAGCTTCTTGTTATGCTATATTAGATTGCCGAACTAAGAGGGTGTGTTTCCATTTCCCAAGGAAGGCAGTCCTAGAATGAAGAGGTAATATTGGTGCACCAAGAGGTAAATTTATTTCTTATTTTAAGGCGAAAAAGATAATTTCCAAGGGTTACATATGTCATCTGGTTAGAGTAAAGGATACAAATGCGGAGACACCAACTCTTCCAACTATTCCGGTGGTAAGTGAATTTCCCGATGTATTTCCTGAAGATCTTCCGGGTTTGCCTCCAGAACGAGAAGTGGAGTTTGGTATTGATGTGGTCCCAGATACTCAACCAATCTCAATTCCTCCATATAGAATGGCCCCTGCAGAATTACGGGAGTTGTAAGAGCAATTGAAAGACTTTCTAGAAAAAGGATTCATAAGGCCTAGTGTATCCCCTTGGGGCGCACCAGTGTTATTTGTGCGCAAGAAGGATGGCTCGTTAAGAATGTGTATTGACTATAGACAACTGAACAAGGTGACTATTAAGAACAAATATCCCCTTCCAAGAATTGACGACTTATTTGATCAGTTTGAAGGCGCCAAATGGTTTTCAAAGATTGATTTCAGATCTGGTTACCACCAAATGAGGGTCAAAGAGAGTGAGATACCCAAGATAGATTTTCAAACACGGTACGGTCATTACGAATTCCTAGTCATGTCCTTTGGGCTAACTAATGCACCTGCAGCTTTTATGGATTTGATGAATAGGGTGTTCAAGCCATTCTTGGATGTGTTTGTGATATTTTTTATAGATGATATTCTGGCTTATTCGAGATCAAATGAGGACCATGCCAATCACTTACGACAGGTGTTGCAGATTCTTCGTGATCGTAAGCTATTTACAAAGTTCTCTAAGTGTGAGTTTTGGTTAAAATCTGTGGCATTCCTAGGTCATATTGTATCTGATGAAGGAATAAAGGTTGATACTCAAAAGATAGAAGCCGTGAAGAACTGGCCAAGACCTATAATGCCTACAGAGGTTCGTAGTTTCCTTGGGTTGGCAGGTTATTATAGAAGGTTTGTGGAAGGGTTTTCTTCAATTTCTGCACCTTTAACAAAGTTAACACACAAAGCATCCAAGTTTCAATGGAATACTACATGCGAAAGAAGTTTCCAAGATCTGAAGAATAAGTTGACTTCTACACCCGTATTGGTACTTCCAGAAGGCACAGAGGGGTATACAGTGTATTGTGATGCTTCAAGAATTGGGTTAGGGTGTGTATTGATGCATCATGGTAAAGTCATAGCATATGCCTCGAGACAATTGCGGCCACATGAGAAAATTTATCCAATACATGACCTGGAGCTAGCAGCGGTTATATTTGCCTTAAAGATATGGCGTCACTACCTGTACGGGATTCATGTTAACATATACACTGACCATAAGAGTTTGCAGTATATCTTTAACCAGAAGGACTTGAATTTGAGGCAGCGAAGATGGCTTGAATTATTAAAAGACTATGATGTTGATATCTTATATCATCCGGGAAAAGCAAATGTGGTAGCAGATGCGTTAAGTCGCAAAGCTATGGAGCCATCTATTGAAAGACAAGGGATGACTAAGGATCTACACCAATTAGCCAATTTAGGGGTTCGTCTTCTTGAAACTCCAGATGAAGGGTTTATTGTGCATAATGCAACAAAATCTTCATTAATAACTGAAGTAAAAGAGAAGCAATATGCAAATCCTATTTTATTACGGCTTAAGGAAAATGTGCAATATGGGTTGACAAAGGCATTTGAGCTTACGCAAGAAGGGGTACTTCGGTGCCAAAACAGATTGTGTGTACCTGATATAGACGGGCTAAGAAAGAGGATTATGACAGAAACACATCATTCAAGGTATTCTATCCATCCAGGGTCAACAAAAATGTACCATGATTTGAGAGGGATATATTGGTGGGGTTACATGAAGAAGAACATTGCAAACTTTGTAGCCGAATGTCCAAATTGTCAAAGAGTTAAAGTAGAGCACCAAAAGCCCGGGGGTTATATGCAATGTATGGATCTTCCAATCTGGAAGTGGGACATGATCAACATGGATTTCGTCACTGGTTTGCCTCGTACATTTCAAAGGTTTGATTCCATATGGGTGATAGTTGATAGGTGATGATAGGCAAAATTACGCGCCTATATCAATATATTTTGCCCATATTTTAGCCTAGTTTTGAGAACAAATTATATATTTCATGCACTTTTAGTCCTTTTTCCTATAAATGAGCTAATGAACATGATTAGTAAAGTTTCAGGTATAAATGATGCAAAATTCAGCATTTTATGGCTTACTTGACGCAAAAGAAAGCTCACGAAGGAAGGAAAGGGAGTTTACACGCCTAAGGACCAAAACTGCTGCATGGAAACTCTGTCCCGGGCTAAAACAACATTTCTGAAGACTTTGGGGACTTACAGACACTAAGCTGGATTTTGACAATGATACATTAACCTAGTACAATTGGGTTATGTATTTCATTACTTTATTTGGATTAGGAGAATGTTACATTAACCTAGTACAAATGGGTTAAGTATTTCCTTAGTTTAGTAGGATTTGGTTATTTATTTCATTAGCATAGTAGGAGTAGGATAGGAGTATTATAAATACCCTATCATGCTAGAGATTTTAATCAAGTCCTCCCTTAGTGGAGAGGCAAGTCCTCCCTTAGTGGAGGCAACTCCTCCCTTCATTCAAGAAATTCATTCTTAAACTATTAATTTTCTTCCATCTCTCTCATCTTCCACCACAAACACTTCTAATCTATTCTTCTATTCATCTATTCCACAACAAGAGAATCGTTACTTGCTACGGAATCACCAAAACCACACGCCAAACACCTACTATTCACGCCATCCACCATGCAAAACGTGATATCCTTCGCATTCATGGGTAACTAAACCTCTTAGTTGGGGTTATGGAAGCCGAATGAGTTACTATCTATTGCTATGAGCTTGTGAGTTCAAGACACGTATATTGCTTATATCATTATTCTCTTCATCTTAAATCTACAATCTTTGCGGTTTCAAACACAAGAACACGCCATTCTAACATCTAACCTGTTCGAGAGAAAGGTTACTTGTCTAGAAAAGAAGACGCATAGACTAACGCCAGTCTAACATTTAACTTGTTCGAGAGAAAGGTTATTTGTCTGGAAAAGAGATAATGTCAAGGTAGTAGGACACCCTTTCCTATTAAAAAGCTAGTGCCGTAACTGGACTAACCTCTTGGAGAATTTGTACCGCTAGACACACTTTAAGCTCGAGAGAGTTAAAGTGAAATAGTCCTTTTTTAGGTCAAGAGACGCTTGGATTTACCATCGACTACAATTCTCTATAAGCAATTGCATGTCAAGACTTTACACACTCATAGCCAATAGAGACGTATACCTCAGAAGGTGGACATAACCCCAACGCTTCAATTCTCATTGTTTACAACTCACGTAACATTCTTTCTTTTTATTTTCAGCTTTTATTTTTGATACTTTATTTAATTACTAGCACGACAAGAATCCCCCCTCTTACGAGACTTGCACTAAAAGTTTAGTAATTTTACTTACTTGTTGGCCAAGCTATTCCCTGTGGGATCGATACCCAACCCAGTTTGGGTTCTATATTTGCTAACAACCGCTTTACACTCCTACGAGAGCTGTAGATTGAGCGTTATCAAAAATTGGCGCCGTTGCCGGGGAATACTAGTGTCAATCAAGTTCGTGATAATTACTAGACCCTTTGGTCAAAGATTCTCGTACTTTTACTTTTAGTTGTTGTTTTTGTTTTTTTTTAGGTTTATTCAGTGCATCAATGGAGGCACAACGTGAAATTGAAAGGATGGCTGCTCAAGTGCATCAACAAAATATTGATAACCGTAGGCGAGCAACAAATCTTGACGATGAGGATCTGGGCGATGAAGAGCTATTAAACCCACAGCATACTGCTGAGATGGCGACACCAGCAAACAGAAGAGATCGTCAAGCAAGATATAGGCCCGAACGCCGAGCTGTGCATATACCGTTTGATGATGATAAGGATGATCTTGATGGACCTGGTGCCACCGGAGCTATTATTCTTCCGCCATTGGCACCCGGAGCAAAGTTTAATATCACTAGCGCCATGATTCAGCTTTTGCAACTCAAGGGATTATTTGGTGGACTAGCAGGCGATGATCCGAATATGCATCTGATCAACTTTATTTCTACATGCAAGTCATTCGACAATCCTGGAGTTGGACAGAATGCAATTCGATTACGTCTATTTCCATTGTCTCTGTCTGGGGAGGCAACTATGTGGTTGAATGGGCTGACTCCTGATTCTATTACTCATTGGAGGCAATTGAAAGACGCTTTCCTAGAAAGATTCTTTCCGCCATCCAAAAAAGCACAATTGAGAGATGAAATCAGCAACTTTCGTCAGCTTCCCTCTGAAGCTCTCCACGAAACATGGGATAGGTTCAAGATGAAGCTAATGCGATGCCCAAACCATCATGTGACCAATGTCCACTTGATGGAGATATTATACAGAGCGTTGAATTCGGTGACTAAGCCAGTGGTTGATAATGCAGCAGGTGGATCATTTATGGACCTCACCTTTGTGCAGGCAAGCAATATGCTAGATCGGATGACGAAACAAAGTAGAGTTTGGCATACCAGGGATTCTGAGGTAGCAAACCCCACTTTATCTATTGCCATGAGTGCTGAACAAAGAAGAAGAGAAAAAGAACGTGAGCAAGACATGGCGTACATGAAAACACAATTGGATCTTCTGACAAAGCACTTATTATCAGGGAAGACCGAAAAAGTGAAAGGTATTGCGTCAAAAGGAAGAGACGAATCTGATTCGGAAGATGAGGCCAACTACTTGAACAATCAGGGGGGTTTCCGAGAGAATACCCAAGGAAACCAAGGTCGGAACTATTATGATAAATCTGGAAGCAAAGACCAAGGTAGTTGGAAGAAAAATAATGAAAAGAATGGTTTGTACGTTCCCCCTGGTAAACGTGATACCACCACATCTAATTCTGGGAGTATGGAAGACATGATGGCTAAGTTATTGAAAGGAGTGGAAGCAACGAGCGCAGGAGTTAAGGAGGTGATTGATGATTTGTCCTCCATGAAGAAACTAGTTGATTCTCATTCCACTTCTATCAAGCAAATAGAGCAGCAATTGAGCCAACTTTCAGCAGCATTTAATCAAAGAAAGGCTGACACTTTACCTAGCGATACTGTGCAAAACCCAAGGAATGATGGGTCATGCATGGCCATAACTACCAGAAGTGGTAAGGTGCTGGAAACTTCAGCAAAAGGCAAGCAAGTGGTTGACGAAGTGGTACGGTTTGATATATGCAAAACAATGAAGCAGCCCAGCGATATGAATGAGTCATCTGTAGCTGATGATCATTATGAGGATATGAAAGCATTATCTATAGAGAAACAACCTACTGTTGAGCCATTGTCTGCTGTGCCACTGAAAGTTGAGCATGAAGATAATGAAGGTTATGAAGAAATTATGAGTGCTCTAACAGAAATAAAGTCTTATACTCCTAAGAAACCGGATTGTGAACTCAAGAATCGACCAACAGCGAATACTCCCTTTGACGAGCCACCAATGCTAGAATCGCAAGAGCTTCTCGATTATCTAGAGTATGTGTTCTTGGAAAGTAGAAATATACTTCCGGAGAGAGCAGATGATTTAAGTGAACAGCACGTAGAAGCTCTCATCTCTGCTCTGAGGAGATACAAGAGAGCTATGGGTTGGACTATTGATGATATAATTGGTGACTCTCCGGAGAAACGTATGAGCCATCTCGAAAAAGATCGCATGACCACAGGTAAGCCTCATTGTCGTCTAAATCCTTTCAGAAAACGATCCATCACTTACCTCGACGAAGTCTAAATACTCGAGGTAACTACGTCGAGCCACGACAATAAATAAGGCGCTAGATGGGAGGCAACCCATCGTTTTATCATTTTATCGTTTTTCCTTTCATTCTAGTACTTGTTTTGTTTTATGAAAAAACCAAAAATAAGAGTCGTGCCACGACCAAAACTAAGGCGCTTGGTGGGAGGCAACCCATCGTACTAATCGTTTTCATTGTGTTTTGAGCAAATATAGGTGCAAGAAGTATGCAACGAGGAGATTGATTTCAATTGACGATTTGGTCGCATTGTATGGTAAAGTCGGTAAGTTAGGAATGGTGATGCATAAGGCTATGAATTGAGCCTTTCTCACGTCATAATAGGCCTCGAGAAAGGCTAGGCCTTGGTAAAAATAGGCCACGAACGATGCACAACCTATTCTATAGCCTAAGGACTCGGAATCTAGTGTGCTATACACTATGCGCCGCCTATTCCTAGGTGTGCTTTTGACTATGCGCCGCCTATGCTATGGCATTTGAGATACTGAGACCAAATGCCATAGACTATGCGGCGCATATGTCTAGAAATGCCATAGGATATGCGGCGCATATGTCCCATTATGCCATGGACAATGCGCCGCATATGCCATTGATATGCCAAGAGATATGCGCCGCATATGTGGTGATTTTGTCCCCAAATCCGATTGTAAATGGGTCATAACCCGACCCATACTCTTCCTATATAAAGGGGACATAGTTTTACAACACAACCACATTAGAAAACACCCTAAAGGCGCCACATAACCTTCCAAATCTTCTCAAAATTTTCTTCTTTTGCTCTTCTAATTCACAACACCGTCTCCACAAGCTTCAAGCAAGTAAGTACTCTCTTATTCTTCATTTATTTATCGTAAGTACTACATTGCTATGCTTATTATAAATTGCTAAATCATATAAGATTGTTGGTGATGTTCATGTGTTTGAATTGTTGTTGCATAATCATGTGAGTGAACATATACGTAGGGAATTCTTGACTTATTTCCGACTTGAATTTGGTTTCAATAGCATTGTTATGATATTTGCTGAATTGATATGGCTATGAATATTGCTTAAGAGTGTTGTTTGGATGCTTACATGTTAGACTATCCCGGCCATCGGGATAAGATTATAGTGCCTATCGACTTAGGAGGTTGTGCTTGTTGTAAGAATAACGATTCCAGGTGGTAACCCCTATGTCGTAGTGTTGCTATATCTACCATGAAAGTAGTCCAATGGCTGCAAATAAGTGATACAATGCTGATTTTCTTGTTGGAATACAATCCTAAAACGTATGTCGACGAAATCTGAGTAAATCGACTACGTTCACCTCGCTGATTTGTGCAACAAAACTAAGTGTGGGGTGGTACCCCTAGTACTTGCATATAGATTGTATCAAGTGAGATTGTGCTGCAACTAACATTACTTCTAGTCCCAGGTACAATGGCACCTAAAGCGAGACAAGGCAAGGAGAAGGATACCACCTCCCTAAAGGGCAAAAAAAAAAAAAAAAAAGAGAAGTCGCAAGGACCAAGGAGAACCCTCCTCACAGCAAATACCTCAACTCACGCTTGGAATTAAGTGGGATACTTATGAGGAACGTCTGAGGATAACAACTCTGATGAGGATTCCAATGCAAAGGGGTATGACCCCAGACATAGAGGAGGAGTCCGACTGACCAGGTTCCTCGTATTTATTTTCCACTGAGGACAGTGTCCCGTCTAAGTGTGGGGTGGCATTGCATGCTATACTTCTCTGTTTGCACCTATGTTTGTTTGTTTACTTTGTTTATTTGAGTTCGTTTTTTTTTTTTTTTTTTTTTTTTTTTTTTTCCGTTTGACGTTTTTTTAGTTTTTTTTAGGAGTAAAATCTTTCTAGATTTGCATGAAATTATTTTGATAGGCAGCATGAGATTATAACAAGAGTATGTATTACAATTGTGACTATTGAGACGTTTAGGCTCTAGTTGTGACTCATTATGTGATATTGTGTGATTCAATTCCTTCACTTGTTGGGTCAAGAGTCTATATTACTTCCAATCAAGTCGACCATGTGCCTTGTGTGTGTGAGATAATAGTATATTCTATGTATGTGGCTGATGCTAGAACTTGCCTGGTATGTATGCAAAGCGAAAATAAGGAATGTAAGTTTAGGATATGATTTAGGCATTTCTTTGGCAACCTATACATGTTTACCTTCAGTTTTTCCTACCCATGAAAATCATCCTAGTTAACCCTTTTTGAGCCTCTAGCCTATTTCTTTGACAACCTTGTATGTAAGCCTAATCCATTTCTTTCAAAACCATAATTTGATCCAAAATCCTGAGTGCTTTAAAGTGAAAAAGTCATGTTACAATATAAGAGGAAATTGGGTGAGTATAATGCTATAAATTGGAATGGTTCTTGAATGTGTTATGAATAAAGAAAGAAAGTGCTATCATAAGAGGTATGTTGTGAAAAGAAAAAGGAAAAGAAAGCTGAAAAGTGAGTTGTGCTTAAAATTGAAAAACAAAAGATGAGAACAAGGGTGGAAGAATAAAAGAAAGAAAGGTTGAAAGAAAAAAGTGTCAATGATACAATGTGATGTATTAAAGTGCTTAGGAACTTAGTCACTATTTCTGGCCAAAATAGTTGATCCTACCCGTCCCTTAGCCTACATTACAACCATCAAAAGACCTACTTGATCCTAATCTTAACATTCCGACATTTAGTGGAGTACTACATTAAGGGCAAGCCTATGGTCATCAGTTGCTACATATGAATTCGTTGTGAGAGCGAGAGCAAGGATATTGTTGATACCCATGTTTGAAAAATATGCTATACTTGTGAGTGATTATGGGTAATATATTGTGAGACACACATGGTTGATGAGTTTTGGGTAGTTATATATGATTCCTTGTACCTTAACGTTTGCATGCGAGTTGATCACCATCACTAGTCTACGCTAGAGGTTAAACTGTTTCTACTTATAATCGGAAAGCTACTGTTTGTTGATAATTGTTGTGCTTGTCTTGAAGAATGTTTTGTGTTGTTGCTGCAAAAACCCTAAGTTGATGTTTAGAAGGACATGATATTTTGTTCGAGGACGAACAAAGCTTCAAGTGTGGGGTGTTGATGATAGGCAAAATTACGCGCCTATATCAATATATTTTGCCCATATTTTAGCCTAGTTTTGAGAACAAATTATATATTTCATGCACTTTTAGTCCTTTTTCCTATAAATGAGCTAATGAACATGATTAGTAAAGTTTCAGGTATAAATGATGCAAAATTCAGCATTTTATGGCTTACTTGACGCAAAAGAAAGCTCACGAAGGAAGGAAAGGGAGTTTACACGCCTAAGGACCAAAACTGCTGCATGGAAACTCTGTCCCGGGCTAAAACAACATTTCTGAAGACTTTGGGGACTTACAGACACTAAGCTGGATTTTGACAATGATACATTAACCTAGTACAATTGGGTTATGTATTTCATTACTTTATTTGGATTAGGAGAATGTTACATTAACCTAGTACAAATGGGTTAAGTATTTCCTTAGTTTAGTAGGATTTGGTTATTTATTTCATTAGCATAGTAGGAGTAGGATAGGAGTATTATAAATACCCTATCATGCTAGAGATTTTAATCAAGTCCTCCCTTAGTGGAGAGGCAAGTCCTCCCTTAGTGGAGGCAACTCCTCCCTTCATTCAAGAAATTCATTCTTAAACTATTAATTTTCTTCCATCTCTCTCATCTTCCACCACAAACACTTCTAATCTATTCTTCTATTCATCTATTCCACAACAAGAGAATCGTTACTTGCTACGGAATCACCAAAACCACACGCCAAACACCTACTATTCACGCCATCCACCATGCAAAACGTGATATCCTTCGCATTCATGGGTAACTAAACCTCTTAGTTGGGGTTATGGAAGCCGAATGAGTTACTATCTATTGCTATGAGCTTGTGAGTTCAAGACACGTATATTGCTTATATCATTATTCTCTTCATCTTAAATCTACAATCTTTGCGGTTTCAAACACAAGAACACGCCATTCTAACATCTAACCTGTTCGAGAGAAAGGTTACTTGTCTAGAAAAGAAGACGCATAGACTAACGCCAGTCTAACATTTAACTTGTTCGAGAGAAAGGTTATTTGTCTGGAAAAGAGATAATGTCAAGGTAGTAGGACACCCTTTCCTATTAAAAAGCTAGTGCCGTAACTGGACTAACCTCTTGGAGAATTTGTACCGCTAGACACACTTTAAGCTCGAGAGAGTTAAAGTGAAATAGTCCTTGTTTAGGTCGAGAGACGCTTGGATTTACCATCGACTACAATTCTCTATAAGCAATTGCATGTCAAGACTTTACACACTCATAGCCAATAGAGACGTATACCTCAGAAGGTGGACATAACCCCAACGCTTCAATTCTCATTGTTTACAACTCACGTAACATTCTTTCTTTTTATTTTCAGCTTTTATTTTTGATACTTTATTTAATTACTTGCACGACAAGAATCCCCCCTCTTACGAGACTTGCACTAAAAGTTTAGTAATTTTACTTACTTGTTGGCCAAGCTATTCCCTGTGGGATCGATACCCAACCCAGGTTGGGTTCTATATTTGCTAACGACCGCTTTACACTCCTACGAGAGCTGTAGATTGAGCGTTATCAATAGGCTTACCAAATCAGTACACTTTCTACCGGTTAGGACCACTTACACAGTTGAAGAATATGCCAAGTTATATATTAAGGAGATAGTTCGACTACATGGAGTTCCAATCTCTATTATATCGGATCGAGGAGCTCAATTTACTGCAAATTTTTGGAAGTCTTTTCAAAGAAATTTGGGGACACAATTGAATCTAAGTACAGCTTTTCACCCTCAAACGGATGGACAAGTAGAACGTACCATTCAAACACTTGAAGATATGCTACGAGCTTGTGTATTGGACTTTAAAGGTAGTTGGGATGATCATCTACCTCTCATCGAGTTCGCCTACAATAATAGCTATCATTCAAGTATCAAAATGGCACCATATGAAGCTTTGTATGGAAGAAAGTGTAGATCACCCATTGGATGGTTTGAAGCGGGTGAAACTGCCTTATTCGGGCCAGATCTTGTTCATCAAGCTTTGGAAAAGGTTAAGGTGATCCAACAACGACTAGAAATAGCCCAAAGCAGACATAAGTCGTATGCAGATGTTAGGAGAAGGGGGCTAGAGTTTGCTATAGGTGATTGGGTATTCTTGAAGGTATCACCAATGAAGGGGGTTATGAGATTTGGTAAGAAAGGAAAATTAAGTCCACGTTATATAGGCCCATACCAGATTACTCGAAAGTTTGGACAAGTTGCTTATGAATTAAATCTACCCCCAGAGCTCTCAACAGTTCATCCGGTATTTCACGTCTCAATGCTTAGAAAGTGTGTTGGAGATTCATCTCATACTACCCCTACTGAAGATGTACAAATTACAGAAGATCTCATCTACGAGGAAATACCTATTGCTATTCTAGATCGACAGGTTAAGAAGTTGAGGAATAAAGAAATAGCTTCTGTAAAAGTGCTTTGGAGGAACCAACAAGTAGAAGAGATCACGTGGGAAGCTGAAGAAGCGATGAAATCCAAGTACCCAAAGTCCAAGATGCTGAATTGGAACAATAACAAGTAAGTGAAACATATATAGGTACTATGTAGTAATAGGGATATTAACTTAGGCTTGAACTAGTTTTGGATGGACAGTTAAGCTAACATTCGCGGACGAATGTTTCTAAGGGGGGAAGGATGTAACATCCCATATCTTGCTTGTACTTATTCTAATTATATGGAACCTGGTATGGACATATGGTATAGGTAAAGGATGAGATTTGTTATGCAATTATTAATGGTGTAGATGGAATTATAGAAGCTGCCCGTACAGTTTAGTGTGATGCGACTAAGTTAATGTTAAGTTAACTATTTAAACTTGGAATCGCAAGCTAGTATTTGAATCTAAAGTTTAAAGTGACCAAGTGTGCATAAGTTGAAGGTTAGACTAAAGGGGTTAGAAGCTGAAAATGGAGCAAAATATTGAGGTGCTTGCTTGACTTATTTAAGCTAGTAGGTGAGTCACCTACTTAAGTTGTTTGAACCAAATTAATGGACCCATGGCTATGGATCAGATTTGGGTCTATGTTAATATACTCATTTGGGCCAAATTGAACAAACAAAAAGAAAGAAAATGGATAAGTGACCCAACACACCAATCTGCCAAGGCCCAAATATAATTGAGCCCAACAAGAAATTATTCAAGTAGGTGCATCACCTACTTTGAAGTTTTAGCAGCTTAGAACCTTAAGTAGGTGCATCACCTACTTGGACCAATTTGACCAATTTTATGGTCCAAAATGCAGCTAAGGAGGTGGACAAGATAGGGCCTTTAAAAGCCCAAGTTGCTGGTCATTTTACTTCACTTTGAAGTCACAAAAAAAGGAGTATATTTCAGCAAATCTCTCTACTCTCTTAAAAACAACAAGAGCAACAGCCCTATTTTTTCTTCTAGGGTTCTTGAAGAAACCCTCCCCTTTGCAGCCCAAGGTAAGTGAAAAACACTTAAGATTTTGTTTAATTATCTCATGGGAGATTAGGGAAACAAGTTATAAGTGTTTGACTATAAGTATATGGCTGATTATAGAACAAGCTGGTTGTTCATGTTTCCTTGTTATTGAGGAACTTTTTTCTTCTTCTTTGGTTTAAGTGTAAAGGAAAGTTCAAGCTCTTGAAGAGTTCAATCAAAAGGATAAGTTGCTGAATTGAGGTACGGTGACTGCCCCATTTTATTTTTCTTATATATGAATTTGAGAGGGGATTATGGATGTCTTGTTATTGAGAACTCAAGAGATGATGAGATCAATAATTGATTGCTACAATAAAAGGGGTTTGGGACTGTTTTGTGGACTGTTTTGTATGTATATGTTATGGGCTGCCAGGTTGAAGTTGGATAAAGGGGTGATGAGTTTGTAATGAATTATAGAAGAAAGATGTGGTGATACACCACCGAACTAATGCTTGCTGTCCAATCTATTTTGCGTATTGTTTGGAATGTATAATGAAGTCGAGGTGGTTTTGGTGAACCGTATAAGGACTTATCTGGTATGTGGGTGTAATTGGAGGAAAAAAAGGGTTAAAATAACACCCTTGTTGGATAGAGTAATAGTTGCTGCCCGGTTACTGTTTTGGGTGAAATTAAGTACCTTAAATGTGTTGATTAGTTACTAATACTAGTTTACCATATATTCTATTGTAGATAAGTAATCTAAAAGGCGAGAAGTCAAGTTGGGTTAGTTTCGGAATCAAATAACCAGGTATGTAAGGCATACTCTATTTCACACTCTTTGGCATGAAATCGTATAATTGTTCCATCAAGCAATTTTCTGAGGTTATCCTATAACAAAGTGATGCATAATGGCAGCACATTACCCTCCATGTATCCAATGACCTTGTTCCCACTCTCTAACGCATTAGAACATCTCAATACGTGCTTATTATTAAATCTGCGCGTCTATCTTCACTAGAAAATTTCAGGAGTTCTCCGTTTGTTCAAATAAGACCCATGTGTTATTTCAGCTCCTAAACACTTTATTTGTGTGCCAACAGCTCCCTAGCTCATTGTTGTTGTGTTAAGTGTCTATTTACATGTCTCTTATTAGTGTATTACTGGTTCAAGGTATCATAATATGATGACCACCAAGGTAACAATCTCAAAGGCTAATAAACTAAGTATTGCAATCTGTAAAATGATGAGTGGCAGCTCAGGGGCACTTGCCTAGCATGGGCCAATCTCGATACCTTTATTTGTGGGTGGCAGCTCAGGGGCATAAGCCTAGCATGGGCCGATCCCAATCTTTTTATAGGTGGCAGCTCAGGGGCGTAGGCCTAGCATGGGCCGATCCTAATTTATATTTTTTACCACTGATCAGCTGGTCATTTGCGTTATATGGATTACAAAGATTATGAAGTAAGAAGGTAAAATGCAGAAAGAATGTAATGTACATTGTCCCACAAGTATTTATAAAGATGGTCTACTAGTACTCCTTATACACTTGTATCGGATTTCTATTGAGCTTTTGTATCAAGTGTGTTGCTACTTTCCGCCTTACATATTCAGTACATATTTTCGTACTGATGTCCCTCACGGGGGACCTGCATTTCATGCTGCAGGCAGAGGCACTTCAGCTCATACAACTCACTAGTAGGAGCACAGGTTATTCAGGGACTATTGGTGAGCTCCAGGTTGATTCAGGGCTTTCCGAGTCTGCTCTACATATTTTGGTATTGTACAATAAGTCTAGAGTAGGGCGGGGGTTTGTCCCGACCCTGACTAAGTCTATGTATCTTTTAGAGGCTTTGTAGACTAATGTAAAGTTATGGTAGTGTCCTGATTTTAGACATGGTGGCCCCACCGGCCAAGTGTTGTACATATCAGTTTTGGGAGTGTATGTGTACTCAATTTCATCGATGTATAATATTATGTCGTCAGAACAATTGGTTGTTACAGTTACATGCATGGGAAGTATAAGGTTATGAATTGGTTCTCTCGGGCCTTTACGACTACGGGTGCCTGTCCGCCCCAATAGGATTTGAGGCGTGACAACTAAGTTTCCCACCTCTATTTGGGGTCATACTATTTTTCATGTTGCAACACTTATTTGTCTCAGACTGATAAATTATCATAAATTTTTTTCGTACAATTGATTTTGGGTCAAGAGCCTAAAATATCTCATTTGAGAAAACTTAGATGTGCTGTGCATGTTCCTGATGCACTACCACATCACACAAAGATGGGCCTCCAAAAAAGGTTAGGAATATATGTTGGGTTTGAATCACCCTCTGTTATTCGCTACCTTGAACAATTGATTGGAGATATGTTCACTGTTAAATTTGTAGATTGTCATTTTGATGAGTCTATTTTCCTAAAATTAGGGTGAGAAAATAATAAAATCAAAAGAGAAATTTTATGGAAAAATCCATCACTGACTCATCTTGATCCACATGCTTCTATTTGTGAGCAAGAAGTACAAAAGATTATTCACCTGCAGAAAATTGCAAATCAAATGCAAGAAGCATTAACAAATTTTAAAAGGATTACTAAATCATATATTCCTGCAGTGAATGTATCAAGTCAAATTTAGGTTCCTGTAGGACCATCTTCTCGTATCATGAGTAACGAGTCCAAAGCATGCCTAAAACATAGTAGACCATTGGGTTCTAAGGATCAAAATCCTAGAAAAAGAAAAATAAATGGCCAAGATGACACTATGAAAGAATCTCATATGGAAGTTCAAGACTTGAACAATTTTGATATCCCTGAAGGAGTCAATAAGCTTGAATCTCAAAAAAATGAGGAATTATCCATAAATACAAGTGATGATGAACGTAATTTGAAATGATAAAAAATAGTGGTGGATTATGTATTTGCATATAATGTTGCGAAGAAATCATACAAGATAACAAGGATCTTAAATCTCTGTCTGTCACAGAATGTCGACAAAAAATGATTGGCCAAGATGGAAAGAAGCAATTCAATCCGAGTTGAATTCACTTTTCAAGTGTGAAGTTTTTGGGCCTATTATTCAAACATTAAATGGTATTAATCCTGTTGTCTATAAATGGGTCTTTGTGCATAAAAAAAAATAAGAAAAATGAAATACAAAGATATAAGGCATGCCTTGTTGCACAGAAATTTTTACAAAGGCCTGGTGTCGATTATGAAAAGACATACTCTCCAGTTATGGATGTAATAGCATTACGTTATCTTATTAGTTTCACTGTCCATAAGAGACTTGAAATGCATTTATCTTTATGGATCACTTGATAATGAGATAAACATGAAAATTTCCTAAATGCACGAGGCACTTCGGGAAATATATTCAATTAAATTGCAGAGATCATTATATGGTTTGAAGAAATCTTGATGAATGTGGTATAACTGTCATAATAAGTATTTATCTAAAGAAGTTACAAAAATAATGCAATTTACCCATGTGTTTTTGTTGTTCCCAAATGCACATGCAAGTGTATGTGGTCTCACCAAGTAATATAATGTCCTTTTATAAGCCAAGTATTGATCCCTCAGAGATTGTGTTGACTACTATCCAATTCTAGCTCACTATTACGATTAACCAAGTGCTATAGTAATCTATAGAGTTTGGAAGTTAATACTAAGAGTAAACTAAACACTGCAGTAAATTAAAGATTTTGGATAGTAATTGGGAGAAACCTAGGATTAAGGATCTACGAACAATCATACTACACTATAAAAATTCGTAGGTTATGTTAATTATCTTGGTTGTTGATTCACGGGGTTGATAAGAACTTCATTGGTTAGGTTAATTATCTAGGTTGTTGATTCACGGGGTTGATTTTATGATCATTGTCTTTCGAGTCTCTAATCACCAATCTAACTTAGCCCCACAACTACATCATTAAGAGAAGATGTGAGAACTAAGTTAAATGCATTCATATTTCATCCCATAAGTGAACCAAATAGGACCCTTAGGTGTATTCCTATCCTAAATGCAAATTATAACTTTATTCAATTAGAAGATTATAATCTTATTCTATATATCCCATGTTCTATCCTCTTGTTCCTCCTCTCGGGTTCACACAAAGATTATGCATGTTTTTAAGTAAACAAATAGTGATAACAAGGATAAATAAACAACCAAACCAAATCAATTCATAACAATAACACTCATGTTTTTGGCCTTAACCCCAGAAAAAGGGTTTTAGCCACTCATGGACATAATCGTAATCACTATGATTGAATAAATGTTAAAATTCATAAAAAAATCAATGCAATGGAAGAAAAACCAAATTGAACTATTCTCGACCCCCTTCAAGTCCCAAGGTCATCAAGGATGTGTAACATAATATTTAAGGGTCCTATTTATAGGAGGACACAAGCTGCCGATTTTGATATAGCGGCGTGCCACACCTATATCTCGGTGCCTAGGGCCCTTGGCACACCATTATTGCAGTGATATACTGGAATTGACTTCCTAAGATGCTTCCAATGGCATGTCATGACCTTAAAGCAGTGCCTAAGGTTCGTGGAACGCAAATGACTCCAAAACATCCATTTTTGATCAAATTTTGTCCCACGTGTTTATCCATCCATTTCAAGCCTTGTGACGTTGTTTCCAATTGATTTTCAGCTTTTGTATAATACAAATATAATAATGATAAACTCACCAATAAAGTTATAGCAATAAACATCACGAATTATATTTCAAAACAACAAACAATTCAATACACTGAACTAGTAACTTAAGTGAAGAGTACTAGTTTTGTCATTTTGATCTTTTACTTATTGTTTTGTCTCATGGCTTGTTTCAATTGAACCATAAATGGTATAAACAAGTTATTCCACACATAATTACATAATAATACCCTTAGTATCTCATTACACACATTATAATCCATTGAGATCATGTCACATCCCAAAATAATCTCTAGACGTGTCTGACACCCGTTAACACCACTTGTCGGGAGAACCAATCTTCCTTACACTTTACTAGATAATAAACTCTAAGGTAAGATATGTATAGATTCAACGCATCAATAAACAACAAATATTAGTTCAACTAAAATTCCATAATCAAACTATAAATTCAACAATCACTCGAGAACTAATTCTTTGTGCCAAATCTCACACTAAGACTATGGAGCATCTAAAATAGAATTGCATGAGTTCAACCTTCGGGTATGTAAACCCAATGAAAAGAAAAATAAACTAGATAGATAAAGTTGAAACAAAAGCCTCCACGAATAATGTGAAGGCTCACCTTGATAATAGAATCCTTACGAAGAATCCATCACCCACTAGTTTCACCTTGCGTGGTAGAATCTGTAGACATATAAGTAAGGAGTGATATATATATATATATATTTATATATATATATATAAAACCCAGTAAGATCATTGGCTCGCTACTTTAAGTAATCTTAGGACAAGTATTAGAAAGCACAACAACACCAAGAACATAAAGTTATCACACACAAGAATTATATAATAATAAGGTGACCAACGAGGCCCAACAATCCTTCATCAAAAGCCATATATACCTCAATACAATTCATACATACCTTAAAAGTATTGTGTGTACATATTAAGAGTATACACAATACTCAGAAAAGTATACACAATGTCCCAATCTCAAATCAAGAAGAATACACAATGCTCAAGGGAAGCATATACAATGTTTAAGGGAAACATACACAATGCTCCATTAAAATCAAGAAACATACACAATGATCCAATCTTATAGCACACAAACGCATCACATCACAAAATATTTTATAAAGAGAATTTTAATATTCTTGAACATAAAGTATATGCAACCGGACTTGAAGACTACCGGGGCTGCCAAAAACACGTTCGTCCCAACACATGGACCGGGCAGACAAAACACAATTTTATAACAATATTTGAAAAGCAAGCGCTCAAATCTTAAAGTCTTACTTACCTCGCTACCGACACTTTCCTCAACCTCGCAACTCGTAGAACACCAACCAAATATCCTTTAATGGCTTCAATCTACGCAAACATATTAATTAATGATATCAATTATGCTAGTCGGGATCATATTCACATTCAAAATATTAATCAGCATTATTTTAATTCTTTTATTTTATTCTTACTTCATACTTACAGATAGGCCAGTATATAGAAGAATATTTTCTATATTATGAGGCTCTGTTTCAAGCTCAAGTTCACATTTTTCCTTAGCCAATAGTGCTATAATTTAGTTCTTGGTGGATTGATTTTATCATTCCATCCTTTTAGGTTGTCTCCTCATATTTTATTACATAAAGCAAATCAAGGTGAAAACCAATACAAGTGTTAGCCAATAGTGACTCAAAGCTAAACCAATTGTAATGTAGTCTAAGGAACGGTAGGAACTATTTTGGCTAAAAGTAGTGACTAACTTCCTTAAGCGCTTTTGATACATCATATAAACATTAAGACATCTCTATTGACAACCAACTCACCTCATCCACCTTCAACACACATATTTGTTTTGCCCCATCTAATTAAGCTAGTTCACTTACAATGCAGTGGGAGTATTTTCCAGTTGCATCTCATTCAATTTTAAACACTTTTTTTCTTTTCATCACACAACTCCCAATCATAACAAATTAATTTACTACACCAATAGCTACCTCTTGGGGTCTCACTTTCACCTCTTTTCTTTATGTTTTTTCACACTTCTTAAATCATTAAGTTTTCACTAAAGCACTTAAGAGATTTGGATTAATTTTAGGTCAAACAACGAAGGAAAAAGGCCATATATGAGGCTACCAAAGAGTAGGCTAAAGGCTTAATGGGGGCTAACTAGGATTATGCACAAGGGTAGGTCACAAAGGGTATGAAACATGGCTATCCAAGAAATGCCTATATCATATCCTAAACCCACACTCTTTACTTTTCTTTGCACACACCAGGCAAGTTCTAGACATTAGATGCAATAAGAAATATAAGAAAACATATTTCACACATGGAACATGCTCAAGTCAAGTAGGATCATCATATACTCTCAACCAAACTAGAGCCTAGGTGTCTCAAAAGTAATCATTCACACAGTCAACATGCTTTCTATACAAAACCACTTGCATCATGCAATCACATATAACAACTACCAAGAACATCCCACTTATTACCAATACAAATTTTTGGAAAGTTACTCCTAATAATAAAAAGCATACTGGGTTCAAGGGGCGCCCCCATAGAAAAGAACCGAAAAGCACAACCACGGGGTAGCTGAAGTGTGCAACTCCTCAATTGACACCCACAAACGAAAAACTAAAAACCAAAATATTTTTTGATTTTTTTTTAACTTCACAAATTTAAGGAAAAACTAGAAAAACAACTAAGAATTAAGATCCTACAATATCACTTCACCTGAAACATGGGAATTTCCCCACCCACACTTAAAAACTCACTTTATCCCCAAAGTAAACTCAAAAGTAGAGATAGAAATATTCTCTAAGGCCTCTAGGCCTAACTAGTAGCATCTTTTAATATCAATAGAGTTTGGGCCCCCATACTTAGTCTCTACCATGCTTCTTAACTCAAGTCTTTGGTACTTAGACTTCCTATCAACTTGTGACTCAAACCAAAAACAAAAACTACGTGAACTAAAAACTCAAATACTAAAAATAAAACCTAACTTAAATTGAGTTGCCTCCCATGGAATTCCTAATTTAGTATTGCGGCTTGACCCAACATCCCAAACTTAACTGTATTCCTTTATTCTTTTTCTCCTACTTGGAGTCCATATTCTTATTCATTTTTGACCTATTGAGCGTAAACTCTCAAGGACCAAAAATTTTTCAACATTATCCTTTTAAGGCTCACTAATCATCATTACTCTTGGGCTTAGGTGGTGGTGGCTTAGGAAACTCAATGAGAGTGTCTGAAGAGGTCTTTGGTGGTTCATAATCCACCACCCCATACTCATCCACTCCCATCACTGTAATCATGTATAAATATTTATAATAAGATGGTGTGTTAAGTGGTTTATAAACTCTGAAGATTTATTTTTCATCATCTAACATCATTATAAGCGTACCCTCTTTCACATCTATCAATACTTCTTTCATTGCTAAAATAGATGCCTTACGATTTTTGACACCCTATCATCTATATTATAATTTAAAATAATAAAGTCAATAGGGATAATAAACTTACCGACCTTGATGAGTACATCTTTAGTTATTCCTTCAGGATGGACTATGGTTCAATCTGCCATCTGGAGTAACACAGAGCACGATCTCAGCTTTCCCAAACTAAGAGTGTTGAACATTAATAGGGGTATCAAATTGATTTTTGCCTCTAAATAAATCAGCACATGGACCACCTTGTTGTCACCAATCTGAATGGGGAGAGTGAAACTCCCAAGGTCCTTTAGCTTCTTGGGAATTTTATACATCACCACCAAGATACACTCATAAGTAAGTGATACTCTCTTAATTTCCTGCATCTTTATCTTATTTGTCACCATATTCTTCAAGTACATAGCATACTTGGGCATTCTCTGCAGAATATCTAATAGAGAAAGATTAATATGAATCTCTATGAATTTTTCAAAGAACTTCTTAAAGCATTCATCTTTCTTGTATTTTATTAGCCTATATGGAAATAGTGGTGATGTTATTTCCTTCTTAACCACTTTAGCCTTCGGGTACTTAGACTTTCCCAAATTATCAGCAACTTTGTCTGCAACCAATTGAGGAACTAACTCGGTATCTACCTTCTTAGATTTTTTCAAGGGCCTGTCACTAAGCTCCTTACCACTCCTCAAAGTAATTGGCATAACTTTCTTCGAAGGTTCATTATCACTTGGTAAACCACCTTTAGGCTTGGTATTCTATGCTTTTTATAGTTTCCCAAACTACTGCTCTAACTGCTTTTGAAGTACTTCCTTATTTTTTATGTCAGCAATCATCTGTTCTTGGTTAGCTAGGATCTTCTTAAAGTTTCCTATATGTTAATGGATTGTGCATTTTGTTGCTGTTGATACGGCTGATTATTGTTTCAAGAGTAATTTAGTGCCTGAGTTTAGCACTTTTGGATATAGTCATTACCATAATTTGGCCTTTGAGCATTGCCTACAAAGTTTACTGATTCTAGATTTGCACCAGATAAATCTGCAGAATGGCCACTATTGACACATATATTACACAAACCTATGGTATGTTGTACTATATTCACATAATCTTGAGCTGTTGCACTCCTAAATTGCTGAATGAATTCCTTATTTGATTATGCATAGGTGTAAGTTAGGCGGCTAAGGCTATAATGATTTCAACTTCAATCATACTCGCAACCTTTCTCACTAAGCTTCTTGAGGTATGACTATGCCAATCTAGATTTCCTTGTGTAATCCAATTCAACAAGGTGTATAAATCATCATAAGTCTTTTCTAAATCCTGACCACCTACAGCTGAATCTACCAAAATTTTCTTGTTATGGTCAAGTTCCTTAACAAAGATGTGAGCTAATACCCATTGGACTGCTGGTGATGTGGACAATCTCGAAGAAGATATTCGAACCTCTCCCAAACATGATACAGGTTCTCATCTGGCTTATGCTTGAAGCTCAAAATCTCACTGGAAAGTCTTGTAGTCCCGCTAGATGGAAAGAATTAGCTGAGGAACTTTTGAGATAAGTCATCCCATGTTGTGATTAAACCTGCCGACTCACCATTCAACCACTTCTTTGCTTTACCCAAATGTGAAAAGGGTAAAAGTTTTAGCCTCACATAATTAGTTAGCAGAACCATAGGGATAAATGTGTCACTGATCTACAGAAGAGCAAGTAGACCTGTGGATCTTCCTGTGATAGACCGATAAATTTTTCTCTGCTGTGCAAAAGTTGCACTATGTTTTGCTTCTACTCGAATCTACCTCCAGGAGCTAGATTTTGAATAGTAAAGGGCATATTTATCGTGAGTGGAATTGCCACTTTGTGAACTATCCTATTGGCTTATGAGTCTTCAGCTATGAGAGCAGAAATATCATGTTTTTCTTGAATTTATAGGACTTTGTAGAGAAGTAATGCTTTTCTCCTCCTTTGGTATAATCATTTCTCGGGCTCGGGGTATGGTACTACCAACTCCCAATCCCTTGCAATCTTACTAGCCTGTTAACTTATGGCCTGTAAATTCAGAAACCAAGACCAAGTGAAAAGCACTAGAGAAATATAAAAGTAAAACTAAACTAAGACTATTGCCTATTGACAAGTCCTCGACAAAGATGCCAAAAACTTGTTGCACCTATGTGCACACACAAGTGTACATGGTCACACCAAGTAATATAGTGGCCTTTTACTAGCCAATTATCGATCCCTCAGACACTTGTGTTGACAAATATCCCATTCTAGTTCACTATTACGATTAACAAGTGCTATCATAATCGAAAGAGTTTGGAAGTTAAAACTAAGAGTAAACTAAACAATGCGGTAAATTAAAGGATTTGGACAGTAATGGGGAGAAACCTAGGGTTAAGGCTCTAGAAAAATCATACTATGCTATAGAAATACATTTTTTAGGTTAATTATCTTGGTGTTAATTCACGAGGTTGATTGTATGATCATGGTCTTTCGAGCCTCTAATCACCTATCTAGATCAGCCCTAAACCTATATCATTGCGTGAGATGAAAGAACTAATTTAAATGCATTCATATTTAATCTCGTAAGTAAACCAAATAGGGTACTTAGGTATACTCTTCCCCTAAATTTAAATTATAACTTTATTCAATTAGAAGATTACAATTCTATTCTATCTATCCCACATTCTCTCCTCTTATTCCTCCTCTCGGTTCACACAATGATTATAGATTTACTCTAAGGGTTGAAAATCCTTAAAATAGTGATATCAAGGATAAATAAACAATCAAACCGAATCAATTCATAACAATAATACTCATGTTTTTGGCTTTAACCCCATAAAAGGGCTTTTAGTTGCTGATGGACAAAACCATAATTGCAATGATTGAATACATGGTAAAATACTTAAAACAAACCAGAGTAATGGAATAAAAATCCTAATTGAAGTTTAATCCATCATCCCTTTAATACCATGGTCGTCAAGGGTGTGTAATATAATGTTTAAGGGTCCTATTTATAGGACGACAAGCTATCAATTTTGGTATAGCAGCGTGCCAAGACCATATCACTGAGCCTATGGTCCGTGGCACTCACTTATCATGGTGATATGCTGGTATTGACTTCCTAGGATTCTTCCAAGGGTGTGTCACATCCCTAAAGCGGTGCCTAAGGTCTATGCAACACCAATGACTCCAAAACGTCCAAGGGTGTGTCATATATGAGGTTGTCATGATCTATCTTTATGTCGCCAAACATGAGTTTCCAGTGTTCGTCCCTTGGACTCCCATCATCATGGTTAGATATCACACCCCGCCATTATTGCCCAATTAAAACCATTACCATCCAATCAAACTATTATTCTATGTATTTTTAATTAAGGATATTACAAGTGGTATTGTCATACCGATTATATATTGTAAGAAATGTCCATATCCAACCTTACGGGATTCCCATCTACCCCACTGGTAACATTATTTAGTTTACTTGGGGGATTCCCTTGTACCCCTTCAAGTACATAATTATTAAGCTTACTTAGGGGATTCCCATGTACCTCATAAGTATTTCATTATTAAGCTTTGGTGGGGGATTCCCTTGTACCCTACAAGACATTCAACATTTAAACATATTTCATTAATTCATTCACTTAGGTGATTCCCGTATACCCCGCAAGGTCTTCATTCAAATCAATTTCATAGCCATCAAGGCTTTAACATTTAACCACTCCAAACCATTTAAAACCATTCCAAAACCTTTAAACCATTTATACCATTCAAACTACTTAAAACCATGCTAAACCATCCAAATCTATTTAGGGTTCCATTACCAAACCGTACCATGCAATAGTTCTATTGAAAGTTCAATATTAGAGTAAGAACATTCTCTTAGGCATTTTATCAAACATGTTGAGGGAATATATTTAACAAAACCAAAACCCAAGCATAAACCATGAAATTTCGGGTTACACCTGACCAATTAGTTAAACCATAACCAACAAGTACCCAAATATGCAAACCATCACTAAAAATATGTGAAAACACACTTTAAACCAACACTCAACAATATGCACCAAAACCCTCAACATCTATTTCCAAAACCACCATTAATGATTCATAATCAATGTTTAAAACACATTAAAACATGAATTTATTTGGAACTAACAATGAGGGAAAAGTACATGCCTTATTCAAGAAGATTTCGGAGAGAAACTTGACTCAAGCCCTTTGAAAAACACTTGTAGAAACCCTAGCCTCCAATCTTCAAGAGTGAGTTTAAGAGAGTATTTTAAGTATTTTTACTCTTACAAATGAGTTATAAGAGGCCACAAGGGTTATATAATGTGGGGACATAACTATTTGGGGGGGGGGGGGGAATATCTGAACTACCCTCAGCTTAAAAGCTAAAAACTAAGTCTTAGAAGGGTATGACCCAACCCCCTAGCCATACCCTAGGGTATGAGTGGTAGCAAAACTCATAACCTATACATAACCATGGTCCCCAATACTGACCAAAATATGGCCATCTAGGTCTAAATCACAACTTAGAGTACAAAAAGTACCCACAAATTATACCTTGGACAGATTCAACTAGACTAGTCCACAAGCTTCATATAACTTGGTATCATACATCTCGTATCCTTCCATATTACTAGTATGATATTGAGTCATACCTTGGGAAGAACCAAACCCAAAAGACACTGCCTAACATATGAGATGGGTATCCAAAATCATATTTTAGGGTATGATTGGTATCTATGAGTCATACCATGGACGAAATATCCAAAACCCATGAATTTTTGCAAGGGAAAAGGTTTAGGATGTTTTATTCTCCCCCACTAAGGATCATTCATCCTTAAATGATGGGTAAGGGAGAGAAAAAGCACGAGATAACACATTAACACCCATTAAACTTCCCTCAAACCAAATTAGAAAATGAAGACATAAACCAAGATAAGAAGATCACCATATATCCCTAGAAATATTTACACCCCAACACCTCTATTATGACCTCTAACTAAGTTAGAAATCAAAGATACAAGTGAAACCCTTCCTTTCCTATAACCAAGTTCGAAAACCAAGATGATATAAAGAATACGTACCTTATGCACGAGTTTCTAAAATAAAGAGCCAATGTGGATACTTGTACTCCATGTCCCTTTACACATCCCAAATGCTTCCTCATACTTTTTATTCTACCTAGAACCTTCACCTAAGCCACATCGTTTTGTTCGCAACCAGCAAACTTACAAACCCAAACTCTTCACTGGGACCTCCTTAAGGATAAGAGGATTCGAGATATCAATACTGCCTAAAAGAAACAACCAACGAAGGACCATCCACACTTTACCTCAACACAACCACATAGAAAACCAGGTGAATAAAACTTATGCTAGAAAGCTAGTCCAAGTGATACTAGCCAAAGGGCCATCATAGCTTTTGATGATATCATTAGAGGCCCATACATGAAGATTTAAGCTTTGGTCACATTGAGGGTATAAAGACATAGATGGAGGGCTCGTTTTGAGCCTACAATAGAGAAAAACCATGTTTAGAAGATTGCTTGAGAGTTGTGTTGATGCCTACCAAAGGGTTCTAAGAGGTTTCACATTTTGAAGCTTGAGGAAGAAGGAGGGACCACGACTTTAGAGCATTGGATGGGTGTCCTTGGAGTGTAAGCACTCATTAAGGGTGTTTTAGTCTTTTTGTGTCTTTTCTTTACACTCCATAGGAGCCGATTTTCATTAAGGGTATTTTGATTTTTTGTGTAATAAGCTTTAAATAGACTCTTTAGGATTATTTTCTCATTATTTGTTTATGGAAATTTGAAAGACATTGAAAGTTTTCTTCTCTCTTTGAGAGTGTAGTGTAGGGCTTGGCAAAGCCAAGTAGTGTAGGGCTTGAAAAATCCATTATTAATCCTTGCTTAAAAATAGGGATTCTAAGGCAGAGTTGATTCTCTTAGAGGTCATCATAAGAGTTTGGTGTTGTTATTTCGGGTATTAGGGGTCTTATCATTTAATACACGGTTTGATATCCATTTCTTGTAATCTCGTATGTCAAGCTACCTATCTTACTTTATTTCATTTGTTTGTTATCTTATTTCTCTTAGTCTTCATATCTTTAAGTTCATTCTTCTATTATTTGGTATCAATAGCCATGTATTACAATTGTTCCCACAACTCTAAGTCTTGGATTATTGAGTACCTCAAAGAAAATCAACAAAAAAGAGTGTAGAAAATGAAAATCTCACATACAAAATTATTATTAACCCATTTTTGTGTTTGGGAAAAATTTTATATCTTAGATATACTTTATTTTGTGTGTTTTGTGAGTTTCTAGTGCTAGATCCTTGTTTCCTGGCACTAATATAATCTAGATCTAGGATTTGAGCTAAATCGGAGGTGTTTTGAACCATCCACCATTGTTGAGCTTGTGTTTGAAGTAATTTAAGGGTGGGTCATGTTTTGTGGTATTGTGGTTATGACATTTTTGGACTGATTTTGTGATATTTATGTTTGGGTTGGCAAAGAGACCTTAGATCTTTAAGAAAATTTAACCGTTCAAGTGGCCTTAGCTTCCATCATGGTGAAGCTTAATGTTGTGGATAGTCGATTGGGATCAATAGAAGGACATATGTACAACTTATAGGAACATCAAAACTCAAGCCTTTTCACTTCTCAAAACTATCATGCTTCCTCTAATGTCCATGCTTATAATACCTCCACTACTATAACCTCAGAGATACTCCACCAAATACTCAATCTACCAAGGCAAGTGCATTATTATCCCACCCTCTAAGAAGCCTAAATAATCAAAATCCGGTTCGTCCATTACAACCCTAATTCAATCAAGTCAATCAACAATCTCCATAAACCAACCCATTAACCAAAACCTACCACCTTAAATCCCGGATAACCACAATTAACAATCCAAATTAAAGATATAGCAGCTGAGAAACTTTATGAGGGAGATGAAGAGTTGGATAAAGTGGCTCTCTAGGTAGAATTTGTATGGAATAGATGAGGAGCCCATGGGGGAGGATATAGAGGAAAAGGAGGAAGATTTGGTCTAATTCCTCATGGAAGAGGAAACTTAGGAAATTGACCCCAAGTTTAAGAAGATAAACAATAGGATCAAGGAGGAAATATGGGTTGAGACACGAGTCTTAACTCCATCAAGATCACTATTCCTACCTTCAAAATAACTAGTGATCCATCAATCAACTTTGATTGGGAAGTACAATGCAATAGGATCTTCCAACTCAATGAGTTAACCAGACACAAGAAAGCCTCTTAGGCAATTGCACAATTTGATGGGTATGCTTCTACTTTGTGGGATACTTGGTGGGAGACTAATAGGGTGCAACAATGAAGAAATAGTAATATTGACCTTATGGATTGGGATGAATTGAGGGAACATATGAGAGAGAGGTATGTGATAGAAAGGTCAAGCTAGAGCAACTCACCAAGCTCTATAATTTGAGATAAAGAGTTAGAGGTGTGGAAGACTATTATGAAGAGTTCAAAAACTTAATTCTTCATCTTAATATTGTCAAACCATCAAATCATTGTATGGCTCGATTCAAAGGTGGGTTACTCCACAAAATTGCTTCTCAATTAGTTTTCCACAAATTTGAACGACTAAAAGAACTCATTGAAGTGGCCATTGAGGTTAAAAGGAACAACAATGAAAAAAAACTCATTCAATAAAGGCTACGCTTTCTCTACTTCATCCGAATGGAAGAAGAATAAGGATTTCAACAAGTCCTTTGAGAAGGAAATCTCAAGCTATACACCAAAAAATGAAGGTAATCAATCTTCTAACACCAATCCTATAGGTATTGTTTTATTTAAATGTCAAGGTTAGTAATAAGTTAAGTGAATTACCAAATCAAAGGAACATAGTATTGGTGGCAACTGATGCTTATGTTGTTTAGGATAAGGTAAACCAAGAGGATGGTGGTGAGGAAGATACCCAAGAGGGTGAAAACTTTAGGAGTGGAGGGTAAACTATTTGAGTCAAAGGGGACATTAATGTATATAATGTTTTGATGATTAAAGTTTCCCATGAATATGTTTGGCCTGAATAAGGAGATATTATGAATTTTAAATTTATGATGAGTAATAATGATGAGAAACTTTGGTATCATGACAGAGCGGTTAGTGACAAACCAAAGCACTTGTTGTTTTCTACCTTTGGTACTAAAAGATGGAGGTAGAAATTCCAAATTACTATCTTGATCTTCTATTCCCAATCATAAACTCCTTGGTAGGGATGCATGAGAATATAGGCTAACTAGTATTTTTCCAACTTACAAGTTGATGCATAAGTGGGAAATTCCATATTATGCAAGGTTAGAAGGTAAAAGATCAAGATCAAGGCTTTGCTACAAAGGTATGTACCTACCCACTTTTATTTCTAGTGTTCCTTGGAATCATGATGACATTTACCCTAAGGTTTACAATATCTTAAAGATATTTGATTTAAGAACCTACCTATATGGAGTTCATGTCTCACACACCACATTTTGGAATGACTTGAATGTGCATAAAATGTGTGGCCTCCCTAATCCGGATGGCAAATCTATTTGTTGTTTAAAGAAAAGTCTATGCTCCCTACTTGATAAACAACTTGTGTCCCTTGTTTTTTGTCACACGTGTGTGGACATACAAGTTGGATATTTCTTGGAAGGTTGTTAAAGTGAGTGGGATGTAAGGTGCTTAAGATGTTTGTTCTTACCTTCATGTGATCTTGTTCTTGGTAGCACATTAGGTAATCATAGCTCTTATCATTCCATTTATTGGTTAGTGAAAAATATCATTTTAGTGCTAAGAATGTATTGTGTGTAAACATGGTTTGTTGTGAAAGAAAGGGTAGCCTACACCCTTATTACTACTTGATTCTCCCCTTAGTTGTTCCAACATATAATGTTTTTTTTGGTAATCGAGTTAATGGAAATAATTTGGGAGAGTTTCTCGATGCTTATCGTAGCCAACTTCTTCGCACCTTAAATGATGAATTATTTTCCTTGACTTAAAGGATGTATTGTTATATATGAAGTGGGTGTGTTCTTATGTCACGACCCAAAACAGGGACTAGATGTAATAGGTATCCCAAGTCCAACCGGGATTAGGGCATACCCCCTTAACCCAACCTAATGACCTTTCACAGCCTTAGATGAGCTAATTTTAGAGCATATAACAAGATTGCATAAATGCTCTCATGAAGTTTTGGGATAGGGTCACAACCGTGACCGACCGAACCGAGTCTACCTGCATCAAACCAACCATCCATAAAATACCAAACTAAGGAGAATATCAAAACATAATATGACAATTAAACCAAAAATGTAATACATTTGAACAACCAACAATAACGTCAAATGATGTCAGCCCCAACACCAATGCCAATGCTAAGGTTAAGGCCAATACCGATCCTGCCCATACCAACCCCTAGAAGTATCACAAAGCCTCTATCCTAAAGAATACATATATTCGGTTGGGCCATGCCCCTAACCATGGCCAAAACCATTGTCCATAAGAAAAACAAAATGTCTAAGAATGTCCATATTTTGCAATGGAGCCTTCCAGAAAGATGGAAACTCACCACTTCAATCCAAATGTTGTCCCCGTGTCAATCACTATGTAGGAGGAGTCAAACCACCGGTTCCTGCATAGAGTAGGTATACAGCCGCCAGTAGACGGGTTAGTGAATGACTGCTAGGATGTATCTCAAGATAAGGATAATGTTATTCCATTTAAACATCCAAGTAAAACCATCCATGATGCACACAGCCACACATGTATATAGGTTCCGGGAAAGGGAATCTGGGTTTACCATTCATTTAAAACTTTTACCTAGGCTGTGTAACCTTGTTGTTTAACCACATCCATGGGCTGTATGGGTTCAGCTTCCCCTTTTGAAAGAGTCTCAGTATGTGTAGTCATACGACTCGGAAAACTCCCATGGGATGACTAGTAAATCCCTCCTATATAAAACGTGACACTTGTTTGTTATAATCGAAGACCCCTCATATCGGCAAATGTGAGTTTCCAGTTTCGGTCCCCCAGAACCGCCACCTTCCACAGCTTAGTTACACATCTTACCATTAATGCCCAAATTAAAACTATGTCTGTCCAAACAATCCAACTACCATTTATTATCCAAGGCTAATTATTTGTGGTTATCGTCATACCAACCATACTTCCAAGATTTATCCATAGCCAAACCATTTAGGTTAAGGGGACTCTCAAGTGCCCTTTTGCTTATTATATTAACCTCTTGGGAGACTACCATGTTCTCTACAAGCATAACCAATTAGCCTTTAACCTTTGTAAACCATTTAAACCATTTATACTTTCATATATAATCTGATAACAAGCAAGAGTTCCATTTAAAGAAGTCAATGCAATGAACATATCTTTATAAGCATTTTATCAAGCACCTTGTGGGCATAATATAACCAAAACCAATTCAAAAGACCATTAAACCATTATAATGCAATCCAATTGCCCAAAACCATCATTTATGCATATAAAATCATAATTAAACCATAGAAAACCATAACAGAGCCATTATAATCAAAACCACTAATTAATAGTTGAAAACATAAACCTTGCAACATTGAAACCATGAAAACATCCATAAAATCCATGCCTCTTTAGAAATAAGTAGGGAAGAGACACATGCCTTAAACTGGGGAAGATGATGGAAGAAAATCCCCAAAGCAATCCCCAAAGCAACCCCAAAGTAAAAACCCTATCTCTCTTGCCCTAAAAGCTCTTAAGAGAATTATGATGTGTTTTATAATAGTTTCTAAGTATTAATAAATAGAATAATAGGGTAAATAACATCCTAAGTGTATTAGAAGATGTGGGCCATAATCAGGGTAAGTAGAGAAATGTCCAGAATACCCCACTTAAGTCCCTTAAAAACCCATCACAAGGATTCAATTGACCCACTTACGAGTCGTACTATTCCGTATGATTGGGTTTTGCCAGTCCTATCCAAGCCTTAACATTTGGAGAAGACACTGTCCAGCATACGACTCATCCAACTAAGTCATAACCTTAGCATACGACCAATACCCATGATCCCTATCCCTGGCAGAATGAATTACCTGGAGGATCAAACACTAACCTCCATACGAGTAACCGATACGACTCGTATCCCTAAGTCATTACCATTCCATTGATCCAAACCATCCCACCAACTAACACTGGTTAGCTTACGACAGGATAATTCCATTCATACCCTAGTATACCGTTCATACCCTGGAGTCATATTGGATTTGGAGAACGGATTCAAGGAAAAATTTCTAAGGCCAAAACCCAGGATGTAACATTTCCCCCACTAGGAACATCTATCCCCAAATGATGGATAAGGTAGGGCTAACCACACACAGAGTTATTTGCTTTATCAAACATATTCCCAGCCTTCATCAAAGTTCAAAAACAAAAAAGCAAATACAATAATTTTTCCTTTAACAAACTCAAAAAATAAAGATATGTTCAAGAACACATACCTTCCATACGAATACCAGGAGCAGAAAACAAGAACAGATACTTGGACATTATGTCCTTTTCTGCTTCCCACATTGTTTCTTCTACCTTATGGTTTTGTCACAAAACCTTAATCGAAGCCACATCCTTGGTCCGTAAACTGACAAATTGACCTATCCATTATCTCATTTGGGACCACTTTATAAGACAGAGAATCTGAGAAATCCAACCCTTCTAAAGGAACGACCAAAGAACGATCACCAATACACTTCCTCAATATGTAAACATAAAAGACCGAATAAACCAAACCCGAAGTAGATGGGAACTCCAACTCATAAGCCACATTACCAACTCTCCATGAAATCATATAAGGACCAATAAATCGAGGACTGAGCTTCCCCTTCTTTCCAAACCACACTACTCCCTTCATTAGAGACAACTTTAGGAACACCCTGTCGCCAACCTCAAACTCCAAATCTCTATGCCTAACATCCGCATAAGACTTTTGATGACTCTGAGAAGCTTTAAGCCTATACCTAATCACTTTCACCTTCTCCATAGCTTGATACACCAAATCAGGACAAAAAAAATCCACCTCACCAAGTTCAAACCATCCAATAGGAGATCTATACCTCCTACCATACGATGCCTCAAAAGGAGCCATACTAAAGCTAGAATGATAGCTATTGTTGTAACCAAACTCTACCAAAGGTAGATGCTCAACCCAAATGTCACCATAATCAATTACGCATTCCCGAAGCATAACCTCCATTGTCTGAATTGTTCTCTCTGCTTGCCCGTCCAACTGTGAATCAAAAGTCGCACTCAGACTAACCTTAGTCCCCATTCCTTTCTAGAAAGACCACCAAAAATAAGATGTAAACTGCATACCACGATAAAAAATAATCGAAATAAGCACCCCTTACAGCTACAAAATCTCTTGAAGATACAACTTTGCATAATCTTCCACCGAAAAGGCAGTCTTTACAGACAAAAAGTGAGCAGACTTAGTCATCCTATCCATGATGACCCAAATCAAATCGAATTGGTTCCAAACCAAGAAAGACCGATAACAAAATCCATATTGATCATCTCCAACTTTTATTTAGGAAACTCTATTTCTTGATGCAACCAACTAGGCCTCATGTGCTCAACCTTAACCCGTTGATACACCATGCACTTGGCCATAAAATCAACTATATCTCTCTTCATACCATTCCACCAATATATCTCTTGAAGATCATGATACATCTTTGTCGAGCTAGGATGGACAACATAGTATGACTCATGCGCCTCATCCAAAACCCTTTGTCGCAACACGTCCACATTTGAAACACACATCCTCCCTAGGTACCATAAAGTACCATAACCAATAATCTCAAATACCGCCACCTTTTTCCCACCAATATCACACATAATTTTCATCAAGACCAGATACAACACTCTTTTCTCCTTAATCTCTGCACTAAGAGATGATCGAACCACTTATTTTACCATTACACCACCATCCTTGGAATCTAAGAGACGAACTTCAAGATTGGCCAAGCGGTGGATATCCTTCACCAATTCCCACTTTCCTTCCTCCACATAAGACAAACTTCCCCTAAACAACCTATTAAGAGCATCAACAACCACGTTAGCCTTACCCAGGTGGTAGTAAAAACTTATAATGTAATCCTTGAGAAGCTCAAGCCATCTTATTTCCCTGAGATTAACCTCTTTCAGTGTGAACATGTACATAAGACTCTTATGATCTAAAAAGTTATCTACATAAACACCATACAGATAATGCCACCATATTTTTAAAGCAAACATAACCGCTAATAGCTCCAAATCATGAGTAGGATAATTTCTCTCATGCACCTTCAACTACCTAGAAGCATACGCAATCATCTTACTATATTGCATTAAAACCTAACCAAGCCCTACCCAACATGCATCGCAATAAACCACAAGCCCATTATTTCCTTTTGACAAAGTCAAAATTAGAGTTGAAGTCAGCCTATCCTTCAACTTCTCAAAACTCCACTCACAAGCATTTGACCAAGAAAACTTAACCTTTTTCTAAGTTAACTTAGTCAAGGAGCAGCTATCGATGAAAAGCTTTCCATAAACTCCTTATAATCCCCGTCTAAATCCAAGAAGCTCCAAATATTGGATGGAGTTGTAGGCCTAGGCCACCCCTTCATCGTAGAAACCTTTTGAGGACAACCATTATACCTTTGGTAGAAATAATATGACCCAAAAAAGTTATGACATTCAACCAAAACTCGCACATAGAGAACTTGGTAAACAACCATTGTTCCTTTAAGGTATACAACACCTCACAGAGGTAACTGGCATGATCCACCCCACTCCTTGAATACATCAAGATATCATCAATAAACAGAATGACAAAGAGATCCAAATAGTGCCTGAACACCCTATTCATCAAATCTATAAATGTCACCAGAGCATTGGTCAACCCAAATGACATCACCAAGAACTCAAATTGCCTATACCGAGAACAAAAAGCTATCTTAGGGATATCCACCTTCATAATCTTAAGCTAATGATACCTAGATCAAAGATATATCTTGTAAAAGAATTTGGCACCCTACAACTGATCAAATAGATTATCTATCCTTGGGAAAGGATACTTGTTCTTGACCGTTACCTTGTTCAACTACTTGTAGTCAATGCACATCCAAAGGGAACCATCCTTCTTGCGCACAAACAATACTGATTCACCCAATGATAAAAAACTAGAATGAATAAATCCTTTATCTAGAAGATCCTTAATTTGCTCCTTGAGTTCCCTTAACTCAGCTGGAGCTATTCTATATGGAGGATTATATATTGGATGAGTTCCCGAGAGCAAATTAATACAAAACTCTATTTCCCTATAGAGAGGAACACTAGGAAGATCATTTGGAAAGACCTCTGGAAACTCATTAATTACCAAAACTGACTGCAAAGAAGGACCTTCTGAGTTAGAATCTTTAACCTTAACCAGGTGATAAAGACACCCTTTAGAGATTAACCTTCGAGATCTAAGATAAGAAATAGATCTCCCCATAGGAGCTAAAGAAAAACCCTCTTATTCTATTTTTGGCTTACCAGGGAACCTAAAGATGACCTTACAAGTTCGAAAGTCTAAAGACATATAACTAGAATGAAACTAGTCCATACCTAAAATCACATCAAAATCCACCATCCCCAACTCAAATAGATCTACTAAGGTCTGCCTGTTATCAAAGAATACCCCTATAGACCCATTCAACAATGATCGAGTCTCCTACCGGGGTAGAAATAAAAAAAGGGTTCAAAACAATTTATGTAACAAAACCAAAAGACACAGTTATATACGGAGTCATAAGAAAGAGTGTATCCTAGATCAAGCAAATAATATACATCACAGGAAAAAAATTGTAACATACCAGTAACAATATCAGGTGATGGCTCAGATTCCTACTGGGACGCCAAAGTATACAAACTGTTCCGACCAACACTAGAACTAGGAGCAGTAACAGAAGCATATGCCATACCACCAGGTGTAGGAGTAGAAGATGAACCTACCAAAATCTTATTAGCTCCCATAGAAACCTTGTTGATCGGTACCTGACCAGTGATGACCACAACAGAATTGACAAAGAGGGCATGAATAAACAAACTAGCCTCTACCTACCTGAGATTGGACAGCCTATGTCCAAGAATTGTTGACCTTGGTGACGCCTATCGCCTGACTGCTTTCTACCACTTTCTATTTTTTCTACCACTTTCTACCATATCTACCACCCTAAGACTGCATGCTTCACTGATCAGAAAACCTGCCCCGCTTCCCCTTCTTATCCCCAAATTTTGCCTAGTTTCTCTTCTCATTCTCAACATACTGCATATTAAATGTCAACCTAGCCTATATCCCTAATGAGTAAACCAATCTTTCTATCCAAAATTAAATCTTTATTTAACCCATAAGGAAAATTCCTCATTTTTGACCTCATTTCAACCACTAAATTAGGAGTATACCTTGATAACTGATGAAATTTCAAGGAATATTCCCTCATATACATCCTCATTAGCTTGAGGTTCACAAACTCCCCTATCTTAGCTTTCCTCAATTCTTGAGGAAAGAAAAGATCCATTAAGCCATTAGAAAAGGCCTCCCATAACCCTTCCTCTTCTATATCACCCTTATCTCTATCCCACTTCTCATACCACTAATAAGCAATATCTTTGAGCTGATAAGATATAAAGCTAACTCCTTCCACATCAGAAGCCTGCATAACCCAAAATATCTTCTCCAGTTTATCTAAAAAGGCCGGTGGGTCTTCTTCCACCTTCACTCTGATAAAAGTAGGAGGAACTATCATCATAAATTGACTAACACTTATTGCCTTAGCAGATAAAGCACTAGCCATACCCCATTCAGCCTGAGTAGCAACCACTTGAGCAATAACATGAATAGACTGACAAAACTCTATATTCTTTAAGTTACCCTGAGGGACCTGAGGAGTAGTAGGAGGAATAAGAGGAACTCTAGAAAAATTAGGAATAGGACCATGAGATTGAAGATGTACTCCAGATGTAGGAGGTATCCCTTTGGTATTATTTGCAGATGGGACAGAAGAGTTTTCTTGTGTTCCAAATCTAGGAGGCAAGATCTAAAAGACAAACAATCGAGAATTAGAGAAGATTCTAGAACTGAGAATTTTAAGAAAAGAAAACATTCCTAAATTTCTCGTAGCCTCTTTCTTATGAGTGTGACGTGCTTCACACCCCTAAAAGAGACTCGACTCGACATGGATTTGTGGACTTCCAAATTGACCATGAACCTAAAGATTTGTTACCAACTTGTCACAACTTGAAATAGGGCCTACACATAATAGGCATCCCAAGTCCAACCAAGATCGTGGACTGCTCCCTTAACCAAACCTAACCACTTTCACAGCCTTAGATGAGCTAAATTTTGAGTATATAACAAGATTTCATAAATGCTCTCATGAAGTCTCTAGGATAGGGACACAATCGTGACCGGCCTAACCGAGTCTACCTGCACCAAACCATCTATCCATACCATACCAAACCAAAGAGAATATCAAAACATAATATGAAAATTAAACACAAAATATAATAGGATAGAACAACCAACAATATCATTTAATAATGTCAGCCCCAACACCAATGCCAATGCTAAGGCCAACACCAATATCGATCCCATCCATATTAATCCCCAAAAGTGTTTTAAAGCCTCTATCTAAAAGAATACAAATATTTGGTTGGGACATGCCCCAAACCATGGACAAAACCAATATCTAAAACAAAAAGAAAATTTCTAAAATTGTCCATATTATGAAATAGAGCCTTTCAGAAAGATGTAAGCTTACCATTTTAATCTAAATGTTATCCCCAAGTCAATCATTTTCTAGGAGGAGTCAAACGGTCAATTGTTTCATAGCATGAAAATACAACTGCCAGTAGATGGGTTAACAAATGACCACTAGCATATATCTTAAGATAAGGATAAAGTAATGCTATTTAAATAACCCAGTAAAACCATCCATGATACATACAACCATATATATATATAAGTGCTAGGAAAGGGAATCTGGGTTTACCATGCATTTAAAACCATTACCTAGGTTGTGCAACCTTGCTATTTAACCATACCTATGGGCCGTATGGGTTCAGCTCCATAATACCCCACATTTTTCTAAGCTAGGAAGTGAATAAGTATTCCTACATATGAAAACTCCTATCCTGTGATTCATACTTGAGTAAATGAATATCCTAGTGATATTATAGCTTATGATGCATTAAGTATGTTCATATGAGTCACTTAAGTTAATACAAGCTAAGAGTTTTTGAATCTATCAAGTTTTAGTGTTTGATTTTGCAAGGATCATCTTTCAATGAGTATAACTCAATGTTAATGTGGCATTTTGGATGATTTAGACCCAAAAAATTGTAGATAACCGAATTAGCTTTCCAACGATACCAATTTTTCCTTAATCCAATACCTGAGCAAAAAGTTATACCCTTTTTCGTGAGAGACGGTAAGCATAGGCGATTGGTTAGGCGCCACCCAACCCAAGCATAGGCGATTGGTTAGGCGCCGCCCAACCCAAGCATAGGAGATCACTTGGACGCCGCCTAAGTCAATTCCAGGTGCCAAAAATACTCCGCTTTGAGTTATTTTAAAGGTAATTAAGTCTTTAAATACTCCTTACACGTCCCTAAACTTAACCCTACAAAATATATAGCCTCTAAACACATTGCAACCCTATTTTAATCTCAAATCTCATCATCCAAGATCACTAAAAGAGAAAAACAACTAGATTTGCATAATTAAGCTTGAAAATCCAATTTCTAGGAAATTTCTCCATCAATCATCAAGAATCTTCCTTCTAAGGTATGCATAGTGTTCATCAACGGATTTCTTTTGTCTGTGGAGTTCAAGAATCAATCTTTAAAATACAAAAGCTTGGTTGATTGTGGTGATATGATCATACCTATGTTGATGCTTGTTTGTTTTGCTATATAATTGTATACGTGAGTCGATTTATGGATCCCTTTCATCCATAAACCTCAAAAACCCTCTTTTTCATTATAAAGTATTATTTCTATATTATTGGGTGTTGATGATCATGTTGTTGATATTGGGTGATTCCCAAGATGGAATCTTTATATGTTTTTATGAATTCATGATATCATATGAGTTGAAAACATGTAAGTTTGGTTGTTCATGATGTATAATTTGATGATTTCACCTATGCTTAAGATATACATGTAAGGTGTTTGATAAAATGCCTAAGGAACTAGAAATCATGCAATATATCTAAATTGTGACTAAGTGAAGGATTCGTGATATGCCCTTACGTTCCAATGACTTCTATGTTGATCATACGCCTTGTAAATGTTGTTGGAATACTCATGAACTATTCTTATGAGATTATGCTATGTTTACTTGCAAATCCTACATATGAACAAGATGTATGATAACCATGCAATCCACATGAACTTCCAAGCTATTGGTATGTGTTGCCAATATGATTATGCAATGAACATAATATTAAGATTGTGTAGGTATTTCCATGTGATATGAAATCCTTTCCATGCAATACATTGTTGATAACCATGCTTAGTATGAGATCCCTACTTATGATATTATAAATTATGGACTTTACTCTTATGATCAAGTCAGTCATGTGTGTCAGTTTCCTTCCATCGAGTCCTGGGGGTATTTGTACCCAAAAACTATAGATGTGTCCCTAGACCCATGTCATGTTTCACGATATCTAAACTCAAGATATGATTTCATAGACTTCAGTCAGTCATATAACTCAGGAAAACCTTATGATCTTAGTCAGTTTTCAGATATCAGTAACATTCCGCCAGTCAACAGAATTTAGTAAGATTAAGTCATGCACAGTCCGTTATTTATGTCCAGTCCCTTCAGATGGGAGTAGAGGTTAGCACCGAGTGAACCCAAGGATGGGAACTCACCCACCAGTTTAGGGTGTGATTCTTATTAGTCATCCTTGTGTTGCAGAACTACGTATCCAATGTAGGTTGAGACATCTTTACCCATCAGATTAGGGTTGATGAGGTGGCTTAACCCGTCAGTTTAGGGTTCCCACCGTTCTCATTGAGTACCTGCCAGATAAGGGTCACTCAAGGCTTTCCTTACCCATGTCATGGTATTGATACCCCTCCAGTCAGGGTAGAGATTGGACCCCAGCTTAGCTATAACGGCATACATGGGGCATGTTGGTTAAAAACTATTTCCCACAGTTTCAGTATCAGTCTCAGTAAAAGAACTCAGGGCGTTCTTCAGATTTCAGTATCTACAGGACTATCAGACACAATCGTCCATGTTATTAGTTTTAATATCAATCATGACAGTTATCAGTAAACCATGTATTAGCTTACAGGACATGCTATCACGTATTCACGGTCCTAGTTTCTATATATATGTGTTTGCACTCCCACGTTCATATTAGTCAGTCAGTGTTGTTCATGCATGAAACCCTTTATGTTTAGCCTACCTTCCTTGTATACTCAGTACTCTAGTTGTACTGATGTATTTGTGCTATGGTGCTTTCGTTTCATGTTACACCATAGGTTTTAAGACACGAGCTCCAGCCCAGCAGTAGTGGTAGCATTCAAGTTGCAGAGACACAGTGAGTCCTCATTGATTCAAGGACAGTATGATTTGATTCATTTATTTATTTCTTCAGTTCAGTTTTATGGAGTTAGTTGGAGACATGTTTCTTCAACTCCTTATTCAGATAGTTTAGAGGCTTTCAGATTTATGTTCAGATTGAGTTGTTTTAGGTATTTTCACCCACAGGGTTTTATTCAGTTGAACCTTATGGCCTTATAGTTCTATGTATTCCACATTGTTATATCATGATTTTTAGTATATAGGTACAGATATCAGTCATGGGTTAGCTTTTGGTCCCTTGGGGTTATGAGCATCGTGTAGCATTCTGATTCAGCAAATCGGGGTGTTACAAACTTGGTATCAGATCCTAAGGTTTAATCGAGTCCTAGGAAGTCTGAAAGCCGCATCTAGTAGAGTCTTGTACATGGGTGTATTGCGCGCCACATTTATGTGTGGGACGTAATAAGATATTTTATGAACAGTCCCATTTCTTCATTATTCATGTTATGCTAGTGAGCATAATCAGAAGTTAAACTCTCAGTCTAATCCATTTGTCTCTTATTCCAGACCATGGCCCCAAAGAGAAGAAACCAACCAGCTCCTCAGCCCGAAGATCCTTTGGGCGAACATGTTTCCCATGCAGAGTTTAAAGCCACATTTACCATACTTGCTCAGTCCATGGCTATACAGAATGAATGGCCACCAGTCATTCCAACCAATCCAGTGGCCACTCCCAAAGCAGCTAGGGTTTGGGACTTCACCCGGATGAACCCTCCATCTTTCCATGGGTCTAAGTCTGATGAGGACCCTCGGGAGTTCATTAACCAAGTCCAAAAGGTCATCGACATCATGGGTGTTACTTTTATTGAGAGTGTTGAGTTAGCCTCCTATAGTTATAGTATGTTGCTCATGATTGGTACAAATAGTGGAAGTCTGAGAGGTTAGATGATACAGGCCCTATCGAGTGGGAGGAATTTGTCATGGCCTTCTTAGATAGATTCTTTCCCCAAGAGCTAAGGAAAGCCAAATTTATTGAGTTCATCAACCTTAGGCAGGGGAATATGACGGTTAGGGAGTATTCTCTCAAATTTACGCAGCTAGCCAGGTATGATCCTCATGTGGTTGCAAACAATAGAGCTAAGATGAGCAAGTTTGTGTCAGAGGTCAATGATAGTGTTGTAAATGAGTGTAGGTCTGCGATGCTGATCGATGATATGACCTTAGAAAGACTCATGACCCATGCCCAAGAAGTACAAGAGCAGAAGTTTAAGAAAATGGAAAGGCAGAACAAGAGAGCAAGGTCAGGTAACTTCAACTTTGCTCACCCTAAGCCAGATGCAGGAAACCGTTCATAGTTTCGCTCTAAGTCAGCCGTTACAGCTCCTTTCTCTGCCAGTGCTCCAGTGTCGAAGATCAGAGATGGTAATAGAGACAAAGCTCCAGGCTCTAAATCTCAGGGCAGTGTTAGCAGTGCCCAAATAAATCCCTTTTGTCAGACTTATGGTAAGAACCACAAGGGAATTTGTAGAGCCGATAGTGATGTCTATTATGGTTGTGCCAAGCCAGGCCACAGGATTAGGGAGTGTCTGCAGTCAAGTCTTCAGGGTCAGCAAAATTATTCTACAGCTCAGTCCAGTCACTCGAACCAACAAGGTGCCAATTCTAGTGCTACCAGTGGGCAACACCCAAACAGACTCTATGCTCTTTAGTCCCGGTAGAATCAGGAAAATTCTCCTGATGTCATTACTGGTACGTTATAGATTTTCCATGTTTATGTTTATGATTTGCTAGAACCAGGTGCATCCTTGTCTTTTGTTACTCCATACATTGAAGACAATTTTGGAATCAGTCCCGAAGTCCTAGCAAAGCCTTTCTCAGTCTCTACCTCAGTGGGTAAAACCATCATAGCCCAACGGGTATACAGGAACTGCCCGGTTATGATATCTCAGAAATCCATGTCAGCAGATATAGTGGAGTTAGATATGACTGATTTTGATGTCATTCTCGGCATCGACTGGATTCATTCCTGCTATGCCACTGTCGACTGCAGAAATAGGATAGTTCAATTTCAGTTCCCGAATGAGCCCGTCCTAAAGTGGAAGGGTAGTATTTCAGCGTTCAAGGGTTAACTTGTTTGGTACCTTCGGGCATTGAAAATAATTTCTAAGGGGTGTGTGTATCATCTTGTGCATGTTAAAGATTTCAGTTCTGAATATCCCCGCCTCAAAACAGCCCCTATTATTAATAAATACTCAGATGTCTTTCCCGAAGATATTCCAGGCATTCCTCCCGAAAGGGAAATAGACTTTGGCATAAACCTTGTTCCAAATACTCAACCTATTTCTATTCCGCCATACAGAATGGCACTAGAAGAACTCAAGAAACTGAAAGATCAGTTAAAGGATCTCTTAGATAAGGGATTCATCAGACCCAGTATTTCCCCATGGGGTGCGCCAGTATTATTCGTGTGCAAGAAAGAAGGTCCTCTCAAGATGTGTATTGATTACCATTAACTCAACAAGGTCACGCTCAAGAACAGATATCCTCTTCCCAGGATTGCTAATCTATTCGACCAACTTCAAGGTGCTAGTTACTTCTCTAAGATAGACCTCAGATCAGGCTATCATCAGCTCAGAGTTAGAGAATATGACATTCCGAAGATAGCTTTCTGTACTCGGTATGGTCACTTCAAATTTTTAGTCATTCCATTTGGTCTTACCAATTCCCCTGCAACTTTTATAGATTTGATGAACCGTGTGTTCAAGCAGTACTTGGACATGTTTGTCATAGTCTTCATTGATGATATTCTGGTCTATTCTTGTACAGAGCATGATCATGCAGACCATCTCAGGATTGTTCTTCAGATTCTCAAGGATCACCAATTATTTGCTAAGTTTAGCAAGTACAAATTTTGGCTAAGATCAGTAGCATTCCATGGCCATATTATTTTTGGTGATGGCATTAGAGTAGATACTCAGAAAATCGAGGTAGTAAGAAACTGGCCTAGACCTGTATCTCAATCAGATATTAGGAGTTTCTTAGGTTTGGCTGGCTATTACAGACGGTTTGTCGAGGTATTTTCTTCTATTGCATCTCCCATGTCCAGATTGACTTAGAAGAAGATTAAGTTTCAGTGGCCAGATTCATGCGAGAAGAGCTTTCAAGAGTTGAATACTTGACTCACCTCCGCTCCAATTCTAGCTATTCCATATGGTTTAGACGGCTTTGTAGTCTATTGTGATGCATCCAGAGTGGATTTAGGTTGTGTCCTCATGCAGCATGGTAAGGTCATAGCCTACGCCTCCAAACAGTTAAAGCTACGTGAGAAGAATTATCCTACTCATGATCTTGAGTTAGCAGCGGTAGTTTTTGCCTTGAAGATTTAGAGGCATTATCTCTATGGAGTTCATATAGATGTCTTCACAGACCATAAAATCCTCCTTACACGTCCCTAAACTTAACCCTACAAAATATATAGCTTCTAAACATATTGAAACCCTATTTTCATCTCAAAGCTCATATCCAAGAGCACTAAAAGAGAAAAACAACTAGGGTTGCATAATTAAGCTTGAAAATCCGATTTCAAGGAAATCCCTCCGTCAATCATCAATAATCTTCCTTCTAAGGTATACGTAGTGTTCATTCATGGATTCCTTTCATCTGTGGAGTTCAAGAATCAATCTTTAAAATATAAAAGATTGGTTGATTGTGGTGATATGATCATACCCATGTTGATGCTTGTTTGTTTTGCTATATAATTGTATGTGTGAGTCGATTTATGGATTCCTTTCATCCATAAAGCTCAAAAACCCTCTTTTTCATTGTGAAGTATGATTTCTATATTGTTGGGTGTTGATGATCATGTTGTTGATATTGGGTGATTCCCAAGATGGAATCTTTATATGTTTTTATGAATTCATGATATCATATGAGTTGGAAACTTGTAAGTTTGGTTGTTCATGATGTATAATTTGATGATTTCACCTATGCTTAAGATGTGTATGTAAGGTGTTTGATAAAATACCTAAGGAACTAGAAATCATGCAATATATCTAAATTGTGACTAAGTGAAGGATTCATGATATGCCCTTACGTTCCAATGACTTCTACGTGGATCATACGCCTTGTAAATGTTGTTGGAATACTCATGAACTATTCTTATGAGATTATGATATGTTTACTTGCAAATCCTACTTATGAACAAGATGTATGATAACCATGTAATCCACATGAACTTCCATGCTATTGGTATGTGTTGCCAATATGATTATGCAATGAACATGATATTAAGATTGTGCAAGTACTTTCATGTGATATGAAATCCTTTCCATGCAATACATTGTTGATAACCATGCTTAGTAAGAGATCCCTACTTATTATAAATTATGGACTCTACTCTTATGATCAAGTCATGTGTGTCAGTTTCCTTCCATCGAGTCCTGGGGGTACTTGTACCCAAAAACTATAGATGTGTTCCTAGACCCATGTCATGTTTCATGATATCCAAACTCAAGCTATGATTCCATAGACTTCAGTCAGTCATATAACTCAGGAAAACCTCATGATCTTAGTCAGTTTTCAGATATCAGTAACATTCCGCCAGTCAATAGAATTTAGTAAGATTAAGTCATGCACAGTCCGTTATTTATGTCCAGTCCCTTCAGATGGGAGTAGAGGTTAGCACCGAGTGAACCCAAGGATGGGAAATCACCCACCAGTTTAGGGTGTGATTCTTATTAGTCATCCTTGTGTTGCAGAACTACGTATCCAATGTAGGTTGAGACATCTTTACCCATCAGATTAGGGTTGATGAGGTGGCTTAACCCGTCAGTTTAGGGTTCCCACCGTTCTCATTGAGTACCTGCCAGATAAGGGTCACTCACAGGCTTTCCTTACCCATGTCATGGTATTGATACCCCTCCAGTCGGGGTAGAGATTGAACCCCAGCTTAGCTATAACGGCATTCATGGGGCATGTTGGTTAAACACTACTTCCCATAATTTCAGTATCAGTCTCAGTAAAAGAACTCAGGGTATTCTTCAGATTTTAGTATATACAGAACTATCAGATACAGTCATCCATGTTATCAGTTTCAGTATCAGTCATGATAGTTATCAGTAAACCATATATTAGCATACAGGTCATGCTATCACGTATTCTCAATCCTAGTTTCTATATATCTGTGTTTGCACTCCCACGTTCATATTAGTCAGTCAGTGTTGTTCCTGCATAAAACCCTTTATGTTCAACCTACCTTCCTCGTATACTCAGTACTCTAGTTGTACTGATGCATTTGTGCTATGGTGCTTTCTTTTCATGTTACACCATAGGTTCTGAGACACAAGCTCCAACCCAGCAGTAGCGGTAGCATTCCAGTTACAGAGACACAGTGAGTACTCATTGATTCGAGGACAATATATTTGATTCATTTATTTATTTCTTCAGTTCAGTTTTACAGAGTTAGTTGGAGACATGTTCCTTCAACTCCTTATTCAGATAGTTTAGAGGCTTTTAGATTTATGTTCTGATTTACATTCAGATTGAGTTGTTTTGGATATTTTCACCCACAGGGTTTTATTCAGTTGAACCTTACGGCCTTACAGTTCTATATATTCCGCATTGTCATATCATGATTTGCAGTAAACAGGTATATATATCAGTCATGGGTTAGCTTGTGGTCCCTCGGGGTTATGAGCACCGTGTAGCATTCCGGTTTAACAAATCGGGGTGTTACAAGCTCCCCTCCTGAAAAAGTCCTAGTACGTGTAGTTGCAGTCGCACAACCAGAAAATATCCCATGGGATAACTAGTATATCCCTCCAATATAAAATATGACACTCACACGTGGTCATTAAAGACCACTCATATCGGCAATATGAGTTTTTAGTTTTGATCCCCCCAGAACCTCCATTTTCCATGACTTAGTTACACATCCGCCATTAATGCCCAAATTAAAACCATGTCCAAACGATCTAATTGCTATTTATTGTCAAAGGACAATTATTTGTGGTATCATCATACTAATTATACTTCCATGATTTATCCATAGCCACACTATTTAGGTTTAGGGGACTCTCAAGTGCCCTTTCTATTTACCATACTAACCTCTTAGGAGACTAACATGTTCTTCACAAGCATAACCAATTAGCCTTTAACCTTTGTAAACCATTTAAACCATTTATAGTTTCATATATAAGCTGAAAACAAGCAAGAGTTTCATTTAAAGAAGTCAATGCAATGAACATATCTTTATAAGCATTTTATTAAGCACCTTGGGCATATAATATAACCAAAACTAATTCCAAATACCATTAAACCATTACCATACAATCCAATTTTCAAAAACCATTATTTATGCATATAAAATCATAATTAAACCATAGAAAACCATAAAAGAGCCATTATAATCAAAACCACTAATTAATAGTTGAAAACATAAACCTTGCAATATTGAAACCATGAAAATATCCATAAATCCTTACCTTTTTAGAATTAAGAAGTAATGAAGCAACACATGACTTAAACCGAGAAAGATGATGGAAGAAAATCACCAAAGCAAGCACTAAAGAAATCCCCAAGTTGAAACCTTAGCTCACTTTCCCTAAAAGCTCTTAAGAGAATTATGATGTGTTTTAGAATGCTTTCTAAGTGTTAATGAATAGAATAATAGGATAAATAACCTCCTAAGTGTATTAGAAGTTTGGGCCATAATTAGGGTAAGTAGGGAACTATCCAAAATAGCCTCACTTAAGTTCCTTACACACCCATCACAGGGATATAACTAACCGTCTTACAAGTCGTATCCTTTCTTACGATTGGTTTCCACCAGTCGTACCCAGGCCTTAAATTTTGGATCAGACACTGTCCAAAATACGACTCATCCAACCAAGTCGTAACCTAGAATACAATCCATACCCATGATCTGAATCCCTGGCACAATGAATTACCAGAAGGATCAAACACTGCCCACTATCTGAGTCACCGATACAGCTTGTACCAAGCCTTATGAATCATACCCATAAGTCGTGACCATTACAGTGATCAAAAACCCACCAACTAACACTGTTTATCTTACAACAGGACCATACTGCTTGTACCCCAGCATACAGCTTATACCCTAAACTCGTAGTGGGTCCAGAGAATGAATTTCAAGGAAAAATTTCTATGGCCAAAACCCAGGATGTAAAATCTTGACATGGATATATTGATATTAACCATTATGGCAACCCTTAACTTTAAGGATGTATTAGTTGTGTTTTCTTCTCATGTTCTTAAAGGTTAGAGATTCAATGTAAATATTCTTTAGGAAGAAGAGGATGATACAATCAAAATTGCCTATGGACCTTTGTGTAGGATTAATGCAAGTGCCAACCCCTCAAGGCCGTTCATAAGGAGCCAAGCCAAAGAAATTCAATAACTTCAAGCTTTGTTCATACACTTGAAGGTTTGTGAAGTTGTTGTAGATTCGGCCAAGGGAGGGAATGCATTGTTTTGTGAAGAAGGGACTTGAAGAGTCTATATTCTACAAGGGGAAAGATGGACCTTCCACTTTATATTCCAACACTCAAGGGGCCCGCTTCTCTTTAAGTTCATTAAGGGTAGTTTTGTCAATTAGCATGTAATAGTATAAATAGACAATTCTTCACTCTTTTCAATAGTTTTTGAATGAAATTGAATATTACTCATAGTTTGTAGCTTTAGTCTTCTATTTGTAGCCCTAAATCCAAAACTTTTGAACCTTGAATGCAATTGAATTAGTTTTCACTTATATTGGGTAATTTGGCAAGAAAGGTGAACTTAAGGAAGTGTGAGTCCTTTGTTTCACCTATGAGTGAGGTTTGATCTTACATTAGTGATATATGTTTGAAGGTTTGATACACCTTCTAGTGTTATTCATTGGTGGAAGTGAGGGTCTCTCTACTATCTTTACTTTATGCATCTCTTCTTCATCTCTTTTCTTCTATGTGTGTGATTTTCTCTTTAGTGTAGTTGCTGGTTTTTGTTCTTGTGCGTCCATTTTTCAGCTTTTCGGGTATTATTTTGTTTCAAACTCTTGTTTAGGGGTGTTATTATAGATCCGAACTTATAATCTTAGATCTACACATTTTTACTCTGTATTTTAAGTTTATTGTACTAGATCCTTGATCTCTAGTACCTAGGGAGTCTAGATCTTCTTTTAGAGTGAAGTTTGGTTGAGTTTGAGCTAAGATCCACCATGGCTATGGTGTTTTGAAGCTTTTTGAGCTAGATCCAAAACTGGACTTTTGATTTGGATGTTTTTTATGGCTGGTTTTTAGTTGGTTGAGTTTTTTTTGGCCTAAGGACCATAGATCTAAAAGAAAAATTAACATTAGGGTTCGTTTGCATGTTGGTCAAACTTGGTCAACACTTGAATATTCATCTTGTTCATTCATCATTGTCATATCTTAATGAAAAAGAATATTCAAAGTTTTTGTTTGATCCAAAAAGAGGGAGGAAAGAGAGTGTGCTTGTTTTTTGTACAATAATATTCCCTAGTATATTCCTAAGTCGTCCAAAAGAAAGGGGGGCCAAAGAACAAAATCAAGTACACTTGCAAGTACAAGGGGGGACCATTTCATTTCAATTTCAATTGGAGGCTTGAAAGGACTCTAAATTTCCTTCTAACCCCCTCAAATCCAAAATTCTTATTCCCCAAAGGCTGATACTTTGCTGAAACAATATTTGGGAAATTTAAAATTTGAAAAAGTGACAACTAACCACGTTATGCCACATCATCACTAGTGATCAACAAAATTAATCTCTAAAATTAGATTTCTTAGTTTCACCTTCTGATTCTAGTTTTGTTTAAGCTAATTCAAACACTAATTAGAAAGCTAGTAAGTTCCTACTAGATTGGTAATTAGTCTAGAGTTCATTTAATTTGTGTCGTTTAATTTGTGTCTTTGCTTTTTTGTGTGCTTTTCTCATTTTAAAGTCATAGTGTTTAGTTGGTTCAAGTTCGCACAACACTTTATTTGTGTCATTTCAAACAAAGATCAATTTTATACCAAAGCTTCTCACCACTCAAGTAACTTGCCAAGTATTGCCAATTATCCATCATTATTGAAGCCAAGTGTGAGGTGAGGTAGAGTGAGAGTGTCGTGAGTCTTTTTAACTAATTTGTTGTTCATTTTGTAGGTGTTATCTTTCTGCTTTTTAGATTTTTTTAGGTAATTTTTATATGGAATCTAAGGGTATCACATCTCAACCCTTTGGTAATGATGTTTTGGGAACCTTGATGGCTCGGATTGAGTCCCTTGTCAGAGATATAAAGGGTGATATGGATGCTATGAGGAGTGAAATGGAGACCATTAGTGGGAGGTTCTATTGTGTTGAGAGTAGGAGGAACTCATAACCTTCTACTCCTAATCCCTACTATGCATCCTTTAGTGTCCAAGCCAATAACTCTTTCATGACTATAACACCCGAAACCCTCCACCAAATGCTTAATTGTCTTCAACCTCCACAAAACCAAGCCCAAACACCTCCTAACCAAAATTTTTCAATACCTCTACTTCTCCAATTGAACCAAGTTTAAGAAGAATGTCTTGGAACCCAAAATACTCCACCAAATCCGAATGTCTAAACAACCAATCCCTTTGATGTAATACCCGTGCTTTTTATTAGCTTAAAAATTATCTTAAGGATGTTGGAACTTGATTTAAAATAAGAATTCATTATTAGACACATTTTATTTCCATAATTGTCATATTCTATCACGTGGGAAATTGAATAAGATTTTCATTGATATATAATTTGCCCAAATCCAACAGTCGGCCGAAGAGTTAGAGCCTTTTTAATGAGACGGTGTTTGGCCTGAGCCTTTAGTGCATCACGGAGATAGGTCAAATGAAAATTGTCAAATTTCTAGTATTTCTCCATGATACTAGCACGTCGCTGCTTCCAAGTCGTAGACAAGGTGGAAACACGATATCTCCATGTCGCGCCACCGTGCAGTTTCCCAATAGTCAATTTCCAGTGATACGGCACGATAATGCCGCGTCGCGCCAAGGGCCCAACTCGAGAAATTTTATTGAAAATTTAATGATGTGTTTAGGGTTTAAAGGTTCAACTTCCTACCACTATATAATCCCTTTAACATGTGATTCAGCCACTTTTGACCCAAAACAGATTAGTTTCTCTCAAGTTTATCTCAAGAACAAACTAGGATTTCTATTGGGGATTCAAATTCAGGAAGGTTTCACCATCAATCTTTATGAAATCACGATCTAAGGTATGCATAGTGTTCATTCATGGACTCCTTTCATCCATGAAGTCCAAGAATCCTTTTTAACTACAAGTTATGGATTTTCTTCATGTTTTCATGCTTTGTATGTTCTCTTTCATGTTGATAAGTGAGGAATTGATTTCTTTTCCATGATTTGATGATAAATTCCATGTGGGTTGATTAGTATAGATAAAGATTTACGAAATCTCATGACTAAAACCTTGTATAATGGAATTGGAATTGAAGCATGATGTTTAATTGTTGTATAATGTGCTTTACATGTACTATGCCTACAATATGTTTGATTAAATGCCTAGATGAAGGAAAACTGTCTAACTAGTATGATATTATGAAATCATCATGTATGTACAAGTTTATGCCTATTAAATGTTTGATGAAAGGCTCCTATGAATGTAGTATGTATTATGATGTTAGTAAAGTCTTCAAGTAAATCATGCTATGTCAGTTTCCTTCTATCGAGTCCTGGGGGTACTTGTACCCAAGATATTAGTTATGTGCCTAGATCCATGTTATGTTTTCACGATACTCTCAGTCAAGCTATGAACTCTTAGACTTCAGATAGTCTTATGACTCAGGAAAAATCTCCATGATCTCATGACTCAGTCAGTTGTCAGATATCATTAGTATTCCATCAGCCAGAGAAATTTAGTAACTCAGTCCATGCTTAGTTCAGTTCAGTAAATCATGTTCAGTGTCCATTTAGATGGGAGTAGAAATTAACATCGAGTGAGTTCAAGGATGGGGACTCACCTGCTATACTAGGGTGTGATTCTTAGAAGCAATCCTTACATTCCAAAACTATGTAGCTAGCATAGTTTGAGGCATCATAGCCTGCTATATGAGGGTAGATGAGGTGGCTTAACCTGTTATGTGAGGGTTCCCACTATTTTTGCTAGAGTTACCTATTATATGAGGGTTACTCATATGTTGTCCTTACCAGTGGTGCGCTATTGACACCCTTTCAATTAAGGCATAGATTGGACCCCAACTCAGCTATTATAGCATATTTGGGGCATGTCGATTAGATACTACTTCCCATAGTTTCATGTTACAAAATCAGGACTATCAGATACAGTCAATCAGTCGAAGTAATAGACCTTAGATAGTTCTTTAGATTTCAAGACTGTCAGATACAGTCAACTCAGATATAGTATGAAACTCAGATAGTTCTATCAGATTCAGAACTGTCAGCCATAATCACCCATATTATCAGTTATACTCAGATATAGTCACCCATGATATCATTATTATTCATATATAGTCCTTCATGTTATCAGTCATATCAGTTACTAGCATGTCAGGTTATTAGTATACAGACTCAGAAATCACAAAATCACGTTGTTAGTTACAGTTACGTATTTATGCATATATTCTCACGTCATGTTAGACAGTCAGTTAGTATTATTTATGCATGTGAACCATTGCATATAGCCTACCTCACATGTATACTAGGTACATATGTACTGATGCATTCACTCTATGGTGCTTTCTTTTTATGTTACACCATAGGTTCAGACACACAAGTTCTAGATCAGCAGTAGATTCCAGTTTCAGTAGTCGAGTAAAAATGAGTCCTCATCCTTCAAGGATATAATGATTTTTTATTATCTCATTGATTATCTTATTAGTTGGAGTAAGTTGGGGACATGTTCCATCAACTTCTTATTCAAAATAATGCTACTAGCTAGGCCTAGAGGCCTCAAGGAGTATTTCTATCTCTTACTTTTAAGTTCAATTTAGGGACAAAGTAGATTTTTAAGTGTGGGGTGCGGAAATTCCCAATTTTGGGCTTAATTTAAAAAAATTCAGGTTAGAAATAAGTGAAATATTCTTGTTGGTGCTATTTTTTATTGCATAGTGCCTGTATTATTGGTAAAAAACATGTTGATTGTGTGAATTACTACTTAGGAGACACCTAAGCTCAAGTTCTTAACTCTTGTACTTTTTGGTTTAAATTTGAATTCATGATATTTTTGGTTGGGATTATATCTTTAGTTGATCAATATGCATGATTTTTCCACTAGTGGAGTCAATTTTGAGGCTAGGATGTTTTGAAGTAGCGTTCTTGAACTTTTAATTGTGTATGTAACATGCTTAGTGTAAACTTGCAGTCTGTGTAGTCATTGTAGTACTACCTTGATTTTCTTTTTAGTAGTAGAAGTGTAGAGTCACCTCATCTTTTGATGCTTAGAGTAAAGAGTTTTTCGAGGACGAATAAGAGTTTAAGTGTGGGGTGATGATCTGAGCTAGTTTTGTACACTTCTAGGTCATTATTCTAGCATATTTTTCCTTGTTTTGAGAGTAACTTGAGTTCTTAATGTGTTCATGTTGACATAAACCAGAATCTAAGTGATAAAGTGTGTGATTACAATGTGCAAAGTGTATTTGAAACAAGTTTGGGTTTAATTGGATCAGTTAGAGTTCAATCAAAGAAACTAGTGTTATTAGCTTGACCTAGGTGCTTGTCTAGTCTATCTTATTGGATTCTATTGTGTGTAATATGTTCCAAATGCTTTTATTGGTGTTATTATATGTGGAACCAACTTTTGGGTTGTTTACAAAGTCCAAGTGATTCAAGTAAAGAGTTAAAACGTGAAAGGGAAGATCATGGAAACTAGCTTTGTCTAAGCTCTTGTTTTTAATTTGTCATGATGTATATTGCGTTGTTTGAATCTCTAATTCATGTGGTTTGATAATGTATCATATTTTTTAGAATTTTATGATGATATATGGATGATTTAGAGGCTGGAAAACCATTGGAAAGACACCCTAAGACAAGGGATGAAAGGAGAAATGCCAACACTTAACCAAATTTTGGGATGCAACTTCCAGAAGCACTGTACGATATGTGTGCGTCGCATGCTTCATTCCTATGCAGTATAGCATGTGTCGCATGCTTCATTCCTATTGAATACAGTATGTGTCGCATGCTCCATTTCACCACTGTACTGTATGTTGATTCCTTGTCCAACACGACTTGGGCTTACCCTATTGCTATAAATACATCTTTGTACAACTTTTTAATCACTTTTGGATGTCTTTGGACATCTCATGTGCATAATGCATTAATATTCATATAATTAAGCATCTAAGTGTTAATTTAGGTGTTTATCAAGTTTAAGGTGTGTTTAAAACAAGTTTAGAAGCAAAATGTTCACTTAGAGTTTAAAAGGGGAAAGTAGTATTCTTAGCTTGAGCTATGCGTTACTCTAGTTTGTTATGTTGGATTCTATTGTGTTGTAAGCTCTAATTAGTGGTGTTTTATGTTATAGGAATTTTTGTGAAATTTACTTGATAATTTGGTGATATACAATTTTTTAAAGAGGAAAAGCTACCACGACTCAAGGAACGAAAGGCCAAAAGCATAGAGCAAAGGATAACCAAAGCTAGAAGTTTTGGGCTTAGGGGCATGCCACACTCTATAGAATCTGATTTAAGGGATTCCCATACCCCTAGTGTCAAACCAAAAGTTCAATTCTAGCTGTCACGATGATATTTGCGTTCAACTCTACCTATTCTCTGCGATTAGAGTGCGGAATGCTAGTGTGCAAAAAGCGACTAATGTTCTCCTATTATAAATGGAACACTCCAATCTTTTTGTAAGAACCTTGGACGACCTCTGGGGCTTGGAATACACTTGATTATGCTTCTCTTAGGTTTTTAGTCCTTTCCTTTAGTTTCTCTTTTTTATTATTACATGAATTCCATCATCATGATTCTTTGTAATTCTATGAGTGGCTAACCACCCTCATCCGGGGATGAGGCCAAGAACATGAGTACGTAATGTTGTAATTAAGTTGGTTTATTTTATTTATCATTATTGGTTGCTTATATATATACTTGTATGTACTATTCTATAGATTCTTGACCCTTAGGATAAACACATATTTTTATCAGGAACCCAAAAGGAGGAACGATAAAATAAAACATGGGATATATAGGATTGTAATCATTTAAGGGATTGAAGTTATGATATGCATTTAGGATATGAATATACCCAATTTATCTCTATTTGATTCATATATGAGAGGAAAAACAATTGTTTTTAGCTTAGTTCTTGCATACCCATTCACAATGTAGTTATGAGGCTTAGTTAGATAGCTGATTATAGGCTTGGAAGACCATAATAATGTCATCAACCTTGTAAATCAACAACCAAGATAATTAACTAAGCCAAATACATTATATAGCTAAGTATGATTTTTTGTAGCACCTTAGCTCTGGGTTTCTCCCTATTATTGTTCAAGTACTTTTCTATACTGTATTGTTTACTTTTAATGCTAGTATACAACTCTCAAACTATAGTAGTTACTTTAGTAGTTTTTAATCTTCATAATGAACTAGAATTGGATAGTTTTCTAACACAATTCCTTGTGGGATCGATACTTGGCTTTTAAAGGTCATTTTACAACTTAGGTGACCATGTACGATTGTGTGCGCTTGGGCACAATGGTGATTGTTGTGATATCTATCATTATTGTGGGATGTATTGGTATTTGAACATTTTCAAGAGATTGGTTGGTATAAGGTTGGTAGACACTTGATGTCTGAGATTTGGTTCATGAACAAGAAATCATCTCCTGTAGTTCATGGCTAATGGGTGACCCTAAGCCCTTAGTATATGTGTACAAGGTACATGTAAGTGTCATGGTTTCTTGAGTTAATTGAGGATTAATTTCTTACTAGTTTCATATTGTTTATATAGGTTTTGTTGAGTAAATTAGGCTTATATGTTATCTGATATTGTATTTGTTTTTTTTTTTGTGAATTGAGTTTTGGTGTTATCTAATATTATATTTGTTTCCTTGAGTAGTTGGGTTTAGGTGCTTAATTGCTAGGTGGTGGTTTCGTTATAGAAAATGAGATGCATGATATTTTCTATTTTCATTATTTTTGTGGGTCATTGAGTGGTCCAATCTAATTACAAGTAGAGATATAATTCTATGGTATCAATTTACTTATGTAATCTGAATGTGATTAGTATAATTGCTTGTATCATTGTTGTTGACTTGGAGTCTTGCTAGTGGTCATTGTTTGATTTTGCTTGTTTGTAGACTTGTATTGACTAAATTCCAAATGGTGTTGAATACATTTATTTGTCATGAACTTGAGGTAAGGATACCTGGTAGGAAATTGTGTTTGTGACTATGATATGTGTATAGTTGGTGGTGCATTTGTTATCGTATTTGGGGAAAGGGAGTTGGGTTGTTACTATCTTGTTATATATGCATTCTAGGCTTAGACGAACCTAAAGGTACTAGGGTGTTAATGTATAATCAAATTTGTAGAACAGGGTTAAGTAAATCATAATGGCTTAACTACAAATTGTTAAGGTTAAAGACCCTTGGGGGTAGAATATCATAGAACTCACGGGTAATTATGGAAATAGGGTCTGAATTAATGACATAATGGATAAGTGGTGTTTAAGGTTGATTATGATAAGGATATTAAAGTCCGGGCAGGTTAAGAAGAGATGATAATAGAAATTCTAGGACTAAATAAGTTTTATATGTTATGCTTCTTCCTGGATATTTACGTGATGTTATGTGATGTAATTCGTCGACCAATAAGGCTTACCTATGTGTTATTTTTATTAACACTACTCTTGCTATACCTCTTTTAGAGTGTAGTCTAGTTGTAGGATCAGAAGGGGTTTATGCTTGAAATGGTAAAAATCTCTCACAACTTTTGTTGTTTTTCCTACAGTAGAAGCTGAGTTATGTATACAGTTTTACATTCTTTTAGTTGCTCTTGTAGCTATTTAAACTAGTTCTTTAGGAGATATTTTTAGTTGTACTTAAAATTTTATAAATTGGTTATAATAAATGAAGTATTTCATTATTTTGATCGACTTCAACATACATATTTCAAATAGGTGGTGAGGGTTCTCCAATCTAGGTACATTATAGTAGGTATCTAACATGATCCATATAGTTGGTTTGTGAAAAGTTGATATCAAAACCTAGGTTATCAGTCTCTCAGTCTCTCTGTATAAGTTCAAATGTCAAGTAGATCCCTCTAGATTGGTATGTTAACTTCCATAACTAATCTTCGGGGAGCTATAAGATATTCTAGGTAAAAGTGTCCCTTATGTGTAGTTCCTTCATCGAAATGACTCTGGATGTAAGTTTTAATGGAGCCATTGAGTCAATATATTTAATATGATAGGGTAGCAGAGTTCATTTGCATTCTTGATATTTTGAATAAATCTGATGGGTCGGTGGAAACTTGGAAAAATCGAAGGCCAGCTGGTGTATGGACTCAACTAGTGCATTCGCTTAAGAGAAGGACACTTTATGTCATGCCTCAAATCCTATTGGGACAGACTGACACCCATAACCGAGGAGGCCTGGGAGAACCAGCTCATCACCTTATACATCCCATGCATACCTCTATGAAAACCCAAAATTTGAACAACATCATGTCATATATAAAAGGAAATAATCACCTGTATAAGCTCGAGCATACATATATATGTATATACAATACCTGGCCGTTGAATCCATCACGTCTATAAACAAAACACCACCTTGACTGTACATTAGGTCTACAAAGTCTCTAGATAATACACAGAGTTTAACTAAGGTTGGGACATGCCCCGCCATATAACTAACTTTTATACAATACCAAAAGTGACTGGATATGACACGGAAAGCCCCAAAGCAAACTGGAGCTCACTAAAAGTAGCTGGATAGGGGACGTCAGTAAAAAATATGTACTGAGTATGTAAAGCTGTAGATAATCACATATGATGTAGGAGCTCAATAGAAATCAGAAACAAGTGAATAAATCGTAGTAGGAGTGGACCACACTTACTAGAACTTGTGACAACCTGTAAATTGTATTTATTCAATCACTTTACCTTCGTTCTTATCATCTTTGTAATCAATACTGTACTGTACTGTGACCATTAGGATGCCTCTGGTACATATCAACTAGGATCGACCCATGATAGGCTTATGCCCCTGGGATACCACCCATAAACACATAAATAGGGATCGACCTATGATAGGCTTATGCCCCTAGGATACCACCCGATAAGAGAGAACTTCCATCACTTAGTTCAATTAATCTTTGAGATTGTTATTTCAGTCGCCACCACATTTTTGATACTTTGAAACAATGATACATCAATAAGAGACATATAAATAGACCATAAATGCAATAATAATGAAGTAAGAACTCATTGGCACATCAATGAAGTGTTTTGGAGTCATCAATGCCATAACAATGAAGTAAGAATTTATTGGTGTATAAATGAAATGTTTTGGAGTCATTAGTAGCACATGGATCTTGTTTGAGTGACCGGATACCTTATGACATTTATTAGTTCAATAAACATGTAAGATTTGGAAAACAAGTAAGTATTGGAATGTTTTGACATCTTGTAGGGTGGAAACAAGTTCATTGGTAACGTAGGACATCATACAAAACCATTATGGATCACATGTTATTGAATAACTTTGGAAACTTTCTTAATAGAACAATTGTTCACTTTCATGCCAAAGATATGGTATAGTATGCTTTACAAACCTAACTATCAACCTTCAATACTAGTCCCAAATGGACTTCCCATCTTTTCGGATTACTTATCTACAATGAACATATATAGCAATCTAGTATTAGCAACCAAACGTCACAATTCAATTATTTGAATTCACCAAAATAGTGGTTAAGTAGTAATCCTTAATTACACCATAAAGGGTGTCACTTTAACCTTCTTATACTTCAATTACATTCACATGCCATGCATATTCATACAACATCCTCCAATATCAAGTTTGGATTCATTTATCCTTCCAACCAATCCATTAAACCAAATTGAGCCATAGACATAAATAATCATCAATGCAATAGTATATCACCATATCCACCTTCCATAACTCAATTACCATATCCACCTTCCATAATTCAATACAACCAAACCATGCAAAATAGTCCATAACCCTATTTCCATCACCTTTCAATAACAACCAATACATATAATCCTCTATCACACATATACATATGGAAAAGAATAATGGAAAACAATATTCATACCTTAGAATTCACCTCTTGATTATGCAATCCGGTTTGCACAAATAATAGGTGTCGTTCGAAGCTCTCAAGATGATAAACGCAGTTATCGGATTACTTTGGAATTTCTACGGTTAAATCAGAAGTAATTTAAAGGTCAAATTTGTCTAGGGTTTATTCTTTCTCAATGATTGATGATGAAAATGAGTTTTTGAACTCATATACATGTATATATACACATATTCCCGTCCATAATATAATAGGAAATGACCAAAATGCCTTTAAAATTTAAATAATGTCAAATCTGTCCTTTGGTGGATTGTTTTGATAAGATAAAGTAGATCGATCATAAATCTTTGGTCCGATATCAGATTTGGGTGAAATTTGTATCGTTAGAAGGATAATTCAAAGGTATTTCATTTCATATAAAGTAGGCCACCCAGTTCGTCCTGTACAAGGTGTTATGGTCATTTGAAGTTAACCCTAAAAATCTGTTTTGATAGGCTGAAATAAAACGAGTATAAATCCTTACTCAGAAGTTGGATTTGGATTAAACCAATTGAATTGGAAAGAAGACTCAAAGATATTTCTTTTCATAGTTTGAAACTCTCCCAGTTCATTATATTAAGAGAGTTATGATCATTAGAAGTTGACCCAAAAATTTGGCTGGCCTCAGTAGTTTGTGTGCAGGAAATTTTCCTGAACATTTACTATTCCCAAATATCCCGACCACCATTTTATAGTTTCAAAAATGCTCGATTATATCAAAAACCTATCCATTTTTGGAAATCTTTATATCGTTGGAAAGCTTATTCAATAACCTTCACATGGAACTATCAACGGGCAAATTTTGGTATAAATAAGATAATAAAAAAAATTAATTTCATATAAATAAAACCAATACACGTACTTGAATACGCCAATACACGTACTTGAATACGGGGTGTTACATCCTTACCCCCTTTAGGACATTCGTCCTCGAATGTTAGCGTAGTTATTCAACCGAAACAAGTTCAAGTCCATCATTAATATTCACATCATCACATAAATACTATGCATATATAAAAAGAACTTACTTGTTAATGTTCTAACTCCATTTCTTAAACTTCGTCTTCATCTTTGAACAAATTAGGGTACTTAGATTTCATTGCTTCCTCATCTTCCCATGTAATCTCTTTCCTTTGACGATTTCTCCAACGTACTTTCACAGATGCTATCTCTTTATTTCTCATCTTCTTAACTTGGTGATCTAGAATAGCAATAGGCACTTCCTCATAGGTAAGATCTTTCACAACTTGCACATCCTCAATAGAAGTTATATGTGATGGATCTCTGATGCACTTTCGAAGCATTGACACATGAAATACTGGATGTACTGATGAGAGCTCTTGGGGTAGCTCTAATTCATATGCAACTTGTCCAAACCTTCGAGTGATCTTATATGGGCCTATATAATGTTGACTCAACTTTCCTTTCTTTCCAAATCTCATTACCCCTTTCATTGGTGATACCTTCAAAAATATCTAATCACCTATAGAAAACTCTAGCCCTCTCCTTCTACTATCTGCATATGACTTGTGTCGACTTTGGACTGTTTTTAGTCGTTGATGAATTACTTTAACCTTCTCTATGGCTTGATAAACAAGATCCGGTCCGAACAAAAGAGTTTCACCCACTTCGAACCATCCTATTGGTGATCTACACTTTCTTCCATATTAAGCTTCATATGGTGCCATTTTGATACTTGAATGATAGCTATTATTGTAGGCAAACTCAATAAGAGGTAAATGATCATCCCAGTTGCCCTTAAAATCTATTACACAAGCTCGTAGCATATCTTCAAGTGTTTGGATGGTACGTTCTGCTTGTCTATCTGTTTGAGGGTGAAAAGTTGTACTCAACTTCACTTGTGTTCTCGAACATATCTTCTTTGGTTGATCCTGGATGAATGGAATACCTTGAAAAATGTGCCTCTGTCATAATCTTCTTTCTTAGACTGTCTAAATCCGGCACATATAATCGGTTTTGCCACTAAAGTACTCCTTCTCGCGTAAGCTCAAATGCCTTGGTCATACCACTCTGAACGTTCTTCTTAAACTGTAATAAAATAGGATCTGCATATTGCTTCTCTTTCACTTTAGCTACTAATGAAGATTCCGCAGCATTATGTATGATAAGCTCTTTATTCAGAGTTTCAAGAAGGAGAACTCCCAAACTAGCTAACTGGTGAAGATCTTTAATCTTCCCTTGCTTTTTTATAGGCGCAATCATAGCCTTACGGCTTAACGCATCAGCTACCACATTTGCTTTCCCTGGATGGTACAAGATATCAACATCATAGTCCTTTAATAGTTCAAGCCATCTCTGCTACCGCAAGCTCTTATGGTCAGTGTATATATCAACATGAACCCCATATAAGTAGTGGCGCCATATCTTTATAGCAAAAATAACTACTGCCAGCTCAAGATCGTGTGTAGGATAATTTTTCTCATGTGGCCGCATTTGTCCAGAAGCATATGCTATTACCTTACCATGCTGCATCAATACACATCCTAAACCAATTCTAGAAGCATCACAATACGCTGTATACCCTTCGGTGCCTTCTGGAAGTACCAACATGGGTGTAGAAATCAACTTGTTCTTTAAATCTTGAAAACTCTTCTCACAGACATCATTTTCATTGGAATTTGGATGCTTTATGGGTTAGCTTGGTTAAGGGTGATGAAATGGAAGAAAAGACTTCAACAAACTTTCTATAATAACTGGCCAACCCAAGAAAACTATGAATCTCCGTAGGCGTTGTGGGCCTTGGCCAGTTCTTCACAGCTTCCATCTTTTGAGCATCAACCTTTATCCCTTCACTAGATACAATATGACCCAAAAATGCCACCGACTTTAACTAAAACTCACATTTAGAGAACTTTGTATAAATCTTACAATCACGAAGAGTCTGCAATGCCTGTTGTAAGTGATTGGCATGGTCCTTTTTTAGATCTAGAATAAACTAGAATATCATCTATAAAAACTATCACAAATACATTCAGGAATGGCTTAAACACCCTATTCATCAAATCCATAAAAGTTATGGGTGCATTTTTTAGCCCAAATGACATAACTAGAAAATCATAATGACCATGCCATGTTTGGAAAGCTATCTTAGGTATATCCTTCTCTTTGACCCTCACTTGGTGGTAACCTGACCTCAAATCAATCTTAGAAAAGAACTTGGCACCTTGTAACTGATCAAATAAATCATCAATTCTTGGGAGAGGATATTTATTCTTAACAGTCACCTTATTCAATTGCCGATAATCAATACACATCCTTATCGAGCCATTTTTTTGTGCACAAATAACATTGGTGCTCCCCAGGGGGACATGCTAGGCCTTATGAATCCCTTCTCTAGCAAATATTTCAATTGCTCTTTCAATTCTCATAGTTTTTCTGGGGTCATTCTATATGGAGGAATGGATATTGGTTGGGTGCCTGGTATTACATCAATACCAAACTCTATTTCTCGTTCAGGAGGCAAACCTGGAAGATCTTCAGGAAATACATCAAAAAATGTATTTACCACTGGAACAACGTGATGAGTTGGTGGATTCGATTTTGTATCCCTTACTCTAACTAAATGATATATGTATCCCTTGAAAATCATTCTTCTTGCCTTAAAATAAGAAATAAATCTACCTCTTGGCGCGCCAATTTCACCTTTCCATTCAAGGACTGATTCATTTGGAAAATGGAAATATACCATTTTTGTGCAGCAATCAATTGTGGCATAATAAGACGCCAACCAGTCCATACCCATTATAACATCAAAACCTACCATTTCTAACTCCACAAGATCAACCATCGTATCATGACCACAAATAGTTACTATGCAGTTTCGATAAACCCTTCGGGTATTCTTTCTAACTTTCCAGCAACCAATGGAGTAACATAAGATAATGTAGAACTGGGATCAATTAAGGCATATACATTGAATGAAAAGATAGACAACGTACCCGTAACCACATCTGGGGAAGCCTCTAAATTCTATCAATCCGCTAGAGCATACATACGATTTTGAGCTCCGCTAGAACTCGTGGCTCCTCTATCACCTCTAAATGACCCATTGGTTGTGCACCCCTTCCTGAATAAGGCATAGATGATGATGATGCAACAAATGACCCCGTAGGTCATGCCATACCCCCTATGCCCCTTCGTAGGTATTCTCTCATCATATGTCCTGACATACCACACCAAAAGCAAATATTGGTCCCCAACCAACATGCACCCAAATGATACCTTTCACATTTATTGCATGGCTTTTGAAAAGGTCTCGTTAGGTTCATATTCCCTTTCCCTTGGTATCCTACTGTCCGCGAACTTTGAATCTCACTTCTGTGCCCAAATTGATTTCCTCTGGACCCTTGGAACTGTGGTGGGGCACTAGCTGCAAAATAAGAAGATAATGGCCTAGGTGGTCTAGCAGAAAACTGTGGTCTGAACCCTCCGTGGGATGCCATGAACTGCCCTGCAGATCTAGCCCTCTTGGAATATCCTCTTTCTAATTCCTATATTCTTCTCCTCTACCTCTGATCTTCCATTTTTTGTGCAAAATCTTGGATCCTCACTATGTTCTTTTCTTTGTTCAAAGTGGCAATAGTACAATCTCTAACCAGATATGGATCCAGCCTATCCATATATTGATGAACTCTGTCATCCATAGTAGCTACAACATTAGGAGCATATCTCGACAAGAAATTAAATCAGAGACTGTACTCCCTCACGCTCATATTCCCCTGACATAGATTTAAAAACTGATCTGCACGGGCCAGACGAATTTCAAATGAAAGATAATGATCAAGAAATTCCTTTTTGAACTCTTTCCAAGTAGCTGGCGATGCATCAATACCCCTAGATTATTTCCAGTCCTCGTACCAATATATAGCCTCCTCTTTGAATCAATACGCCGCTAACTCCACTGTCTCTCTACCCATTATATGCATAACATCTAAGGCCCTTTGAATTTGATCAATAAAGTCCTGTGGGTCCTTGTTAAGATCTGATCCAGTAAAAGTGGGAGGATCCATCTTAAGAAAATCCTGTGTTCAAAGGCTAGCCGCCCTATCTGTACCATTAGGACCCATGGTAGGAATGGGTTGCCCTTGAGCTTGCCCAATAACTATACGAGTCAAACGTTGCACTGTATTTATAAGATCTTGATTAGCATCATTAATAGGTGGCTTTGGGGATATAGTTCTCCTCCTCCTTATTTCTTTCGGAGTGAAAGAACTTTCTGATGCATGATCAGCTGGAGGCTCACTTTGATTAGCTGGTGTAGTGGGTGACTTACTAGTCCCCTCTTCGGCAGCCACATCTACTTGTTTACCAGTACTCTTACTTCTGGTAACCGTAATCATTACTATAATAAGAGAAACAAACTTATTTAGTGGTCAACTATGACTTCATATACAATATAGGCTCTATCGCACGATCTAAGACATGAAGAAAAAAAACAATTCCTAAATGTCCATAGCCTCCTGTTTATAGATGCGGTGCATGACACACCGATAAACAAGACTCTACGTAGACATGGCTTTGTAGACTCACTAGGATGAACTTCTCTCATACTACTATTGTCATTCTCAAATCCTATTAGGGTGGACTGGCACCCGTAATCGAGGAGGCCCACGAGAACCAGCTCATCACCTTATACTTCCCATGCATACCTCTATGACAACCCAAAATTCGGACAACATCATGTCACATATAAAAGAAAATAATCACCTGAATAAGCTCGAGCCCACATATATATGTATATACAATACTTGGTCATTGAAGCCATCACGTCTATTAACAAAATAGCACCTTGACTGTACATTTGGTCTATGAAGCCTCTAGATAATACACAGAGTTTAACTAAGGTCGGGATATACCCCGCTATATAACTAACTTCTATACAATACCAAAAGTGACTGGATATGACACGAAAAGCCCCGAAGCAAATTGGAACTCACCAAAAGCAGCTAGATATCCTGGCTTCTACTTGTGCGGTGTACGAGCTGAGGTACCTATGCCTACAGCATGAAATGCAGGTCCCCCATGGGGGATTTTAGTACAAAATATGTACTGAGTATGTAAAGCTGTAGATAATCATATATGATATAGGAGCTCAATAGAAATCAGAAATAAGTGAATAAATCGTAATAGGAGTGGACCGCACTTACTATAACTTGTGACAACCTGTACATTGTATTTATTCAATCACTTTACCTTTATTCTTATCATCTTTGTAATCAGTACTGTACTGTACTGTGACCATTAGGCTGCCTCCAGTACATATCAACTAGGATCGACCCATGATAGGCTTATGCTCTTAGGATACCACCCATAAACACATAAATAGGGATCGACCCATGATAGGCTTATGCCCCTAGGATACCACCCGATAAGAGAGAACTTCCATCACTTAGTTCAATTAATCTTTGAGATAGTTATTTTGGTCGCCACCACATTTTTGATACTTTGAAACAATGATACATTAATAAGAGACATATAAATAGACCATCTATGCAATAACGATGAAGTAAGAACACATTGGCACATCAATGAAGTGTTTTGGAGTCATCAATGCCAAAACAATGAAATAGAAACTTATTGGTATATCAATGAAACGTTTTGGAGTCATTAATATCTCATGGATCTTGTTTGAGGAACCAAATACCTTCTGATATTCATTATTTCAAAAACATGTAAGATTTAGTAAAAAAGTAAGTATTGGAATGTCTTGACATCTTGTAGGGTAGAAACAAGTTCATTGGTAACGTAGGACATCAGACAAAACCATTATGGATCACATATTATTGAATAAATTTGGAAACTTTCTTAATAGAACAATTGTTCACTTTCATGCTAAAGATATGGTATAGAGTATGCTTTACATACCTAACTATCAACCTTCAATACTAGTCCCAAATGGACTTTCCATCTTTTCGGATTACTTATCTATAATGAACATATATAGCAATCTAGTATTAGCAATCAAACGTCACAATTCAATTATTTGAATTCACCAAACTAATGGTTAAGTAGTAAGCCTTAATTACACCATAAAGGGTGTCACTTTAACCTTCTTATACTCCAATTACATTCACATGCCATGCATATTCATACAACATCTTCCAATATAAAGTTTGGATTTATTTATCCTTCCAACCAATCCATTAAACTAAATTGAGCCATACACATAAATAATCATCAATTCAATAGTATATCACCATATCCACCTTCCATAACTCAATTACCATATCCATCTTCCATAATTCAATACAACCAAACCATGCAAAATAGTCCATAACCCTATTTCTATCACCTTTTAATAACAACCAATACATATAATCCTCTATCACATATATATATGGAAAAGAATAAATGCAAATAATATTCATACCTTAGAATTCACCTCTTGATTATACAATCCTATTTGCACAAATAATAGGTGTCGTTCGAAGCTCTTAAGATGACAAACGCAGTTATCGAATTATTTTGGAATTTCTACGGTTGAATCAAAAGTAATTTATAGGTCAAATTTGGCTAGGGTTTGTTCTTTCTCAATGATTAATGATGAAAATGAGTTTTTGAACTCATATACATGTATATATACACATATTCCCATCCACAATATAATAGGAAATGGCCAAAATGCCTTTAAAATTTAAATAATGTCAAATTTGTCCTTTGGGGGGCTGTTTTGATAAGCTAAAGTAGATCGACCATAACTCTGTGATCCGATATCGGATTTGGCAGCTCTCCCAATTCATTATATTAAGGGAGTTATGATCTTTCAAAGTTGACCCAAAAATTTGGCTAGCCTCAGTAGTTTGTGTGCAGGAAATTTTCCTGCACATTTACTATTCCCAAATATCCCAGCCACCGTTTTATAGTTTCAAACGTTCTTGATTATATCCAAAACCTATCCGTTTTTGGAAATTTTTATATCGTTGGAAAGCTTATTCAATAACCTTCTCATAGATCCATCGACGGGCAAATTACAATATAAATAAAATAATAAAAAAATTAATTTCATACAAATAAGACCAATACACATACTTGAATACGGGGTGTTACACTTTAGCAGTCATGGCTGGTCCCTCCTAGGTTGCTTCAGCGTAGGCCTATCTATTAAAGAAGATGTCTCTTAAGTGACATCTTCTTAGCTTCAGAGTAGGACAGTCCATTGTAGGGACCACTTTAGCAGTACTATGTTGCTTTGGCGGTGACTACTTAAGCAGGCACTTGGAATAGCATTAATTTCAGACCTTCATTTATTTTCTCCCATATCTCTCAAGCCAGGAGAATTAAATAACCTTGAGACCATAGAAAATTAGAAGGTTAAACCTTGGGTGATTATGGAGTGTTGGAGATCTTGGAAAAGTCATTTTCTCATCGTAATCATAGTAAGTTTCCATCTAGTTATTCATATAATTCTGTGATTTAGTCATAAATACCTAGTTATTTGATGGGTTCATTATGATATCATTTGAGCTCAGAATTTACTCATTCTTGAGGGTAAATGATCTTGAGTATGGAGGGACAGGTTGACAATTTCAAATGTGTGATTTTGCAAGAAGGCCCACATGGGATTTTGACTTAGTTTTGGACACGAAGTACAAAAATGCAATATAGATATTATTATTCTTGTATTAATGCATAAATTACTATTTTTATATGTGGCACCATCCGAGGTTTTCAAAAGGGGAAATCTTCAATGTAGTAGATTTTACAAAGCATTCTTCGACATCCTGGTATGCTTTTCCTATTAGGTTGAGCTTTGATGTAGTATAGGTATGACACTATGCTAGTCTCGGGTTGGGAAATATGAATTGGCTGTGTAGATAGAAAAATTTAGATTATTTAGCTGGATAATTAGCCTTATTTAGTAGGATTGACCTAGCTACCCGTTCCCTAGGTTGGATTTCTATCTTCGGACTCAATGAGGCTTATTTAGTACCATGTATTTTGATTTTGGAATCTTAACCTTATTTGGGGTTGTAATTGCCTAACAAACTCTTGAGGTTAGAGGCAGATCCCTCCAGTTAACTTTAAGTCAATATTTCTACCAGCTCATTGTAGACTCAATAGGCCTTTGTACGTTATACAATTTACATTCTTGATCCTGAGAAGGATTTAGGCATGTCCAAACTTACTTTAGGCTTGTCTTGGGAAATGCTAAGACTAATTTTAGTATGGAAAATAATGATATTAGGACCTGTTTTAGTCCAGTAGATTATGATATTAAAACCAGTTGAGTCTGATATTGAGAGCTTATTTATGATAGTTATGGGATCGGTATGAATTCAGTGTTTATAATATAGAAGGATCCATATTTATGGTTTTGAGATTTGGATGTTTGGAATTTTTGTTGTTATTACTTCTTATTAATTACATCCACCGAGCTTATGGGGGCTCTCTTTGGACTATTTACTTTCATTTATGTCTCCTGGGCTTGTTGGTGCCCAGCTATGTTGTATATGTTATGTTTTCTTGTGATTATTTATGCAGTTGTTTACTTTTAATATTTGGAGAATTTTTTTGATTTTTCATTTTTCCCAAACTTAACTTATTATCTCCCATCTTATTGTATTTATATTATGATTTATCTCAGTCGGCCGATGATGCCTACTCAGTACTCGTTGCTTTGGTACTCATATTATACTTTTATACCTTTTTTTGGTGTAAATCTGAGTACTAGTTATCACTATGTTAGTGCTGGTCTGAGTTTGGAGAAAGGGTGAGCTTTTGGAGTTGGAGTTGACTTTATCTCTTTTTGTTTTGGATGGTACTTCAACCTTGAAACTATTATATATTTGATATTTATAGTACTTATTTTTTTGCTAGAGGCTCTTGACTTTTGTACAGATTTTACTAGGTTGTGGGATACTGTTACTCTTTTACTTATTTCTCTTCATTTATGCTATTATCCATATGTTCTATGGCTCCAATTACTTGCGTAATTCTAAATTTTGTGCTATGTTCCACCAATTATCCTATTACTTTCATTTCAGGATACAGTTTTGATTAGATACTGGCGGATCAAAGTAGGTGCCATCATGACTCTAGAAATTAGGTCATAAGAAATTAGTATCAAAGCCATGTTCACCGATATTATTGGTGCAAGAGAAATTTTATAGTGGAGTCTCAGGGATCAAAATAATGACATCTATTTCTTATGTTTTGGAGGGTATAGGACATTCTTAGGATATCTTCACTACCTTCGCTCATTTTGCACGAAGAGTCTATGTTAGTTTTTAAGATTTATCTAGTTTCACTATTTTGCAGATGGTTATGATATGTTCTACTGCTACTGGACATAAAGACCTTGAGTCTGTGACTATATCTTACTAGAGGACGTGGATGACCTAGAGGTTGGGGGCAGTCAAGAGATGTAGCCCCAACTAGAGATCCAGAATGAGATACTTCACCAGACCCTATTTCTTCCTCCACACCAGAGATTCCACCGCCTCAAGAAATGGTGGGCCAAGGGAAAGCCACTCTCTATCAAGGTTTATTCTTCATCGCTACTCGAAGATGCTTTAGTTTAGCTTTGGGAATTAGTTGGTGGTGCACCATCTGATGGTGATCAGTCTATGGATCAGAGTGGTATGAGGGATGATCGCAACCTGTAGCTACGTCTCTAAGAGTTGCAATCTCTCCAGCGCTGTTAGTTGCTCAGAAGGTAGTTGCCCAACCTATTATGCCCAATAAGATGTAGAAGATGTTAGGATGATTGTTGAGATTGACCCCGCCTTAGTTGTTTGGGCATTGGGGGAGGACAAATTTAAGTTTTTCTTATAAGGATAGGCTCTGTAATTTTGTTCTAGTGGAGACTCATGGGGTGGACCACACTACTTTTCAGTTGGACCTAATAGTATGACATTGGTGGAGAGGTTATCTTGATTCCAGGCCAACTGGATCTCCCCTGTGAACATGGACATAATTCTCTGATGTTTTCTTGGAGAAGTATATGGTTCATGGACTTAGAGAGCATTTGAGAGATCAATTCTTGAGATTAGAGAAGGGCTCTATGACTGCATTATCAGAGTAGTTATGGTAGGAGTCAGAGTGGTTTATGGTTTAAAGGCAAAGGTTCTCATGGTAGGTACCATCTACACTAGTCATATCAGCATTAGAGTTAGTCTAGTAGACCTGTTCATTCAGCACTTCATATTACTAATGGAGGTCAGGCTAGCTACAATGAGTTTCCTATCCAGAGTAGCAATCAGTCATTAAGAGATTAAAATTCTCAATTTTCTAGATGAGGTGGCTATTCTAGGTTAGCTGGAACTTATGGAGAGGTTGCAGTTCTAGGGGTGTGTTATGATTATGGGCATTTCGACCAGTATTTTATAGAGTATCTCTAGCATGGGGTAGTTGTAACTATAATATAGAGTGTCACACTGATTAGGGTAGTTCCTCCCCCTACAAGAGGTGGTATATTGGGCCACCAAGATAGTCCCCAGGGTTTTTATGGAGGTTCTCGAGCAGGTAGGATAGGTGTAAAACCCTTAAAATTTTGACCATTATATTTTTGACCCTCCCACATACATAATGTCAATTTTTGACATGGATTATGTGTAGTAATGTAAAAATGGTGTTTCGGGAAAGTTTTTATTTTTTTTGCATGGGGTTAGGGGTCATTTTGGGATGCTAAGGTAGTAAGGGTCTGTGATATAGCTTTGTGATAGAGGTTAACCTCTGTGATATTGATGTGGTACTGAGGCTAACCTCCATGATATTGGCATGCCATGGTATTATTTTAATTTCATCCAGTTTTTGTTTTTTCACTTAGGGTGATGGGCTTTTAGTCATTTTACCCCTTGTACGACCTTTAAATATAAAATAACCCTATTTCCGTCAGTTTTCAAAGATAAAATCATCCTCTTACTTTCTTGAACTCAAAACCCAAGAACATTCAAGGGTGTCATAGAGATTTCATCATCCGGCTCCAAACGTTAAACTGACTTCAATTTCTTGTGTATTTCAGGCATTTTTCTTTTTCCTAAACTTAAATTTTACATTGTGGCATTAATTGAATGGATTTTCATGTGATTTAAATTGTGGGTTTTTAAATTTGGGTTGAGGGATTTTGTTTGTTACTAATTGAATTACTTGTCCCATGTCTTAAATTAATTATTCATGCTTTAAATTGATTTTTTTAGGATTTAATTAATACATTATTTAAATTATTGGAATGGGGGACATGGGTTTTCCCAAAATAGATAAATTTTGACTTGGAATGGGAGACATTGAAAACCATATTTAGTGGCATTAGGGGTCTATATGATTATGTGCTTGGTGCACACCTGATATATATATATATATATATATATATATATATATATATTGTGATGGATATTGCCTTGGTGGCTTTAGTTTTCCCTCAGTTTGTATGGCTAACACGCACTATGTCCCTTTCAGCCGGGGGAGCTGAACCCATATAGCCCATGTGTTCCTTTAGGATGGGTTGAACTACACAGTTCAGGTTAAATCTATAAACTCTCATTTTTATTTCCCTTGTCCATATCCCGACATCATATATATATATATATGTACATGAATGTGGTTTATGTGGTTTTGATTTATTTTAAAATAACATTAATTTAACATTTTCCCTGAGTTTCATGCCATTGCTTATCCTACTAACCATCCAAGGATGCTATATCATTTCTTGATGTAGGATTTGAAGACTTTTCTATTGCTCCTGTGCAGCATTAGGTAGTTGATAATGTCTGTTGAGATTCTTTGAAGTGGAGAGCCTCTATCCTTTGGAAGGCCTTGTCATTTCATTATTTTTCCTTTATTATCATATTACTTTTCGATTCTTTTTGGTCATGGTCGGTGGCATATCCTGACTTAGATATTATTGTTATATCTAGTTTTGATGATGAGCATCTGACTTCAAGAGACCAGGTCCCTGGATATTCAAGGGTACAGTACAACTGGCAAGCTTCTACACAATTTTGTCCTCTTGTGTAAGAAACTAAGCAGGTGTTGATTGTACTATTTAGGACCCCTGGTCCAATGACATGTCAACCCTAATCATTATTCAACTATAAAGGAAAAGGATGCTTCTCTATCAAGTAGTTATCGTAAATACGAAAAGTTAAAGAGAGTAAAAGGCAAAACTCAATAGTAAACATTGCTCAATTTCTTATTTATTGTTTGTGCTGAAATAGCAAATATTCTTGAGTTCAGTTTGAGTTTGTAAATGATTTACTCATTCTATAAGATTAATGATATTTTCTTTTCTAAGAGTTCAATTGCCTAGGCTTGAAACTGGTTAGAGTTAACCAGTGTTGAGGAGGCTTGACAGAGTTGTTAAAGTGAAGTTGTAGTAGAGTTCCTACAAGTAGGAGGAACCGAGTGTTAGATTGAAGTTTGAGTATGTAATCAAGAGGTTCATTATAGTGAAATTTTGGGTGCTTGTAAGGGAAACCTATGGTTTTTGCTCCCTTAAGCAAGGAGGTTTCCACCTTAAATCTTCTGTTCTTAAAGTTTCCTACATTGTGTTCTAATCCTAGTTAAATTACTATTTTTATTGCCTATGACTGATTTTGAGGGACCTGGTCCCTCACTATGTGGTGCAACCCTCAAGGTTACAACAAATGGAATCAAAGCTAGAAAACTCTAAAAGGTTCCCACCTAGAGTGATTTGGTTTGCATGGTTGGTCCACCGAACTAGGAATAAGGGCAATCTGCCACTAGGTCACCTAGATTTAATAGGCAGTACTATAGGTGATGGAAAACCAGGATGTTTGACCTTATTATGGCTAAGGACATTGAACTTATGGACGTAATTCTTAATGGTCCTTATGTTCCATTTGAAGAAGTCAAAGAAGGAGAAATAAATGAATAGTAGTAAAAAGTAGGAGAGCATATGATGATGAAGACAAAAAGAAAATTGGGAAGAATTACAAGGTCAAGAAATTGCTAGTTTGTGGTATAGGGCCTGATGAATACAACAAGATTTATACGTGTGAAAATCCTAGAGAAATCAGGGACTTCTTGAAGATAGCTCATGAGGGAACTACAAATGTGAAGGATTCCGAAATTAACATGCTAACTACCCAGTAAGAAACCTTCACTATGAAAGGATATACAATACAAGAAATGCGTACAAGATTCACTTCCATCACAAATAAACTACACCGCTTAAAAGAATTCATTCCATTGTATAAGCAAGTGAGAAAGATTCTTAGGGTCTTACCAGTAAAGTAGATGCTATTACTGAGGCAAGGAACCTAAAAACTCTCACTATGGATGAACTTATTGGAAATTTAAAGACAAATAAACTCAAGAAGTAACAAGAACAAGAGAAAAAAAAGAAGATAAAAGTGAAAAATCTCTAGCACCAAGGGCATTAAAATTAGACTCCTATGAAGAAGACATTGATGTTTCCTATTTGACAAAAAAATTGTTAGAACTATGAAGAAAAGTGGCCACTTTTAATGAAGTGGAAGTAGAAACAAAACAGGAGGCACTATGGAGGTTTGTCATAAATATGGAATTCCTGAACATTTCATTAACGATTGTCTAATTCACAAAAAAGACTATCACGAATATCTCAAAACTGAAAGTGACAAAGAAAAGAACAGGGATCAAGTCCCTATAAAATTAAGTAGAAGGGCTATATCGGATTTTCAAGTTAAGTAGGTCTTATCTATCTGGGTGGATTCCTCTAGGGAAAGTATGAAGATATCTCTATGCCATTAGTGGAGAATGATAAAGTCACCTTTGATTCCTTGTTTTCTCTTTTGGTAAACACTTATGATGAAGAAGAAAATAAGGTACCACTTTCTTACCTTAAATAAAACTTTGAAAACTATTCTTCCAGAAAGATAAAAAAACTTGCAAATGTGTAGATTGATTCTATGTGTGAAATGACTGAGAAAAACATTGCTCTAGAAGAAAAAGTTGAAAGTCAAAATCATGTGTTAATTGCTTTAACTCTCCAAATATCTGAAACTGAGGAGCAGGTTACCAAGTTAAAATTTGAAAATCTAAATTTAGTAAGTCAACTAGAGAAAAAAGATGGGGATTGTGAAAAAGAGAAGAACAATGCTCTAGAAGAAAAACTAGAAGATTAGGATCTTGAGTTGATAACTTTGACTCTCTAGATATCTGAAACTAAGGAACTAGTTGCTTAGTTGAAATCTGAAAATCAGAGCTTGGTAAGTCATCTTGAGAAAATAGACGATTCAAATAATAAAGGGAAGAAAAAAGCCTCTAAGTTTCAGATCGAGCTTGAAGAAAATCTGAAGGATTCCCAAAATTATCTCATGATTTCACTCCAAAAGAATGAATATTTAGAAAGGAACTTGGTTCTTCTGAGGGAAGAACTTAAAAAATCCCTAAAATGGAGTTCATCCTGACAGATCTTTTCTAACTTAACTGGTCAAGGAGTTAACACTAGTAAAGTCCTTAGGTATCAGTACAAAACTCAATCACCAGGGTTACATGGAAAAGTAGTTAATAATGTCAAAAACAAAGATCACAAACCCTTATGCACCTATTGTGGAAGAGATGGACACATAAAGGAAAACTGTGAAAGTTGGAATATAGGAAGAATGGTCAATGTTAGATATATCCAACAAGGGGATATCTATCATAAATGTTTCAAACCTTTAAAAAATATGAATAATCCCTCATTACCAAGATGGTCAAAGAAGGATTTGATCATACCTCGGTCCTCCTACTGGTAACTTAAGCTCAAGTGGGTTCCTAAATCTAACAATTAATTTTGTTAGTAGGAAGGAGAAAGGGTTTGCAGTCAGAACTATCTTCTTGATATAAAGTTATAAATGGAAGGTCTAATTTTATTCGCTCTCTTAATACTCTCTAAGGTGGAGGTTTATTACGTGGAAAAGGTAAAAAAGATCAAGAAAAGCTGCATGTGTGAGATACTTCTAAAACAAGAAAGATTTGATGAAGATAGGGGTCAAGGACAGATTTCAAAATAGAGGGGAGTGTTGATAGTTATGGTGATCCAAGATCTAAGTCATAAAATCAGGTTAAGTAGAAAAACCTCAATAAGTGACTAGTCAAGATTTCACAGGGACCTGGTCCCAGTAGAATTCATCTTAGAGGTTCAAACTGAAAGCTCATATCTTCTCATTCCCCTAGATATTCAAACTTCATATTAGAAGAAAAGAGTTCAAAAAAGAGGTTATGTTAGAATTTTCTTAGATTTCTCAACAATTCTATCCCAAAAGTGAGACAAAAAAGGAGAAAAAGATTTTAAAAGATACTAGCTAGTTTAAAGTAATGTAGAGGGAACCTTGGATAATTCAAGGATGCTAAGTCTGGTACCTAGTCCCCAAATCTTTTTCAAAACAAATTTTGGTACATGGTGGTGTATTAAACCTAACAGCTCTGGAATGTCATTTTTAGCATGGTGGACTCTTAGTTTGGGATCGAGGCACTCGAGATCATTTTAATCTATTGGTCAAAAAGTTAAGAAAATGAAATATGAGTGTAGGACCCACTTTTAGTCAAAATGACCTTGAATGGAAATCTTGGCTGCTCTACTAAGTCCAAAATATCAAATTTATTATAGTAGCATAGTCCGTTTGCATATATGGGATTCTGAATGAATCTCAAGGGGTTGCAGAGACTTTAAAAATTCCAAGTCTCAACTGTATCTGGTGTAATCGCCAATAACAATTGCAGTGGCCACGATCGTGACACGCTGGGCAATCACAAAGTGTTGCAATCATAGTTCTCTATTGCAATAGTGACTCACATTGGAAGCCACCTTAAGTGGTAATCGCCAGGGTCGGGTTGTGATTATGATACCTGAACACCTGGGAAAGGTATAAAAAGCCTTTTGTCAGCTTGTTTTTCCTATTCCACATCCATTCTCAAGAGACTAAAATCCTACATATTGGGAAAAGAATAAGATTAACTCTTGTGGGTAATTTGGGAGCTAGGGTAACAATTATTATGTGATTTTCCTTCGAATTTGAGGTAATATTCCTTCTTATTTGTAGTGGATTTTCTCATTTCTTATTCAAAATCCCTAAAACTTTGTGACTTAATTTTAGCACCGATGTAGCTCAGATTTCACCTATTTTATAGGTAATTACTCCTTAAGCATTAGAGAATGTTGGGTTGGCTTCGAAAATATGATATCTATAAATAGGACCCACATGGGATTTTTGAGTAGTTTTAGATCCAAAGAACAATAGTGCAATATGGGTATCATCATTCTCATATTGACGAGTAAATGGGATTTTGATAGCATGTCATGTTGCGAAAGCTTCTCAAAAAGGAAAGTTAGTGATTTAGCAAATTCTTAGAGATTTTTATGATGTCAAAGTAGGCTACATTTTCTTTCTTAATAGATTAATCTATGTCATAGTATGTTTATTATATTATGTTAGATTTGGGATGGGTTTTAGGTATAGGTGATGGAAATTTAAATTTCTTGGGTTAGTTGAACTTATAGGCTATTTGGAAATTATAAATTAGGTGTGATTGGTTTAGTAGCTTATGATTTAGGTAAAACCACTATCTTAGGGTTGCTTGTGGCTAAATTAACATCTAAAAGTGGAATTAGATACCTTATTAGTCTGGGGTAGAATTTTTCTTACAGTGGATTTTGGGTATTTAGAAGTGGGCCCTTGACCCACATTAGACCAAAATTTGAGTTAGAAATTAGGAACCTCTTATACACTTGTTGTGCACTTCAAAAATATTTATTGAAGTGATATTGAGAAACTTGGTCATTTGATGATTATGGTGGGTTGGCATTGAGAGTTCATGCTTTGTGATTACATTAGTGTTCCTACTTATTGATTTTTCTTGTAACTAGTGATTTTATCATTGATTATGATTATGGTTACGCTATTGATCATGCTTATTAATTATTCTAGTGGCTACGCTATTGATTATTCTAGTCATTATGTTATTTACTATGTTATGATGATATATGATTACCGCTTTGAGTCTGAATATTGAAGATGGCTATTAAATATACAATTACTGGTTCAAGTCCTGATATTGATGATAGATTGATAATATATATACTCTATTAAATTCTAGAAAATGACTATGATATTGCTCATATATATGTATATAAAATATCCAATTCGAGTTTGGAGGGTGGTTATGTTATTGATTTTATGGTTATCAGTTTGAGTTTGGACATTATAATGATATTGATTATGATATTAATAATATGGCATCAAAGACTTGGGTTGTAATAATTGAGAATATGAGTATTGGATAAGTCTAAAATTAGGAAAATAGTTATAATGAGGTATGCCATGGATGGATTATAGTGGTATCATGGTAATTGGTAGATGATGGTGGTTCAAATTATATTATCTTAATTTTACCCTCCAGACTTATGGGGGCCTGCGTTGGGTTATTTACCTTTCCACACTTATTGGTATATGGGGGACAATTTTCAGTTATAATTGCATTTGTTTGGTCCTTTATATTATGTTATCATTTTTATTATTTACTTATCTATGTACAAGAATGTTGGAGTTGGTTCAGGTTTGCCTATACCTTGACTTAGTTATGTATCTTACAATTTATCATATTTATATCATGATTTAGCTCAGTCGGGCAATGATACCTACTGAGTACCCATGATTTTTGTTCTCATATTATACTTTTGTAGCTTTTTGGTATATATCTAAGAACTAGCTGTCACTTTTGATTCGAGGATCGTGTTGTGTTGGGTTTCAAAGAAGAGGTAAGCTCTTGGAGCCAAAGTTTCCCTATTTTATTCTACCTATCTATGTGTAGTCTTTAGTTTTAAAATAGAATTATATTGACTATTTTAAAACTTGAGCTATATTTATAGAAACTCTTGTACTGGCTCTACCATGTCGTGGGATGGTTATCTATGTTATGGTTACCTTTTATACTATCACTATTGCTTTTCTTATTTATAAGTAGAAATTGTCTATTTTTGCCCCTTTTGTGGCATTTTCACTAACTTAACCCCTTGCTATTAGCTCTAAGTTATGGTTTGGCTTACCTAATGGTGGAATAAAGTACGTGCCATCATGACCTATAAATTAAGTTATGAAAAATTGGTATCAGAGCCCAGGTTTTACCAATACGATTGGTACAAGAGTAAATGTCTAGTAGAGTCTTATGGATCAAAATGATGACATTTGTTTCTTATCTTTGAGAAGCTATGGGACATTCTTAGGAGTTCTTCACTGCTTTTACTCCTTTTGTAATAAGAGTCTGAGTTGGTTTATAAAACATTCCTTTGATTTTACTCTTTTATTGATGGCTAGGACACGTGCTACTGCTACACGAGATGAGAGTTCTAAGATCAAGCCTAGAGATCCTATCACTATTCGTAGGTAATCTATATTCCATGGACAACCTCGATATGTGTCCTCATCTAGGTTCCAAAATAGAGGGCCTTCACCAGTCCTTATCCTCGATTTAGAGCTAGAGGTTCTTCTACCCTAGCCAGTGGTGGGCCAAGGACTAGCTTAGGATTAATCGGGGTTTATTTTTTCTTTAATGCTCAAGGATGCTTTGGTTCAGCTTTTGAGGTTAGTTAGTGGTGCACCATCTGATGGTGCACAGTTTACAAATTAGAGTGGTACAGAGGTGGGAGCTTAGCGTATAGCTGCAACTCCTAGAATTGAGGTACTCCTATGTTGGTAGTTCGTTAGTCATTAGCTTCTTAGCTAGTGGTTTCCTAGCCTACTATGTTTGTTAAGGAGCAGAAAATATTGGGTAGATTCTTTAAATAGGCTTCGCCTAGGTATTGTGGTGCATTGGGTGAGGATGCATATAAGTTTTTTGATTTCTTGTGAGGATAGGCTCCATAATTTGGACCTTGTTGAGACTCATGGTGTGGATTACACTACTTTGTAGTTGGACTTGGCTTCTCGACATTGGTGGAGGGGTCATATTGATTTTAAGCTAGCTGGATCTTCTCCTTCGACATGGGTGTAGTCCTCTAAGATTTTTTTAGATAAGTGTAGGCCTCTTATACTTTAGGATCATTTGATGGACCAGTTCTCTATATTAGAGTAGGGCGCCATGGTGGTCGCGTAGTATGAGGCTCACATTTGCAAGTTGGCTAGAGATGTTACTTCTTTTCTGGATATCTAGTGTATAAAAGGGTTTGTTGTTTTGTTTGTAGATTGAGACTTCCTCTTTGCATGTCTACTTATAGTTTGGTTATGGCAGGTTAGTTATGTTCGGAGGTTTCTAATCATGATTTGTAATAGAGGCGATGCATCGAAGGCCCAAGAGGATGCGATAAGAGAACTCAGTATCAAAGTAGTTATAATAGGTAGGTACCCCCTGTGTTAGTCATATTAGCCTCAGATTTACCCCAGTAGACCTGTTCAGACAAGTTTTACATTACCGCTTAGGTCAGAGTGGTAGTCGATCTCCAAGGGGTTCATCTATTGGTTATTTTATTCATGGTGGTTATTCTGGGTCAGTTAAATCATCTGGTTCAGGTTTAGAATAGGCAACATGCTATAGTTGTAGGGGTCATGGTCATTATTCGTAAGAGTGCCCTGGTCATGAGGTAGTTATTTCTTCAGCTCAAAGTATTCCCTCTATTAGAAGAAGTTCATGCCTAAACTAGAGGTGCTTTACATGGTCATATGGTTTAGCTAGGGTGCTCGTGGAGATTCGTAGATAGGTAGGGGAGGTGATCAGCCTGGATCCCATCCAGGTGGCTGGCATGGCCAGTTATATACAGTACCTGCTAAACTCGAGACTGAGTATTCAGATGCTTTTATCACATGTATGATTCTAATGTACCATCAGTCGGCCTTTGCTTTATTTGATTTGGGATCTACTTATTCTTATGTATTTTCTTATCATGCTACATGGTTAGATTTATCTTGGTATTCATTATCTGTGCCATTACATGTACCTACTCCCTGGGTGATTCTTTAGTAGTAGATCGACTGTTCAAATCCTGTTTTATGATTTTTTGAGATATTTATACTCATGCTGATCTCATTATATTAGATATGGTAGATTTTAATGTGATTATAGCCGTGGAATAGTTATCCCACTATCATGCGATCATGGATTGTGTTGCCAAGACCATTACCTTAGCCATGCCTGGTATACCCTCAATGGTAGGCAAGGAGCTATTAGCCGTGAGCCAATGCAGATTATTTCTTATATATGTGCTAGGTGGCTTATTTCAAAAGGTTAAGAGTCTTATATTACTTATATTTGTGATGTTAGTGTGGAGAATCTATTGCTTGACTCTATTCCTATAGTTTGTGAGTTTCCTAATGTTGTCCATATCGATCTACTTTGTATATCGCCTACCTGTAAAATAAGTTTGTTATTGATCTTGAGTTTAACACTTGACCTATTACTATGGCACCTTATCGTATGGCTCCTACCGAGCTTTAGGAGCTAAATTCTCATCTTTAGGATCTTTTTGGTAAAGGTTTTATTAGATCGAGTGTGTCTTCTTGGGATCCCTTATATTCTTTATGATAATGAAAAATGGCTCCATGTAGTTGTGTAATGATTATAGTTGGCTTAATAAGGTGAAAGTGAAGAACCATTGTCCTATCGCATTAATGACTTATTTGACCAACTTTAAGGTACAATGATGCTCTCTAAGATTTATTTGAGGTCAAGCTACCATCAGTTGAGGATTCGGCCTAAGGATATCCAAAGACAGACTTTAGGACCCATTATAGTCATTATGAGTTCCTGATGATGTTTTTTAGGTTGACTAATGCAAAAGCCGCATTTATAGATTTGATGAATTGAGTGTTCAGACCTTATTTGGATTCCTTCATGGATGTGTTCATTGATGACATCCTTATGTATTTGAGTAGTAGAGAGGAGTACACGCAGTATTTGAGGATTGTCCTCTAGACTCTGAGAGATCATATGTTTTTTTCCAAGTTCTCCATGGGTGAGTTTTGGTTGGAGTTGGTGACATCCTTTTGACATGTGGTTTCTAAGGATGGGATTATGGTAGATCCGACTAAGATTGAGGCTATTCATTATTGGTATAGACCTATATCTCCGACTAAAGTTTGTAGCTTTATTGTTTTGTAGGATTATTATAGATGATTCATTGAGGGTTTGGCTACTATTTCAGCACCTATGATTCAATTGACTCGAAGGAGGTTTCTTTTTATGGTTCGAGAAGTGTGAGTCGAGCTTTGGTAAGCTTAGGAGTTTCTTACTTCGGCTCTATTTTGGGTCTTCCCATCGAGGGTGAGGTATTCACCATGTGTTGTGATGTTTTTAGTATTGGTTTGTGTTGTGTATTGATACAACAATGTCGTCTTATTACGTATGCTTTTAGGCAACTTAAGGTTCAAGAGTGCAACTACCCCACTCATGATCTGAAGTTTGCGGTGATAGTTTTTTGTGCTTAAGATTTGGAGGTATTATCTTTATGGTATGTAATATGATATTTTCATTGATCATCATAATCTTCAACATCTTATGACCCAGTGGGAGCTTAATGATAGGCAACATAAGTGGACGGAGTTGCTTAAGGATTATGATATCCCCATTTTATATCATTCGGGCAAGATAAATATGCTAGCAGATGCCTTGAGTTAGAAGGCAGTGAATATGGGTAGCATGGCTTGTATTTCAGTTTCTCAGAGATAATCGACAAGGACATTCAATCCTTAGCCAACTTGATGGTTCGCCTTAATAATTCAGACCCTTGGAGGATTCTTCTTAGTATTGAGGCGTGGTCTACACTATATGAGAAGATTTGGGATCATTAGTTTAAGGATAATAGGATTTGCATCCTCCGTGATCAGGCATTGGGCGGTGAGTCCAAGAGGGCTACCATTGATTCTAAGGGTGTCTTGAGATTTGATAGCTAAATTTGTGTCCCAAGGATTAATGATTTCATTCAGTTGATTTTACACGAGGCTCATTGTTCTAGATATTTCATTTATCTGAGTGCAACAAAGATGTATAGAGATCTGACACAAAATTATTGGTGGAGTGGCATGAAGAGAGATATGGCAAACTTTGTATCTTGTTTCCTGTGTTGTCGGCAGGTGAAGGTCGAGCATCAGTGATTAGGTGGTTTGATTCAGAGGTTGCCCATTCTCGAGTCAAAATGGGAGCGGATTTCCATGGATTTCATTATTGTTTTGCTTCGCACTTCCTGTGGTTCCAATAGTATTTTGGTCATTTTAGATCGATTAACCAAATTGGCACATTTTATTTCTATTTAGATATACTTTATTGTCGGGAGGTTTTGGCCATATCTATGTGTGTGAGACAGTCTTTTTGCATGGTGTGCCTATATCTATCATTTCAGACCTATCTTATGTTTACTTCTAGTTTTAGAGAGATTTTCAAGAGGGGTTGGATGTTCAGGTGGATCTTAGTAAAACCTTCCATACATAGATCGATGGCTAGTCAGGGCAGATTATTCAGGTTCTCGAGGATATGCTCCAAGCCTATGTTATCAATTTCGGAGGTTAGTGGAAGGAGCATTTAAACTTGGTAGAGTTCTCATATAATAACAATTATCATTCGAGTATTGAGACGATAGGTGATGTCATTCCTCAATTGGATGGATTGAGACTTCAGAGGTTAGACCTCGTGGTACTGACTTGCTTTAGGAGTCGTTGGATAAAGTCAGGGTAATTCAGGATAGATTGAGAGTAGCTCAGTGTAGGCAAAAGGCTTATGTAGACCATAGACTTTGTCCCTTGATGTTTGGAGTTGGTGAATTGGTATTCCTCCGTATATTGCCCATAAAGGGTGTGATGAGGTTCGGGAGAAAAGGCATGCTCAGCCATAGATACATTGGACCCTTTGAGATTCATGGAATAGTTGGTAAGGTGGCTTATGAGTTAGCATTACCTTCATACTTTGCTACTGTCTATATGATTTTCAATATTCCCATGTTGCGACGATACATTTCAGATCCATTGCATGTGCTTAGATGGGACTCAGTCCAGATGGATAAGTAGTTGACCTTCGTGGAGGAGCCTGTGCTCATTTTGGCCAGTGATATTGGGCAGTTGCACACTAGGAAGATTTCTATATTTAAGGTTCAGTGGAAGCACCGCCCGTTGACTTGGGAGATTGAGAGCGAGATATGAACCTAGTATCCTCACCTGTTTAATACTTTAAGTACATCCTAATCCCTGACTTAGTAGTGTATATTTTAATGACCCTTCAGGTCATTTTCTATATTTTTGCTTATTTTCACCGTTAGAGATTTTCTATAGCTGCCCTAAGTAATTATTAATCACTGGGACTGACAGTTCAATCATCGGGCATTTATTTGTTTTTTAGAGCCAATTTCTTGTTTTGAAGTCTTTGCTGGTTCCAAATGACCATCGTGCAAAAATTTTAGTCAAACAACCTTGTATGCCAATTTTGACTGTTCTAGTAGCTCTAAAAAGTTGGTTTTAGGCTAGTTGGATCTTAGTTCAGGCCCTGAGGCACCCGGTCTCATTTCAACCTATTGGTCAAAAAGTTAAAAAAATGAAATATAGATGTGGGACCCACTTTTAGTCAAAATGACCTCAGATGGAAATTTGGACTGCCCCATTGAGTCTAGAACATTAAATTTGGTATGGTAGCATAGTCCTTTTGTTTATACGAGATTTTGGATTAATCCCGAGGAGTTGGGGGAGACTTGAAAAATTCCAAGTCTTAGCTGTATCTAGTGCAATCGCCAATAGCGATGCCAGGGGTCACAATCACAATACTCTTGGTAGGCATTAAATGTCACAATTACGATTCTATGTCGCGATAGCAACTCGTACTGGCAGGCACCATATGTGGCGATCGTGAGGGTCGGGTCGCGATTGTGATATCCGAACATCTAGAAAAGGTATAAAAAGCCCCTTTTTTCGAATCGTTTTTCCCATTCCACATCTATTCTTAAGAGACTAAACCCCTAAATATTAGGGAAAGCTTAAGAAGAACTCTTGTGGGTGATTTGGGAGCTTGGATAACAATTATAACGCGATTTTTCGTCAAATTTATGGGAAGATTCCTTCTCATTCATGGCGGATTTTCTCAATTCTTCTTCAAAATCCCTAAAACTTGGTGACTTGATTTTAGCACCAATAATTCTCAGATTTCACCCATTTTAAAGGATAATTACTCCTTGAGCATAAGAGAATGTTGGGTTGTCTTCGGAAACAAAATGTTCATATGGAACCCATATAGGATTTTTGAGTATTTTTGGACCCGAAGCACAATAGTGCAATATGGTTATCATTATTCTCGGATTAATGAGTAGAATCGGATTTTGAACGTGTGGCATCTTGCGAAAGCTTCTCACAGGAAAAGTTGGTGATTTAGCAAATTCGTCGAGCTTTCTACAACATCCGGGTAGGCTAGAATTTACCTCTTACTAAATTTCTTAGGTTAGTTGGACCATTTAGGCTATTCAAAAACCGTAAATAGGATGTGATTTGTTTAGTTGCTTATGATTTAGGAAAAACCACTATCTTAGGGTTGATTGTGTCTTAGTTAACATCTAAAAGTGGATTTTGATACCTTAGTATCATCTGGGGTAAAATTTATCTTGTAATGGATTTTGGGGATTTAGAAGTGGGCCCTTTACCCACCTTATGACAAAATTTGTGTTAGCAATTAGGAACCTCGTATACGCTTGTTGTGTGCTTCAAAAATGTTTATTGAAGTGATATTAAGAAACTTTGGCATTTGATGGTTATGGTGGGTTGGCATTGAGAGTTCATGCTTAGTGATTATGTTAGTGTTCTTGCTTATTGAATTTTCTAGCGATTAGTGATTTAGTCATTGATTATGATTGTGGTTATGCTATTGATCACGCTTATTAATTATTCTAGTGGCTACGCTATTGATTATTCGAGACATTATGTTATTTACTATGTTATGATGATATATGATTACCGCTTTGAGTCCGGATATTGATGATGGCAATTGAACATATAATTACCGATTTGAGTCCGGATATTGATGATGAGATTGATGATGTATGCAAGATTCTGAATGAATCCTGAGGGGTTGGCAGAGACTTTAAAAATTCTAATTCTCAACTATATCTAGTGTAATTGCCAATAGCAATACCAGTGGCCGCAATCGCGATACCCTTGTCAAGCACAAAGTGTCGCGATCGTAGTGCTATATCACAAAAGTGACTTGCATTGGCAGCCACCATATGAGGTGATCGCGAGGGTCGGGTCGTAATTGCATACCCGAACACCTGGAAAATGTATAAAATGCCCTTTTTTGTTTGTTTTTCCTATTCCACATCCTTTCTCAATAGACTAAAACCCTAAATATTGGGGAAAGCTTAAGATTAAAACTTGTGGGTGATTTGGGAGCTTCGGTAATTATTATTACACGATTTTCCTTTGAATTTGAGGTAAGATTCCATCTCATTCATGGTGGATTTTCTCATTTCTTATTCAAAATTCCTAAAACTTGGTGAATTGATTTCAGCACCAATGTAGCTCGGATTTCACCCATTTCGTAGGTAATTACTCCTTGAGAATAAGAGAATGTTGGGTTAGCTTTGAAAATGTGATTTCCATATATAGGACCCACATGGGATTTTTGAGTATTTTTAGACCCAAAAAATAATAGTGCAATATGGGTATCATTGTTCTCATATTGATAAGTAAATGTGATTTTGATAGCATGCCATCTTGTGAAAGCTTCTCAAAAGAGAAAGTCCATAATTTAGAAAATTCTTAAAGCTTTTTACGACGTCCAAGTAGGCTAGGTTGTCCCTCTTACTAGATTGATATATTTCATAGTATGTTCATGATATTGTGTTAGATTTGGGATGAGTTTTAGGTATAGGTGATGGAAATTGAAATTGCTTGGGCTAATTGGACCGTTTAGGCTATTTGAAAATTGTAAATTAGGTGTGGATGGATTAGTTTCTTTTGATTTAGGTAAAATCACTATCTTAGGGATGATTGTGGCTTAGTTAACATCTAAAAGGGGATTTAGATACCTTAGTATAGTCTGGGATAGAATTTGCCTTGTAATGGATTTTGGATATTTAGAAGTGGGCCCTTGACCCATCTCAGGCCAAAATTTATGTTAGCAATTAGGAACCTCTTATACCGTTGTTGTGCGCTTCGGAAATATTTATTGAAGTGATATTGAGAAACTTGGGCATTTGATGATTATGGTGGGTTGGAAGTGAGAGTTCATGCTTAGTGATTATGCTATTGATCATGCTTGTTGATTTTTCTAGTGACTAGTGATTTTGTCATTGATTATGATGGTGGTTATGCTATTGATCATGCTAGTGTCATGCTTATTAATTTTTCTAGTGGCTATGCTATTGGTTATGCTAGTGATTATGTTATTTACTGTGCTATGAAGATATATGATTACCGATTTGAGTTCGGATATTGATGATGGCTATTGATTAATTACTAGTTTGAGTATGGATATTATGATACGATTGATGATGTAGATACCCAGATTAAGTTTGGAAGATAATTATGTCATTGCTCATATATATGCATATAAATATGCCGAGTTCGAGTCTGAAGGATGATTATGTTATTTATTACATGCTTACAGGTTTGAGTCTGGCTATTACGACAATATTGATCATGATATTAATAATATGAAATGGAGTACTTGGTGTGTAATTATTGAGAATGAGCATATTGGCTAAGTCTAAAAATGGGAAAATAGTTATGATGAGGCATGACATTGTTGGAATCTAGTTGTTCATAGGAATTGGTATATGATGGTTGTTCGGATTTTATTATCTTGATTGTACACTCCAAGCCTACGGGGGCATACATTGGGTTATTTACTTTTTTGCAATTATTGGCTTATAGGGACCAATTTGGTAGTTATTATTGCATGTATTTGATTCTGTATGGTAGGTTATCATTCTAGTTATTTACTTATCTATGTATAGTGATGTTTGAGTTCGTTCAAATTTGCCTCTAGCTTGACTTAGTTATGTATCTTATCTTTTATCATATTTATATCATTATTTGGATCAGTCGGCCGATGATCCCTATTGAGTACCACTTATGTACCTTTTTGGTACAGATCCGAGTACTAGTTGTAATTGCCGATTCAAGGATCAAGTTGTGCTGGGTTCTAGAATAGGGTGAGGTCTTGGAGATGGATTTTCCCCATTTCATTCTATCTATCTATGTCTAGTCTTTAGTTTCAAGTCATGATTGTATTGTCTGTTTTAGAACTTGAGCTGTATTTATAGTAACTCTTGTACTGCTACACTCCAAGCCTATGGGGACATACATTGGGTTATTTACTTTTTTGCAATTTTTGGCTTATAGGGACCAATTTGGTAGTTATTATTGCATGTATTTGATTCTGTATGATAGGTTATCATTCTAGTTATTTACTTATCTATGTATAGTGATGTTTGAGTTCGTTCAGATTTGCCTCTAGATTGACTTAGTTATGTATCTTATCTTTTATCATATTTATATCATTATTTGGATCAGTCGGCCGATGATCCCTATTGAGTACCACTTATGTACCTTTTTGGTACAGATCCGAGTACTAGTTGTAATTGCCGATTCAAGGATCAAGTTGTGCTGGGTTCTAGAATAGGGTGAGGTCTTGGAGATGGAGTTTCCCCATTTCATTCTATCTATCTATGTCTAGTCTTTAGTTTCAAGACATGATTGTATTGTCTGTTTTAGAACTTGAGCTGTATTTATAGTAACTCTTGTACTGCATTAACGAGGTCGTGGGATGTTTATCTATGTTATTCTTACCTTTTAGACTATCTCTATTCTTTGCTTATTTATAAGTTAAAATTGTCTATTTTCTCCCTTTTGGGGCATTTTCCCCCAACTTAACCCATACATTTAGCTCCAGGTTACAATTCAGCTTACCTACTGGCAGGATAAAGTAGGTTAAATTATGACTCGTAAATCGAGCTGTGACACTAAGATATAAAGGTTTTAAGACCTAATTTCTAAGAATATACAATAAAAAGGATGGAATTTGATGAGGAAAATAATTCGAAATAACTAATAAGTGCTGATGTTCTATAGGAATATAGAATTTATGATGATTGAACAATGAGAGTATGCATGTACTTAAGGCGATTTTTTTAGATTTGATGCCATTTTGGGGGTGTTTTGCAGGAAATTAGATTTTGGGATGCTAAATTCAAGAACTGTGAAAATTGGAATTTTTAGCTACCTACTTGAGCATTTTTGGGCATCTGTGGGGCTTACTGGATGTAGTTTTGGGGTTAAAAGTGAGAAAATGCAAAAAATCTTAGGAATCGTTTGGAAAACATCTGGAAGCCTTTCCAACGACTTTGGTCATGACTCATAAGATCTGGCTACAAGTCATGGCCTGAGTCATAGTCAAAAAGCCATTTTCATCCTTTACTGTCCAACTTACGACTTCCTCTTAACAATTCGTAAGGAGATCTTACGAGTCGTAGCTTAGACAACTTTGATAATTATTTAGTATTTTGGCCATAACTTTTCACCCCGATATCAGATTAAAGTGAAATTTGTATCATTGGAAAGATAATGTAATTATATATCTATTGGTGGTTTTTGAGATAAAAAATTCTAAGTACACAAAAATCTATGCTCGATTAAAGATGATGATAGTTATACTCTGCACAAGAACTTAATAGTTAAGGTATGTTTTCACTTGCCTATAAGCTAAAAGCTATTTGTAATCTTAATATGAATCTAACGTCACCAAAAGGCTCTAAATGTTGAAGTTTGGTTATCTTATGGGTCGTCACATCACCTTACGACTTGTAGCTTTACTCATAAAGATGGCAGTAGCAAAATCTAAGATGAAAAAAGTAAGTGGAGGATGAATACGACTCGTAAGAAGTGACTACAAATCTTAGTGAGGAATCGTAAGGACAAAAGAATCTTGGATCCCTGCAAATGATCACTTGAATGCCTACGACTTGCAATATATGACTCATAAGGAGAACTTATGAGTAGACCATACGAGTCGTAAGTTTGTCCAACTTAGTTTTCCAATTCCATTTTAGTTAGGATTCGTTTCCTAGGGTTTCCATATATCCCGATTACACTCCTATGATGTTTTTAAGTCCTATTATATATGGGTTATTAATTTTTCCTATTTTATTTAGGATTTGATTTCTAGGGTTTTCCAATTTTATTTAGGATTTGATTTCTAAGGTTTTCCTATTTTATTTAGGATTTGATTTCTAGAGTTTCTTGTAATATATAAATACCCTTTAGACTTTGTATTAATTATTCTCATTCACATATTCAGGGATAAGCCCTTGGGAGCTATCCTATACTCTTATTATTCTTGGTTTGTTATTTAATTTAAGACTTTGGGATTTATTCTTTCATTATTATGAGATTGATTTTGTAATTTTATCAGTGAATTCAATGATTAATCTCATAACTATGAGCGGCTAATTCCCTTAGCTAGGGTTATGGGAACCCTGGTAGATTAACAAAGTAAAGAAAGTGCTAAGTCATTCTAGATGAAGATTCTTGCAAGTATTGTGATGGTCTACAATTAAATTGATTTCTTAGCGGTGGCCAATGCTAAGAATCGCATGTATTCACTACTTTCTTCAAAAGAGAGGTAGAGATTGGTAATAGACCTTACAATAGTAATTTGAGACCCTCTTCCATAAAATAATTCCCACCGATCAAAAAGGTAGTAGTGAATTTGGGATCCAGGCAAGGGTTAGTAATGCAACACTTTGAGACTCACAAGGTAAAGAGTGAGATTTGTCAATAAGTCTACAAGACAGTTAGTGATAGATAACTTGTCGGATTCTTCATCCAAGGCATTAGAATAGTTCGACAGTGCACGATAAATCTGCGAAGTTGAGAAGCAAGGGGGAATACAGGCTTAGTGTCCGTCTTATATTGTTTACAACCAAGAGAAACCAATTTTTTTCCTTTTTACTATTTCAGCAAATCCTCCTTTTCACTGTTATGTATTGCCCGATGATTTCAACAAGTTCGAGATAGATTTTTGTCCTATTCCCTATGGGATCGATCCCAACCTAGTTTGGTAACAATATTTGATAATGACCTCTTTATCCTTCTAAGGAGGTGTACTTTGGGAGTTATCAAGTGTTAGGCTAGCTTACCTTATCTTCAACAGATGATTCCATATGCTTTCTTATATCACATGCTCTAAAAAATAATGGACATAGGGAATAGGAATTTTCGGTAAAGATGGGGGATTTAATATCCAGGTGCAGCTAAAGCAGTCACTAAGTCTCTTAAGTGACTACTGCTTCAGCGGTATATGTCTAAAGTGGTTTCTTGTCCACTAAAATGACATCTGCTAAAGCCAAGAATGATTACATAAGCGATCCACAGACAAATATCCAAAACCAGGGGTCCCCTAAGCCTAAAATCCAGCCAATAGCCTAAAATGATCTCGAAAGCCTTAGGACCTAAACCAGGGGTCCCCTAAGCCTAAAATCAACATTTTAAAGGTGATGGTGCTATCATAGTTCTTATTCATGGTTGTTTACTAGGATTTTTGGTTTTGAGTTAATAGTGAAATCTCCAAAATAAGGAAATAAACCTAAAACCTAAACGAACTGCTCGATAACTGAATCGACAGTTTTGGCAAGTCGTAAGTGACTGAAAAGGCTCAAAATTCTAAAAACAAGCATAATTCAAGGAAATAAACTATAGGGTCATTACAAGTGGACCCCATCCAAACACCTTAAGCGGATTGTAGAATTCAGGCACGTTGTCTACCACCCCTCTCATTGCAAAGATCTTCCCATAGTAGAACCCCATCCTTTGGTACTCTAGAAATCTTTCTCGATATGCATTATCGAGAAATCTCTTATAGGATGGAGCATTCTCTTGATTTTCATCCATTGAGGTTTATGATCTACAGAATCATAGTAATCAAATAAGTTATAACTCATAAAAGTGATAAAAAATTGAAATGCAGAGAAAGTCCAATGACTTGGCTTAACTAGAAGAGTATTGTCTATAGCCTCCTTCTATAGCGAGCTATACCCTGCTATGATGATATTTATATAGTGGAAATTTTTCCACTATAGCAAGGTCACCATAGTGGGATACAACTATTATAGCATCCTTCATTACCCTCCATAGCTCAAGAGGTTCAATGATGGAGCCTCTTGATAAAAGGTTTCATTTTTAACATTTTGACTTCAGATCAGTGTTCATAAAGTACCCTAACACTAGTGCATACAAATATTTGGGAAGTTTATAACTCATAAAACATGCCCAAACCATCAAAACCAAACCAAGAATGACCCTTCATATTCCCTACTATTTTGAGCCTATTTTAGCCATGAACTTCATAATTCTTATGCTCAAAATACTATAGAATCATTGTAAATGCTAGGGAATCACCCATGCTTTGAAATTTTGTCCAAATCAAACCTAATTTCAAAAATTTGAGAACAACCCCAAAATCTATTCGATTTTCATAAATTCAAGCATAAAACATACATGAATGGGTGTAATAAAGTAAATAGAGTAAGGATTTTGATAATTACCTTGTCTCTGACTAAGAGAGAAAAGTGATTGGGAAGAGGAGAGGAGTTTTTTTTTAGTTAAAGATGGATAAATGGGAGAGAAACCCATTTATCACCCTTTTAAATTATTAGCTTCCTCTATAGCGACCTTCTTCCTTTATAGCGAGATCCCTTCCCTCAAACTATAAGAAAATTTCATTCATTATGATATGAAATCTTTTCATTCTAGCATATTGATAAGGCCTTGGATTACCTTGAGTGCTTGAAAAATGTCATGCTCGAATCAGTCTCATGCGACTCGAAAGGAAGGTTTCTAGATAGAGTATAGTGATAATAAAATTTTTCTTGAAATTTTAGTAAATAAAAATTCAGTGTTTTATGTAAGTCTTAAAATATGATATAACGGTAAGGGTGTTAAGGATCAATCTAGAATAGTTCTATTATTTTCGTATCATGATTGTTCGAGGACAAATGATAGGTAAATTACCATCCTTCCTCTTATCAAGCAACAATGGAGAAGCCTAAGGAAAAACACTAGGATGAATGAGTCCCTCATCAAGTAACTCCTGCAACTAGGTCTAAACTCTTTTAACTTAGCCAGAGCCATCCCATAGGGAGGAAGAGATATAGAGAGAGTGGGCGACTCCAATCAGTACAAAAGTCAATGTCATGATCTAGAGGTGTACCAGATAAGTTAGTGGGATATACCTCCTTAAATAATATCACTAGGAGAAATGACTTAATAGAGGAGACCTCTACACTAGTGTCCCGAAGATGTGCCAAGAAGTCCTAACACCCCTTCCACACTAGCTTCTTAGAACGAATGAAGAAAATTATTTTCACTGGGCCAGACTTATAAACACCATCCCAATCCAACTTATCAATCCCCGATATATTTAAGGTCATAATTTTAGGATTACAATTCAGAACAACATGATATAGGGACAATTAAGTCATACCCAAGATAATATCAAAATCAAACATATCTAGAATCACCAAATCTACCCAAGTTTGAAAACCCATAAACATCACAGAGCAAGCACAATATAATTGAGTCACTACATTATAATCTTCAATCAAAGTAGATACATACACGGGTGAGTCAAGCATATCACAAACCATGCTAAAGTCAAGGCAAATTTAACAAACACATACAAATAAGTATAACCTAGATCATATAAGACTGTAGCCATCTGACCACACATAAGAATGCTACCTTTAATGATTTCCTTTTCAAATAAATACTTAAGAAATTTAAATCCACTAGTTCTACCCTTATTCATGGTGTATAAGGTCACCCAAGGATCAATTAGCAATTAACTAGTTCTATCATTCGCAATCCATTCCCATTAATGGAGTTTTAAAGCTAAAGATCCCATCTTTATTAAATTCAAGGTCCCCCATCTATCAAAATTCACGTTTTGGAATAATAAATTTATTCTAGGAGTCATTGACTAACAATCCAAAAGTAATTCTAGGTGAAAATACACATACCCATAGGTTTTATACACAATATTATAAACGTAGTGTTATAACCCTTAATTCGATCAGTTAAGATCATTTTGATGATTCTAAGATATCATTGGATTAAAAGACAAAGAAGATAAATAAAGAACTTACCTCATCGAAGATTTTTTACCCCGGTCTTTGGAAAACTGCCACTTTAGGGCTTTAGAATGAGTTTTTGAATTTATGACCTGAAATTTTCCAAAATAAGCTGATATACTATTTGCATCCCTCTATAACAACCCGAGTATCCCTATAACTGCCTCAACTTTTTAGTATGAATAATCTTTAGTAAAATAATCATAATTTTTTACTCTAAAAGCGGATTAACAAATGGTTAGTACAATTGGAAAAAGACCAAAATATCTTTAATTTGGTAGGTATTGGGACTCATAACTCTTTTTATTCGATGAGGAGTAATATTTAAAGTTGTCCATGGTTCTAACTTAACCAAAAACTCAGTCGGTAATGACACTTCTAACTTAAACTTTGTGGCAGGGGTTTGTATGACCTTAATTCATATCTAATGCACTCACATAATAAATAATTGATCCTAGCTCCTATGACAAATGAGACTCTTATACCTTTACCATAGATATTTTTAATAACAATAAAATGGGTTTTACATTACATACCATTTTACCATCCATTCATCCCCGAACAATTATTAGTGGAGAGAAACACGAGATTCAAATTAGGAAGACAGTTCTTTCAGAGTTTATTATATTGTGCCTTGCTTACCCGCTCGCTATTGTTTATCAACTAATTCATATTTTATACTTGGCCTCTCTATCGAGGATTTTCAACACAAGAAGAAACATTTATGCATGAGTTAGTTATTTTTCTCAATTAGGTTTTAGAATTAAACATTGAGAATTCCTAATAGGATAACATCTAAACTTAGAGAAGACTGAACATTTACTGCATTGAGCCGGCTATAGCATCTCAATAGTGGGATTCGCCCCCTAAATTGGAGCTGACCAAAGTTGACTTTTGTTATAGCAGAAAAATTCGAGCTATAGTGGTATCACTATAGAAGCCTGCCTCTTACTATAACAGGGTAGGCAAGGAAGCAACTTTGGTAGCTTCTCAAGTTTACTATTTTTACAACACAATACTCAGATTTTGATATCATAAGCTAACCCTTTTACACCAAATGTTATATCCAGAGTTCTACTAAGGAGTAACAACAACTAAGTATTATCATGTAAAAATGAGAAGGATATGAATAGGCATAAGCATATCTAATAACTCTACCTCATCAATCGATCCTACATAATGGATCATTAATCATACTCAACTCATTTATTTCACAATCCTTTCAATTCAATTATTCATAATTCGTATTCAAGGGATAATAGTAACAAATATTATTCCAATATAATAAGTATATGAGTAATTTCAAATCATAATCTGCCAGTTATAAGTTATTTTGTAAATCAACACATGAGTGACTAGTTTTACCAATAGACAACCATAACTACCTTATTCATGAATACACGGGAACTTAGTTCTATCATATTCTCACAATTTATTCATCAACTACATATTATCATCACAATAAAATTAGCTTACTCAATCAATAATAAATACTACCAAGTCAAACAAAGTCTGACATTTGAATATGTATGTCACCTCAAAACAAATAAAAATGCCCACATTAGACATTTAACTTATAAACACATCATATCTTATTAACCACATCATTATCTTTTATGCCAAGGACTACTATATCTACCCTCTCAACTATCCTTCTCTTATAATTAACTAATTTACTTAATTCAAGTTAAAATTTCTAAGCAAGTCGCACATGTAAAACATATCAATACAAAAATCCATAGCTATTCACGTAGTTTTTATGTTACTATCTATCCACACGCCATATTATCGTTGAACCTACTAGCAACACCTAATATCACAAAGTCAAAATCAATCGAGCAACACCAAATGATCACAAAATCTAGTTACTTACACGTCAACGTGACTCTTATTGCTAAATACCAATTGAAATCGACTAGATTCCAATTGCAAAATCTCTAAGATACCAATTAGAACTGACTAGACACGGGTTGAATTTGTTCAGGTACCAACTAAAATTGATTAGATACCAATTGAACTCAACCCAGTGGATAGTATAAAAAATAACACATGAAAAAAGAAAGAAAAATAATTCCTAGAATATCACATAGGTTGTTGAATATCTGATGTGGACGTCTACACGTTAATCCATAGGACTGTACTCGATTTAGCTCTTGTACTTATGAAATCGATAATCTAGAGCTCTGCTACCAACTATCATTACCCAACAAACAAAATCATGTAGTCTCCTACACTAATATACATAGATAGAAGAACCCTTACCACTAAATATAATTAACTTTCACTTGAACTCAAATACATAAGCCTTTAGTTCTCTAGCTTAGGTTAATAATGAGAGAATACAAATCCATAGCTGATCTAGGACTACAAGTATTAACTACCTAATAAATTTTAATTACACCAATTTAGATGCATATGATCATTAGCAATATTTTACCTAACTATAGAGTCAGAGACATTCCATGATGAACAATGTTAATAGTGATTGGCAAAATAAGGAATAAAAGTTACTTACTTTATCCCAAACAAGGGATACAAGTTCTTTGGGGCTTTTCAATATAAAAATTAAAAGAAGGATAGAACCAATATTAATATGAACAATTTGATCAATGACTTTCACAAACAAAGAAAACAAGTGAATTTAAATGTGGAATCAATTCTATTAACTATCCATTATATTTAAATCAAGTAGTCACAATTAATCAAGAATTTAATAAATTATCCTTAGATTCAAAATTTTAATCCTCACTTATTGTCTTGAACCAAGCTAAGAAATATTAATCATAAAACCAATTTTAGGTTGCATTAGGATTTACGATCTCTAGCTCAAATCCATTTGATGAGGTTTAAGACCACAAATCATCCTAAATTAATCTTTTATAACCTCTATCAAATCTCTTAAGCTTAATCACAAGAAAATGGGTGAGTCCTTGGGTTAGATACTTCCTTCAAAAATTAATAAAGCATGAGATTTATTTAGTTAAACACAAACTCGTTTTATAAACTAATGAGAATTCAAAAAATACAAAAGCATAAGGTAAAATCAAAACATAAATATTACATCATCCCTAACTACCATATCCAAGTATAAATTTATCTACACCCAAACTTTGACACTACAAACTGTGGAAATAAAGAAAGAATTAAGAATTTGTCACTACAAAGCTTTAAAATCTCCACTCTAGAGGTGTTGAATCAAGAACCCTAGCCTCCAAGGATAAGAAAATAGCTAAATATTGTCTTAGAATAGTTGGATTTCATGTTTTGGATGTTTGAGAGTGAAATCATGAAGTTCTAGATTCTCCCATGATGCCTGGCAGTTTTCTTCCTCACTATAGCGAGCCTGGACTATCGCAATTGCGATGCTTTGATTTTTCATTAAATGCAATTACAACTTTGAACCCGTGGTTGTATGGATTTGACTACGAATGATTTTTGCAATCGTGACTCTTCTTTATTAGGATAACAATGAATAATTTTTTACCGAATTCTTTATGTTTTTACTCTAGCTTAGTCTTACCTCAATTTCACTTCTTTTTCACCAGAACTCCATGTAAATAATGAGATATTCTTATTGTATATTTTTATATATTAAATGTCAAGTATTTTAAATAAATATGAATAAATATATCCTATTCTTTCATATTTTTTAGAATATCCTTTAGAAAAAATAAATTATGGAACAGAAAGAAAGATGATAAGAGCCAAGGAAGGAAGATACATCTACTACAAATTCATCAAAGACTACATATGGGTAAGAAATATAAAATAATGAAATTCTCACCAAAGCGTTTAAATTTCACCAAAGTTCTGTGATAATTGCCATGCTAAAATTTCACCAAGTTTGCATAATAATTAGCATGTAAATTCTCATCAAGATCTCATGATTTATTGGATATTGTATTTAAAATTCTCGCCAAATCCCCCATAGAATTGTTTCTATAAATAGGGAAAGTTCTTTCATTGTAAGATACACTATGAACACCATGAGCAAGATTCATTAGTCTTATTTTCTTTCTCTTTCCTTTTTTTTTTTTAGTTGGATAATATTTTCTTAATAGTTTCTATATTTTCTCAATGATGAATTACTTTCATTTAGTTGGGATAGTTGATGAAGCTTGATATAATTATAATGCTATATCAATTTTAATATATGCTTCGCTTGGACGTTCTTACTTACATCTTCATATTGTGTTGTAATAATAACTTTATCTAGTCATTATTATCACACCTATCTATTTTATCTATAATTTATTCTTATATTGATTTTGTACTTCCCACAGAGCAAAATTAATATTCAATAACTAATAAGTAAAATAGTAAAGGAAGAGTAATTTTTTAGTTATTTATTATTCCAAATCTTTAATCTTGCTTGTTTTTTCCTAATTCTCATGAAGGGATTAACTCAAGAAAGCTTATCTGTATTTTATTTCCTTTAGTCCTAATTCTTAATAGAGGTATTAAATTAAATAAGTTTATGAATTAATAAAATCTTTATCTTATTTCTTTCAGTTATAATTCTCATGGAGGGATTGGCTCAAATAAGTTTATTGATTTGAGGGGTATTTATCTTATTTCTTTTAATTCTAATTCTAATGGTGGGATTGATTTAAATAAGTTTGTCAATTGAATGACTAATCGCAAGAGGTCTTTACGCCTTTTAGCACAATTCATGCAAGAAAATATTTTGATTTAGTTGTCACTAGTCGTAAATTAATATTTGACATAACCTCACGAAGAGTTTATTAATTGATTATTTCTTAGTAAGAAAATATAGTTGTATTAGCAATAACAAATTATTCTTTTGAAAATACATTTAGAGACTGAAATTTTATTGTAATAGTATTATCAAGTAAATTCAATGATTTCCAATTCTTTTTAGTTATAAATTTTTATAAAGTAATTTTTTTGTAATTTTAAGTAATCTATAATTTCAACTTAACCTTTCATCAATTTGATTTTCTCAAATAGTATTAATACAACACAAATTTGTAGCCTAGGTGTTTCTAATTTTGTGAGGCGATATCTTAAAATGTACTAGAATTTTTAGATTACGAGCAGGAAAATCCTATACATACTGGCCTCGTACAATTTTTGGAGTTATGACGGAGATTGGTAAATATCTAAAAATACTTTATGAGTGTGAACCCACTTTATGTACTTTAAATATGAATTTCAATTAACCATGTGAAAATCTTACTGAGTTTTTATAAAACTATTATTGAAACACCATCACTTGGACTACTGTAACACCCCGCATTTTCGAACGTAAAATCGAATTGTTGTTCCTTCGTGTGTAAGATCTAATATAAATTATTTTCAAGTGAGAATAAGTATCATGATCTATATCCTGGTATTTGAAGTGCTTTCGAGGTGAAAAATCTTCATAGGAATCACTTAGAGAGAAGTTGATCTATAAACCTTTGATTCGGCTAAATCTTTATTTTCGATGTTATAAGGGTCTACTTTAAATATGTATAACTTTTGATACATATATAATTTTGCAGCTAAATACCCACCAAATTGTAGATAATTGAGTCCGCTTTCCAACGATGCCAGTTTCACCTCAATCCGATACCTGAGGAAAACGTTATGATTATTTTTGTTAGAACCAGTAGTCGTCTACGATAAGCATGTGACACACGCTCCATATCTGCACTCCAGATCATGCGACACATGCTCCATTTCACCCCTTATTTTCCAGCTTCTGAATTCGCGCATTTGGGGGCAATTAGGTCATTTTTCTCACCCCAAAACCGTCCAAAACACAAGATTTAAGTCCCCAAAGAGAATTTGTTACATAATTATTCTCTCTTCCTATTCAAGAAATTCCTAAGCCTTCAAATATCAAGAATCAAGATCCTAAGTCAAGAATTCCAAGAAATGAGTCAAGATTTGAGTTCTATTATTTGAATTAGATCATCTAAGGTACGTGAGGTTTTCCTACACTACATGGGCTTGGTGAAATTGTTTTGCTTAAGTTTTTAAAGTTGAAAGATCATGAATTTATAAAGGGTTTTGAATTTACATTAACAATTATACCTTTTGAACTCTTTTGATAATAATGTTTTAATCTTAAGGCCTTCTCCATAAACTTGATGTTTGTTCATATATATATATATATATATATATATATATATATATATATATATATATATATGCATTGGACTTTTTAAAGGATGAATTGAGAGCATGAATATTTGTAATCCCTTTCTAGTTATAATCCTTTGGTTTTTATATGGAATTGATAAATTTCACTTTTGAAGCACGATATAAATGTTCTCTTGGCTATTGCTAAATGATTTGAGATTGATGGTGAATTAAAGTGAGGGTATTTTACTTTTTGATAAATGATGAAGATGTCTATTGAAAGAATTGCACGATTCGCTATAAAGTAAATGACCACCACATGATTAAGAGTTAAAAAGAGGGAATCATTGCATGGTTTTACATATGTTTTGAAAGATGAATCTTTTTGTGTTGATTGAATTTTTGGTGGTCTGAACATTATTTTTGAATGAAAGAATTGTGTATGATAATTATGGATTAGAGACATGACTTTCAAGTCTTGGTAAGACTATACAAAAATCGATAATGTCATAACAGACTCAGAACTAAACATAAGTCAAATTTCATTTAGATTTTCAGATTTTGAATTTAGAAATATGCAAGTTTAGAATAGGTTAAAAATGGGCACTAAGAGAGTTAGGTTGTTACCCAAAGTAGACATGGGTCATACAATTCATTGCTCGAAACCCTGTTTTGTCGACATGGGTTTATTATGTCCCCAATGAGGGATTATATGCTGGCCTAGTACCCTGTGGCGTATCAGATTCAGATACTCCAACCCTTGTGGCAAAATTGGGTTGGGGGCTTGGACGCTGAGTTAAGGGCGAACCCCATATATCACATAGGATACTTTCAAATATATAAGGTGTACTACCTAGCTCAGAAGTAAAACAAAGAAGAGGAATTACATCTGCAAAATTATTTTAAGACCATATGAAATTGCCCATGTGTTTTAAATTATTTCATGCATAAAGTTTTATTTATATGAAATTCTCTCACTTATTTTATATATATCAAAGTACATTATTTTAGATTGCTCTGCGTACCAATATATCCGTATTGACCCCCTATATTTCAGGATCTGAGGCACAGTCCTGGGGTCCCATTAAGTAGTAGAGTTGTTTGGTCAGAAGTTGCAGTTGGTGAGCCTCTCTTATTTTGGAAGGCCTAGTTATGAATTATTTTTATTTTATTTTGATTCATGGTTCGACTGGGGGACTTGTCCCAATTTTATTACGTATGTTTGTTCTTGTATTGTTAGAGATTTCACAGACTGGTGTCATGTGTTTTAAATGTTAAGAACACTCTTTAAAATTATTCAGTTGAACTAAAAGATTGACCATGTTTCCGTCTTATTATATTTTCCATATTTCTTTATAGTATATGAATGGTGTGTATGATTGCCAGATCAAAAAAGGCGCTCGAGCCTTCATGTTTGGGATAGTCATAGCAACTAGGGCCTCGACTTGGGTCATGACAATCTTGGTATCAAAGCATGGTTCATGGTACTAAAGTATCTATAAAATAGCGTCTGGTAGAGTCTTATTTATGGGTGTGTAGCACGCCACACTTATAAGTAAGAGGCTATAAAGCATTTAGGAATGTTTTCTTTTCTTAATGTTCTAGTCCATGCAATAGAGTCATACTCCATTTCATGCTATGGAATCTTCCATATGAAAGTATAGTTACCCCAAATTCTTTTCTTACTCTGATGTTCTTAGATGTGTTTTATTGTCAAGGTGATTCAAGTGTAGAAGCTTAGAATCTAAATGATATAGTCCTTTCTGATTGAGTCATAAATTATTATGAAATTGCACAGGGACTTGAGAGGAGTCCATTAGTGTTTTAAAGTGTATTAATTTAATCTTATACCCCACTCTACATCAATCATGCATTTGAGCCTGAGATATGAAGTGTATTCGTCCCCTTTCAAAAAGTTCTTGTTACAAATGTCATACTTGAGGGTAGTGATATATGTTAGAATATTGGAAGAATATTCCCACCTGAGTAGTAGTATGTGTTAAAGTGTCATACCCTATTAGTAGTAATATTATCCCAAAGTTAGTGATATGAAGTTACAAGGTTAGAAGTTTGGGTGAGGGTGACTTTTGCGTAAATAAATAGTTGAGTTGTATAACCCTTGACTGAGAGGTGGGTTAACATTTTATTATGATAGACTAATGTAGCAGCAATGTTTGTAGATTGTATAGTCTTATATGGAGGGAGTGCTAGGCTATGATTATTGCTTATTCAAAATAGGAAAAAAATCACAAAATGGATAGTTATGGTGGTTGTAGAAATCACGTACAGGTTATCAATGGAAAGAGGTAGATTAGTCAATAAGTTGTGGGTAGAGACTTATTGGTGGGAATGGAATTTGAATGTAGTCTAATTATATGCATGGGTAAGTAAATATGATGTGAGAAAGTAGGGTATTTTAATAGATGGTAATGGGATGTATTATAAGATTAAGATTGACTATCTTTATTATGTGAATTTACCCCCTTGATTGTCTTTCTCTAGTAGTTGTAAACTAGTACTACATGTGAGAAGGTATATAGTGGACTTGGAGGTGTAGTAGTAATGTCGTGGGGAGGATAAACTTATGCGCCATAATTAAGTGAATATGAACTTAGGTTGATATTCCTATTCGATTGATTAGTATAGTATATGGCATACCCCATATGATTTGTGTTGTTAAACAATAGGCTTGAACTGTAGATATAGAGTGTAGTGGTGAGAATAGTAGCTCGAGATTGATGATGCGTATTTTGTGGGAACGGACTTGTAGGACGTGAGGTATGAAATAGCCTTGGTAAGAAACTTGTAGAATAATGAGTGGTCAATTGTGATGTATATGTATACATGAGAACAGGTGTAAAATGATCAATTGTGGTTGAATTATTAAGTGGATAAAAGCGTGAGTATTACAAATAAGTTAAACACCGAGGTAACGTGTTATTAGATAAACGTCAGGTGTATAAGTGTCACTCGTACCTAGATTTTGTTCTTGAATCTTGTAGTATAGAGAAGTCTGGGAAGTTGTTGTTTGGTGTTCTTTAGAGTATAATTGACGAGATATATATAGGCAATGTGCGCCTTTGGTATAGTTTTAAAAATTTTGTTAAGTTGTAAGTTGTATTATTAGAGGTGTAATTCTAGTATTCTATGAAATTTAAGATGGAGTGTTAAGTGTTTAGAAGAGTGGGTGTCTATGCCCATGATAATGGTAGTCGTAAGTCGATAACTTTGGAGATTAGAAGAAGTTATGATTAGTGTCCCTGAAAGGGGATGTCCTAAAAAGGATTCTGTGTCTTCACATTAAAATTATTGAGGGGATTCTAGCGTCTATGTGCGTGGTGATACCCCTATGTGTTGAGAGTTGTGGGTATATATTTGATGAGGGGTTATATCCTCAAGTTCAGAGTGTGACTTTGATCTAAGGGGGAGATGATGGATAAAAGTGGTTCTTAAATTTTCTTGTGGTGTCCAGTTTCAAGTAAGAGTCATGATAAACCTATTCCTATTAAAGCAAGCTCTTCTTACATCAATTTAAGTAAGACCCCAAAAATGAGTCCCAAGACGTCACACGGTGCTCAAGACTACGAGTAGCCTTAAGCTAACTATGTCTGCCTTCTACTGAGTTTGAATCTCATAATAAGGAAATATAGATATAACATTAAATCTAGAATGCAGAAATCTGTCTGAACTAACTGAGAATATCTAAATATAATCTCTGAAAAATTCTAGACTCAAGAGTCTGATCAATCAATACTGAAAATCTAAATCATAATCTAGCAGTCTAACAATCCTCTAATACTAATGCTAAAGAGTCACTGGGACAAACCCCCAACTGACTTGAATTGCCTAAAAATACTAAATAATATATACTAATAAGATGAAAAACTGAAAGACTAAGTCCCCGAACTATGAGGACTCACCAACTGTCGGGATGTAGATGGAGATACTTGAAATCACTCACGCTGCTAAAACTAAGCACATGAACCCACATGATGAGACAATGTAGCACATAAACGTATATGTGGATCAGTACTTTGAGAATGTACTGAGTATATAGGGGTGAATACATAAGTAAAATAATATCTCAATGTCGTCACAATTTATAAAATAATGGATAGTAAATGTAAATGGCTCACATAAGCTTGAATATCTGAAAACTATAAATCATAATCAAGAATAGCAAAACATGTTGCATAAACCTAGTGAGTCATAACATTTAGTTTCTAAAAGCCATACTGGTATAATGTCTTCAAATCATACCGTTTAAGTGTAGAAAGGACTCACTTTTGGATCTATAAACTAAAATCTAAAATCTCATGGCTAAAGCCATATGTAAAGGAATATCTAAATAAAACTGTGAGCCTTTGCACTTAGTTTCTAAAAGTTGTTCTGTTAAAATTATTCTGTTCTGTAAGGTTTTACTAGTAGGGAAATACTTTAAAAACTATTCTAAAGGTCTTTACTATTATGCTGTAGGGAATTCTTTTAAAAATTGTTCTATAAAGATTTGTTATTAGGGATGTTATTCTAACCGACATACACTATGTGATCTATCATAGTGTCCAACGTCTAGTTCCCCTAAAGAGAAAACCTCTTTTTTGGGAGAGGTGCCATACTCTTGCCAATGAGTATAACCTAATCTAAGTGATCACATTTGTATTTGTCGTTCATATAGAAGTGGGAATAATTTGATAATCTGAACTAACATTGGTTCGTACTTCTGGGACATGTGAACATACCCAACTTGGTGCTAAATACTACTCCTTTTTAATTTGTATGCTCCATCTGTTGGAAATCCACTTTAAAATCTAATATAATGGTTTATTACGAAAACCAACTGTATATTTGTTAAGTTAAACTGTAGTCTAAAAATGTAATGTGTATTTCATATCTAAAATGAGATCAAAAGATCAAATCTGTATCGAAAATCTGAAAATGCTCTAGTCATAGTGTGCTAATAGCATAATCAATTCTTGAAATAGCAATATTCAATTAAGACTTAATACCATGCCTCAAATTCATGTCAAAATATAATAATATTCATGCTTGATAATGAAGGTATTGATAATTCAACTCAAAATCTGAGAATTACTGCAATGCACATGAAAATACAAAAGTAAACATGAAAAATCCTCATCTTATTCACTCCAAAGCTCACAATCCTTCAATTAGCAATATTGGGTATGAACCCTAATTTGAAATTCATGAATAATCATACAAAATCATGTAAATGTGTAATTAAAACTAGTTTTGGGCACAAGGATGAAAGAGGATCCTTGTTCATAAACCCCACATACCTTAATTGATGCAATTACTAAGAAATCTTGAACTTGAATCCCTATTTGTGATATTGAAGATGAATTATTGAATCTCTTGAATTGAGAATCTTTAATTTTGAGCTATCTTGGAAAAAGAATGGAGAAAATTTGTTCTCTTGGAGGTTAAGTTTTGAGGTTCAAGGGTTTTCTTTAGAGAGAATTGATGAAAAGTAAGCATAGAATGCCTAGAATAGGTTTATTTCTATGTTATTAATGACTTGGGGCTTGGGAATTGACTAAATTTCCCTTTTAAAATTTAACTCAGAAACTGGAAAAATCTTGAATTGGCCACCCACCGTGATGCGCCACTATCACAGTAGTTCACTGGAAAATAGGGAGCCCGGTTTCTCCCATCAACGCAATGTAGGACTATCGTGTTGGGCTACTGGAAAAGGGATGAGTCCTATTTTGGTCATCGTCGCGTCGCGCCGCGCCACTGTCGCGTCACCTCAATGGAAAAAGGACAAGTGGGAACTAGACTTTCACCATAATGTGACGTAATTGCGGTGCTCCACTGGAATTTGACAATTGCGAAATCGTCCTTCTCCGCGACGCAGTGACTATCAAAATGTCATAATGTTTTACTAAAAATGCCATAACTTCTCAATCGAGTATCGGAATAAGGAAAAATTGGCATCGTTGGAAAGATGAGCCAATTATCTACACATTGATGGGTCTAGAAGTGGAAAATTCTACATGTATCAAGATTTATTCATTTTCAAAGCTAACCCTTGACATTCTAGGAGCCAAACTGAGATAGGAAAAATTACGGGGTACTAGAATATCTCCTTCTTGGGAACATTCGACCTCGAATGTGGATAGTTAAACTAAAGATTCTGAGGGACTGAGGCTATATGCTGGCACCAACAACTGAAATGAGTTGTATGACTTGATCTAAAAAATACTGAGTGACTGAACTAATCTGTGAATACATGGTTTGATATGAAGATAACTACATAGCTGAATCTGAGACTGGAAAATAACTAAATTAAGGAAGCCTTTTACCTTCAGATAAATCTGAGTTCGTGGAGAAAAGGTGAGGATACTTGGTACACATGTAATCTTCTACTTCCCAAGTAGCAACCTCAATGGACTAATTTATCCACAGAACTTTGACCAAGGGAACTTCTTTGTTCCTTAGTCTACAGATTTGATAATCAAGAATCTCTACTAGAACTTTTTCGTATAAAGGCTATTCTGAATATCTGTACTTTCTAAAGGGACTACAACAGCTGAATCGTCTATGCACTTCTTCAATAAGCACACATGGAACATTAGATGAACTGACAACAAGTCTGTGGGTAGCTCAAGCTCATATGCTACCTTCCCAACACGACTCAAAATCCTGTAGGGGCCTATAAATTGGGGAATAAGCTACCCCTTTTTGACAAATCTCTTTACACCCTTTATAGGTGAAGCCTTCAAATACACAAGATCATCTACTTCAAAGTCAAGATCACTCCTTACGTTTACATAGGATTTCTGATGACTCTGAGCTACTCACAATCTCTCTCGAATCAACTGAACTTACTCCATGAACTCACCATATCTATACCAATCAAAGCAGCCTAACCCACTTTAAACTAACCAATTGGTGATCTATATCTCCACCCATAAAGGGATTCAAACGGGGACATCTGAATACTAGAATGGTAACTGTTACTATAGAAAAACTCAATCAATGGCAAGTGGTCGTCCCAACTACCTTTGAAGTAAAGAACATATGCCCTCAATATATCTTATAAAGTCTAAATGGTCCTCTCTACCTAACCATCTGTCTGCAGATAAAAAGCTGAACTGAAATGAACTTGGGTACCAAGACCCTTCTAAAAGTCTTTCCAAAACTGAGAGGCAAACTGAGTAGCCCTATCTAAGATGATGGACAAAGGAACTTCATACAATCAAACCAAATTTTTGATATACAGCTCAGTATAATCTTCAACTGTGTAGGATGTGTGGACTGGTAAGAAATGGGCTGACTTGGTCAATCTATCTACAATCATCCAAATCGAATCATGCTGATGATGCAAATAGGGTAATCCATTCAGAAAGTCCATATTCACCTCTTCCCACTGTCAAGTGGGATTACCAAATTCCTGCAATATGCCACCAGGTCTTTGGTGCTCTACCTTAACTTGTTGACAAGTTCCACACTTGGCTATAAATTCTACTATATAATTCTTTATATCACTCCACCAATAGACTTCCTGCAAGTCGCGGTACATCTTCGTGGCTCCTTAATGAATGGAATAACACATACCATGTGCTTCTTCCGTAAACCACTACCTTAAATCAACAACACATGGCACACACACTACTCTGGTATCTTAACACACCATCTCCCCATCGGGAGAAAACCTCTACCTTTTGGTCTTTAACCGAAACCTTCAATTTGACCAAACTAGAATCCTTATCCTGCTTCTCTTTTATTTTAGAAACTTGAGAAGATTGGGAACTACTCTGAACCAAAACATTCCCTTTCAACCGAATCAACTAATCTCACACCCAATCTAGCTAACCTTTGAACTTCTTAAACTAGCTCTCTCTTATCATTCTCCACATGAGTAACACTGCCCATAGACAATCTACTAAGGTCATCTACCACTACATTAGCCTTGCCCAGATGATATAGCACACTCATACCATAATTCTTTAATAATTATAACCACCTTCTCTGACGAAGATTTAACTCCCTCTGAATAAACATATATTGTAAAATTATGTGTTCTATAAACACATCAACATGCACCCCATAAAGATATAGTGCCTCTAGATTTCAATGCAAACACAACAACAGCTAACTTAAGATCATGGGTAGGGTAAATATCTTCATGAGGCTTAAGTTTTCTAGAGGCATAGGCTATAACCTTACCTCTCTGCAAAAAAACATAACCCAGACCATATCTAGAGGCATCACAATATACAACGAACCCATATGTACCATCAGGTAGTGGTAAAACTGGGTCTTCAACTCCTAAAAACTCATCTCATAGGAAATGACCACTAGAACTTAACTTTCTTTTGGGTTAATCTAGACATAGGGGATGCAATAAATGAAAAAACCTTAACAAAATATCTGTAATAACTAGCTAAACCCAAGAAACTCCTAATGTATGATGGAGAAAGATGTCTAGGCCAGTTTCTTACTATCTCTGTCTTTTGGGGATTAACTTTAATACCATCACTGGAAATAATATGACTGAGAAAAGCTACTAATCTTATCCAAAATTTAAATTTTCTAAATTTTGCAAACAACTGGTGATCTCTAAGAGTTTGCAACACAATTCTAAGGTGGTCTGCATGATCATCCTCACTACGATAATAGACAAGAATATCATCCATAAAGACTTTGACAAACATGTCCAATTACTATTTGAACACTCTTTTCATCAAGTCCATGAAAGTTGTTGGGGCATTGGTAAGACCAAATGACATAACTAGAAACTTGAAATGACCATAACGGGTTCTGAAAGCTATCTTTGGAATATCACATTCCCTTACTCTAAGCTGATGATAGCCGAATATAAGGTTTATCTTAGAGAAATAACTTGCACCTTAGAGCTGGCCGAATAAGTCATCAATCCTAGGAAGAAGATATTTATTTTTGACTGTGACTTTATTAAACTAATGATAGTCAATGCACATTTGCAGAGAACCATCTTTCTTCTATACGAATAGGATTGGAGCGCCCTATGGAGAGACATTGGGCCTTATGAAACCTTTATCTTAGAGTTCTTTTAATCTTTAAGATTAGCTAGGTCCATAAGATATGAAGGAATAAAGATGGACTGAGTATCTAGAAGAAGGTCAATACCAAATTCTATTTTCCTATTGAAAGGTACCCCTGGAAAATCTTCAGGAAAAATATCTGGAAATTCATTGATTACACTGACTAACTGAACTATTGGAGTCTCAGACTTAGTGTCTTTGACTCGAACTAGATGATAGATACACTCTTTTGAGATCAACTTTCTGGCTTTAAGATGGGATATGAAATGACTCTAGGGGGACACTGATTAACTTCCCACTCAAAAACTGGCTCATCTAGAAACTAAAACTTTACCACACGGGTGCGACAATCTATTGATGCATAAGAGGAATAGAGATAATCCATACCAAGAATAAGGTCAAAGTCGACCATATCTAACTATTAAATTTGCTAATATAATTTTATGAAGGACAGTAATAGGATACTTTTTATAGAATTGTTTAGCAACAACTCACTCACCCATTGAGGTACAAACTAAGAAGGGCTCAGGGATCTTTTTAGGACCTATTTTAGAATTCACTACAACTAATGGGGTCATATAAAAGACACTCGACCCAGGGTCTAACAACACATAAACATCAAGATGAAAGAAACAAAGCATATCAGTGACACCATCTGGCGAATCTCCTGCTCTTGATGGGATAGTAAAGTATAAAACCGATTCTAGCACTGACTACCACTGGTGCTGGATGATGTGCCCTATTGAAAGATTGGGCGACCTAGAGGAGCTGGTACACTAGTAGCCTGAGTCTGGGGATGAACATCCCTGTTTCTTTACTTAGTATGCGGACACTCTTTGATTCCATATCCCAACTTACCACAAGCATAACAACCTTTTTGACCCAACAAGCACTCACCAGGATAATTCTTACCACATTTAGCATATTAAGGATAATTGGGCTTTCCACTCACACTATTTTAAGATCTGGACATAGAAGTCTTACCCCACTGCTCCTATTTAGATCTAGGAGCGAGAGCACTAGCTAATGATGGTGTTTGCATAGATGAACGATTTTGAAACTGCGAATGATTTCCCCCTCCATACTTTATCTAGCCATACTTAAATTGCCTGGTTCTATCCTTCTTATTTTCTCTCTCTCTTCTCTTCAACGTTTCTTCCTTAATCTACTGGCATGAATTATCAACCTATAAATATCCATGTCCTTAATAAGCATGGCAGTCCTATACCCCTTGACTACCAAACCAGATATTCCGCTAACAAACTTACTCATACTTACCCTAGGGTCAGCCATCGTATAAGGGGCATCCTTAAACCACTGGTTGAGCTTGAAGCAGTACTCTTTTCACTGTCATCTAGACCTACCTCAAGTTCACAAACTCTTATACCTTAGTTTCTCTTATGTCATGCAGAAAGAACCTATCTAGAAAAGCATCCTGAAATACCTACCAGCTCATAGGAGCTGCATTATCACCTCTATCATTCTTCCATATAACCACCCAATCATATGTTACATTTTTCAATTTATAGGATGATAGATCTACACTTTCTGTCTTAGAAACATCTATAATCTAGGTGATTTTCTTTACCCCAACTAAATAAAGTTGTGAGTCGTCACCTGCTTTTGACCCAAAGAACTCTGGCGGATTCGTTCTCATAAAGTCTCAGATTCTGGATACTGCTAAATCCCCATTCTGTTAAAGTGGGACTGTCGCTTGATGGTTTCCCTAAACATTAGCAGTCACAGCTCAGGCCAACGCCTGAAATATAGCCCAAAATTTAGTATGGGATACATTTTCATTCAAAGGGTCAGCAAGCTAAGGTGGTTGGTTATCATTTCTGTGGGCATTAGCTCAACGAGGAAGCATATTCAAATGTCACATAAGAGCATGAGTTAAAATTAGATAGAGATACTGCAAGCACGATAGATCATGAAAGAAAGAGATAATTTCCTAAAAATGTCCCTAGCCTCTTTCTCATAAATATGTCGTGCTCTACATCCATGATCAAGACTCTACGTAACATGTATTTTCTGACTCCCTAGGATAATTATAACCTCAGGCTCTGCTACCAAGTTTGTAATACCCCAAAAATAAGTCCTGAAATATCACACGATGCTTAAGACTATGAGTAGCCTTAAGCTAACCCTGTTCGCCTTCTGCTGAGTCTGAATCTCATAATAAGAAAATATAGATGTAACATCAAAATTAGAATGCAGAAATCTGTCTGAACTAACTAGGAATATCTAAATGTGTTCTCTGAAAAATACTAGACTCAAGAGTCTGATCAATCAATACTAAAAATCTGAATTATAATCTAGCAGTCTGACAAGCCTCTACTACTAATGCTAGAGAGTCTCTAGGACAAACCCCCACCTGACTCAAAATCTCTGAAAATACTAAATCATCTATACTAATAAGCTGAAAAATTGAAAGACTAAGTCCTTAAACTATGAGGACTCACCAACTATTGGTATGTAGATGGAGATGCTCGAAACCACTCACGCTATTGAAACTGAGAACCTAAATCTACATTATGAGACAATGTAGCACATAGAAGTATATGTGGATCAGTACTTTGAAAATTTACTGAGTATATGGGGGTGAATTCATAAGTAAAATAATATCTCAACGTCATCAGAATTTATAAAATAATGCATGCTAAATGTAAATGACTCACATAAGCTGGAATATTTGAAAAATAAAAATCATAATCAATAATAATAAAATATGTTGTATGAATTTAGTGAGTCATAACATTTAGTTTCTAAAAGTCGTACTAGTATTCTATCTTTAAATCATACTGTCTAAGTATAGAAAGGACTCACTTCTGGATTTGTAAACTGAAATCTAAAAACTCATGGCTAAAGCCATATGTAAATCAATATCTAAATAAAACTATGAGCATTTACACTTAGTTTCTAAATGCTATTCTATTAAAATTATTTCGTTCTGTAAGGTTTTACTAGTATAAAAATACTTTTAGAACTATTATGAAAGAATTTACTGTTAAGTTGCAGGGAATTCTTTTAAAAAAAAATTGTAAAGCTTTTATATTAGGAAGGTTCTTCTAACGGACATACACTATGTGAGCTATCATAGTGTCCAACGTCTAGTTCCCTAAAGGAGAAAACCTCATATTGGGGAGAGGTGTTATACTCTTGGCAAGGAGTATATCCTAATCTAAGTGATCATATCTATATCTGTCATCTATATAGAAATGGGAATAATCTGATCATCTGAACCTATAATAGCTCATAGTTCTGGGGCATGTACATACCCAGCTCGTTGCTAAATACTACTCCTTTTTAATTTGTATGCTCCATCTGTTGGAAATCCACTTTAAAATCTAGTATAATGGTTTATTATGAAAACCAAATGCATATTTGTTAAGTTAAACTATAGTCTAAAAATGTAATGTGTATTTTATATCTAAACTGAGATCAAAAGATCAAATCTTTATCAAAAATCTAAAAATACTCTAGTCATAGGTGCTCATAGCATAATCAATTCTTGAAATAGCAATATTCAACTAGGACTTAATACCCATGCCTCAAATTCATGTCAAAATATAATAATATTCATTCTTGATAATGAAGGTATTGATAATTCAACTCAAAATCTGGAAATTATTGCAATGCGCATGAAAATATGAAAGTAAACATGAAAATTCATCATCTAGTTTACTTCAAAGCTCACAATCCTTCAATTAGCAATATTGGGTATGAACCCTAATTTAAAATTCACGAATAATCATACAAAATCATGTAAATTTGTAATGAAAACTAGTTTCGAGCACAAGGATGAAAGAGGATCCTTGTTTATAAATTCCACATACCTTAATTGATGCAATTACTAAGAAAGCTTGAACTTGATTCCCTATTTGTTTTCTTTATGATGAATTCTTGAATCTCTTAAAGTAGGAATCCTTAATTTTGAGCTATCTTAGAAAAAGAATGGAGGAAATTTGATCTCTTGGAGGTTATGTTTTTAGGTTCTAGGGCTTTCTTAAGAGAGAATTGATGAAAAGTGAGCATAGATTGCTTAGAATAGGTTTAATTCTATGTTATTCATGAATTGGGGCTTGGGAATTGACTAAATTACCCTTTTAAAATCTTTCTCGAAAACTGGAAAAATCCCAAATTGGCCACCCACCGCTATGCGCTACTATCATGGTGGTTCACTGGAAAAGGAATGAGCCCAATTTTTCCCATCAACATGACTATCGCGTTGGGCTACTATACAAGGGATGAGTCCCATTTTGGCCATTGTTGCGATGCGCCACTATTGAATCGCCTCACTAGAATAAGGACAAGTGGGAACTGAACTTTCACTTTGACGTGACGTAATCGTGGTGCTCTACTGGAATTTGACAATTGCAAAATCATCCTTCACTGCGATGCAATAACTTCTCAACCGAGTATCGAATTAAGGCAAAATTGGTATTATTGGAAAATTGAGTCAATTATGTACACATTAGTGGGTCTAGAACTAGAAAATTCTACATGTATCAAGAGTTATTCATTTTCAAAGCTACCCCTTGACATTCTAGGAGCTAAACTGAGCTAGGAAAAAGTACGGGGTATTACAATTTAAGAGGTCAATGTACCAATATCTTATGTATTCAAGTCCTACCTATGTCTAAGGTTTGAGAACTCTATGTAACTCATGTCATGTCCCGACCTCCAAACTAGAAGTAATAATGTTCCTTAGTGATCTAAGATTCCAAGTATCCCAATCCTATGTTATGTTGCTCATGAACTATAAATTTGTGTCCCAAACCCATGCTTGGTTTTAAGAAACTATGTTTTTATAAGTTACTAATTCGTTTATGCTGGGATTAGCCAAAATAATAAAGTTCAAACTCATGAATACGTCAGCTTTGAAAAATAAATTTAGAAGCAATAGCTTTAAGTATACATTATTGTCTCAATCATTGAATTTATGAATTCTGAACTTATGTTATAAGACTCATGATGTAAGCGCCCGTGTTCCTCACTGTGGTCTGTCCTAATAAATTATGCTATGTTGAGTTATAACAGAGCGACTCTCTACTTATAATCCAAACACTTGATATATAAAGCATTTCGTGTCTATTGTATCGTATCTTCACCTCATGTGCCACCTTGAGTAGATCAACAGATATGGGTTATAATTGAGTAGTGTTTCTCCCATTTATGATGCTTATACTCGGGTCTTTTAATAAACCTTCATATGTTAGTATGATGATGGTTATGGAAGCATAGTACTGTGTTAGGTAGGGAAGTAGATGCTCTTGAAGGTGAATTTTTTGTATGTGAATTCTTTAGCTAAGGCTATAAGAGAAAAGGGAAGAAGGAGATGAACTTTTGTTATGTGGAATAGTTCGGAAGGTGATATATGGCAAGAATCCTATTGAGACTGATTGAATTTGTTGTTCTTAGTAGAGAGATCCATAAAGTGGGGTATTGTAATGATAGGCTTGAAGGTGGTGATTGATGAAAACACAAACCAATGTGTTATGTGGTTGGGACTCCTTGATTTAATACCTAAGGGTGTTTGATAGTAGTGATAAGGTAAAGTAATATTCTTAAAGGGAGGTAGAGTGTGGAGTCCCATAGCTTAACTGTCATCTTTTTGTTCTGGGTTAGGCTTCACCATGACAGTGCGATGCAGTTAGATTCAAACTCTTGTAGTTATGTATTTAGCGGGGGAATTATAATATTTAGATGTTGAAATGTACTAATCATGGCTGAACACATAGTGGAGAGCGTATCAATTGAGGCAGAGAATGTTTCTATTCTATTCTATTCATATGTCCCGTGAGAATCTAATCTCATATCTTGTATCAATCTTAATCAAGCCAAGGATTCTTATGAAAATTTATGCCTTACAATGTTTTGATAATGTGTCATAAAACACATGCTAAGATCATGTCGATGTCAAGTTTTGTTATCTCATTTGTTTGTATTTATACGTTTCCCTTGGGGTTAATATGAAGCTTGTTGATGCCTTTGCATATTTCATTGAGGAAAAATGTTCAATTCAAAATTATGTTCTGTATTCAACACTTTTAGAGCTTTAAAAAGTCCCTACTCATCATTCGGGGATGAATGATCCCAATAGGGAGATAATGTAACACCCGACATTTTTTAACTAGAAATCAAACAGTTATTTTGACGTGTGTAAGCTCTAATAGAAATTAATTCCAAGTGATAATAACTTTCATGATCTATATCCTCGTGTTTGAAGTGGTTTCGAGGTGAAAAATCTTCATAGGAATCACTTAGAGAGAAGTTGAGCTAAGAACCTTTGATTCAGCTAAGACTTTGTTTTTGATGTTATAAGGGTCTACCTTAAATATTTATAACTTTTGATACATGTATGATTTTTCGGATAAATACCTACCAAATTGTAGATAATTGAGTTTGCTTTCTAATGATACCAATTTCACCTCAATCCGATACCATAGCAAAAACTTATGATTATTTTTGTTAGAACCAGTAGCCGTGTGCGATAAGCATGCGACTGACACTCCATATCAGCGCTCTAGAACATGCGACACATGCTCCATTTCACCCCTTATTTTCCAGCTTCTGAATTCGCGTATTTGGGGGCAATTAGGTCATTTTTATCACCCCAAAACCGTCCAAAACACAAGATTTAAGCCCCCAAAGAGAATTTGTTACATCATTTTTCTCTCTTCCTATTCAAGAAATTCCTAAGCCTCCAAAGATGAAGAATCAAGATCCTAAGTCAAGAATTCCAAGAAATGAGTCAAGATTTAAGTTCTATTATTTGAATTAGATCATCTAAGGTATGTGGGATTTTCCTACACTACATAGGCATGGTGAAATTGTTTTGATTAAGTTTTTAAGGTTGAAAGATCATGAATTTATAAAGGGTTTTGAATTTACATTAACAATTATGCTTTGTGAACTCTTTCGATAATAATGTTTTGATCTTGAGGTCTTCCCCATAAACTTGATGTCTGTTCACATATATATATGTATTCATTTGGATTTTTTTTAAGGATGAATTGAGAGCATGAATATTTTTACTCCCTGTCTAGTTATAATCCTTTGATTTTTACATGTTAAGAATTGATAAATTTCACTTTTTGAAGCACAATATAAATGTTCGCTAGCCTATTGCTAACTGATTTGAGATTGATGGTGAATTAAAGAGAGGGTGTTTTACTTGTTGATAAATGATGAAGATTTCTATTGAAATAATTGCACAATTCACTATAAAGTAAGTGACCACCATATGATTAAGAGTTGAAAAGAAGGAATCTCTGCATGGTTTAACATATGATTTAAAAGATGAATCTTCCTGTACCGATTGATTGTTTTGGTAGTCTGAACATTATTTTTGAATGAAAGAATTGTTTATGATAATTACGGCATAGAGACATGACTTTAAGTCTTGGTGTGATGATACCAAAATAGATAATGCTATAACACTCAAAACTGAACATAAGTAAGATTTCATTTAGATTTTCAGATTTTGAATTCAGAAATGTACATGTTTCAAATAGGTTAAAAATGGGCTCTAAGAGATTTAGTGATAAGAATCAGGTTATATTAATAAACAAGAAAATAATGCGGAAGCGAAAATAATAAGATTAAATTCAAGAAATTAAAGATAGGCAAAATTACAGAATAAAAATCCCCAATTTCAAGGTTAAGTGCTAAGAACCTTAATTGATCTTAGTATTCAAAATTAGCGTATTAAGACTAATTATGATATTAATGTAGTCCATTCAAGAACTTAGATCAAAAGTGATCTAGACCCCTATTTCAAAGAAACTAAAGACAACAATTAGTATAAGACTAATCACCTTCATTAATTAACTTTAATAGAAACCAAAGATATCAAATTAAGAACTAATATTACCTCCTAAAGAATCTTTCTTATAGGGTTTCAAGATAAATCCTAAGTAGCCACACATAAAGGTGTAAATAAGAGAAACTCTCAATTAATAATAGTACTGTCCCCCTCAAAGAAAAACAAAATCCATCCCTATATATATATATATATATATATATATATATATATATATATATATATATATATATATAAGGAAAAAACCTATCCCAATTAGCATGGGATTCAAATTCTACTTTTATGGAAATAAATAAATCTAAGGAACTTTAAACTAGGAAACTTTAAAACTAGGAAAATAATACCAAAAATAAATCCCTAAGAAAATAAGGAAAAGTTCACAAATTTAATCAAAACTCATATGGCCCAATCTTTTTCCATTTGGACTTGGACTTGAATCGTGAAATATGTATAGTACTTAGCCCATGCTTCTCCATAATTCTCGGGCTCGTTCTAGGTTTTTTCTTTCATCATAAGTTCTTCTTAATTCACATTAAAGCCTTTCAATTTTAATGCAAGTGGGCTAGATTGGATGCTATCAATCCCCTCTTCTTGAAAACAATTCATCCTCGAATTGGAATCTTGCGAATTCAAGAAGACATACAATAATAAACAACATTCTTTACTTGAAAGCAATAATGGTCGGAACAAAACAAGCTAGTGACCATGTGTCCACTTAACCCAATTAATCCTTTCATGTATAAATACACCTTTATAAAGCATGTGGACATCATCATCCCAATAGAAAATTCTCTTCCTTGTATGAGCACAAAAATATTCACGTTTAGATGACGTAGGGAATGATATGTGCTTCCCCAATTTAGTTTTATCAATAAAGTACTCCACTGGGTTTGTTAAAGACGTCATAAGCTCCATAAAATATTTATCAAATTTAACATTTTTATGATATAGCCAATCATCATCAATTACACTTCTCAAAGATTTTTCCACATAAAATTTATCCACATATGCATAGGAATTTTCAAGAAGGTTAGAAGAACCTTTCAGTCTCATAATAGAATCTCCACCAAATTCTAAGTAATTGCTCAAATTATCCAACAAGGAATCATGAATAGGTTCAACAAAGGGTGTTTGATCACGGATATCAAAATATTCATGTATTTCCTTATCACTAGTAGCAAACATCTTTTTAACCTTACAATCACCGAGACCTGAAGAATTAGGTCATACGTTGGTCTTATGTAGCAAAAGAATAATATCACTTCATGTTTTCTTGATCATTAGCGTTAGATCTACATCTTCCTTGTTGGATTTCTTGTCATGAATCTTATTTTGGACAAGTCCAAAATAATTCTTTTTACCTATATCCTTCTCATAAACATACACTTGCTCAATGGGACATGTAGTATTAAGTTCAACCACGTTAGGATTAAGTTCATTAAATAAAGGCTTTTCAATTCAAACTTTTTCATGAGTACCTATAAGAGAGTCAAAGAAACTAAAAGAAGAAGTAGGAAGGTTAGAGTTAGAATAAAAAATAACCTCACTCAAACTCCCTTGTTTTTCTTTCTCGACCTCATTATTATCCCTCTCTTTAATACTCTCACGATCATCTCTCTTTTCTTTTCTCTTGACCTTATTTGACATCCCATTCTCTTCACATAACACAACCTTTCTTCTTTTCTCTCTTGGAATATCATCATGCACTCCCTTACTCCTCTCATTCTTTTCTCTCTCAAAATTTTCATTGTTTTTTTCACATGTTTTTAATCTTCATAAACTTGGGATAGAGTTAAAGGTACAATTTTATATTTTCTTTCGTTTAGATCAAGAGAAACTTTATTGTTCCCCCTATCATAAATTGCATTCCTATCAAACTGCCAGGGACGCCCAAGCTTGATATGACAATCTTGCATATTATGTAAGAAATCATAGTACCTTCCAATGGAGAAAGAAATCATACATTGCTTAGTCACCTTAAGTACACCTAAATTATTGTGTTTGATACATGTAAGTTTTAACTTATCCACAATGTATGAACTTATCACATTAGCATCACTTTTAAAGTCAATAATCATAGAGCAAATATTATCCTATATCCCACACCTTGTATGAAAAACACTTCTCCTTAAATCAGTTATATTCACCTGATTAGGTGGATTTTGGGTGACCTCTAATGCATCGATTCGAGAAAAAATCCTTCTAAGTGCCTCGGCTATGTCATTGTTTTGAGTCCCAGTATTAGTATCTTTTTGAGACATCTCCAAAAGTTAAAAGAAAACAAAACTCTCAATTTGACCATTTTTTTATCTCACCCTTTCTTTCCCCTTTCCCACTCTAATTATTACCTTTGGATGGATCCTTTAGGATTTATATATACACCCCTATTAGAAACAACTTTTTAGAAGTAAGATGTAGTAAGAAAAGAATTTATCAGTACCCAGATAAATTGGGTTTGATGAGACAAGGAAAAAAGATCAATTTGTGTAAATAGAAAAATTTTCAAATTTTCCCTCTTCTTGATATTCCTTGTTGGTGTTGAAATCAAGAAACACAAAAAAACTGATTTTTTTTTATAATACCTTAATTCTCAAACAGATAAATTTTCTCTCTTTTTTATTTCATTTTTTTCTCCTTTTTTTTTTGGCTATGTAGCTTAACAATGCAAAAAATATTTTTTTGAGTGTTTTTTGTTAAAACTCAAGTTTTATAAAGAATGAAACCTTGATAGAACCTTGATAGCTTAACATAAAAAAATTATGTTAATAAACAAGAAAATAATGCGGAAGCAAAAATACTAAGATTAAAGGTAAGAAATTAAAGATAGGCAAAATTGGAGAATAAAATCCCCAATTTTTAGGTTAAGTGGTAAGAACCCTAATTGATCTTAGTATTCAAAATTAGCAGATTAAGTCTAATTATTATACTAATAGAGTCAATTCAAGAACTTAGATCAAAAGTAATCTAGACCCCTATTTCAAAGAAACTAAAGACAATAATTAGTCTAAGAATAATCACCTTCTTTAATAGAAACCAAAAATATAAAATTAAGAATTAATCGTACCTCCTAAAGATTCATTCTTATAGGTTTGCAAGATAAATTCCAAGTAGCCACACACAAAGGTGTAAATAAGAGAAACTCTCAATTAATAATAATATTGTCCCCTTCAAGAAAACAAAATCCATCCCTATATATATATATATATATATAGGGAAAAATCTATCCCAAATAGCATGGAATTCAAATTCTACTTTTATGAAAATAAATAAATCTGGGAAACTTTAAACTAGGAAACTTTAAAACTACGAAACTTTAAACTAGGAAAATAATATCCAAAATAAATCCCTAACAAAATAAGGAAAAATTCACAAATTTAATCAAAACTCATATGGCCCAATCTTCTTCAGTTTGGACTTGGACTTGACTCGTGAAATATGTATAGTACTTAGCCCATGCTTCACCATAATTCTCGGGCTCATGCTTAGGTTTTTTCTTCCATCATAAATTCTTCTTGATTCACATTGAAGCCCATCAATTTTAATGCAAGTGGGCTAGACTGGATGCTATCTGTTAGGTGGTTATTCTAAGTAGGAATGGGTCATATGATTTATTTTCTGAAATCGTTTTTTTCCAATACGAGCTTATTATGTCCCCAATGAGGGATTATACGTTGGCCTAGTTCCCTGTGGCATATCAGATTCAGATACTCCAACCCTTGAGGCATACTTGGATTGGGGGCTTAGCCGCCGAGTTTAGGGCGGATCCCATATAGCCTGTGGGATACTTTTAGATATGTAGGTTGTACCAGTTAGCTCAAAAGTAAAATAAATAAGAGGAATTGCATCTACAGATTTGTTTTAAGACCATATGAAACTACCCATGTGTTTTAAATTATTTCATGCATAAAGTTTTTCTTATGAAATACTCTCACTTATGTTATATATATCAAGGTACATTTTTTTGGATTTCTCTACATACTAGTACATCTGTATTGACCCCATATATTTTAAAATTTTAGGCACAGTTCCGGGGTCCCGTTAAGCAGTAGAGTTGTTTGTTCAAAAGTTGCAGCTGGTGAGCCTCCCTTATTTCAGAAGGCCTAGTTATGAGTTATTGTTATTTTCTTTTGATTCATGGTCTGACTAGGGGCCTTGTCCCAATTTTATTGTGTATATTGGTTCTTGTATTGTTAGATATTTCACAGACTGGTGTCATATGTTTTAAATGTTAAGAACTCCCTTTAAAATTGTTTAGTTGAACTAAGAGATTGACTATGTTTCCGTCTTATTACATTTTCTGCATTCCTTTATAGTATATGAACGGTGGGCATGATTGCCAGATAGAAAAGGGAGCTCGAGCCTTCATGGTTTGGGATGCTCATCGTGGTCACGGTCTCGGCTTAGGTCGTGACAACTATTATGGTAGCAACCACCAAAGTTTTAAATATCAAACAAGTAGCACATTCTTCTATGTGGATTCTAGGAGAATGCACGATCTGAAGGATTAGTTAATAAAAGGTCCATTAATTGTGAATATTATGGAGGAAGTCACCATGTTCATGAATGTCAGATAGGTAATTCATATTTATTTAATTCTTCTTATGACAATCTTACATTGTTTCTAGTTCTTTCAGGTAAAGTGATTTTGGTAAATATGATTGCAATTCAGAATACAATCAATACTCACAAGAGAATCAAATATTAAAAGTGAACCATCTCAAGAGGGGAATGAGAGCTTGAAGGAAATTGTGCTTACTTTCTTGAAGAATATCAATGAAAAAGCATGCATAGAATCATGAAATTATTATTGATCTACCAATGAAACTAAATAAATTAATATGGTAATCTCCTGTAATAATGGTGAACATTCAAGGAAACTACGTCTTATGAGGTTGGCTCAATTGATAAAATAAAAATATCAATTCGGATTGTAGGCTGTAACTCGCCTGCATGAAGCCAGAATCGCTAGTAATCACCGGTTAGTCATACGGTAGTGAATTCGTTCCCGGGGTCCCCTTCATAAAAAGGGAGAGATTTATATTGGATCCGTCGAGACTGAAGGGGCTTGAAACTTCTTTTATACACTTTAATGAATTTATTTGTTTAGTTCTTTGTCATGTTTATAATATATTTAACTGAAGAATTATAAGATATTTATAAGAGAAAATACCCAATTACCCCCCTGAACTATACCAAAAAGGGGTATGACACACCTCAACTTAAAGGGGGTCCTATTACCCCCCCCCCCAAACTAATTAAAAGTATAATTTTGACACCCTTAGTGCCTACATGGTGCCTATGTGGCTCATACGCGGCACACACGTGTGCCTACGATGACACTTCAGTGTGTTGTGCCACACTAAGGGTGTCAAAATTACACTTTTAATTAGTTTGGGGGCGGGGGTAATAGGACCCCCTTTAAGTTAAGGTGTGTCATAATCTTTTTGGGTATAGTTCATGGTGGTAACTAGGTATTATCTTTATTTAAAAACAAATAAGTAATATAAAATTTGATTTTCTTAGAATGAGATTCCAAAAGACAAATTTGATTGAGTATCATTCATGAGTTGTATGAATATCTTTTCAACCTCATATTTGTGTATTGGTGATAAAAATCATAATATTATATATCCCAAGTCTATTCTGTTGTGAGGTTATATTGTCAAGTTCTCCTGCTTATTTGAAAATCTAGAACATGTCATGAATTTTATTTGAGGCGAAATACTTGGTAGATTTTGAGTTGAGAAATAAAAGTAGGCCTTCCTTGTTAAATCATGACCGAAATCGACCTACCTGAATTATGTTTATCCTTAGTTAGCCCCCTTGAGCCAAAATAAATTATTTCTTATTTTATTGATAAGTAAGCCTGTCAGAGAATCGAAATTGGACCGGTGTAATCAAAATTGGAACCGGAATTGAGTCTTCTTTGCCGGTGTCTTGTACCAAAACTGGTACTACCAATATCTAGTCTAACCAAATTTCATAGTGTTCCGCCCTAGCCTGTTGGTTATCGGTCAGGACCCGGGTTGAACCGAACTAGAATTCAAGTTTAAAATTTTTTAATTTAAACTATAAAATAATAAAAATAGTTTTTTCAAAAAACCTAAAAAAACATTTTATCTTTTTCAAATTTTTTGTTATATAAAAATGTTTTTTTATTTCAAACCTTATAAAAATTTATAGGTTTTTGACTTATAATGTATTTTTCAAAAACTTGTTATACATTGTATTAAACTTGACTTACAGAAATTTTATAACATTAACTTGTAAGAATTTATAAAAACTTTTCCTAACTTATTTAAATTTCTAAATTTTGACTTATAATTTTTTATTTTCAAAAACTTGTAAAAAAGTATTGAACGTGACTTATAAAATTTTTATAACTATAGCATATAAGAATTTATAAAACTTTTCCTAATTTTATCAAGTTAAACTATTAAATTTTTCAAAACTTTAAAGTTACAAATATAAACTTTATAATTTTAGCTAAGTTATTTATAACATTAGTTGCATTAAATAAAAAATAAATTTTAAAATAAAATTAAGGAGAATAGCCTATATATTTACTTAAATTTGTACGTTGTACATGTATTACAAATATTAAAATAGAATCTAATTTACACAACCACCTTCTAGGAAGGATTTTGTTTAGAATTAGATCTCTACTCTAGTATCTTATTAGTATCTATAATATCCAAAATATTCTAGTTGTCACTTAGCTATTTCTTTGGTGGGTATATTTTTTGAAATTTATCTTTTTCCTTGTTCTTTCATTGTATCGATTCCATCATCACTGTTTGCTCAAATATTTCATCTATTTTATCATCGATTTGGGGTGGTAATTTTGGAAGCTCAAAATTTCTTCGTTCGATATTAATCTAGTCTCTAAATAATATCAAAATCTCCAAACTATCATTAGCTAATCAATATCAATGATCTCCAATTATAAATCTTCTCGAGCTAAAAGCTTGCTCCAAAGGAACTAAAGACGCTTGACTTGCTAGTATATCTCGAACCACCCTTGAATCTTTGGAAATTGTTTGATACGTATCTTCCACCATGCTAAAAGTTGAAGTTGTTCATTTGCATCTCTAATAATATCCTGATCTTGAGAATGATATGAATCAAACTTATTACTGCTAGAATATTGAAGATCAAGTTGTTCACCCATCTTGTCATCTAAATCATTATATCTAGGCCTAAAAGTAGGAGGTTTGGTAGGTGGAACATTTTGTTCCCTAACTTGATACAAGTTATATAAACTCCTCGCTTTAGGTACTATGCTTGCACAACAAGTTTCAAGTGATGGCTTTTCATGAGGTCCAAATTCTAAATTTTTGTAAATTTTTCAAACCATCGTCATTATGCCAATTTCTTTGAAAAATGGGTTAAATTAAGTAGCTGGAAAATAAATTTGTGAAAAAGAAAAAAATATTTTTAAAATTTATCAGACATAGCTACAATTGATTCTTTGAACGGAGGAATTTTTTTCTATTCACAAATACTTTAGAAACAACTATAATATTTACTAAAACAGAAGATATAGTTGGAGTATATTAAGCAGATACTATGTTTGTAACTTGGTTAAAAGTTTTTAAAAAATTGCACAGTTCTTTTATTTCAGTCCAATCATCATCACGTAGTCTTAAATCAACATCCGAATTATGAGCATTATAAAATAATTGTATAGGTTCACAATATACATAAGCAACTTCAAGCATTTGATATAAAGAATTTCATCTAGTAGGAATTTCTCTTGAAACTTTTCTATATGAAATTTCACATTCTCCACAACGATGTTTAAAGTCATCCATTATATCCTTTTTTAACTTTTAAAAATAAAACTACAAGCAACTTAAATTTTAAAACAACTATTTCCAAACCACTCAACACCATCTTTTACTATCGAATTTAAAATATGTGTAGTACATTTAACATGAAAATAATCACCATCTATTGGATATAATATAACTTTTAAAAAATTAAGAACTTTCAAATTGTTCAAAGCATTATCTAATGTGCATGTCATAATTTTATCAATAAGTTTAAAGTATTTCAAGTTTTCCCTTATTGTACAAGCAATATAACTAGTTTTAGTCTCATCAACAAATTTATAAGAAATAATTCTTTTTTGCATGTTCCAATGGTGATCAATGCAATGAGCCATGAGAGTAAAATAATCATTACCGTGAATACTATGACCCATATAAGAAGTAATAGATATTTTAACTTTAAATTTTCTAAATAAGCAACGAAGCAGATGACAATGTTTAGTTTGATATTTTTTAACTTCAAATTTTATAAATAAGCAACGAAGAAGATGACAATGTTTAGCTTGATATTTAAAAATATCATTTTTGATTGTATTTCATGAAAAACCTTTAAAAGAGAGATTATATACTTGTTCAATATATTAAATAAAAATGAGGTATGAAGGAAAACTAAAAGGCAAACCCATAACATCAACCATTTTTCACTAATTCTTCTCTATCTACATCTTTACTATATGCCGATGATGAGCTTGGACCAGCCGTGTTATACATGTTTAAATGAGTCTGAGCTATATTATATCCTACAGATTTTTCCGACAATGGTGTATCATTTTTTTTTGCCTTAGCCTCCTTTTCTAGATGAATAAATTCTTTATTACATTTTCTCAAATGTGTACTTAGCAACCCTGTCCTGCCATTACTTCTCTTGGTCAAATGTTTTATAATTCTTTTGCATTTATTACAAGTAGCTATATTTTTTACCCTATCATGCTTCGTAAATTTCGAAACTAATGATCTTTTAGGACGTTTGGTACCTTTGGCCCTAGTAAACTTTGATAGAGGAGGAACTTTTTTACCTTCTTTCGGTAATTCTGTAACCGAACAAATAAGGGTAAGGGTTTCACATAACTCTTTCTCTTCTATATCATCTTCTTCTGGTAAGTCTTCCTCAAAATTATTATACTGCCTAATTAGGGTCTGGTGGTCTATTTTCATACCAACACCAACATCGAAATCATTAGTCTATGATAAAGATGTTTTATTAATATTACTAAAACTAGGTGGTAATGAATTAGTCGTAGCACTATTTTTTTTACTTATACAAAAAACCTTACCAAAGATTATTTTTTTACCAAAACTATTTTTATTGGCATCCATACTCAAATTTAAATATAGCTAAAATATTAAAACAAGCAATATAAAATTATAAACCAATAGTTAATGAAAGGAAACAAATATAGATACTAAAAATAAAAGTATAGAGATTAAAGTAAACAGAAAGAGAGATTAAAGTTGGGACAAATATACCGAACATTTGTATAAAACTAATGTATACCAAATGTAAAAATTAAAAGTTGATAATTGAAGCTGGTAAATAATATCTTCAAAACATCTTCAACTCCAACTAGCTAATACAACAATTATAAATATTAAGAGAATGCTAAGGAGTGTTTTAGAGTTTAATATATTAAAGAGAGTATGAGAATATTTGTGAGAAAAAATAGGTATAAAGGGGTATGTATAGTGTAAATATTTTAATAGGGTAGTGGGGTACTTTGGGAGGGTAAGGTGGGGGGTTTGGGGGGTGGGGGGATATTTTGGGACTCAAAATAGTCATTCGTTTCCCTTCCCCTATCTTCCAATGACTATAATATTAATGTTACATTAAGTTAAAAAATAAGTTAAAATCCGATCATTTATCGGGTTGACGCCAAACCAGAACCGGGTCAACTGGTATCAGGTCTATCAAAAATAATCCAGGGTCTGCACTAATATTAGGTTTTGGACTGTTGGGTATCGAGGTTACTGATTCCAACCGGTACCATAACCAGTTCTAACCGGTACTATAGCTAGTTCCAACCGGTACTAGAGCATTATCAGAACGATACCATGATTGATACCTAATCGTTTCGGTGAAGCTCTAGTCTATTAGTACCCTTATAGATAATCCAAATTTCAACCTGAACTTAATCTTCATTGTCAACCTATTTGTTCACTTATTCTCATTTTTTTGATAGAAAAATAGCAAGCAAAAATAATGTAGGGAGTAGTCATGAAAAAAGAAGTAAATGATGATTATTGTTGAGCTTACTGATATCTAAGAATGTTTTCATTCAAAAAAAATGACAAAGAGAATTTTTGACAACTACATCTTGAAAAACAAATCAGAGAGAGTAAAGGGTAAAAATAAAAAAAACATAGAGGTTGATTTCTTTTAGAAAAGGAAGCAATGATGTTAAATTCTAAAGTATTGTGGAACTTATATGATACTTGGGTCACTTTCATCTGTGTAATAACCCTTCAGATCATTTCCTCAATTTTCATACATTTATGATACTTTGAGCCTTCCTAGAACGGTTACAAGTCATTTATGATTTGCCGAAATTGTTAGTTCGGTTACTAAATAGTCTATTTGGATTTTAGGCTCATTTTATTATTTGGATATTTTGATATTTAGGATATAGTCTCAGACCAAACTCCTAATAGATGACCTTGGATGAAAATTCTGACAGTGCCATCAGCTTTGGAATGTTGATTTTAGGCTAAGGGGGCACTTGGTTCAGGTCTCGAGGTTTCTGAACTTGTTTTTGGATATTAGGCGAATTATATGAAAAATGGAACTATAGGCGTGGGCCCTACATTTTGTTAAAATGACCTCCTATAAAAGTTTTGATAGTTTGATTGAGTCTAAAACGTCAAATTTGATATGGTAGCAAATTTTGATTATACGCACAGGATTCTGAATGAATCCCGAGCACTCAGTAGAAGTCTATTCTGGACTTACCAAATCTCAAGTCACTGGTGTGACTGCTTAAGGAATAATATTATATGCTTACATGGTTATCACGTATTCGGTTATTTGTTGCTTAAGCGACACTAGTTATCTTATCAGTGTTCACGTCGACACTTTGTCAGCTTAAGCGGGCTTTACGAAAGTGACATGGGGTTTGCGTAGGTAATAACCGACCCTACTGATAGGTTGCATAAGTTATAGTTGAGTTTCTTAAGCGACTGTCACGTAAGCGACATGGTGATCACTTAAGCAATACCTGGAACTATTTAACCCTCTTTCTCTACCCAATTTACTACCATTTCTTCCATCGTTATTACACCAAATTGAGAGATGTAAGAGAGGGAAAAGTAGGAAATCATCCACATAGGTTAAGGTAAGCTAACCTAACTCATCTTGGTCATTTCCCATTAATTTTTCCTATAATTTTTATCCTAATTCTTGGTAAATTCTTAGAAATTAGTGCTTGAATTCATAATCTTTTAGGGTTGTTTTGAGATCCAAATTGTGTTCCTCTTTTGCTAAACTTTTGAACATAAATTCCTTATCCTTCGAGGGTCTTGGTGACGGGTTCAGTTTTGGATTCTATTTCCAGGCCTTGGGGGCCCGTTCTTAACCCAAAATTTAATCTAAACCTTAATATAGAAATATGGTTCTCATTTTACTCCTAACAACGTATAGATTGCTATTTTGATAGCATGATGGTATTTTAGGATCGTGGAGTAAATTCGAATAGTTTGTGAATGATTCAATGGTTGTGGTTCGGCATCGAGGTAGGCTTTTGTCTACTTTTCTTTTTTAGATGGTTTTTGTATATGTTGCAGGTTTAGATAAGGGTCTTAGGATATAATTCTTGGTAGAACACCATGACTTATCCTAACTTGTGAGTTTGGGAGCTAGAAAGGTTTTTGACCCTTAAGTTGAAATACTTATTATACTTCAATAATACTATTACCTTCCTGATAGATAGATCTAATCCATAGTATGATTATGATATTATTCTATATGTAGGATGCAATTTAGGTATTAGGAGCGTGATTAGTATGTTTTGTCTTATTTGAACCATTTGGGCTATCGTGAAATCATAAATTATGAGTAATTAGCTTATTTACTCATGTCCTATGAGAATTTAGCTTTGTGGATCATATTTGGAATAAAAGTTCCTTAGTTTCTTAAGCTAGGTGAATTGCCTTAATATCTCATGTTAGAGTGAAATTGGTCTTATTTTCTCAAGTTAGGGGAAATCTTCCTTAGTTTCTCGTGATTGGGAGGAACTACTGTCTAAAGGGCTATTTATGACTTATTTAACATCTAGAAGTGAATTTAGATACCTTATCCTAGCGTGGGATATAGGCTTGTAAAAATAGATTTTTGGGGAGAAGTGAGTTCTTTCGTCCTATCTTAGGCCCTTCTGTGTTAGTTTTTGTCGACCTATTTGTGCATGTTGGTTTGATTAGTAACAATTAAGGTTAATGAACCCTTAGTATGATGTTTAATGCATTACTTAGTGGATTATAATGGTTTTTCCCCGTAATAACATTAGTCATAATCTCGTGATTATGATGTTATGGCTTTGTTGGATATATATAGTAGGCCTAAGGCCATGATTATGATGTTATGGTTAAGATGAATATGTATATATATATTGAGCTTAAGGCCGTGATTACGATGTTATGGTTGTGTCGAATATATATTGGGCCTAAGGTCGTGATTATGATGTTATGGTTATGTCGGATATATATATTAGGCCTAAGGTCGTGATTATGATATTATGGTTATGCCAGATATATATTGTGCCTAAGGTTGTGATTACCATGCTATGGTTATATTGGATAAATATATTTGGGCCTAAGGTTATGTTTATGATATTGTAGTTATCCCAGACATAATATTCGACCCAAGGTTGTGTTTATGATTTTGGTTGGATTCCAAAAAGTGTTTATCCTTATAAAGAAAATGGCCACAGTATGTAGACCTATTGACGCTTATAATGGTATTGTGTGGATACTGGTGATTGCATGCATAGTTACGGGATAATCATGATCACTTTCGAACAAAAATATGGTTTTATAAAACTTTTTGTACAATGGGATTTATTCCTACTTTTCACTTTTAAAATGGATTTCTTCATAATGACAATCATACCATCTTAATGAATAACTTATGAGACTTCAAGACTAATAATGATGATCTTAGAGATTTAACTGAGATAGATTTTGATCCATAATTTTACTACTACTATATACCCCTTTGAGAGAGATTTAAACCTTTCTATATTCCTATGATGATTTAGTCTCAAAGTTTATCTCGGGCAATGGATTTATGGATTTACACTCTTTTAGCCATAGTTCTAGTCGTGCACTTATATATATATATATATATATATATATATATATATATATATATATATATATATATATATATATATATATATACGTACATCTCTGGTACTGGATAAATAGGCAATTGATGATGATATTAGTGGTATGAGTTTTGGTTCGAGTCCAGCGATTAATAATGATATTAGTGATATGAGTTTTGGTTCAAGTACGGTGATTAATGATGATATGAGTTTATACACTGGGTTACTTTATGGCATTAAGATCGGTTATGGTACTATGAATTATATCTTGGCATTCATTTTTGCATGAATATTTCCTATCACCAGTATGCATCTATATGTTTCTACCTTATGGGCGGTTACATAGGTATAGGTATGTGTGATGGTTGCAATATATTATCTAGAGTATGTATCTATCAGCCTTATAGGGAAGGGTTGTATAGGTATGGCTTGAACTATTATTTGCTGAGTGTTGATTGGACCTTTTGAGCCTATGATGGTGATGGTTTATGCAAGGCCTGTTTAGGTATTATTTGTTCGGACTAAACGGTTACATTGTATTATTATTGTTATTATGGTTAGTTCATGACAGGTTGATTATTCGAGCGGTATTGAGATTTGAAGTATGATTCTGGTTCTTTTATCTTAGAGTTATATTATTACGTATGATTATTCATTGGTTAGGAATTATTAATTCAGAACCTAATATCCTAATTTATTTCTTTATGGTTACTTTATCAAGGTATGCTTTATCAAGGTAATTATCTCACGTTTAGACTAATGGATTACAGACCCTGACTATTTTGGCACTAGTTTCTACTATGATTAGGAGGCTTGAAGATGCTAGTGTGATGGCTCAGGTTGTACCTTGAGTTAACCTTATCTATAAACATATATATATCTATCTATATGTATCTATGGCAATACCATATATCTTTTTCTTCCTTTATTAATTCATGTTGTGTATCTATTAGATATTATTTGTTCGGACTAGACGGTTACATTGTATTATTATTGTTATTATGGTTAGTTCATGACATGTTGATTATTCGAGCGGTATTGAGATTTGAAGTATGATTCTGGTTCTTTTATCTTATAGTTATATTATTACGTATGATTATTCATTGGTTAGGAATTATTAATTCAGAACCTAATATCCTAATTTATTTCTTTATGGTTGCTTTTATCAAGGTAATTATCTCACGTTTAGACTTATGGATTACAGACCCTGATTATTTTAGCACTAGCTTCTACTATGATTAGGAGGCTTAAAGATGCTAGTGTGATGACTCAGGTTGTACCTTGATTTAACCTTATCTATAAACATATGTATATATATCTATATGTAGCTATGGTAATACCGTATATCTTTTTCTTCCTTTATTAATTCATGTTGTGTATCCATTTTTGGCCTTGTATTCTATTACATATCCTCCTTTCACTCGTTATTCGTATATTAGACAATGATATACAACATAGTGTCTAGGTTCCTGAGTATGAATAGAAGGGGATAGTTCATTCTTAATACCTCCTTAGCCTTATTATGTCAGTTTCTTGAATATGAATAGGATAGTTTTCCTTATTATAACATTAGCTTTATTATGTAGTTTTTTGGATATTTGGGTGTAGCTTACATTCCATCTTTTATGATATTTATACTTGCATTATCTTTGGAGCTCAGTCAGCAGTTGCCTACTGAGTACCACATGTTGATGCTCATACTACACTTCTATAACCTGTAGATCATAGTATGGGTTCTCACCATTATTGTGTGCATCATATGAAGCAGCTGTGATTTAGAGACATAGAGTGAGCTCCTAGCATTCAGAGTATTGCTACTATTCGTCTTATGTATTAGCCTAATCTCTATGTTGTATTTAGAGATGGGTTATATCAGTATATTTATTTTGTACTTTATTTTCTAAGTCTTATTATGTTAGAAGCTCTTGTACTGATTCTACTAGGTTTTGGGACTATCTTATGTATTTAACTTTTTTACTATATTTATCCCACATTCTCCTTTATTTCTTTGGTAGTTTGTTACTAGTAGTTACGGACTTTGATTTGGCTTACCTGCTGGTGGATTGTAGTAGGTACCATTATGACTTGAGAAGTTAGGTCGTGAAAAATTGGTATCAGAGCCAGCTTTACCAGTGTGTTGATACAAGATCTAAGAGTTTAGTAGAGCCCTACTGAATTAGGCAAAGACATCATTGTCCTATATTCAGGAGGTTGTTGGGCATTGGTAGGAAATTCTATTTTTGACTCCTTACCATGTGTTCACATTACAATGAACCTTAAGTAATTTCTTTTGAATCTATTCTATCCCAGATGGATGATGCAAGGTTTTTGATAGATATAGGTAGGACTACTGAAAACATTTCCAAAGCTTTAGTGCAGCGTCAGACTAGGGATTCATGGATGGATATTGAAGATCTTCAGTATTAGTTAGACGATTTGGGGCCAACCAGGATCCTGTAGAGTTTGTGACTGCTTCAGCTTTTTAAGATTCAATATTGGAGATCCTGAGACTTTTTATGGATGCCTCACAACTAGGGATGACATCTAATTTATCGAGCAGTTTTTAGGTAAAAGTTGGGTTTATTGGTGTTCAACAAGGTTCCTTGATAGTTTCAGAGTATGATATTAGATTTCTTAAGTAGGTAGGACAGGCATATTTCTAAGCTATATCCTTTAGTGAACAATATGGTGTATCGATTTATTAGAGGGTTAGCGTTGCCACTTCATTTGGTGTCAGAGCACTTTATAGTAGCTGGTTTTTCTTTCTCTTTGGTTGTTGAATATGTGGAGGCCATTGAGATAGCATATATTAAGACTTACGGAGGTGGTGGTAAGAGGATATGTCATTAGTGTAGTGCTATTGGTATTCCATACGAGAGTGAAGATCCTCTCGGTAGAGGTTAGCTTCACTTGCAGCTTATCAATTCTACACAGGTATCATTTCAAACTTTGGGTGGCTCTCAGATTATTTGTGGTGATAACTATGGGCAGAGTTCTCATCAAACCTTGCAGAGTCTTTGATATGGGTCTTTAGATGTGGCATCCATTCTAGATCAGTAGAGATAGTATCTCAGAGTATTTTATGAGCTTATTTTGGTTGTGGTGAGATGGGACATTGATCTAAAGAGTGCCCCATATGTGATTTAGTTTTTCAGATGAAGTTAGCATATATTCCTTGCTAACATAGAGTTTTTATTCATGTTATGATTACGGAAATGATAGTAATTTAGTAGAGAGTCCCCTCGACATTAGTTGGTCAACCCGTTAGGGTCAGCTCATATTTCTCTCCAGGTTAGGGATTCTGGGTTTGCTAAGACTGTTAAAAGATCAGCCACTAGTCTAGTCTAGAGAGTGTCCTTGATGTGGGATTATTAGCCATTCAGCTCATTCAGAGCAATCTCATAGTGTTGTGGTACCTTCAGTTAGAGACAATGTGCTTAGCACCACAGTTGATGATTCAGCTGGTTAGTCTAAGTTTGGACCCATTAAGATTTATTTTCCCTCAGACTCGCCAGGCATGTGACTTCAAATTTCACCATGATAGGTGAGCTTTTTTTATTTCCTACCTTTACCTTCTCATTGGTATGTATTGGGGTTCTCATACCCATCGATGATTGTATTCCTTGGTAAGGTTATATAGATTGTTGTGTGCCTTGATATAGAGTTCATGATTATATGACTACCCCCTTAGATTATTTCTCTTAATAGTTGATAGAGTGGATCAGTGTTGATATTTTCCTTAGGGGTGTAGCATTTGGGTTCGAGTCCCATTTACCTTGGCATATTAGCCTAATTTTGGCCATATAGTGGTATTTTCTATTGACTTTCATTTTCGTACCATCTATTTCTTATATTAATATTTGTATTATTGTGGTTATTATTGGCATTATTTGATGTTACTGGCCCTCACTTGGTAGATGACTAGATTGTTACTATCTAGTTAGAATTTGTTTCTTAGCAGTTCTTATTTGTTGGCTTGAGAAGCAAGCTTGGTTGGATATTTTCTCTCTTCTAGTGAGGTGAGAATGGTTGTTTTTTTCTTCTATTAGGAATGCTAGACCAATTGTTTAATGAATTATGGTATTAAAGGTAAGTTGACCTTTCATGGTTCTATTATGGTTCTAGAGTTGGCAATTTGGTTATATTGCCCATTCTTGAGTTTGGGATCCTTCGACTTGCCTCCTGGGTTGCAAAGGTCTTTGCATTGTCCATCCCTCTCTATGTAGCCTATTTTTTAGGTTAACCAGTTTGGGGTCCATTCTTTTGATTTAGCTAGTTTATCACCTGATAGTGTCTTTGCTGTTGATGTCGAGAGGTCTTAGATTCGTCTTTTAGGTTTGTTGGGTTGATCTCCTAGTGATGGTTTGCTCTTTATATTGGTGTGGAGTTGGATACTATGTTCTTGACGTGTGCGGTTCTTGTTATAGTGGAGTTAAAGTGTAATATCCTAAGTTTTCAATCTCTAGACCCATCAAAAGATAGACCAATAAAATAGCTTTCTAATGCCAAAAGTCTCACCTAAACCCAATATCATGGAAAAAAGTAATGAAAATTTCCTGAGGGACTGTCAACTTTCTAGTAACGACGACTCAGATAATGACCCGTTACCAGATGTAATGAGTTGTTACTTGGAAGTCATGTCACAACAGTTAGACCCCCAAATTTTAGTGCAGGGATAACGACTCTACCCTATAACTCATGATCAGTGACAATGAGTCATTAGGTGGACTTATTACTATAACAGAAGGAAATCTAGAAATTGAGTCTTAAACCATGACTACTCCTAATGACTCGTGATCAGATCTAACGAGTCATTAGGATGGGGAGTCGTTATCACAATAAAAGGACACATACCTTGGAACCTCAGGTCACGTCTCAAACCTTGACTTGTGACCAGTCTAACGAGTCGTGATGTGAGCAGTGACGACTGGAACCAGAATTTTTTTGCATGATTTTAAGAAGGGCTTTTTGGTATTTTCCCACCCTTTTAACCCCAAACCTACGTTGTTTGGGAACTCCAATATAATTTATTGAGGGATTAAATTATCCTAACACTTCATAAACTCCAAAATTATTACTCTTAAGTAGAAAGAAGCTATTTTCTTCTACTTCAAAAAAGACTAGAGTTCTCCAAGTTCAATCACAAGTTCCAAGCTATTCCCTAAGGAATTCACTCTAGGTACGTGTGATTTCATCAATAGGTTCCTTCCACCCATTGAGTCCCAAAGACACCCCAATTCTCAAGTATATTTTCCCCTCAAGTTGGGTTCTATATCAAAAATGAGTTTTCTTTAATATCTTTAGTTTATTATGAAATAAAACCATGATACGTGTTTTCCCAACCAAAATATCATCTTCCATATTCAAAAACATAAATTCCCTTATTATGACATGTTTTTGAGTTTATGTGTTTAGATTGTAATTTTTTCCTTAATATCAGTTAATGTCATCATGTGTAGAGTTGGTGGGTTATGAACACTCGATACCTAGGAATTCAATTATATTTATTAATTTGCATGTTATTGAGTAATTCATATTTATACATGCATTGTTATGTATAGAATACCATGACTTGAACATATCAGTTACCAGTTCATGTATCAGTTTATACTTTAGCGTCACTTAGTTGGGAGTAGTAATTAGTAATGAGTGAATGTAGGGATAGTGGCTCACCCGTCAGATTGGCTTTACACCGTTAGTCGAATTCCGTAAGTTCCAAAATTATGGCAGCACCATAGGTTATAAGGGGTCATTCATCAGTTTAGGCTTGATACCCTAGTCGTCCGAGACATCAATTTAGAGGATCCATGCTAGCTAGTGTTGATACCCTTGGCAAGGTACTGACACCCTTCCTACTGGATTTACAGGTTGGACCATGGTTTTGCTCAGATTAGGGTATGTCAGTTGTAGTGAGATCCCACAGTCCTCAATTTATGATATCATTTCATGTCTCAACTTCAGACTTTGCATGACCTTGCTTCCAGATATATAGCATATTCATTACATGTTATTATGCTTGGTCTTGCATTAAGATTATCATGTTTAGGTTCATCCATGTTCAGTTTGTGCTTGTTGTTTTTCCATCCTACATCCTTATTACATTCAAAGTACTGATCTCATGCTTCTTTACGCTATATTATTTCAAAATATAGGTTTGAACGCTTAGTAGCCATACCACACTTAATCCATTTCTATTTCGCTCAGCTGTAGCCTTGTTGAGTCCTCATCAGTTGAGGACTAGTTTTCATTTGTTTATTAGTATACTCATTTACTTTAGCTAGTTAAATTTAGTTAGGGACCTGTCCCAATAACTTAGCATAATTAGAGGCTTTCAGACAGTCAAACAACTATTTAGAATTTCAGTATGGTTTTACCAGTCACAGTTATTTCCACTTTTAGTAGATGCTCAGTATTTTATTATGACTAATTCATTAGTTTTTTATTTTAGTTTAGCTTTTTCCCAAAATGTTATTAATATCTTTCAGTATTTGTAGTGTTTGCCAGGCCATAGGTTAGCTTGGGGTCATTTATGACTCTAAGCACCGTGTTATGACCAGAGGTAGTCTTGGGTTATAACATAAAGATTTAGAGATAGGTGATCTTTCTTTTGACCGCTTCTTAAGTTGGCAATTTAGAAATTCTTTATTTTGAGTTGCTTGATTCATCTTCTGGTAGTGGTCTTGACCTTAGCTTGGGTGTTAATATTTTTTCCTTTCTTCTTTGGCAATACGATTTATGGGTTGATTAAGATTGTACTACTTGGGTGGATTCAGGAAATCCTCATTTTGAAATTCTTTCAGCCTAATAAGATGTGGTAGAGTGCTTCTTCTTAGTGATATGTGCCCACAATTATTCTTTATCGAGATGGAGTATTTGATCGATTAGTTTCCACCTAAAGTTGCGTTTCCCCAAGTTAGTAGAGTTTTGGTTATCTCTTGTATTGTTTGTAGCCTTGGTGAGTTTTGGAGTATGCTTTAATAGTTTGTGCCCTCTAGTGGATATAGAGTTGGTTTCTTGTATTTTTAGCCGATGATTTATCCTCCATTGTGATTATTGTTCTGTAGCTACATTTTATGTCTTCTAGTGGATATAGAGTTGGTTGCTTGTGTTTTCAGTTAGTGATTTATCCTCTATTATGATTTTATTCTATAGTTATGTTTCGTGCCCCTTAGTGGATATAAAGTTGGTTTCTTGTGTTTTCACTTTGTGATTTATCCTTCATTGTAATTATTATACTAAATGTATGTTTTGTTCACTTTAGTGGAAATAGAGTTGGTTATTTGTGTTTTCAACTGGTGATTTTTCCTTTGTTGTGATTTTGTTTTTCATCTATATTTCTATTTTGGCTTGGCATGATTCGGTAAGTATATGTCAAATTTGGTTAATAAGGTTAATACGATTATTGGGTCCTAGTTCAGGCTTGTTGGCTGGGTTTGGATTTTGGAATAGCAATCTAGAGATTATGATAAATTTGGAGTATAGATGCTTACCCTTCTTTAGGTTTGGTTTGGGTAGTTGAGATCGAGCAGTTTAGCCTTGGTGTCAAGGATTTAGTTTGGAGTCATAAAGCTTGGGTTCAACCTTTATTTTTAGATTTATCTTAGTTGGGATTTCATCTATAGGTTGGCTAAGCCTAGCCCTTGTCAACCTTTTTGGTCTTCTTTAGTTCAGATGAATTATGGGTGTTTAGATGACATTCCATGGACACGGTATTGGTTTCTTCAGCTTTGACCTTGAGTTTTAAGTTTTTGTTAGGATTTTATGATGATAGACTCAACAAGAATAGTATTCTAAAGTTGGGCTCAACATGGCTTCATTCTCGATTGATGGGACATCTTGGAGAAAATTATTTTGTGGTGAGTAGTGGTGCTTCAGACTTCTGGCTTTAAGTTTTGAGGTTTATTTAGACTAGTTGTAGCATTGGCATAGAGTGTAGATATTAGTTATCTCTATTTGTATATCTAAGTAGTGCCTTATGGGCTTATTCTCTCGTTTTCCATAATGGATTTTTGGTGGAACAGCTTTTATTCTTTGGGTTTACTGTGATGGGATTACGCAGACAAGTGTCGGGTGATTCTCTTCCTAGTTTGGAGTGGATAACAGGTTGGAAAGGAAAAAAAAGGTTATGTTTGGATTTGAAATTGAAAGTATGACTCATACATTGGTTTCCCGTAGTCTTGGATGAATTTTTGCTTGGCTGTGCTGGTATACGTGGTATTATTGTGTCGTGGTTTAGATTTGCACGTGTCAACTTTCCTCATTTTAGTTGATAGCCAACGGGTGGTTGAGGTTGAGTTTTTATTGTTTGAGAAGTAAAGAAAAGAAATTGGTTGAAAACGGGATACCTGTGGCAAAATCCCTTAGATGTGTTGTCTTTTTATGGAGGTTATCTAGGGAGTCATGCTCAAAGCATGCAAGCCTAGTACCTCGTCCCTTCGAGCTTTCATGATATTTCTATCCATTGGCATCTACAAATGAAAGTCCTTATAGTATTGGATATTGTAATGACCCCCTAGGCCATTTCCTCAATTTACAGAATTTATGATATTTTGAGCCTTCTTACAGCATCTACATGTCATTTATGACTTGTTGAACTTGCTGGTTTAGTTATCATACAATTCGTTTGGATTTTAGGTACATTTCCATATTTTATAGGTTTTGCTATTTAGGATTTGGTCTCAGACCAATAGTCCTAGTAAATGACCTCGGATGAGAATAGCGACAACGTCATTAGCTTTGAATATTAATTTTAGGATAGAGAACCCTTGGTTTAGATCCTGAGGTATCCAAACGTATTTTGGGCTTTTAGGAAGATCATATAGAAAATAAAATTATAGATGTGGGCTCCACACTTAGTCAAAACGACCTCAGACAAAAGTTTTATTTGTTTCATTAAGTCTAAAATATTGAATTTGTTATGGTACCATATTTTTTTTCCACATGAGATTCTAACTGAATCACAAGCACCCGATCGAAGTCAATTCCTGACTCAACAAACCTAGTGCATCAGATCACTGATGTGACCATTTAAGTAACAATATGCTCACTTACGCGGTCATCACGTTTGTGATTATTTGTTGCTTAAGTGACATGTAATGCTTTATATATTTAAGTGGGCATCGCGAAAGCAATATGGGGATCGCGTAGGTAATAAATGGTCCCGCTGATAGGTCAATAAGCGATAGCTATGTCGCTTGAGAGATTGTCACGTAAGTGACATGGTGATTGCTTAAGTGTCACCTGGCATAATTTAACCCACTTTCTCTATCCAATTTTCTAGCATTTCTTCCACTATTTTTACACCAAATTGAGAGCTTAAAGAGAGGGAAAAGTGGGAAATCATCCACACAGGTTAAGGTAAGCTAACTTTTCTTATCTTGGTTATTTCCCATTAATTTTCCCTTCAATTTCCATCCAAATTCTTAGAAATTAGGGTTTGAATTCCTAAATTTTAATAACTGATTTGAGACATGAATTGTGCTTTGTTTGTGCTCAAATTTTAAGCACAACTTTCTTGTCCTTTGAGGGTCCTTGTGACGGGTTTAAATTTGGATTTCATTTGTGGTCCCTACCTATTCTTGACCTAAAATTTTACCTGGCCTTAATATAGAAATATAGGTCTTATTTTACTCCTAACAATGTTTGGATTAGTATTTTGAAAGCATGATGGTGTTTTAGGATCGTGGATTGAAGACGAACAATTTGTGGATGATTCAATAGTTGTGGTTCAGTATTGAGGTAGGTTTCCATCTATTCTTCTTCTTGAGATAGTATTTATATATGTTGCATGTTCAGATAGGGGTGTCAGGATGTGATTGTTGGTAGAACACCATGACTAGCCTAACTTTTGAGTTTGGGGGTTAGAAGGGTATTTGACACTTAAGTTGAAATACTTGTGATACTTCTATAATCCTATTACCTTCCTTATAGTTAGAGCTAATTTATAGTATTATTATGATATTATTCTAGATATGGGATGAGATTTAGGTATTAGGAGCATGATTAGTATGGCTGGTCTTATTTGGACCATTTAAGCTATTGCAACATCGTAAATAAAGAGTAATTAAGTTAGTCACTCATGTGCCATGTGAATTTGCCTTTATGGTTCATATTTGGAATTTAAGAGCCTTCATTGCTTAAGCTAGGTGAATTGCCTTAATCTCTTATATTAGGGTGGAGTTGGTCTTATTTGGGTAAGTTAGGGTAAATTTGCCTTAGTTGCTTGTGATTGGAAAGAACAATATAAATTCTATTTATGGCTTATTCAATATCTACAAGTGAATTTAGATACCTTAGCCTATCCTGAGATAGAAGTTTATCAAAAATGGACTTTTGGGGATTAGAAGTGGGCTCCTTCGGTGCACCTTAGGCCAAGACCTATGTTAACTTTTGTAGACCAATTTGCGCATGTTGTCCTGATTAGACTCTGTTGAGGTTAACACAAATATATTGGCCTTAGATCATGATTATGATGTTATGGTTATGCATATATATATATTGGGCCCAAGGTCATGATTACGATTGTTAGGTTTATGCATAGTTATAGGTATGGGTGATTCTTGCAGTATATTATGTGGGGCTTATATCTATCTGCCTTGTAATTATTTGCATAGGTATAGAGTTGCATTGTTGTTTGCTGAGTGTTGATTGGACCTTTTAAGACTATGACATTGGTTGTTTATGAAAGGGCTTGTTAGGTATTATTTATCTGGACTAGCCGGTTACCTTGTATTATTATTGTGGTTAGTTCAGACAGGTTAATTATTACACTGGTATTGAGATTTGAGGTATGATTCTGATTCTTTTATCTTATAGTTATATTATTGCACATGATTATCCATTGGTTAGGCATTATGGCTTCAGACCCTGATATCCTGATTCACTTATTTATGGTTTCTTTATTATGGTAATTATCTGATGTTTAGACATAGGCATTAGATACCCTGATATTTTAGCATTAGTTCTTACAATGATTGGAAATCTTGGAGATGCTACTTTGATAACTTAGGTTTTATCTTGAGTTTACCTTGTTTATAAACAGATGCATATCTCTATATGTATCTATGGTTTTACCGTATATCCCTTCCTTTCTTTATTTATTTATTCATGTTGTACATCAATTCCTTGTATTTGTATACTATTATATATCCTTCTATTGCTCATTATTCTTATATTGGGCAGTGATATACGGTATAGTGTTGAGGTTCCTGAGTATGGATAGAAGGGGATAGTTCATTCTTAATACCTCCTTAGCCTTATTATGTTAGTTTCTTGAATGTGAATAGGACTATTTATCCTTATTATCTCATTATCTTTATTATGTAGTTTGTCGGATATTTATGTGAAGCTTATATTCCTGTTTGCATACTATTTATATTTGCATTATCTTTGGAGCTCAGTCAATAATTACCTACTGAGTACCACGTGTTGGTACTCATACTACACTTCTACAACCTATAGATCATAGTATGGGTTCTTTCTATTGTTATGTGCGTCGTTCAAAGCATCTATGATTTGGAAACGTTGGGTGACCTCCGGGCGTTTGGATTATTACTACTCCCCCTCTTCTATATTAGACTAATATCTATGTTGTCTTCAGAGATGGGTTGTATCAGTATATTCATTTTGTATTTCATTTTGTAAGTCTTATTACTTTAGAAGCTCTTGTACTAATTTCACCGGCTTTTGGGACTATCTTGTGCATTTAGCTTTTTTAGTTTATCAATTTCACATTATCCTTCATTTCTTTTGGTAGTCCATTACTAGCAGTTCTGGACTATGGGTTGGCTTACCTACTAGTGGTTTATAGTAGCTGCCATCGTGACCTGAGAAATTAGGTCGTGATAATCTATGTGATCCTATCCATTCTAAAACCCACATTACAACTTTATAAAGTTCGACATGATCTCAGCTCAAACACTCCTATATTAATGAAGAACCACATGATAGAAAGGTTATGGAAATTTCGAGTAGCTTGAGATACTTTTTTGTTGTGAAAGAGATTTTTTCCATGTATACCCTTATTTTGATTTATATTGATAAATTAAGTGATTTGTGGGCATCTCATCACTTTATTTGGTGAGGTAGACTGTGTAACAACCTTAAATGTGAAATTTTCCTTTTATGTGTTTTGACCATTTTTTGCTTTCCTATAATTGTTACAAGCTGATTGTGAACTATGGGGATTGTAGGCACGGTCCCTGATGCATTTGGAAATGATTTGAAAGAGTTTGAAACATTTAGAGGCATTTAAAACCATGAGGCTGACATATTTTATAGTTCAAGTGCTGGATGGCTATTTGGTCAGTTTCATTAGATCTGAAATGTCGATTTTGGGTTAGTAGCGGGGTTGGTTCGGGTACGGTACCTTTATTTTACATTTCAATCCTTCGTTCAAAAACTAGTAGAAATAAGCTATTAAGGATCCTGGGGTAATTTATTGTATATGACCTCTTTTAAACAATCTGTCTTTTCCATTGAGCCCGAAACATTGAAATATCCTACTAGTATATATGTTTTACTTTGATAGTGTCCCAAACGTATTCCAAGGGTCCATTCAGACATATTTTCAACATGTAAAACTAGCTAGTATAGCTGCATATACTGGTGCAAAGTACCTTCTTTGTAATGTGGTCCCTAGGCTACAAACATGGTGAAAGATATTATCCTTCATCATGATTGCGAGAGAGAAGTCGTGTTTGTGAAGAGTTATCGGGACCATGTCAGGTGCGTGCTTCATTGTGAATGCAGAAAGAATGACATGAACACAATGCTTCTTGTTTGTCAACTTTCATGAACACGAGGGGCTAACCATGATTGTGAAGGACAATTAGTTGATTTGGTCATCGTTGACCCTTAGGAATGTGAAGGGTTGATCGTATTCGCAAAGTGTTATTCACAGAACACTATTAATACTCCCTTTTCACAATTTTCATCTAATTTTCAGACTTAAGAGCTTTATGAAAAGTCAATTTTCAGGGTTTTCTTCATTACTCATACTTGGATAAGCTCCAAACTCATATTCCAACTAATTTACATTGATTTTATTCTAAAAATAACTTCAAAACCTTGATTTCAAATTGGATTTTTGGAGTTTCTACCGGTAAAGCTTCAAAATGATTTTTCTTTGATTTGTGCCTCATTTTAAACTCATTTTCATATGGGTTTTAAACTATTTATTCCTATAATCATGGGTAACACACTTATAAAATAAAATTTTAGTTTTACTCCTTTTATTTTCATACCCATTTTAAATATAAGGTAATATGGGTATTATTTACTTCCTTTTGATATGTAGATTATGATTTTGGCAGTTTTAGCTCGTGCCAATACCATTCGCGAAGGAAAGGATCCACATTACTTAGGTTTGGATTTTTGTCTTTTCACATGTAAAGTATGCTGTGGGTTAGGGAAATTAGCCATGTGAATTATATTTTGAGATTATTATTTATCATTGTGTGCCGGTGTATGGGCTTATACGCACATTGCTATTTACTTAAGATATTATGTATAGCATGTTGTCTGTGTATAGGGGATTTATTTGACATCATAGGCCATATTTATGCATCAAAATCCATGTTTATTATTATGATGCCCATATGAGGGTTTGAGTAGATATTATAGGCCTTCTTTGAGCATTATTTGCCTTTAATCAGGGATATACCAATCCCAAACCCAAGTGGAACTAGTAGACCAAAAGATTTACAATCCTTTGGTCTACCCATCCTAATTCTAACCTTGAACACCAGGATTTATAGTCCCCCGGTATCATGATAGTAATACCCGAGAGAGGGGTTTTTGAAATGATATTTTGATGTCTTACATGAATATTTATCTTGGTGGTATCGAGTGAGGGCTAGTATCAAGAATCATTGACATGTTGCATTGATTTTTGGGCTCTCATATATTGTATTGAATTGACCATTATCTTTATATTGATTGGTCGGGAGCATTCCATCCTTATTTTATATATACACTTCATGAGATATTGATACCACTAAGAAATACACTATGAATTCCTTGATCCATGAAAAATAGCATGAGAGGTGGATGAGACATTTTATAAAATCCTTCATCTATGAACATTATCTGGATAAGTGAATTCAGATATGAGAAAATATATGGAATGTGAAGTCCTTATGGATCCTATCTTGAAGCGCAAAGGCTTGGAAAATGTATCCAGTAAGTCATGGGATGGCTTATTTTCAGTATTATCACATCATATTGCATTGCATTGCATTATTTATGTAATGGCCCTTTGGATCATTTTCCATGTTTTTGCTTATTTTTGGAATTTCATGCCTTCCTATAGTATTATTTATGACTTATCCAAATTGTCAATTTGTTTTTTGGGTAGTTCATTTGGTATTTAAGTCCATTTCTTTATTTTGCAGATTTTAAATTTAAAAAATTGATCTCGGACCAAAACTCCTAGCAAAAAAATTTAAAACATAGATTTTAGGCTTGGGGTACCCTTGGTTTGGGTCCGTAGCTTTTAGAATCACTTTGGGATATTGGGTAGATTTTGTGAAAATAGAAAAGTAGGTTGAGGGCCCACAATTTATCAAAACACCCTTGAATGGAAATTATAATGGTTTTATTGATTCTAAAATGTCAAATTTAGTGTGGTAGCATAGTTAATTTGTGTGCATGGGGTTTTGAATAAATCCCAAGAACCTGGCCAGAGTTTGTAAGGACTTGGGTGTTTGCTAGTGCAGGCCACCCTTCCTCTTCGTATTGCGAGGAGTTGGCCGCTTTCACCGAAGTGTCAGTCTTTGACCATTGCATTTGTGAGCCTTCTATCCTTTTTGCGATGAAGAATTGGTCTGGCCAAATCCTATTCCTTTCTTCACTTTCGCAAAGGATGAGTAACATTTGCAATAGTTAATCTGGATGGTCTTCATGTTCATGATTTTTGCATCGCGTTCACGATTGTCATTTCCCTTGGTCATTGCATTCACAACTAGGGGCCCTCGTGATCGCAAAAGGAAAATCCCCTGGTAATTTATTAGACCCTCTTCCCTGATTTTCTTTGCACTTTCTTAACACTTTTTACACCATTGTTGGAGCTCGGAGCATGGGAGACTATGGGAAATAATCCATTAGGTCTAAGATAGGCCTCTTGGTAATTTTTCATTATTTTTTCCCATCAAATTCCATTTTTCCTTGTAAATTCTTAGAATTTAGTTCTCAAATTCCTTAATTTTGTAGTCTGATTTGGGATTCAATTTGAACTTTGTTTGTGCTCAACTTTAGAGCACACACTCCTATCCTTCAAAGGTCCTTAATATGAATTTAATTTCAAAATTTCATTTGCGGGCCCCACGGGCCTATTCTTGACCTAATTTTTGGTCAAAACTTTTATATTGGAATATGTGTTACTTTACTTATATTGATGTATAGATTATGATTTTGGTAGTATGATTCCATTCAAAGATCGTAAGTGGAGATGAGCCATTCATGGATGATTCGCGACTGTGGTTCGAGTATGAGGTAGGCTACGGTTTACTCTTCTCCATGAGATTGTGTATTATATATATTTGTAAGACCCCGGAAAAATTCTTAACTTAATTCAGTCCTTTAAGCTTGCTAAGGGGGTCCCAGACTTAGAAAATTCTATCTAAGTATTCAGACTTAGTGTTATTTTAGTCTTCGAAAGTTGGCAATATTATTTCGTGACCTTTACATCCATTAAATATTGATATTTGAGTTAATTCATGATTAGGAATATCAATAGGTGTTCCCGGGTAAGTTTTGAATTTTTTGAACTTTTTTTGAAGCACTTTTCGAATCCTAAACTAGTAAATCAATGCAATCTTGACGTGTCACGTCGACTATCACATTGATAAATATTTTTCCTAGCTCCCAGCGTCCAATTCCAGTGAACCGATGCAGACTCGATGCGGTGTGTTGGCTATCACGTTGATGCCAATGACATAGTGGGTCGGCCTATGCATCAATGATTCAGTTTACAGTCATTAAAAAGTCGCGTCCTCAGGGCTAATTAAGTTTTTTTCCCACGCTCTTCATCCCTCATAACATGAAATTTAGCCCTCTTTTAGCAAAATATAATCATTCTTTCACAAATTTCTCAAGAACAAAAACCCTAGGTGAATTAAATTCAAACTCAAGGCTCAAGATTCCACTGTTAATTTTTCAGAATTCACCAACTAAGGTATGTGAAGTGTTCATCCAAGGGTTCCTCCACCCTTCAAGTGCAAGAAACTCTTTTAAAGTTCATGTAGAGAGATTTCATGATTTCTATAATCTGAATTAAAGTGTATTCATATTTATTGCAAAATTCATGTAGAGTTAATTGATATGTGTGCTTTAACATGTGAATCTATGTTGAAACTCCTATAATTTTGTAATTAGAATTGAATCATGATGCCTACATATTGTTTTAGTATTGTGTGCATATATTATGCCCCACAAGTGTTTGATGAATTGTCCATGTGAGTTGAATAGTGTAACTATATCATGTTAGCATGTATGCAAATTTATGTCATGCAGGTGATTTTTTAAATGACCAAATGAATGAATGATCAATAATTCCTTAATTACCATGTCTCAATATTATGCCATGTCTTTTAAGTTTATGTTATCGAGTCTTGGGGCTATTTAATACCCAACAATTTAGCTGCTTGTCTAGAGCCATGGTCAGTGACAGAGTGGAATCAGTCATGTATCGATCAGTAGAATTCCGTCAGTTACAGAACTTAGGAAAAACTCAGTAAACTCAAAATCAGTCCAACTCAGTTCAGTAAAATCAATTCAGTTCAGTTATATAGTACGATCAATAACAGTTCAGTCTAGCCTAGTATAGTTTAGAATTCAGTCCAGTGTCTATTCAATTGGGGGTAGGATTCAGCATTGAGTGAACCCAAGGATGGGGACTCACTTGCTAGTAGAGGGTTAAATCCTTAGAAGCAGTCCTTGTGTTCCAGAACAACGTAGCCAGCGTAGGTTGAGACATCAACATGCTAGTTGATGGTTGATGAGGTGATCTACCTGCAAGTTCAGGGTACAACCATTCTCATTTAGAGTACCTGCCAGATGAGGGTGACTCAACACTTGTCCATACCCATGGCATGGTATTGACACCCTTCCAACTGGGGTTACAGGTTGGACCCCAAATTAGTTAGGGAAGGCGTACGTCGGTTAGATGATTACTTTCCCCAGTCTCAGTTTCAGATTCAGTCTCAGTATGGAATTCAGTTTAGTTTCATAGATTCAGGCCTGTCATACACAATAACTCAACTCAGTACGAGACTCATTATATTTCCACAGAATCATGACTATTAGATACAGTCATTCAGTTACCAGTTATCCCGTATTTAGTGTTATTACGATCTTAGTACAGTTTACATATTCATGCATGTACTCTCATCAGTCATACTCGTGATATTCAGTTAGTATTGTTCATGCATATGAACCCATGCATTTCAGTCTACCTCACTAAGCATACCAGTACATTCAAAGTACTGACGCATGATTTTCTTTTGCGCTATGTTGTTTTTTATCATAGGTTCAGACGAACGAGATCCATAGCACCCTTAGCAGTTCAGATTCTCAGCATACAGAGTTAGTGGTGAGTCCTCATAGTTCGAGTACATGATCATTTATTTCAGCATTTTAGTTCATTTTAGTAGTCAAAGTTAGTTGGGGACTTGTCCCATCAACTCCATAATTCATACAGTTTAGAGACTTTTTAGACTAAAGTTTTTAGATAGTTGTTTAGTTTTCTGTATTGATGTTTAGCTTTGGTATTGTGATACCATATTCAGTATTATTTATAGTATTGAACCTTATGGCTAGTTTTCCACCTAATTTCTGTATATTTCAGTATTACAGTTATTCAGTTATTATAGTAGGTACCAATCATGGGTTAGCTTGTGGTCCTTTAAAATTATGAGCATGTGTAGCATCCAGGGTACAGACTCGGGGTGTTACAAACTTGGTATCAGAGCCTAAGGTTCAACAGAGTCCTAGGAAGTCTAAAAGTTGTGTCTAGTAGAGTCTTTTACATGGGTGTGTTGCGCACCACACTTATGGAAAGGAGGCTATGAGATATTTTTTAAAAAAAATTCCTTCTTTGAGTATTCATGTCATGCGAGTGAGCATGAGCTCCAGTTAAAATCCCAATCTAATCTTTTCCATTTTGTTTACAGAAATATGCCTCCAAAGAGGTTTAAGGGAAGAGGAACAGGAGATTATCCAAAACCCCAGCCCATCCAGCCAGATCTACTGGATGAACACGTCTCTCATGATGCGTTGAGAGCAGCATTCACTACCCTAGCTCATTCTATGGTAGACCAAACGAATGCCCAGCTGCCATTACAACCAACCCAGTGGCCAATACTGCTACTCCAGGATTTGAGACTTCACCCAAATGAACCCTCCATTATGTATGGGTGTGAGTCAGATGAGGACCCTCAGGAATTTCTTGATTAGGTGCAGAAGGTTACTGATATTATGGGGGTGACCGCTGTTGAAAGTGTTAAGTTGGTTGCATATCAGTTGCAGGATGTGTCATACTTATGGTTTAAATAGTGGAAAGCAGTGAGGGTCGTAGATGCAGGGTCCATAGAGTGGGAGAAGTTTTCCACTACTTTTATAGATAGGTAATTCCTACTGGAGTTGAGGAAAGCGAAGGTTCTGGAATTTATCAATCTAAAGCAGGGCAATAACTAGTGAAAGAGTATTCTCTCAAGTTTACTCAATTAACTAGATATGCTCCTCATGTAGTGGCAGACAACAGATCCCGAATGAGTAAGTTTATCTTAAGGATGTCTAGCAGTATGGTCGAGGAGTGTACAACCGCAATGCTTATTAAGAAGATAGACATATCCAGGGTCATGGTCCATGCTCATCAGATAAAGGAGGCTAAGAATAAAAAGAAGGAGAAAGAGAGTAAGAAAGCGAGAATAGATAGTTTCAACTTCGCTCAACCTAATTCAGAGGGTGGGAATTATAAATAGTTCGACCCAAATTCTTTAGTCCCAACTCTGTCCTCATCCAGTGCTCCTATGCTGAAATTTATAGACGACAATAGGTATAGGGCACCAGGCCCTAAACCCCCAAGGCATTGTTAGCAGTTCCCGAACCAATCCCCTTTGTCAGAAGTGTGACGAAAACCACCAGGGCATCTATAGAGCATGTAGAGATGTGTGTTTCGGGTATGGCAAGCCAGGCCACAGAGTAAGAGATTGTCCTCAGTCAGGTTCTCAGGGACAAAATAACCATCCCCCAGCTCAGTCTGGATGCCCAAATCAGTAAGGTGCCGCTTCCAGTGCCACTAGTGGGCAGCGCCGAAACACATTCTATGACCGTCAGTCCTGACAGGATCAAGAGAGTTCTCCTAATATGGTCACTGGTACATTATAAGTTTTCCATTTGCATGTTTATGCTTTGCTAGATCTAGGAGCTTCTTTGTCCTTTGTTACTTTATATATAGTAGTTGATTTCGGATTCAGTCCAAAAATTCTAGTAGAGCCTTTCTTAGTCTCTACCTCAGTGGGTAAATCCATTTTAGCCAGGCTGGGATACTGGAACTGCCTAGTTATGATATCTCAGAAAGTCACTTCACCAAACTTAGTTGAATTAGAGATAACTCATTTTGATATCATTCTCAGTATGGATTTGCTGCATTCCTGCTATACCTCAGTCAACTGCAGAAACATAATTGTCCAGTTTTAGTTTCCAAATGAACCCATCCTAGAGTGGAGGGGTAGTACTTCAACACTTATGGGTCAGCTTATTTCTTACCTTCGGGTTAGAAAAATGATATCTAAGGGATGTTTCTACCATCTCGTTTGAGTCCAGGACTCTAGTTCAGAAACACCTACTCTTGAGTTAGTGTCAGTAGCATGTGAATTCCCAGATGTGTTTCCCAACGATCTTCTTGGAGTTCCTCCCAAAAGGAAAATTGATTTCAGAATCGATCTCCTTCTAGATACTCAACCCATATCTATTCTGCCATATAGAATAGCTTCAGCAAAACTCATAGAATTAAAAGAGCAGTTAAAGGATCTCCTAACTAAAGGATTCATCAGACCCAGTGTGTCTCTGTGGGGCGCACCTGTTTTATTTGTGTGTAAAAAAGACAGTTCCCTCAGAATATGTATTGACTATCGCCAGTTAAGTAAAGTTATGTTCAAGAACAAGTATCCACTTCCCAGAATCGATGACTTATTTGACCAACTTCAGGGTGCCAGTTTCTTCTCTAAGATAGACCTCAAATTAGGCTATTCTTCTCTAAGATAGACCTCAAATTAGGCTATCATCAACTCAGAGTCAGGGAGTGTGACATCCCGAAAATATCTTTCAGAACTCAGTATAGTCACTTTAAATTCTTAGTCATGTCCTTTGGTCCTACCAATGCCCCAGAATATTTCATGGTCTAGATGAATTGTGTGTTCAAGCAGTGCTTCGACATGTTTGTCATACTCTTCATAGATGATATTCTTGTCTATTTATGGTGATGGAATTAGAGTTGATCCCTAAGAGACCAAAGTAGTGAGAAACTGGCCCAAACCTATCTCTCCATCAGATATCAAAATTTTCTTGGGTTTGGCCGACTATTATCGATGGTTTATTGAGGGATTTTCATCTATTGCATCCCCTATGTCTAAACTGACTCATAAGAAATTTAAATTCCAGTGGTCAGATTCTTATAAAAGGAGTTTTCAGGAGTTGAAGACTCAACTCACTACAGCTCTAGTTTTGACCCTACCAGATGGTTCAGACTGCTTTGTGGTGTATTATGATGCATTCAGAGTTGGCTTGGGGTGTGTTTTGATATAGAGAGGTAAGGTCATAGCCTATATCTCTAGGCAGCTTACACCTCATGAGAAGAACTATCCTACTCATGATCTTGAGTTAGCAATAGTAGTGTTTGCCTTAATGATTTGGAGACACTATTTGTATGGTGTACATGTGGATTTGTTCACTAACCATAAGAGACTATAGTGTGTATTCTCTCAGAAATACCTAAACCTTCAATAGTGAAGGTGGTTGGAGTTGTTGAAAGACTACGACATGAGTGTCCTATATCATTCGGACACGGCCAACGCAGTGGCCGACGCTCTCAGTAGAATGTCTATAGGTAGTATTATTCATGACGAGGACAATAAGAAAAAGTTAGATCAAGAAGTTCATCAGCTAGCACGACTAGGTGTTTGCTTAGTCGATTCAGCAGAAGGTAGTGTGTGGGTTCAGAGTAGTTCCGAGTCATCCCTAGTTTCCAAAGTAAAGGAAAAGCATGATAAGGATCTCAGTCTGGTCAAGTTGAAAGAATCAGTTACAGATCAGAAGGTTGAGGTTTTCTCCCAAGAGATAGATAGTGTTTTACGTTGTCATGGTTGACTATGTATGTCAGGCATAGATGACTTGAGGCAGTGAGTTCTTGTAGAAGCACATGGTGTGTGCTACTCTATTTATCCAGGGGATACTAAGATGTACTATGATTTATAGGAGATCTATTGGTGAAATGGGATAAAGAAAGATATTGTAGAGTTTGTAGCTAAGTGCTTGACATGTCAGCAAGTTAATACTGAGCATCAGAAGCGTAGTAGGTCATGCAGAGGTTCAACATTCCCACCTAGAAATAAGAAGAAATTAATATGGACTTTGTGATGGGTTTTCCTTGCACTCATCGTTAGCATGATTCAGTTTGGGTCATTGTAGACAGGATGACCAAATCAGCTCATTTCCTACCACTCCATACCTCTTACTCAGTCGAGGATTATGCCAAACTCTATATCAGGGAGTTGGTCAAATTGCAGAGCATTTCGTTGTCCATCATCTCAAATAGAGGTGCCCAGTTTACCTCTCATTTCTAGAAAGCATTCCAAAAGGGTCTTGGTACCCGAATTCACCTCAATACAACCTTTCACCCTCAGATAGATAGTTAAGAAAAAAGGACCATTCAGACTTTAGAGGATATGCTATGAGCATTTGCGATAGACTTTAAAGGTAATTGGGATGACTACTTGCCTTTGATTGAATTCGCATACAACAACAACTATCATTCTAGTATTTAGATGGTTCTATTTGAGGCACTTTATGGTAGGAGGTGTAGATCTCCCATTGGTTGGTTTGAAGTGGGTGAGGCCACATTGGTAGGGCCTAACATGGTATTTGATACCTTAGGGAAAGTTCAGCTGATCAGAGAAAGGCTTAAGACATATCAAAGCCAGCAGAAATCGTACACAGATGTGTGATAAAGGATCTTGAGTTTGAGATTGGAGACTATATGTACTTAAAAATCTCTCTTATGAAAGGAGTAAAGCATTTTGGCAATAAGGGAAAGCTCAGTCCCCAATATGTCGATCCTTATCGAATTCTTAGACATTTGGAAAGGTAGCTTACGAGCTTGAGTTTCCTTCAGATCTATCTTTAGTCCATCCAGTGTTTCATGTATCCTTGCTAAAGAAATGCGTAGGTGACCCATCAGTTGTATTCCCCATAAAGGGAATAGTTGTTCAGAACAGCCTCTCTTATGAAGAGATTCCAGTCGAAATCCTTGATTATCAGATTCATAGACTGAGGAACAAAAAAGTCCCTCTAGTCAATGTTCTTTGGCGGAATCAGTCTATTGAGGAAGCTACTTGGGAAGAAGAAGATGATATGCAGACCAAGTTTCCTCACCTCTTCTCCGCAAACTCAGATTCGGCACAAGGTAATAATCATCCTTAAGGTTATTCAATTTCATGCTCAGATTTTCCATTATGAACTTGGTATTAGTTACCATTGCATATTCAGTCATATGTTCATAGGTCAGATAAGTCATGTATTCATACATCACATATGCATGTTCAGTATAAAATTTAGTATGTCAGTAATGCCAGTCAGATAATAATGTTTCAAGTGTTCATGTTGAATATGTAAGTTCAGTCTCCAAGTCCTCTCAGTTTAGTCAGTCTCATTCAAGGATGAATATTCCCAATGGAAATATATTGTAAGACCCCGCAAAAATTCTTAGCTTAATTTAGTCCATTAAGCTTGTTAAGGGGGTCCCAGACTTAGAAAATTCTAGCTAAGTATTCAGACTTAGTGTTATTTTAGCCTTCAAAATTAACAATCTTAGTTTGCGACCTTTATATCCATTAAATGTTGATATTTGAGTTAATTCATGATCAAGAATGTCAACAGGTGTTCACAAACAAGTTTTGGATTTTTTGAATTTCATTTGAAGCACCTTGGGCATCCTAAAAAAGTGAATTAACACGATCTTAACACGTCGCATCGACTGTCGCATTGATAAATGTTTTCACCAGCTCTCAGAGTCCAATTCCAGTGAACCGATGCAGACTCAACGCGACACGGCACATCGGCCTGCTCATCGTTGATTCAGTTTACAGACATTAAAAATTGCATCCTAAGGGTTAATTAAGTCCTTTTTCCATGCCCTTCAGCCCCCATAACATGAAATTTAGCCCTCTTTTAGCAAAATATAATCATTCTTTAATAAATTTCTCAAGTAAAAAATCCTAGGTGAATTAAATTCAAACTCAAGGCTCAAGATTCCACCTTAAATTTTCCAGAATTCACCAACTAAGGTATGTAAAGTGTTCATCCAAGGGTTTCTTCCACCCTTGGAGTCCAAGAAACTCTTTTAAAGTTCATGTAGAGTGATTTAATGATTTCCATTATTTGAATTAAAGTGTATTCATTATTTATTGCAAAATTCATGTAGAGTAAATTAATATGTGTTCTTTATCATGTGAATCCATGTTGAAACTCTTGGAATTGTGTAATTGGAATTGAATCATGATTCCTACATATTTTTTTAGTATTGTGTGCATATATTATGCCCCACAAGTGCTTGATGAATTGTCCATGTAAGTTGAATAGTAAAATTATATCATGTTAGCATATATGCAAGCTCATGTCATGCAAGTGTTTTCTTAAATGCCCAAATGAATGAATGATGACTAAGTAGTTATTTACCATATCTCAAGATTATGCCATGTCTTTTAAGTTTATGCTATTGAGTCCTGGGGGTATTTAATACCCGACAATTTATCTACATGTCTAAAGCCATGGCTAGTCAAAGAGTAGAAATAGTCATGTCTTAATCAGTAGAATTCAGTCAATTACAAAACTTAGGAAAAACTCAGTGAACTCAAAATTAGTCCAGGTCAATTCAGTAAAATCAATTTAGTTCAGTTATACAGTACGACCAGTAATAGTTCAGTCTAGCCTAGTACAATTTAGAATTCAGTCTCGTATATATTCAGTTGGGAGTAGGATTTAGCACTGAGTGAACCTTGGGATGAGGACTCACCTGCCAGTAGAGGGTGAAATCCTTAGAAGCAGTCCTTGCATTCTAGAACTACGTATCTATCATAGGTTGAGACATCAACCTACCAGTTGAGGGTTGATGAGTTGATCTACCTGCCAGTTGAGGGTACCACCATTCTCGTTCAGAGTACCTTCCATATGAGGGTGACTCCGCACTTATCCTTACCCATAGCATAGTATTAACACCCTTCCAACTGGGATTATAGGTTAGACCCAAAATTAGTTAGAGAAGGGGCATGTCGGTTAAATGATTAATTCCCACAGTCTCAGTTTCAGATTCAGTCTCAGTATGGAACTCAGTTCAGTTCTGCATATTTAGGACTGTCAGACATAGTCACTCAGCATAGTACAGGACTCAATATATTTCCACAGAATCATGACTATAAGATACAATAATTCAGTTACCAGTAATCCAGTATTCAGTGTTATTATAATCTCAGTACAGTTTACATATTCATGCATGTACTCTCATCCAGTCATACTCATGATATTTAGTTTGTATTGATCATGCATATGAACCCATGCATTTCAACCTACCTCACTGAGCATACCAGTATATTCAAAGTACTAACGCATGTTTTTATTTTTGTGCTATGATGTCTTATATCATAGGTTCAAATGCACAAGCTCCTGAGCACCCTTAGCAGTTTAAATTGTCAGCATACAGAGTTAGTGGTGAGTCCTCATAGTTTGAGGACATGATCATTTATTTCAGTATTTTAGTTTACTTTTAGTAGTTGCAGTTAGTTGGGGACTTGTACCATCAACTACACAGTTCATACAGTTTAGAGGCTCTTCAGACTAGAGTATTTTTATACAGTTGTTCAGTTTTCCGTATTGATGTTCAATGTTGTTATTGTGATACCATATTTAGTATTATTTACAGTATTGAACCTTATGGATAATTTTCCACCTAATTCTTCATATTTCAATATTATTGTTATTCAGTTATTACAGCAGGTACCAATTATGGATTTGCTTGTGGTTTTTTGAGATTATAAGCACCGTGTAGCATCCGGGTAGAAACTTAAGGCATTACAATATTAAATGCTAGGTAAGTATTATAAGATAGTCTTATAACTAGTTGTATCATAACTTGACCTATTTAGGGGAATTAGAAAAGAAATATAGTTGTATCCTTTGACTAGAATACCCTTTATGGTTGAAGGATTCTATTACACCTGGTTATAGACTAGTTTAACCTTAGATTGTCATGAAGGATCCTTTAGTATAAGACTTTCCATATTACTTAGAGAATTAGGTGTTATCCTTTGATTATATCCTTCTGGTAGCTTTATGCCCTTAATTACCATAGTATCCTGAATTATGGTAAGATATCATATTAATTTGTATATTGTTGGGACCTAGGTCATGGTTAAGTGACCAATCAGACACCCAATTAGTAATCTATCCTTTGAAAGGACGTGGTTCTATTTTATATATTCTTAGATGCTTGTAGTTCTATTATTTAGATATTGGTGATAGCATGCATACATTAGACACATTTACATTAGTGGCACAATTTTAACAAAAACCTTGGTTTTACTACTATTTTCTAAAAAGGAATTTATTTCCACTTTTTAACTTTAAAACTAATTCTTTTAATAGAAGTCATGCTACCCTCATTAATGACTTACGAGCTTTTAAATTGAACTTACTACTTTGGAAACTTAGACCAAGGCTAATTTTGATCTATTTTTTATGTACTCTCTTACTCTCTGTTGATTTACTTTATTCGAGGGAGATTCTAATCCCTTTCTATATTTTTATACCACTTTAGTCTCGGATTCAATATTGAGAATGGATTTATAATTGTTTAGTCTTAGTTCAATTTCAAGCACTTATTATATTCTTATTTCTCTTTGATACCGGATGGAATGGAGTTTTATAATAGTTATTTGAAGTCTTGGATTATGACCAAGCAATATATATGGATATCCCAAGTCCTCTATGTATTCCTTTGTCTGAGAACCACAGGCCAAAATAGGTGATATCTATAGGTCTAACTTTGTAAGCTGACCAATCGAAGGAGGTGTGTATACTTGGTATGGTTTGGCATTCAATCGGTATAGTAGTATTGGTTTACATTGCATTTGTTCATTTATATGCATTGCTTATAACTGGTATGATTGTTTGGTGCTTGTATGTATAAATTTTATAGGGGGTGTATAGGTACAAGTTACGATTACTATTTGTTGAGTGATTGTTTTTGCCACCTGAGATTATGGGAGCCCTGTTAGGTTATTGTTATCAGTCTAGCTGGGTATTTTATTATTTGGTCATCATTATATTATTCATGATAGGCTAATTACTAATTTGTATAGAGCCTATAGGTATGCTCCTGAGTTCATTTCCTCTTTATTCTGTTAAGCTTTATTATTAGTTTACTATATTATGATTGTCCCTATTTTGGTTAGATACCATGACTATGCTAGATTTATCTACCTTATTGTTTATGATCCTCGAGATGTTAGAATAGCTCCCTCAGGATAGTACCTTCACGTTGGTTACTTGTACAGTGCTATTGCATCCATTCTTTTCTATCTATTCCTTTTATATTATTTCCTTCCTTTATACTATTATTGTATATTGTATATCCCTGCATTCACTCTACTGTCATATATTGACTAGTTACTTATGGTATTGTACCTCGTCCCAAATTACTTGTAAGTTATGATAGTTTACCTTTACTTTTCCATTAGTATTATTATGTCTTGTTTCCTAGATAGTTTTGGTATTGTATATTCCTTATTTGCATATTATCTATACATGTATTATTTTTATAGCTTAGTTGGTCAATACCTACTAAGTACCTCGTGTTTGCTACTCATACTACATTTTTTATCCTGTAGATCATAGTATGAGTTCTCTCTATTAATGTTTGAATCATATGTAGTAGACATGGATCTCAAATTTAGAGTAAGATCCCAATGTTCGAAGTTATTCCTGCTTTCTCTCTTTTGTTAGATTGATCTCTATCTTATATGTCGAAGTTGATTTATATATATTTACTTCATATCTACCTTGTACTCTTGTTATGTTAGACGCTCTTGTACTAACTCTACTAGGTTTTGGGAATATGAATACATCCTTCTTGTCTTCTTACTTATTTGCATTTAGTATTGCTTCCACTTTTCTTATTAGTCCATTACTAGCATTTTTAGACTATGGGTTGGCTTACCTACTGGTGGGTTATGGTATGTGCCATCATGGCCTAAGAAATTGAGTCGTGATAGTTTACATTATTGTGTATTCCCTTATGTGTTGCTATTGAGTAGTTAGATTTCTTTATTATTTTTATATCTTACAACTGTTAGAAGAGACGATGTGAGTTACCATTTGGGAACTTTTCTACTTGCAGGTGACAGGCTCATCATATATTTTACTCTTATTATTTTATACTCTGCTCAGTTATCCTATGATACCAGTGAGTACAAGTGGACCATACTCACTCTTATTGTGCCCTTTCAGTGCAAATCCTAGTGAGAGTATAAGCCGCGATAGCTGATTTGGGTAGTGATAGTTGATTTTTGAAGTACCTGGTGAGCTCCCCATTTTAATCCTTGTTCTAGCCTCATTCTATCTTTATCTTATCTATATTAGTATTTAAAGACATAATTTATATTTTTATTGTTTAGACTATGTATTAGATGCTCTTCTACTTATGACACTATTTCTAGGGATTTATGTATTTTGTTCAGTTTTGGCTATATTATACACTATTACTTGACTTTGTTCAATATGTCTCAACTTTTTTGAATTTTTTTGGTATTTTTTTTGTCTTTTATCATGTGGCATTTTATCTTACGGGCTAACACTAGTACTGAGGTAGGTGCTATAATGAATCAACTTTAGGGTCATGATAAATTGGTATCAGAGCACTAGGTTCACCTGTCTTATAACTAAAAGAGCAGAATGTCTAGAGTTTTGTGGATTGGTATGTAGATATATGTATCTATCTTCGAGAAGCTATAAGACATTTTTAGGAAAAAAACTTCTCTGATTTGATTCCTTATATATGTGTTGCTCATACCTAATATTTTAAACTTGTGGTCCATTCTTTTCTCTATAGATAGTAAGGACTTGATCTAGAGATATTGAGAATGCTGAGCCATCATCCACTATTGGAACCCTAGTTGGGGGTGAGACAGGGGTCACAACTATCCCCATAATAGAGGTTGGGTATGATAAGATTCTTCAACTAAAAGATGTGCTAGGGCATTCTCTCCCAGGCCTAATATGACTTTGATGGGGATGTCTATCAACAGAGAATGTGGGACCAACCTAGGTTCTCAGAGTACAATTAATACCCTAGTGTTACAAGATTTATTGATTGGTCTGTTGGATCATTTGAATGGTGTTCCCTAAATAAGTTTTCCAATGGGTGTTCCAGGTATTTCTCAGATTCATAGAGGTATTCCACTATCAGGACAGTCTCATACATATGTTTTTTTGAATTTAGGAGTGCAACCATCTTCTATGATACCCTATCATATTGATTCACTGCCTACTAGACTTATTGTTCCTCTTATTGCTTTGAGCTCGATGATGAATTCTCTTGATTAAAACATCTTTGAGAGATTAATTTGCATGGATCCTCCTAAGTTTAGTGGTGTTGTTGGAAAGGAAATCTATGACATTTTGCTCGACTTCGAGAAGAGGTTATACAACCTTAGATCTCTTGAGTACCTTGGAGTTAAATATACTATTTATTAATCGAATGATGCAACCAGACAATGGTAGAGGTTTCTAGCTAGTTGTAGTTGATTGGGTTCAACTTCTGATACAAGCATAAAGAGCACAAAGAGTACAAGAGCTTGTAGAAATTTCAAGTCTCGGATGGTGCAAGTAATTAAAGACCTTTTGGAGCCTTTTCAAAGACTTGTCCAAGTGAAAAAAGGAGGAAGGATATTACACACCATAGGTTCCTCACATAAAAGGCATGATGGAATTTTTACACTATAAAATAACACTCAAGAGGAGCCTTTCTTGAAGCCCTCATTGAGGGAATTTTAGTCATTGTGTTGGAATAAGTATAAATAGATATTTTAGCTTCTCTTTTTATTATAATTTGATGAATTGATTGAGTATTACTCAAATTGTGTTTTCTTTCCTTAGTTTAGGGCTTGGAAAAGCCATCTTAGTGTAGGTCTGGTAAAAGACATCGAAACTAGGGATTAATACATTTGATGGATTTCACTTATGTTGATCAATTAGTAAGAAAGGTATGGTTGAGGAGTGTGAATTCCATTGGCCTACCTAAGAGTGTGGTGTTATCCTTCATTGGCGTTGTGTGTCTTGGTGTTTGATACACACCTTGGTGCTATTCATTGTTGTAGGTTTATGTCTCACTATCTATCCTTTTATTTTTATACAATTCTATCTTGTTTTTGCATTAAATACGTGTCTTCTACTTCATCTCCCTTTCTTGTAGTTGTTTTTTTTTTTAGGTTCTTAAGATTAATTTCATTTTTAGTAGTTGATTCTTGTATCATTTGGTATCAAAGCCATGTATTAGAGCTGTTCCCACAACTCTAAGTCTTAGATCTAAGAAAATCTCCACAAAAAAAAATTATAGAGTCAAGAAAATAAAACAAAAATAGGTGTTTCACATTTTTGTACTTGGACAGCATTTTAAATCTTAGATATACATGTTTTTGTGTTGTTTTGTTGGTTTCAAATGCTATATTCTTTTTCCCTAGCACTTAGGGAGTCTAGATCGACATTTGGAATAAGATTTGGTTGTTTTTGAGCTAGATCCACCATTGTTGTGACTTGTTTGAAGATTTTGGGGTGAGATCTCGTGGTGGATACCTTATGTGGGGTGTTTTGTGGCTGATTTATTGTTGTTCATGCTTGTCTTGGCAAAGTGATCCTAGATCTAAGAGAAAATTTGAATTTGGGGTTCATTTGCCTAGTAGTCAAACCATGGTCAACTCTTGAATATTCATATTGTTCATCCACTATCTTCAAATCTTGTTGAAGAAGAATATTCAAGTATATTGCTTGATCCAAAAAGGGAAAAGAAAGAGAGTGTTCTAAATTTTTATACAAGAATATGACCTAGGATATTTAAAGTCTTCTAAAAGGAAAGAGGGGACAAGGGGACAATTGAAAGTACACTTGAGGGGACCAATCCATTTTGAATTCATTTGAAGCTTCAAAAAAGGCTTCAAACCTTCATTTTCCCTCTAAAACTGAAATTCTTCTTCCCTAAAGGAGTATTTGGCTGAAAAACAAAAATTTGGAAGTTGAAAATTTTGAAAAGTGAAGTCCAATTACAAGCTGCCATATCATCACTTATATAAACGATTAAATTGAGTTCTTAACTAGATTCCTAAGTTTCTATTTGTTGTTTCTAGTTATTTTTGAGTTGATTCTACCACTAATTAGCAAACTAGTAACTTTCTACTAGGTTGATAATTAGTCAAAAGTTCATTTATTTTCTGTCTTCAATTTTTCTGTGCTTTTCTCATTTTTAATTCATAGTAGTTTGTTGTTTCAAGTCCGTACATCATTTTTATTTGAGTCATATCAAACAAAAATCGATTGCGGGACAAAGCATATTCACCACTTATTCACTTGCCAAGCATTGCCAAGTTTTCAACACTTGTGAGACCAAGTGTCAGGTAAGATCCGAGTGTGAGTGTGGTGAGGTTTATTGAACTAACGTGCCTGTTCATTTTATAGGTTTTCCCTTTGCTATTTTTTTCTTCTTGTTAGGTACAATGGTAATGGAATCTGAAGGTACCATATCCCAGCCTTTGGGAAATGATGTTTTGGGAGTCTTGATGGCTAGGTTGGATGTTCTAAATCGAGACCTGAAGGGTGATTTTGACCTTATAAAAGGTGACTTGATATCCATGAAGGGTGATGTTGGATCCATGAGGGGTGATTTAGGATCCTTGAGGGGTGACATGATTAGGATTAAAGCAGGGGTTGATAGACTATGTCCACTAAAACCTCCACAAAATTTAAACCACCAAGTCCCAAATCTACTTGACCAAAGACCCTACACTCTACAAAACCCCATGCCACAAATCCAAACCCATGATCAACCAAATCTAATGCCTCTTCTCCACAAGTTAAATTGAAGTAGAATGAGGTCAAACCTCAAAATGGAGAGAACCTTAGTGATGTGATACAAGAGGAATGTGAAGAAAATAGGGAAAGGGAAAGGGAAATTGTGGGTAGTGAAGTTGGAAAGGGAAACTTGATTATGGATCTTGTCCACAAAGAATCCTTATTACTCACTAACCAAAATACTAGCATTTTGCCTAGCATTTTCTCTTATCATGTGCAGGTTCAAGACCCTAGAAATCCCAAGGAGAATCCCAAGGAAGTTGTCTTCAAGACCTTGGCCAAAAGTTCCAATTTTGGGATAAGTGATGAAGAAGTGAGTCCAAAGGAAAACCTTGACATATTTACTTGTAATGTGGAGCATGAAGGCTGCCATAATGTAAAACCAAGTGAAGAACACACTTCCCATGAACTACAAAGTACCAAAGCTTTCTTCTACACACCTAGAAACTTGAATTATTGTTATGTGGCTAATAGTGGCAAAAGTGGTGTAGTTTCGGATTTTCTTAGTGAAGAAGTGTATTAATCTTCCTATTGTGATACTCTTGGTGTTGTTAGGTTGCATAAGGACCAAGATCTTGTTGTGAGTACGCAAGCACTAGTTGATCCTTTAGATGACAAAATCAATTCTTTTCATAAGAATGATTTGTGTCCACCTAGTTCTAGCACTTATAACTTGATAAGGTTCCATTACCAAGTGACAAGAGTATTCACACACTATTTTACCCTTGTGAAAAACAAGGTGAGTCTACATTGGTATATGAGTTGCCAACAACTAGTGGGGTTGTGAATGATGATCAACTGACTCATGAATATAGTCCACTACTTGAACATGTGAATAGTATGATTGAAAATTTTCAAGTTAGTGTTGATTCTTGTAATGTTGATCTAGATAATGAATATGGTCCTTTGAACTTGTGTGATGAAAGCCATAATTTTAGTCTTGTTCATAGTGACCATGAGTATGTCAAAGTTGTGAGTAATAACTTGGGTGATTGTGGTCTTGATTTTCTAATAAAAGGAATGAGTAGCCTCGGCTTGTGCTCTTGGCTACTTCATCCATTTAATCCTGGTGCACTAGTGGGGTGGGAAAGGAATTATCTCAGTTTGTGCTCATTCCCCCTTGATGTTTGTCTTATCCCTATCCTTTGTAATGCTCATACCAATTGTTTCATAGTCAAAATAAGTGATTGTTGGTTGTATTTTAAAAGTGTACCCCCTCGGCATGAAGTCTTCATACTTGATTCCTTCATATACTACCTCTTTACCTATGATGATAACCATGTTAATTTTGAATGTGTAATGTGTAAAGATAGTAGGTTTGGGGATGGATTCCTTGTTTAAATGATAATGATATGTGGGTAAAGTGGACCTTAGGATCAATAGTGGAACCATATTTGATGAGGTCCTTTGTATAGGTAATGAAACAAATGAATCTTATGGTTCCTAAGCCAAAGATAATCTTACCTTTTGCATATAGTAAAGCCATTAAGACCATTATAGTTTCCTTATCTCTTGATATTGGTCAAAACCACCTCATTTGTGCCATTCATGCTAAGTTTTTCATGTCACACACAATGGACCCATGGATGTATTTCAAATGTGAACAACCTTAGCTTGTTGATATATGTGATGGTGATTTTGGGTTGCACTCCTCTCTTCTTGATTTCTATCTTTGCCAAGTCCTTTGTGATACTTGTAGTAAGTGTTTTTATATCATAAAAAAGGATTATTGGTTATATTCCAAGAGTGTACCCCCTTAGTGTGTTCATATAATTATGATACTAAGCTAACCCTCATATTATGAGGATTGTGTGCTTGTTGTTCCTCTCTTTGGTTTTGGAAAGTGTAAATTTGAGGACAAATTTCTTTTAGGATGGATAGGATGATACATGCATAAGGAGCATAAGTAGTACAAGAGCTTGCAGAAGGTTCAAGTCTTGGATGGTGCAAGTGATTGAAGACCTTTTGGAGCCTTTTCAAAGCCTTGTCCAAGTGAAGAAAGAAGGGGGGATCTTAGACACCATAGGCGCCTCACATAAAGGGAGTGATGGACTTTTCACACTACAAAATAACACTCAAGAGGAACCTTTCTTGAAGCCCTTATTAAGGTTGTTTTTCAGTCATTGTGTTATAATAAGTATAAATAGACATTTTGGCTTCTCTTTTTAATAGACTTTGATGAATTGATTGAGTATTACTCAAATTGTATTTTCTTTCCTTAGTGTAGGGCTTGGAAAAGCCATCTTAATATAGGTCTTGGAAAAGACATCGAAACTAGCGATTAATACATTTGATGGATTTCACATGTGTTGATCAAGTGGTAATAAAGGTATGATTGAGGAGTGTGAATTCCTTTGGACCACCTAAGAGTTTGTTGTTTATCCTTCATTGGTGTTGTGTGTCTTGGTGTTTGATTCATCTCTTGGTGCTATTCATTATTGTAGGTATAGGTCTCACTATCTATCTTTTTATTTTTATGCAATTCTGTCTTGTTTTTGTGTTAAATCTGTGTATTCTACTTTATCTCTCTTTCTTGTTGTTGCTGATTTTTAGGTTCTTAAGGTTAATTTCATTTTTAGTAGTTAATTTTCATATCAACTTCTATGTCATGGACTCAACCTTTTAAGGCATTTCTGGAGAGGTTCATGCCTTATAGTTTGAGGGATCATATAAGAGATAAGTTTGATCACCTACAGTAGAGCTCTATAACTATTTCAAACTATAAGGTATGTTTTTAAGCACTATCCAGATATGTCACTGCCATTATCACAACCGACTTAGAGAGGATCAAGAAATCTATCAAGGGGTTGATAGGTGATTATCAGTGGATAAAGATGAGATGATTGTTTCACAAACTTCTTTTCAGAGTATTATGGATCATGCTAAGTTGATTAAGTTGATTCATCAAAGTACTCAAGGCATGGTGGTGTTAAGAAACTCCACCGTCAGGGTGATTTTAGTGGATCAGAATTTTATAGTAGGATTTTCTCTGAAAGTGGTTCTCCTAGTTTCCCTGGTAGACCAATTTAGGTAGCTTTATAGGGTTTGGTTAGTAGTTCTATGGGTCTTATTGCTTTAGACAGGCAGAAGTCAAGTCATATAGGCAAGGGTATCAGTTTGGCTCATTAGAATATGAAGGTTGTCATGGTCCTTCTTAGATTGAGTCTAGTTGTAGGGCTTGTAATGTATGTAAGGATATTGGTCATATGGTAAGTGACTATCCTCAATATGTGTACAGTTCTTCCTAGTAGGGTTCTCAACTTCAACTTTGTCCTACTCTTATTTTTGCAGTCAGATATAGTTCACACAGTAGGAAGGGTAGTACTAGAGGTTCTTAAGGTAGATCTTAGGGAGCTCGTTATAGAGGATGTATGGTTTCTCAGTATGGAAGTAGACGTGGTCATTGCTATGTTATTCATGGGAGACCTGAGGCAGAGGCCTCTAATATAGTTATATAGGTATCTTCCTGATTTGGCATCGTTAAACTTTTATGATATTTGACCCTGGATTTACATTATCCTATGTGTCTACATATATGCTATTGGTTCTGATATTGAATATGAGTCTCTTATTGTTCCTATTCATATTTTTACCCTAGTAAGAGATTCTTTAGTGGTGGATTAGGTGTACCGATCTTGTGTAGTGACCTTTGTAGGGCATGAGAACTAGGTAGACATTATTATCCTAGATATGGTTGATTTTGTTATTATTTTGGGTATGGATTTGTTAGCTCCCTATTATGCTATTTTGGATTGTTATACCAAGACTATAACTCTATCTACTCCAGGTGTTCCAAAGTTAGCTTGAAAGGGTACTCTTAATTTGGGTCCGAAAGTAGTTATATATTTTTACATGCTCATCCCACGATTGAAAAACTTGTCTTTTATTAGTAATACTATTGTTGTTGTACCACCTCTTTTGGATTCTGGTTGAGTTATTTGGGAGTTTTAGTATGTGTTTCCTATAAATTTCCCTCCAGATCGTTATGTTGTTTTTGTTGTTGATGTTGAGTTGGACACCAAGCCTATTTTTATTCCTTCTTATATGATGGCCCTGGCTAAGTTGAAGGACTTAAAGGAGCAATTCCATTATTTGTTAAGTAAGGGTTTCGTTAAACCTTGTGTGTCTTCTTGGGGTACCCCAATCTTATTATGAAGAAGAAGGATGTATCTATCCACATGTGTATTGACTATCGATCATTAAATAAAGTGACTATCAAGAATAAGTATCCTCTTTCTTACATTGTTGATTTATTTGACTAGGTTTTGGGTGTTATCGTGTTTTCTAATATTAACATGAGATTTAAATAACACCAGTTAAGGATTAGAGCTTCAGACATTTTGAATATGGCTTTTTAGAATTGTTATGGTCATTATAAGTTATTGGTCATGTCTTTTAGGTTGACCCATTCCCTAATAGAGTTCATGGAGTTGATGAATCATGTTTTTTTACCATGTCTCAATACCTTTGTGATTGTATTTATAGATGACATCTTGGTTTATTCCATGGATAAGGCTGACGATGTGAGATATTTGAGGATTATGATTTAGAGTTTGTGAGATGAGAAGTTGTATGATAAGTTTTTCAAGTGAGAGTTTTGGTTGGATTTTATTTCTTTCTTGGGTGATGTAGTGAGTATGGCTGGAATTATGGTTGATCCGAACAAGATAGCGATGATTCGTTATAGGTATATACCTACTTCTCCTATCGAGATTTGGAGTTTTATTGGTTTAGCAGGGTATTATTGGTGGTTTGTAACGGTTTCTCTTCTATTGTAGCTCCTTTGACTAAGTTGACTAAGAAGATTGTATTTTAGTGGTAGATACTTGTCAGGCAAGCTTTCAAAAGTTCAAGGAGTAGTTGATTTCAACTTCTATTTGATCTTTCCCAAGGAGGGCATAAGTTTTACCATAATTTATAATGCTTCTGGTGTCAAATTTGATGTTGTACTGAAGCAAAAGGGTAGGTGATTGCATATGCTTCTCATTAGTTAAAGCCTCATGCGAAGGGATATCCTATCAATGATTTAGAGTTGGCCACAGTTATGTTTGTGTTGAAGTTATGGCGATATACCTATATGGAGTTTTTTGTAAGATTATTTTCGATCATTATAGCCTTCAATATTTCTTCACCCAGCAAGACCTTAATATGAGACAACGATGTGGGCTTGAGGTTCTCAAGGATTATGATCTCACTATTTTTTATCATTCAAGCAAGGCTAATGTGGTTGTGTATGCCTTGAGTTGGAGGGCAACAAGTATAGGTATTTTGTCTTATCCTTAGACTTAAAGGATACCTTTGGCCTTGGAGGTTCAGTATTTAGCTATCTAGAATGTTAGTCTTGATATTTTGATGCTCCAGAATGTGTTCACTTTTAAGGAGGCTAGATTTTCCTTGATGGAGAAAATTCAAGCCCATTATTTGATAATGATAATTAAGGGTGATTTGTGATGGATTATTAAGTGGTGAGGCCAAGAAAACATCTATTGATTCTAATGGTGGTTTAAGGATTTAAGGCTGAGTTTGTGTCATGGGGGTTTGTGGATGGGTTAGATTGATATTGGATGAGGTTTATTATTCGAGATATTTCACTCACCCAAGAGTAACTAAGATGTATCAGGACATAAAACAATATTTATGGGTGGTATGAAGAAGGATACTATCAAGTTCGTCGCTAAGTGTTTGAATTGTCAACATGTGAAATATGAGCATCAATGACTGGGTGGTACAATGCAGAGGATGCCCATTCCCGAGTGGAAGTGGGAGCGGTCACCATGGTATTAATGCTGGTCTACTCTTGACTTTGGAAATGTTTGACTCTATTTTGGTAATTAAGGATCGATTGACCAAATCAACATATTTCATACTAGTGAAGGTGAATTTTAATGTAGAGAAGTTGGCCAAGATCTACATTAGATAAATTGCTCATTTTCATGGTGTACCAATATCTAGTATATCTGATAGAGTTACTCAGTTTACCTTGAGTTTTTGTAGTACTATTTAGAGTGATTTGGTTACTCAACTTGATTTGAGCATGACTTTTCATCCTCAAATAGATGGTTAGTCTGAGATGACTATTCAGGTGTTATAGGACAAGCTCCGAGCAAGTGTCATGGACTTTGCAGGTTATTACACTCGTACTTGCTCCTAGCAAAGTTTGCCGGCAACAACAATTACCATTTTAGCATTTAGATAGCGCTTTTAAGTCTTTGTATGGGTAGATATGTATATCCTCCATAGAATGGGTTGACTCATTTGAGGTGATGTTTTGGGGTACGTATTTGTTGAAGGATTTGGTGGATCGTGTGAGACTGATTGAGTAGCAGCTACTGGTTTCCTAGAGTAACAAGAAGGGTTATACCAACCATCGAGCCTGTGATATATCATTCATGATTTAAGATTTAGTTCTATTAAGGGTTTCAACCATGAAGGGTGCGATGAGGTTCGAGAATAAAGGAAAGCTTAGTTTGAGGTTCATTGGTCCTTTTGAGATCCTCGAGAAGCATGGTGATATGGCTTGTAGACTATCTTTGCGTCTACATCTTTCAGTTTTTCATCCTATATTACATGCTTTCATGTTGAAGTGATATCGTCTAGATAATCCACATGTGATAAAATGGTATTCTATTTCACTAGACCATGATTTATCCTTTGAGGAGGAGCCTATTGTCATCCTAGACATATAGACTAGGAAATTGAGGTCTAAGAGTATTGATTTAGTGACGGTCTAGTGGAGACATTGCTCAATTTTATAGGCTACTTAGCAGGTCTAGTCTAATATGAGGCATAGATTCCCCCAACTCTTCTCTAATTTAGGTATTTTATTTACTATTTAGTTTGAGAATAAACTAGTGAATAAATGGCGGATAATGTAACAACCTTAAATGTGAAATTTTCTTTTTATGTTTTGATGAGTTTGCCCTTCCCCATTGTTGTTACAGTCTGGTTATGAGGTGTGGGGAGGCACGATCCTCAATGCATTTGGGAATTTCTTAGGAGAGTTTGATACTCTTAGAGGCTTTAAAACCACTAGTTCGACTTCAATCAAAATTTTGTGTTTTGAGTACCAAATGGGATTTTTTCAATTCCATTAGAACAAGAATGTTGATTTTGGGTTAGTAGCAGGGTTGGTTCAGATTCAAAACCTTTGTTTTGCATTTTGACCTTTTGTTCAAAAACAAGTTGAAATAAGCTTTTAAGGGTCCTAAGGGCTAATTTTTTGTAAATGACCTCTTTTGAAAATCTGAAGATGCCGCTAAGACTGGAACGTTGAAAACAATCTAGTAGTATATATGATTTATTTCTATGGGGTCCTAAATGAATTTAGAGGGTTCGTTCAGAGACATTTTCAACTTGCAAAACCAGCTAGTGTAGTAACATTTTCTGGTGCAAATTTCCTTCTTGGCAAATGTCGCAAAGGGGAGATGCAATTAAGAAGAGTAATGGGGACCAGATTTGGTGCATTCTTCATCGCAAATATGGAAAGAATGTCCTGAATATGATGCTTCTAGGTTTTTAGCTTTAGAGAATGTGAGAGGCTGACTGCGATCGAGAAGGGAAGTTATTTGGTCTTGTCATTGTTGACCCTCATAAATGCAAAGGGTTGACCAAGTTCATGAGCTATTATTCGTAGAACAATATTATAATCCCTTTTGGAGGTTTTTATCCATCTTTGGACTTGGGATATTTGAGAAAGGTCGTCTTTCAAGGTTTTATGCAATACTCATGCTTGGGTAAGCTCCAAAATCTTATTCCCACTAATTAGCATTGATTTTATCTTTAAAATGACTTCAAAACCTTGATTTCAAATTGAATTTTTGGGGTTTCTTCTAGTAAAGCTCTGAAATGATTTTTCTTAAAATTGAGCCATGCATTAAACTCATTTTCACGAGGGTTTTCAACTGTAAACTGATAAATGTTTTGACAACATGTCTCTAAAATAAAATTCTAGTTTTACCCCTTTTAATTTTTATCCATTTTTCAAATTGATTTTGGACTCATTTCAAATATACCTAATATGAATATCATTGACTTTCTTTTGATGTGTAGACTATATTTTTGGTAGTTTTAGCTCGTGCCAATACCATTCGCGAAGGAAATCCTCCACATTGAAGGCTTAAGATTGGCTTTTTGAGGTAGGTTGTGGCTTAACTTTCTTCAGACTTTGTTGAGTAGTTAACGAATATGTAAAGTATGCTATGCATTGGGGAAATTAGCCATGGGAATTATATTTTGAGCTTATTATTTTCATTGTGTGCCCTTGTGGGGCTTATATGCATATTGTTGTGGACTTGAGAGAATATATATAGCATTTGCCCATGTGGGGCTTTATTTGATATCATAGGCTTTATTTCTGCATTAAATGCAATGTTTATTGTTTTGATACCCGTACTGGGGATTGAGTAGATATTATAGGCCTTTGTTAAGCACTAATTTCCTTTATCATGATAGTAATAGCTGAGAGAAGGGTTTTTGAAATGATATTATGATGTCTTACATAACTGTTCATCTTAACGGGGCCTAGTGAGGGTTTATATTATGAATCATTAACATGTTTAGTTGATTTTAGGCTCATTTATACTATTTTCAATTGATTATTATCTTACTGAGTTGTTTGGAGCATGTGATCCTCATTTTATATATGCACTCCATGAGATATTGGTACCACTGAGAAATACTTTATAAAACTCTTAATCCTTGAACAATTGTCGGAGAGGTGGATGAGACAATTTATAATACCCTTGATTCGTGAACATTAATCAGAGAGGTAAGTTGAGGTATAATATTGTGATAAGATTAAGTATATGGGTTGCACCCCCCCCCCCCCTTCCAATGGGTTCTATCTTGAAGCATGGAGGCTCGAAATGTGTATAGGAAAATTCATGTGATAGCTTATTTTCATCATCATCACATCATTTCATGGTATTGCATTGTTTAAATTATTTTCTATTCCCTTATGTGTTGTTATAGTGTAGTTATCTTCCTTTATTGTCTTTATATCTTAAAGTTGTTAGTGGAGATGGTGTGAGTTACAGTTTGGGAACTTTTCTGTTTCCAGGTGGCATACTCATAATATAGTTTACATGTAATATTTTCTACTTTTCTCAGTCGGTCTATGATACATATTGAGTAGAAGTGGACCATACTCACTCATACTATGTCCTTTCAGTATCTCAGTGTGAGTGCGAGTCATGTTAGCTGATTTGTGTGGTGATAGTTGATTTTTGGAGTACCTAGTGAGCTCCCCATTCAGAGCCTTTTTCCAACTTCCATCTATCTTTATCTTGTCTTTATTACTATTCTGTGATAGACTTTATATTTTTAATTTTCAAACTATGTATTAGATGCTCTTCTACTTATGACATTATTGCTAGGAATTTATGTATTTTGTTCAATTTCTTCTATGTTATACACTATTGCTGGACTTCGTTCTAGAAGTCTCAACTTTATGAATTTTCTTTTGTATCTTGTCTTGTATCGTGTGATATTTTGGCTTACCTACTAAGGCTAGTATTGAGCTAGGTGCCATCATGACCTCAATATTAGGGTCGTGACACACTAGGAGTAAGAAAATATTATAATTTTGATTCTCAATAAGTAAATATAAGTGTGGTTAACATTATTGAACTTATGATGTAATATTAGATGAATTTGACTATCAAAAATTCTCATTGTTTTATTTAAAATCTTGCTGCTACTTTATTTTGTGTCCTTTGCTCAAGGACGAGTAAAGATTCAAGTGTGGGGTATTTGATGGGATATATTTATTATATATTTTATATATATATATTGGCTATCACGTATTTTAAATAAATATGATTAAATATATCCTATTCTGATATATTTTCTAATAATTCTTGCAGAAAAACAAATTATGGAAAAGAAAAAAAGAAGATATAAGTCAAGAAAGGAAGATACATTCGCTACAAATTCATCAAAGACTACATAAGAAAAATAAAGATAACATAATGAAATTCTCACCAAAGTTTCATGATAATTGTCATGCCAAAATTTCACCAAGATCGCATGATAATTAGAATGCAAAATTCTCATCAACAACTCATGTTATATTGGATATTGTATCGGAAATTCTCACCAAAGCCTCCATGTAATTTCTTCTATAAATAGGGGAGGTTGCTTCATTGTAAGACATACCATGAACACCATGAACAAGATTCATTTGTCTTATATTCTTTCTCTTATTTTTTTAGCAAGATAATATTTTCTTAGTAGCTTTTATCTTTTCTCCCTAATGGAGTAATTTCTTTCGGTTGGGATAGTTTATGAAGCTTGATTTATTTATAATACTATCTCATTTTTGATACATATTTCGCTTGAACATTCTTACCTATAACTTCATATTGTGCTGGAATATTAACTTTATCTAGTCATTATTGTCACACCTATCTATGTTTCTCTATGTTATTCTTATATTGATTTTGTAATTCTCACAGAGCAAAATTAATGTATAATAACTAATTAGTAGCAATGTGAGAGTAATTCTTAAGTATTTATTATTCTAAATCTTAATCTTGCTTCTTTGGTCCTAATTCTTACAGAGGGATAATTCTCACAGAGCAAAATTAATGTATAATAACTAATGAGTATAGTAGCAATGTGAGAGTAATTCTTAAGTATTTATTATTCTAAATCTTAATCTTGCTTCTTTGGTCCTAATTCTTACAGAGGGATTGACTCAAGCAAGTTAATTGATTTTAATGATATGTATCTTATTTTATTTTTCCCTAATTCTCACAAAGGAATTAACTCAAATAAGTTTATGAATTTAAAAAAAAATGTTATCTTGTTTCTTTCACTCCTAATTCTCACGAAAGGATTGACTCAAGTAAATTTATTGATTTGAGGGGTCTTTATCTTATTTCTTTTAGTTTTAGTTCTCACAGAGGGATCGCCTCAAAGAAGTTTATTCATTTTAAGACTAATCGCAAGAGGTCTTTGCACCTTCTAGCACAATTCAAGCAAGAAAATATTGTAATTTAATTGTCACTACTCTTAAATTAATTAGTTGACATAACCTCACAACGTGTTTATTTATTGATTATTTCTTAGTAAGCAAAATATAATTGTATTGGTAATAAGCAATTATTCTTTTGAAAATACATGTAGAGACTGGAATTTTATTGTAATAATATTATCAAGTAGTTTCAATGATTCTCAACTCTTTTTGGTTATAAATCTTTATAAAGTAATTAATTTTAATTTTAAGTAATCTATAATTTCAAGTTAAGATTTCATCAATTTGATTCTATCAAATAGTAATTAAGATAATACAAAATTTGTAACCTACATGGTTCCAATTTCTATGGGACAATAGCTTAAACTATAATAGAATTTGACAGAGGACGAGCAACAAAATCCTATACATATTAGCCTCGACAAATTTTTGACGTCGTTGTTGGGGATTGGTAAATATCTACTTCAAAGTAATTATCTTATTTACTACTTTGAGTTTTTTTAATATTTCTTATAGTACTTTATATTCTAATACTTAATAAGGGCATAAGTATCAATACAATACACCCCAACTAAATATTTGCAGAGCCCTCTCTACATGACATCAACACATAAAGAGACGAAGGGGGTATCCTGGAAGGTGTGTCAATCAAAACTGGAACTGTTGTGACCTTTGAGGACTAGTATTTCCTCATCCATAAATATTCATCATCTTTAGTTCTGCAAAATTTTCTAATTGTGGACCTCATCTTGGTGAGGAATGTGTTTTTCTTTCTCTCATGCTCCTTCATATTTTATTTCCTCTTTTCATCTTTAGACTATCTTTCTTTGATATATTGTTGGTCACGAGCCAAGGTTGTCAAGTTTGATGTATTAGGCACTGAGAAGGAGGAAGAGCTCTCTCATAGGTTAGTGGGAAGGCCAGATACAAGGAATTCAATCTATGCATCCATGTCATGAACCTTGATGGAGATGTGTCTTAGTGTAGGGGGTCCAATCTGAAGCATTTCAATAGACACTAAAGCTCTAGCTGGGTCAAGGCTCTCACCAGCCTCGCTGAAAGTGCCATATCAATCTTTCTTTACTTAAGCATATTCCCAACTTCTTTTTTCTTCAGAGGATGTAGCAACTTTTTAAGACCCTTCAGATGATCCTCATCTTTCTTTTCAACCTCAGCCCTGTTGCATAACCACACAATCAAGAAAGGGAAAAACAAGCTCTTAGACCTCTCTAACACAACCTCCCGAATCTAATTCACAATAAGCACTCCCACATTAACCTCCATTACCTTCATGATGGTGCAAATAATTAGGGCTTTCTTAATTATGACATCTAACTCATTTTAGAAGAAATGATACAGGTACAAATTATGGAAAACCAAGATTTTGCTTCAACAATGAACTCTGCGGAGTAAACTTGCGCATTGTTGGTTGTTCACTTAGACATATGTCCACTGTGTAAATTTTTAACAAACCACCTCGATCCTTTACCGGTCGCCCTTGCTTTGTATATCTTATTGTTTTCATCAGTAAGTCTATAGTAATCTCTAATCACAAAAGGGTCAAAATGGACTTGCTTACCTCTGATCATCACAACTAAATCATTAGCAAACTCGGTCTCAACAGCATTGGCATAGAACTCCTACATCATTAGAAAACTTGCCTTTATTGGTTCTTAGGAAAGCACATCCAACCTCTATCCCTCAATCTCCTATAGAAATCAAACCATTGGGCTTCAAGTATGTCCAAAAGGATGCCTCTTTCCCAGGTTAAATCTTTTAACAATAGATGATCATATAATTAAGAGAATTTGAATTAGAGAAAAATATTTTGATCAAAGTGTTCATCTTGAACCACTTGGTCGACATTCTCTTGCACATTCATATTTTTTTGAGGCCATTTTAAGGAATAAAGTACGTACAAACGAAGCAAACACGTTAAATAATTTTATTAGAAAATATTTAAGCCAAAGAAATGGATGGAATAGGTGCCAAAAAGAGTTGGGCAAAGCTACTATTTTTGGACGGTTTCAGATCTTTCATCGTGATTGCAGCATCCTTCTTTGAGATTGCCAATGAACTATTTTTATTAAATCACTTTTATCATTGTGATTACGACATTCTTCCTCGCGATAGCTAAGAGATATACTTTTTTTAGACTTTTTTGTTCATCATGATTGTGACATTTGGCTTAGTGATTGAGAGGGTCATCAGTTTTCCCAAAATAATTTTGCTCGGGAATTTCTTCACACAAGTCGTGATCATTGATTTTCTTAGCCCATTTTTAGACAATTTCAAGCACGTATGGCCACAAATTCTGTTACACATATAAACTTTCAAATTATCAACCTAATTACTTTCACAACAGTAATAATTTAAGCACAAAATTCTTGATTTAAAATAATATTAAATCCCTAATAGATATTGTTTCTCTACCACCACTTACAACAAGATGGAAAAAGTAAAGAAATACAAAAGGAGATTGACTTCATACCATGAGATTATGAGGAATCTATGACAGAGAGAGAATTGGAGTATTATTGATGCTTACTTTCTTTTTTTTAGGTGTGAGAGGAGTAGGAGACTCAGAGAATGAATAGACTTACTAAAGTGCTATTTTAAATTCGATTAACTTGGCACACATACATTGTGATAACCTAGAAATTCAAGCAATCGCAGTAAGTTAAAATTTCATAAACATTGTGAATTCATGTCATGTGAACACGAAGGTTACCAAATTTTAAGTCTTCCCTATCACGAGGGTATTCCAGGCAATAGTATGAGTAACCGATATTTCAGACCTAGGCAGTTTCTACCAATTTTTACGATAGGACCTTCCACTTTTGCAATCCGACAGTAACATTGGCGATCCAAACACTTCCAAAAAGTATTCCAAGTCTCATTTTCAATATAGTACAAATCCGATCTCCATTCTAATAAAATTTTGCATCCATACCTGTTCAAATAACTTCAAAAACTCTAAAATTTTATGAATTAGTCAAAAATAAAATCCTAAGTTATTCTACAAAATTAAAATTTCAAAAGTATATTCAAAATTATTTAGAACGATGGATTGATTCCCACCAAGTAATTGACTGAACATCATCACAATGCAAGCAATCTTACTATTCATCTCTCCAATTTGAAGATTTTGATATTTTTTACTCAACTTTGTATCAAAATCTCGTTAAGTGTCATGGAGAAAAGGTAAGAAATCAGTGACACCAACTCTATCTCTCTATTTGGGAGACTTGAATCTTTTTCCAACTGATGTGCTAGCTTTGTGGAAGCACATTTAAGGCTTTTAACTTGGAATAATTGTAAGTTCTTAAGTAACTATTATCGTGTTTTATTATATTTCATGTGATATTGAAGGGAAGATGAGATGCATGAAAACCTTTAATTACTAAGTTAAAAGGATGAATTTCTGGTGAACAGGATTAAGAAATTGAGTTTTTAAGATTCAAGAGATGACTTGTCTTATAAGTTATCAAACATCTGACGGGTCATCACAAGAGGTTGTCAACTATTGGCAGAATGTAAAGATTGAAGAAGAAAAGTTGATGACTTGTCTGATAAGTTGTTAACTTATTGACGGACTATCAGAAGAAGTCATCATCCATGGGCAACAAACAAAAATTTTGAAGAGTGGTTGACGACTTTGCCTGATAAATCGTCAACCATCTAATAAGCAGTTAGAATGGGTCATCAGCTATGATGTGCATAATCTTGAATTTGAATTTCAAATGCTGAAGACTAGGAGTATAAATGGAAAATTCTTAGGTTTTCTTTGGCATCTTGAACTTACAAAAAACAGTAGCTTTTTGATAATTTTCTCTGAATTTTTGATTTTGGGTTTTTTTTTGGAGATTATTATTTTGGTTCTGGAATCTTTGTTTGGATTATAAGGAAGAACTAACTTCTATTACCTAAGTTGTGGGATCTATGAGTTTTGCCCGATAATGTCATTAGTTGATTAAGATTTAAAAGACTGTAAGAACGTCTTGATAATTCTTTTGTTATGTATGTCATCTGTTAGTTGCAAACAATAGGTGGTACCTTATGATTTGTTTGCTTGAACTAAGAAATTAATTTAAAAGGAAGTGAACTATCAATGAGTATTTGGAATCATTCAAGTTGCATCTAATGACTCACACTTTAACAAGGTTAGTCCACTCAAGATGAAATCATGTTATGTAGAAAAATTCCCAGAGTTTGAGAAAATTAGGTAGTCTAATATGTAAATAGGTTGAAAGACATTTAGATAGATCTTCGATAATGATAATATGTTGTTCCTACATTTTATGAGAATCTTAAGTTGTAAATAATGCAAGTTAGGTGTCAATACTCATAGTGAACACAACTCAGGTCTTTCCATATCATAATTTGAAATATTGAAATCTTTGTTGTTAGTTACTAAAACAAAGTGAATAGTAAAAATTGTTTGAACTACAAAAACTCCCTCATTATATCTAGAAACCTTTGATCAATAGTTTAAAAATAGTCATATAACTTAGTTAACACAATATTACCTGTGGGATTAGACCCCAACCTAGTTGGGTTCTATATTTGACGACCACCACTTAAACTTTCATAAGAAAGTTATAATTTAGGAGTATCACCAACTTCATATCAAAATTCTATTTAGGTTTTTTGGACAATGGTGCAAAAATAATAGGTATTTGTTAAACATCAAATTTTTCACTTCTTGTCCTTCAAGTGAGGAATGACATTTTCCCCTTTTGATATAACAAACTCCAAATGTAGAGACTTTGTCCCTAATCTCCAAAAATCTTCATTTGATAGATTGTTATGATTTCCATCTCATCAACCAATCATAACATAGAAAAATTAATTAGAATGGGGTTTAAGCTTCTCTATTTTTGAATTTGCATATTTCTTGACATTCTTCCCCGAAAATAAACTAGAGTCTTCACAAAGGATTTGATTAACTTTTCCTGGCAACTCTTATATCATTTCTTGAATTTTGGCATCTTGCATTAGGTTTTTGGCTTGGTTGGTTGACAAATTACCCTGAATTCTTCAACATCAACCTTGACCAATTAATCATTGGAAACCATCTCATCACAATTATTCATAAACATTTGACATTAAACACCACATGACTTAATTTTTGCATTTAACTCAGTTTCCAATTTTTGGGTGGCCATTTTAATTTGATTTACTAGACATTGCTCAACATGTAGTTTGAGGGTTTCATTTGTAGTTAGGAAGATTATAGCATGTTGTTCCTAGTTGACTTCAAGTTTTTGAGCTTGATTGAATAGCCACACTTGGCTTATCATATCATGTTTGTCAAGTTCTTTTCATGTTGGGACTCAACCAAAGCATGCAAAAAATCACCTATAAAAAAAGTCAATGTTTTGGACAACTTCATCATCATCTTGTTGGATTAGGTCCCTCCATTTGGTTGAGACTTTCCCACATTTTTTTCTCTTCTCCATTATGATTTTCGGCCTCTCCTCAACTTGTTCCCTTTGAGAATCTGAGATTTCTTTATCACAATATTTTTTCTTCTCAATTCGATAAACTTCTTCACTTTGTCAACTTTTAGTATGTTAATCACACATTTTTGGCTCAACCACATAATAATTTGAAATCTCTTCTTCAACATCTCTATTTTGAAGATTAGGAAAATCCATGACACTCAAGAGATAAACATCTTTACATAGTCGTCATCTTTTTCACATTCCTTATCAATTGGCAGATTGGTGTATGAGATGCATAACCTCACCTACTTTGTATCCCGATCAAAGAGAGTTTGAAGATTTCTTCAATAGCTTTGTGTATAACACCTCTTCTTTTTCCACATCATGATTACTATAAATTCAAAAGAACAACTAGAACTTTCATCAGCATAACAAGGGTAAGAGGCATAATAATTGGAATAGTTACTTCAATGCCAATTTCGACCACCACCAAGTAACAGTCATACTCATTATAGGATTGAGATGGTGGACACTCCTTTCTTCAAGAGTGTTCCTACAATCTTTCAAAAATTGGCTCCATAATACAAACATGGTTCCTCAGTGTAAGACTTCCAGTACCAAACTCATTTTCATTCCATGATGCTATAGTAACAAGTATAACAAACAAAAATCTAACTAACACAAGAACAAAAGAAAATCACACACATATATTCATAAGTTCAATTCAAAGCAAGTAAGCTATAATTTCAAACTAACTCAATACGCCAAATCGTTCCCAAATAATGCTGTTATTTTTTATAACACTCAATTTCACCAGTTTAGAAGCATATGATTGTTAGAAAGTTTTAACCAACTATAGAGTAAGGATCGATCCCATAGGGAACAATGTGACCAACAATTAGAAAAATAAGGAATAAAAGTAACTCGCTCTTATCAAAACTAAGGATACGAGTGTTGGGGGGGTTAATATAAAAATAAAACAAGGATAAAACCAATATTAATGTGAACAATTTGATCAATAGCTTTCAAAATGAGGGAAAGTAAGAGAATTGACTATGGGGAATAAATTCTATCGATGATCCATTATATAAAGATCAAGTACTCATAATTAATCACTAACTCAATGGCGCCATTAAAATTTTCATCTGGGGTCGTTTCGATGAAATACGGTCCCTAACCCAAGGTCATTTTATCAACTTTTGGCCAATAGCTCAAAATGAGTCTGAAAGCCTTAGGACCCAGACCAAAGTCCCCCAGCATAAAATCAGCATTTTAGAGTTGATGAGAATTTCAGAATTGGCAAATGAGGTCATTAACATGAAGTTTATGCCTGAGATCCAATTCTTACCAATGAAGACTTCAAAATAAGAAATTGGCTCTAAAAACAAATGAACTGCCCGTTAACTAAATTATCAGTTTCATTAAGTTAGAAATGAATTGGGGCAGCAATAGAAAAACTATAATTGGAGAAAATGTGTGGAAATATAGAAAATGACCCGGAGGATCATTACAATATCCACTACTAAATGACTTTTGTTCGCAAAAGTAAAGGGTTAGAATGCACCTAAAGGCTCAAACAGGTAAGGATACTAGGTTCGTATCTCACCTTCTGTCTCCCAAGTAGCCTCCTTTACTGGGTGGTGTCTCCACTAAACATTAAATACTAGAATCTCCCTAGAGCGTAACCACCTGACATCCCTAGCTAATATGAACATCGGCTCCTTCACAAAGGTCAATCTCTTATCCAACTGAATCGAGTCCCACAAAAGCACATCTGACTAATTCGGAATGTGACCCTAAAGCATATAAACATGGAAAATTGGATGAACAACGACAAAGTTGGGGGAAAGTCTAACTCATAAGCCATATTTCCAACTATGCAAAGGATCTCAAAAGGTATAATATATATAGGACTTAGTTTGCCTTTCCTCCCGAACCTTATCATGTACTTCATGGGTGATACTCAAAGGAATACCTAGTCTCTAACTCCAAATCTCAAGGCACGAAGTCAACAATCTGCATAAGACTTCTTTCTACTCTGATCTACCCTCGGTCTATCCTGAATCATCCTAACTCTATCCAATGACTCTCAAAGCAAGTCAGTACCAAATGGTCTAGAATTGGAGATATCAAACCATTCTATTGGAGATCGACAATGCCTACAATATAATGCCTTAAATGGTTCTATCTCAATACTTGAATGGTAACTATTATTATATCCAAATCCCGCCAAAGCTAAGTGTTGCTCCCACTAACCTCCAAAATCCATAACACGTCTAGGAGCATATCCTCAAGAACCTGAAAAGTTTTCTTTGACGTCCCATCAGTCTAAGGTTGAAAAGTAGTGCTAACATCCACCTGAGTACCCAACTCCTCTTGAAAATTTCTCCAGAAGCTAGAAGTGAAAATGGAGCCCCGATCTAAAATGATAGATACAGGCACTCCATCTAGGCAAATTATGTCACAAAAATAGATACGGGATAACCTCTCGGCACTGAAGGACATTAAATAGAAAAAAATGCATTGATTTGGTCAGTTGATCTTGGGGGGGTTAATATAAAAATAAAACAAGGATAAAACCAATATTAATGTGAACAATTTGATCAATAGCTTTCAAATGAGGGAAAATAAGAGAATTGACTATGGGGAATAAATTCTATCGATGATCCATTATATTAAGATCAAGTACTAATAATTAATCACTAACTTAATGGCGCCATTAAATTTCATCTGGGGTCATTTCGATGAAATACAGTCCCTAACCCAAGGTCATTTTATCAACTTTTGGCCAATAGCTCGAAATGAGTCTGAAAGCCTTAGGACCCAGACCAAAGTCCCCCTAGCATAAAATCGGCATTTTAGAGTTGATGAGAATTTTAGAATTGGCAAATGAGGTCATTAACATGAAGTTTATGCCTGAGATCCAATTCTTACCAATGAAGACTTCAAAATAAGAAATTAGCTTGAAAAACAAATGAACTGCCCGTAAATTGAATTATCAGTTTCATTAAGTTAAAAATGAATTGAGGTAGCAATAGAAAAACTTTAATTGGAGAAAATGTGTGGAATATAGAAAATAACCCGGAGGATCATTATAATATCCACTACTAAATGACTTTTGTTCGCAAAAGTAAAGGGTTAGAATGCACCTGAAGGCTCAAACAGGTGAGGATACTAGGCCCGTATGACCCAAATCAAATAATATTGCTAGCGAGATCATGGAATACCGATAACAAAATCCATATTAATTATCTCCCATTAACACATCGGTAACTCAATCTCTTGAGTCAGTCCACCAGGCTTTAAGTGTTCCACCTTCACTTGATGACGCACTATGCACTTGGCCACAAAATTGGCCACATCCCGCTTCTTATTACTCCACCAATAAATCTTCTTAAGATCATGATACATTTTTGTCTAACCATGATAAATGTATAACGCGACTCACGAGCTTGGGCAAAAATCCTTCTTTGCAACCCATCAACATCAGGAAGACATAATCTACATTGGCACCTCAACATACCATCACCCCTAATTTTGAAAATCATCACCTTCTGCCTACCGACATTATTCTTAATTCGCATCAAGATAGGAGTCAACATTTATTTCTCCTTGAGCAACTCAAGCCATCTCATTTGCTTGAGATTTATCTCCATATGAGTGAACACGTATTCTAGGCTCTTATAATCAGAATAAATATCGACATGGACCTCATACAAATAATATCGCCAAATCTTTAATGCGAACACCACATCCAACAATTCTAAATCATGAGTTGTATAACTCCTCTTATGAAATTGTAGTTGTTAAGAAGCATAATCAACCACCTTACCATGCTGCATCAACATACAACCCAGTCCCATCTAGGACATATTTTAATAGACAACAAAACCATCAGTGCCCTCAGGTAGAGTCAAGACCGGATCCAAAGTCAATTTATTCTTAAGTTTCTCAAAATTACCCTCACAAACATCAGACCACAAGAATTTCACCTTCCTATAAGTCAACCTAGTCAATAGGGCAGCAACAGAAGAGAAACTCTCCATGAACCTTCTATATTAACAGGCTAAACCCAAAAAGCTGTGAATGTCAATTGGAGTCGTTGTTATAGGCCATTCTTAACCACAACAACCTTTTGTGAATCCACTATGATCTCTTCCAGAAACAACATGATATAGATAAGTCACAACATTTAACCAGAACTCGCACTTATAGAATTTAGCATATAATTATTGCTTCTTAAGGGTTTGCAACACTAAATGGAGGTGGTTGGCATGATCTACCTATCTTTTAGAATAGATCAAAATATCATCGATAAACATAATCACAAACAAATCTAAGAACGGAAGAAAAAACTAATTCATAAGATCCATAAATGTTGTATGGCATTAGTCAACCCGAAGGACATCACCCAAAACTCAAAATGACCATGCCGGGTTCAAAAAGTAGTCTTAGGGATATCCACCTCCCTATTCGTCAACTGATGATACCCATATCAAAGATCAATCTTAGAAAAAAACTTAGCATCCTGGAGCTAATCAAAGAGATTATTAATCCTCAAAAGAGGATACTTATTATTCACGGTCACCTTGTTTAATTGGATATAATCAATACATATCTAAAGGGACCCATCCTTCTTACGCAAGAAAAGAATAAGAGTACCCCATAGAGACACACTGGGGCGAATAAAACCCTTGTTAAGAAGATCTTTCAATTGCTCTTTGAGTTCTTTCAACTCATAAGGATTCATTCTATAAGGAGGGATAAAAATAGGATGAGTGTCCAAAAGTAGATCAATCTTAAGTCAGTTTACCTATTGGGAGAAACACTAAGAAGATCATCAGGGAATATCTTGGGAAATTCATAGACCACGGGGATACTCTACAAAGAAGTACCATGGGATCTAGAATCCTTAACATGCACTAAGTGATAGAGTCACTCTTTAGAAACCAATTTTTGGGCTCTAAGATAAGAAATGAACCTTTCCTTGGGTACTAGGGAACTACCTTCCCACTCGATCATTGGCTCATTAGGGAAATGGAAATTGACCCTTTGGGTCCAATAATCAAGAACACCTAGCACGAATAATACCAATCCATCCCAAAAATCACATCAAAGTCTAACATGTCCAACTCTATCATGTCCACCAAGGTCGCTCTACCATAGACCAACATCACAAAACCCTATAAAACCTTCTACCCACAATAGAGTCACCCACCGGGGTAGACACAGAGAAGGGATCCAAATATAATAAAGGTCAAAATCAAAATTGATAGACATATAAGGGGTCATATAAAAAAGAGTAGACTCAGGGACAAGTATACAATAGACATCATGAGAGAAAAGTTTGAGCATACCAATAACAATATCAGGGGATGCCTCAGAATCCTAGTGAGTGGTAAGAGAGTACAGATGGTTCGGACTTGTGCTAGAGCCAAAAAATAAAGTAGCACCTTATGGTGCAGGAGTTGATGAAGTAGCAATAAGAATCTTATTTTCCCCATAAGCAACCTTGAAGTACAATCCCTTTACATATGACTAATCTGACCCTATTTAAAGAACTTGTACCTCTCTTCTTCACAAAGACTACGATGCACCTAACTATAGAAATTATAAGGAGGATACAAGAGATCTAACTAAGCCTCACTAGCTAGAGGCTAGGCTCCTAGTACTCTACAACAACAACAACAACAACAACAACAAACCCAGTGTATTCCCACCTGGTGGGGTTTGGGGGGGTAAGATGTACGCAGTCCATACCTCTACCTCTAAGGAAGTAGAAAGGTTGTTTCCGATAGACCCCCAGCTCAAGACACAAGATACCACACAAATACAAAGTAAAGCACCGAACAAGGTTACAAGATTACATAACATCACATGCATAACATAAATACGATATAAATACGGCAGCCATAAGTAAAAGAAAAAGAAAACAGAAAGGAAACAGAGGAAAGCACCCAGATTCGTACTAAAACAAGGAACAAGGAACACGGAATCATAACCAGGCTACTACCCCCAGCAAGTAATTCCCTACACTAGCGACCCAAACTGGCCCTAGTCCTCTGCTCTAATTCGCATCCTCCAGACTTTCCTATCTAGGGTCATGTCCTCGGAGAGCTGTAACTGCTCCATGTCCTACCTAATCACCTCACCCCAGTACTTCTTCGGCCTACCCCTACCCCGCCTAAAACCATCCAATGCTAGCCTCTCACACCTACGAACCGGGGCATCCATGCCCCTCCTCTTCACGTGTCTGAACCAGCTCAATCGGACTTCCCACATCTCGCACTCCACTGGAGTCACACCAACCTTCTCCCTGATAGTCTCATTCTGAACTCTATCCCCTCTAGTCAGCCCATACGTCCAGCGCAACATTCGCATCTCTACCACCTTAATTTTTTGGATGTGGGAATTCTTAACTGGCCAACATTCCGCTCCATACAACATGGCCGGACGGACTACCACCCTGTAGAATTTGCCTTTAAGCTTGGGCGGCACCTTCTTATCACATAACACCCCCGACGCGAGTTTCTACCTCATTCATCCCGCCCTAATACGATGCGAGACATTCTCGTCAATCTCACCGTTACCCTGGATCACGGACCCGAGATACTTGAAACTATCCCTCTTACATACCGCCTGTGATACCAGCTTCACTACCACCTCATCCTCCAGCCTTACGTCATTAAACTTGCATTCTAAATACTCTGTCTTGCTTCTGCTCAACCTGAACCCTTCAGACTCAAGGGTTTGTCTCCACACCTCTAATTTATCATTCACACCCCCTCGAATCTCATCAATCAGAACTATATCATCCGCAAAAAGCATACACCATGGCACCTCCCCTTGAATACGCCGCGTCAACACATCCATCACCAAAGCAAACAAAAAGGGACTAAGAGTAGATCCTTGATGCAATCCTGTCAAGATGGTGAAATGCTCTGAGTCTACTCCCGCCGTCCTCACCTGAGTTTTTGCTCCCTCATACATGTCCTTAATTGCTCTGATATATGCCTGCGGGACTCCACTCATCTCCAAGCACCTCCAAAGTACCTCTCTGGGGACTGTCGTATGCCTTCTCCAGGTCGATAAACACCATGTGCAGGTCCTTCTTCCTTTCTCTATATTTTTCCACCAGTCTCCGTACCAGGTGAATTGCCTCCGTCGTCGAGCGGCCAGGCATAAACCCAAACTGGTTTTCCAAAATAGACAATATCCGTCTCAGCCTCGCCTCGACCACTCTCTCCCAAATCTTCATAGAGTGACTCAATAACTTAATCCCCCTATAGTTATTGCAACTCTGGACGTCCCCCTTATTCTTATAGAGAGGGATCATGGTACTCCACCTCCAAGCCTCGGGCATCTTTGTCGTCTTGAAGATTTCGTTGAACAATCCAGTCAACCACCTTACACCAGCCTCTCCAAGGAACTTCCAAAACTCCATCTGTATCTCATCCGGCCCCGTCGCCCTACCCCTTCGCATCCTGCGAACAGCCTCTCTAACCTCTTCTACCCTAAAACATCTACAATAACTAAAATCCCGACACTCCTCTGAGTTCTCCAGTTCCCCTAGCTCAATAGCTCTATCCCCTTCGTCATTCAAGAGCCTATGAAAGTATGACTGCCATCTATCCTTAATGTGGCCGTCGTCCACCAACACTCTACCATCCTCCCCCTTAATGCACCTCACCTGGTCGAGGTCACGCCCCTTCCTCTCCCTAGCCTTAGCGAGTCTAAACAACTTTTTCTCCCCTCTTTTCCCCTATAACCCCGCATATAAGCTCTCAAAAGCAGCCGTCTTAGCTGTCATAACAGCTGACTTAGCCTTCTTCCTAGCTAGCTTATACTCCTTCCTGTTTACCCGCTTCTTTTCTTAGTCCTTACTCTCAACCAACTTAGCATACACCCCTTTCTTGGTCCACACTTGATTCTCTACCTCTTCATTTCACCACCAATCCCCCCGATGGTGCCGGCTCGGCCCCTAGAAACACCCAACACCTCAGTTGCATTCTCTCTGATGCACCTCGCCGCCCTATCCCACATACTATCCACGTCCCCCTACACTCCCACACCCCCATTCCCACCAACTTCTCCCCTATCTCTCATGCCTTCACTGGCGTCAAGCCGCCCTACTTAATTCTAGGTTTACCCTCCTTACTTCTCCTCTTTCTATTCTTCTTTATACCCAAATCCATAACCAAGAGCCTATGCTGGGTCGAAAGATTCTCACTCGGGATAACCTTAAAGTCCTTACACAGCACCCTATCCCCTTTCCGAAGCAATAGAAAGTCAATCTGGATCCTGGCTATCGCGCTTTGAAAGGTGATCAAGTGATCGTCCTTCTTCGGAAAGCCCAATTTCACCACCACCAGCCCAAAGGACCTCGCAAACTCCAATAGAGTAGTCCTCTCTTCATTTCTATCCCCAAAACCACCATGCACATCACCAAAGCCTCTCGGTAACGCCCCGATGTGCCCGTTGAAATCTCCTACTACAACAATCTTCAACGAGCTAGGCACGCCTCTCACCACGTCCTCCAAAGCCTCCCAAAACTGCATCTTCTCCTCCCCCTCCGAGCCCATATGGGGTGTATAGTCACTACACACGTTCAGGGTAAACCCCCGGATGACCAACTTAATAGTCATCAACCTATCGTTGATCCTCTTCACCTCTACGACCTGACCTCTAAGCTCTTCATCTACTAAGATGCCAACTTCATTCCTATGCCTCTCACTCCCAGAGTACCACAGCTTGTAACCATCCACATCCCTAGCCTTAGACCCTACCCACTTGGTCTCTTGGACACACGCAATATTGATCCTCCTCTTCCTAAGGATCTTCACAAGTTCTATGGACTTACCCAGAGGGGTCCCTATATTCCAAGACCCAACCCTCAGCCTACCATCACTATCCACATGCCCTCTTGTACCACCCCCGCAGCCAAACCTTGGCCTCCCTCCCACTCCCCCCTATCCTCATCCCCCGCCCCCACAACAACCCCACACCCCAACCCCCTGAAACATAACCCTATCCTACCATTACCGCCCACAGCCACTACTACAAGAAAATATAAAAAAATGTAAAAATATAAACGATGGTAGAAACAGAGCAGCAGCAAGAAATACAAGGCACACAAATCACACGCAATTCAAGGTACAGGGGATAATACTAGCATAATATAAAGAATGAAATAACAAAGGTTAGAAGTCACCGGGTGGCCGATCGGCGGCTGGAGACCGAGTTGCGGTTGCTGGGGACCGGACGGCGATGGCTGCTGTGATCGGGCGTCGGCTGCTGGATCTGTGGGTGGTGGTCTCGCCGGAGTTGGAGACCGAAAGAGGGGGCTGCTGGATCTCACCGGAGCCGACGGGTGGGGGACTCGCTGGAGCTAGGGACCGATGGAAAGGGGGGCTGGGGCGGCTGGTGGGTGCGCCGGAGCTGGAGAGCGAGGGGGGTCTGTCGAAGTTCGGCGACGGTGCCGAAGGTCGGCGATGTCAACGGCGACGGCGATGGGGGGGTCTGCCGGAGGTCAACGCCGAAGGTCGGCGATGGCGACGGTGGTCGACGCCGGAGGTCGGAGCCGGGACTGGGGACGGCGCCGAGACTGGGGACCGGGGGAGGGGAGGGGAGAGAACCGTTAGAAGGGAGAAGAGAGAGAGAGAGAGGAGAGGGAAGAGAGGAGAGTCCTCCTAGTACTCTAAACCCACTATTATTTTAAGAATGACAATCACCTGATAGCTTTGGATAAGGAGCACTAACTGTAGAGTAAGAACTAGAATTGTCCCATTTCTTCTTTGACCACTCTCCATTGTCTCTACCACTCTATTGTTAACCTCTACCCTGATCTGGATAGCAAAACTTCTTATTATACTTTTGACTCATCTCTGCTTGCCTCTTATTTTCTTCTTTCATTTGTTTTATATACACCACAAGTCTAGAGATGTCCATATCCTTATTTAGCAAGGTAGCCTTTCTATCTAAGATTAATTCATGGGATAACCCAGAGGCAAACTTCCTCTTTCTAGCCGTCATGCTAGATACTAATTCTAGAGCATATTGCAACAGTTGATAAAACTTCAAGGCATACTCTTTGACTATCATCCTGCCTTACTTCAGATTCCTGAAATCCCTAGCCTCCGTCTCCCTCAACTCCTGAGGAATGCAGCAATCAAGAAAAGAACTGGAGAAGTCATCCCATAAAGTAGACTCGGCATCATCACCCCTAAGCTACTCCCACTCTTTATACCATTGGTATGCTACATCCTTTAACTGATAAGTAGCGAACTATACACCCTTCACATAAGTAGCATGCATTACCTGGAAGATCTTTTCTATCTCATCAATGAAATTTTGAGGATCTTCCTCAAATTTAAAACCAGTAAAAGTAGGAGGACTCAACCTAATAAATTATCCAACTCTAGTGGCTTTAGAGAATGATGCAACATAAGAAGCATGCTCAGTCTGGGAGGCCACCAACTAGGTAAGCAAGTGAATCAACTGGCAAAACTCAACATTAAACATATTAGCCTGAGGTACTTGAGGAGGGATATGGGGAACTAGTGGAGCTCCATCAGGGAAATCAAAAGAAGTGACCCTAGACCAGGTCTAAACTCCTAATGTAGGAAGAGATCCATCCATATTTTCCTTAGACGGGATAGAATGGTTTCCATGAGCATTAGATCTTTTGGGAGGCATGATCTGAAAAAGTGAACATATGGGAATTAGAGGATATTTAAGCCCTTAGACTCTATAGCTTGAAATAGAACAATAAGAAAGGGAAACATTCCTAAATGCCTCATAGACACTCCACTATAAGTGTGGCGCGCTACACACCTATAAAAGAAACTCTACTTGACACGTCATTGCGGACACCCAATGACACCAAACCTAGGATCTGATACCATCTTTGTCACGGCCTGAACCAGGGCCGGACCGTGATGGGCATTCAATTCCCACATAGAACGGAGACGACTCCCCACACCTAATAAAATAAAGACAACATCTCTAACATTGGAAGAATTTTAACCATATAATAATATAACACAAGAATAAGCTTAGTGATATTTAAATTATATCTATAACCGACAACTAATAACCAAATGAACAACCTACCAACGTCACCTAAGTACACAATAATCCAACAAAGCCTTCTAAAAAAATCAAAAACCAGTCTTAGTCGAGAGATGTCCCCGACTTTGACAAGTGGCAATGATAATGATAATAAAACTCTTAACTCTAATCTATGATAAGAACTGATGAAATGTCTAATTCTATCAAAGTATAGAAGCTCACTACTTCACCACAATAAACCAATGAACTGAGTTAATCCGCCTAACTCTGTGTAGGTAAAGTAGACTTGCCTTCGGACCCTACATTGCATGGTGATACCATATTTAAAGATGGTTAGTGGTGTGAACACTAGCATGAAACTCAGGGATAAGGGACAAAATAATGCCATAATCAACACTTCAAAATTATTAAAAATTAAATACACATAATCATATGCAAATACATAAATATACATCATGTGCCGAGATAGGGAACAAGGATTACTATGCTCTTTAAAACTTTATCCTGAATTATGTAGGTCAACCATCATAACATAGAAAGGCACCCAGAGGCTATATTGGTCTAGCTCTCCCCTAGCTAGTAGGGCCATAGTGCATGTGGATGCATGAACCAGAGAGTATACATATGCACTATGAGGGACTCCAACCTCCTAATCATATGAAAATAATAAGGGGGACTCAAACTATCCAGTAATATAGACCCCCGTGTCAGCAACCGTACTTTCCAGTATTGGTATTTTAGAACCTCCTCTCGCAAGACTCAGCTACACAATCCTTATTAAAGCCTAATTAAAACATTTATCATATATTCCCATTAATTAAACTATATTACACATTAAGGCATACATTATTGGTATCGACATACCAACTACACTTGCAAGGTAGCATCAACATGGAAAACCAATTACTATCATTTGGGGGAATTCTCAAACCCCTTTCATTTAATTATACCTTAGCCTCAGGAATTACACAATCCATAAGGTTCAATTCAAAATCATTATTCTTCATTAATGTAATACCTTGGGAATTCAAACCAATGCTAGAGTCATGTTTCAAGCTCAGGTATAGAACCTTATAGATGCTTAGTAGTGTTATGATTTTTTTTAATGTATATTAAGGCCTCAAATAACTCTCAGCTGTTAGACAAATTAAAATAATCCTTACCGATTGAAATTTTTGTAAGAATGTTGCTTAATCAACTTTAAATGAGCATATCTTTTGATCTATTAAGAATTTCCATCTCAAGACCCACCAAATTATAGGGAATTGAATTGGCTTTCCAACCAATACTAATTTTTCCCAAATTTGATACTCGAGTGGGAAGTTATGGCTCTTTTAATAATAAATAGTAGCCCATCGCGATAAGGCTGCATCACGATGATGACCAGTTTCACGGTCGTCCCTTTCCAGTGTGTCACCGTGGTAAGAACCGTGTCGCGCCAAGGGTTATTTTTGTAGTTTTCAATTTCCAGAAAGGCACCACAATTACCATCGCATCGTGCCAAGGTTCCAATTTGGGATCGTCCTTTTCTAGTGGCGTAATACGAAAGTACCGCGTTGCACTGCTAAGCAAAATGGGGTTTGTCAGTTTTCTAGTGGCCGGACGTGTTTGTACCACATCATGCTGGGTATCAAAATTGGGATTCTTAGTTCACAATTTAATTTTTCCAAGGATCGTTTGGTCATTTCCCAAAACCCTAAATCCGACCAAAACATATAATTAACACCCTAAAGAGGCATTATGTTCCCTATTACTCATAAACCCTCTTTAAGAAATTAATTCTCTTTCAAGAACAAAACCCTAGCCTTCAAAATTCAAGATCAAATCCCTAGAACTCACATCAATACTCACTAATTCATCAACCCAGTACGTTAAGTTTTCATTCATGGGTCCCTTTCACCCATGGAGTCCAACTATCCCATTTTTAATTTTACAAATTATTGTGATTTTTACAAATTATTGTGATTTTTAATTGTGATTTAAATAATGAATTCTCATGAACTTTGATTCTATACCATGTTTACATGAAATTGTTGTTGTTATTAAACCCCACATGTTTTAATGTTGTTATTCACGAATTTAATTCATAATAAGTAATGTTGTTGTTGAAATCATGCTATTAGTAAAAGCTTTAAAATATTCTCATGCTTAGCTTGAACTATGAATATCAAGTGTTTGATGAAATGCCTACAAGAATGAACTTTTGATAAATGCTTGAATATTAGTCCTCTATGTTTAATACTATTTTACTACTATTGCTATCGAGTCCTGGGGTTATGAATACCTAAAAACTTAGTTGTTTACTTATCCTCGGTATCTTCAGATTAGTTTCAGATATGGTATAAGCAATATCAGTTCAGTCAGCTATCATGATCAGTTAAACTTAGAACAATTCAGTATTCTGAGTCAGTTCAGTTGGTAGTAGAATTTAGCACCGAGTGAATGCATGGATAGAGGCTTCCCCATTAAATAGGAAGAGTTAGTATTCCCTGTACTCCAAAACTATGTAGTCTTCATAGGATATAAGGAGTCACCCATTATTTTAGGCTTTACTACCTCACAGGGGTTACCCGTTAACTTAGGCTTGACACCCTTAGTCTTTTAAGATAGCATATTAGTGGATCCACACAGCCAGTGTTAGTACCCATGGCATGGTAATGACACCATTCCAACTGGGGTCACAGGTTGGACCCTAAATTTGCTCATTGGGGCATGTCAGTTAGATGATAGCTCCCATAGTCTCAGTCTAGTAATCAATTTAGTAATTCAATTTTAGTTTGCTTGACCATAGTATACAGATATTAGTATTTTAGTATTTTAGTTTATAGATTATACTCAGAACATAATTTATGCTTGGTTACGCATATATCAGTATTTACAGATTTTGTGCATTCTATTCAGTACCTATGTTATTCATCCAGTTAGTTATTACTTATGTATATGAAACCATACATATCATCCTACCTCATTTAGCATACTAGTACATTCAAAGTACTGATCGCATACTCATTTTTTGTGCTATGATGTATCATATCATAGGTTTGGATGCTCAGTTCCCAAATCGTGTATAGACTTTCCAGATTATCAGCCGTAGCAGTGGTGAGTCCTCATATTTTGAAGATAGACTATATTTATTTTCATGCTTTCAGTTCAGTAGTTAGATGGACTTAGTTGGGGCCTGTCCCATCAACTCTTATTGAGTTAGTTTAGAGGCTTTCAAACAATTGAGGCACCTAGTCAGTTTATCTTTATTTTATCAGATTCAGATAGTTGTTTTCAGACTGAAGTTTTTTGCTAGATTTATGATCAGAAAATTTTTAGTATTTAAAACCTTATGGCATCTTTAGATATTCCGCACATGTATTTTGTTGTTATTATTCAGTGCTACAGTAGGCACCAGCTGATGGGTTAGCTTGTACTCCCACAGGACTGTAAGCACTATGTGATGCCCAAGGTGTATTCTCAGGGAGTTACAAACTTGGTATCAGAGCCTAAGGTTTTAAAGTGTACTAGGAAGTCTGAAAGCCACGTCGAGTAGAGTCTTGTGCATTGGTGTGAAGCATGCCACACTTATGTACAAGAGGCTGTGAGGGATTTTAGGAAAAGTTCTCTTCTTTCAGTATTCATTTCATGTGACTGAGCATGAGCTCATGTTGAACTCTATGTCTAATCTATTCTCCCTTCTATTTATAGAACATGCCTTCCAAAAAGATAAATAGAAGAAGAAATATAAACCAGTAAGTACCTCTACTCATTTAGGAAGATCCCTTGAACGAGCATGTTTCCTATGCAAAGTTTAGAGTTGTATTCACTACTCTATCCTACTCTTTAATGGCTCAGAATGCTCAGCAAACCGGTATGCCAGCCAACTCAGTGGCCAATACTGCCGCAGCTAGGATTCAAGACTTTTTCTCGAATAAATCCTCCTTTATTTTTGGGATCAAAATCTGAAGACGACCTGCAGGAATTCTTAGACATAGTCCAAAAGGTAAGAAATATTATGGGGTTGACTACTAGTGAGAATGTTGAATTATCTTCTTACCAGTTATAAGATGTAGCTCAGACCTTATTTAAGTAGTGGAAAGGGGATAGAGGCACAGATGCATAGCCTATAGAATAGGAGGAGTTTGATACAGCCTTCTTAGATATATTCTTCCCATTGGAGTGGAGAGAATCCAAAGTGTTAGAGTTTATCAACTTGAGGCAGGGCAGCATGAGTGTGAAGGAGTATTCCCTCAAGTTTACTCAGTTAGCTAGGTATGCTCCTCATATGGTGGCTGATAGTAGATCAAGAATGAGCAAGTCTGTGTCTAGGGTATCTAACAGCATGGTCAAAGAGTGCAGGACTATAATGTTAATTAAGGAGATAGACTTGTTTAGGATTATGGTCCATGCTCAATGGATCAAGGAGCAAAATAATTAAAAGAAGGAGACAGAGAATAAAAAGGCTAGAATGAGTAGCTGTAATTTTACTCAGCCAAAGTCAAAAGGTGGTAATCGTCCTCAATTCCATCAGAAATCTTCAATCCCAACCCCATCTTTAGCTAGTGCCCCAGTACCCAAATTTAGAAATGATAATTACGATAAGGCTCTACGCTCTAAAATCCAAGGTAGTGTTAACAGTGGACGTACAAATCCTCTTTACCAAAAATATGGTAGGAACCATCAGGGTGAGTGTAGAGCTAGCAGTGATGTATACTTTGGGTATGGCAAACCAGGACATCAAATTTGAGAGTGTCAGGTAGTTGCTCAGAAAGGTAGGGATTAGCGCCAATAGGGCTAGTCCCATCAGTCATCAGTTCTAGTCGGCTTCCTTACTCAGCAGAGTGCCACTTCTAGTGCTACCAGTGGTCAGCGTCCAAAAAGATTGTATGCCCTTTAGTCCCAATAGGATCAGGAAAATTCTCCTGATGTGGTCACTAGTACGTTTCAAATCTTTTATTTACATATTTATGCTTTGTTTGATCCTGGAGTTTATTTGTCTCTCATAAATCCTTACATAGTCGTACACTTCGAAGTCAGTCCTAAAATCTTAACAGAGACTTTTTTAGTGTCTACCCCAGTAGGTGTCTCTATTGTAGCCCGGCGGGTATACAGGAACTGCCAGATTATAGTGTCTTAAAAAGTTACTTTATTTAAACTTGTGGAGTTAGAGATGATGGATTTTGACATCATTCTCAGCATGAATTGGCTCCACTCATGCTATGCTTTAGTTGATTGTAGAAACAGAGTAGTTTATTTTTAATTTCCAAATAAACAGTCCTTAAATGGAGGGCTAGTACGATAGCGCTTAGGGGCCATCTTGTTTCGTACCTTAGAGCGAGGAAAATGTTATCCAAAGGGTGTATTTACCATCTCGTCTGAGTCAAAGATTCAAATTCTGAGACCCTAAATCTTGAGTCGGTTTCAGTAGTAAGGAAATTTCTAGATGTGTTCCCTAATGATCTTCCCAGAGTTTCTCCCGAAAGGGAAATCAACTTTGGAATAGGCCTTTTCTAAATACTCAACCTATTTCTATTTTAACATATAGAATAGCTCCAACCAAACTCAAAGAGTTGAAATAACAATTGAAAAATCTCCTAGATAAGGGATTCATCAAGCCCAGCATTTCCCCATAGGGTGCACTAGTCCTATTCATGTGTAAGAAAGATAGTTCTCTTAGAATGTATATCGACTACCATCAGTTGAACAAAGTCACAATCAAAAACAAGTATCTACTCCATAGAATTGATGACTTGTTCAATTAACTTCAAGGTGCCAGTTATTTTTCTAAGATAGACCTTAGAGGATGTAGCTGCACCTGTGAACCAAAATATGAATAGAAATTGCCCTTTTATAGCGAGACCATATTGCCAAGCTATGCAATTGATCTTGAGGAGGATAAGGATGATATGGATAGAGAAGGTGCAACTAGAGCTATTATTCCTCCACTATTAGCACCAAGAGCTAAGTTCAACATCATGAGCACCAAAATTCAACTACTTCATCTGAAGGGGATATTCAGTGGACTTCCGAGTGATGATCCAAATATGCACTTACTAAACTTTGTCACTATTTGCAAGTCTTTTGATAACCCGAGAGTAGGGTAAAATGTTATCCATCTATGCCTATTCCCGTTCTCTCTGTCTGGGGAGGCAACACTATTATAGATTAATGAGTTAACTCTTGATTCTATAACAAACTAGAGAAAGTTGAAAGGATCTTTCCTGGAAAGGTTCTTTCCACCATCCAAGATGTTACAGTTGAGGGATAAGATTAGTAACTTAAGGCAGCTTTTGACTGAGTCTCTTCATGAGACATGGGAAAGGTTCAAGAAGAAGCTAATACAGTGCCCTAACCACAAAATGACTAACATACATTTTATGGAGACTCTGTATAGAGCCTTGGATTCTATCACGAAGCAAGTTGTAGATAATTTTGTGGCTAGATCATTTATGGATCTTACTTTTTTGGAATCTCCTAAAATTCTTGATAGGATGACTAAACAGAGTAAAGCTTGGCATACTAGAGATTCTGAGGTAGCAAGCTCTACTATGTCTAGTGGTATGTCTGTGGAGCAATGTCGGAAATAGGAAGAGCACGACCAAGATATAGCGTACATGAAGACTCATATGTATTTTCATTCTAAGCATTTGTTATCTGGGAAGATTTAAAAGGTGAAAGCTATGGGGTCACAAAGTAGAGTTGAATCTAATTCTGAGGAGGAGGCTAATTACCTGAACAACCAGGGGGTTTTCAAGGAAATAATCAAGGGAATCAAGGTCCAATGTACTATGATAAAGCTGGTTACAGAGATTGTGATCAAGGGAACTGGAAACATAAAAATGATAGGAGTGGATTGTATGTGCCTCCTGGAAATCATGATAATGTTGTTACAAGTTCGGATAAAATATCCATGGAGGAAATGATGAAAAAGCTATTGAAAGGGGTGAAGGCAACCAATGTCGTGTAACAATGATGAAGAGTAATTCAACTTCTATGAGTCAGTTGATGGATTCACATTCAACCTCTATAAAATAGTTGGAGTAGCAAATGAACCAACTTTTAGTGGTATTTAACCAGAGGAAGAGTGGTACTTTGCCGAGTGACATAGTGTAAAACCCTTGAAATAATGGGTCTTATATGGTGATTACTACCTTCAGTGGTAAAGTATTACCTGACCCTTCTGTGGGCAAATCTATAAGTAATAATATGGTGGAAGTGAATGATAAAGCAGAAAAAAACCATCCAGTAGAGTTTGAGAAGTTGGATAGTGATGATATTCCATCTACCCATCAGCAGCCTAATGAGTTAGATAAAGATAAGAGAAAGAGGGGAGAAGCAGTGGTTAAAGTCATGCCAAAACCACTTCCTCTATTTCCTCATCAATTGAAGAAAAATGTGGACGATATAAAATTTAACAAGCTCATGGCAATGCTAAAATAGTTGATTATGATGTGCCTTCGGTGGAGGCATTGGAACAAATGCCTGGCTATGCTAAATTTATGAAGGACCTTGTCACAAAGAAGAGGATAGTGAGCTATGAACCATTGGACAATCTCCACCATTGTAGTGCCATTTCAACAAAATCCTTGGTGAAAAAAAAAAGTAAATTCGGGAGCATTTACCATCTCGTGTACTATTGGTTTGTTGGAGTTTGTGAAGGCCCTGTGTGATCTTGGGGTGAGTATTAATCTGATTCCACTAGCAATTTATAAGAAATTAGGTTTGGGAGACCCCACACCTACTAACATGAGGCTTATGATGGCAGACAGATCAGTGAAGCGGCTTGTTGGTGTATTATATAATGTGCTTATGAAGGTAGCCAGTTTTATCTTCCCTATTGACTTTATGATCCTAGATTGCGAGGTGGATTTTGAGGTACCCATAATCTTGGGTAGACCTTTCCTCACAACTAGGAGTATGTTGATCGATTTGCGGGCAAATGAGCTATAGTTTAGGCTCAATAATGAGGTTGTCTAATTTGATGTCTGTCAGTCAATGAAATAACACAAAGTGATAAGTGTATTCTCCATTATCGATGTTTATTATAAAGATGAGTGAGAGGTGCCGATCGAGGAGAAATTTGCTGTTGAAACTCTGGATTCGGTCTTGATGAACTTTTATAGTGAAGGTATAGAAGAATATGAGGAGAAAGTATGTTCTCTGATGGTAATGGGATCATATGCATATAATACCAAAAATCTGGATTTAGACCTCAAAAATTACCCTACACCACCGGCTAAGCCATTTATTAAAAATTCACTGATTTTAAAGTTAATGGAGTTGTCGGGCCATCGACGGTATATGTATCTAGGCAGTGGAAACACCTTACTTGTGATTATTGCAGAAGATTTAGGTGAGAAATAGGTTGAAGCACTTATCTCTGTGCTTAGGAGATATAAAAGGTCCATAGGTTGGACTATTGCCGATGTTATTGGTATTCCTCCAGGTATATGCACTCACAAAATTCAACTTAAGGAAGATTGCACACCGACTATAGAGCATCAACGCAGATTGAACCCACCAATGCAAGATTGGTTAAAAAGGATATCATTAAATGGCTTGATGCTGGGGGAGTATACCCTATCTCTGACAATAAATAGGTGAGTCTCGTGCAATGTGTGCCTAAGAAAGGGGCATGAATGTGGTCTCTAATGAAAAAAAATGAGTTAATTCCACTTAGTCATGTTACTGGGTGGAGAGTTTGTATGGATTATCGGAAGTTAAACTCGTGGACTCTGAAAGATCACTTCTCAATGCCCTTCATGGATCAAATGCTTGATTGCCTGGCAGGAAGGGGTTGGTACTATTTTCTAGATGGGTATTCGAGATAAAATCAGATCTTTATTGCTCCCGAAGACCAGGAGAAGACAACATTCACGTACCTGTATGGTACATTTGCATTCAAGAGGATGTCATTTGGTCTAAGTAATGCACCTGCCACTTTTCAATGGTGCATTATGTCTATCATCTCTAATATGGTAAAGGACACCTTACAGGTGTTCATGGATGATTTCTCTGTGGTAGGTGATTCTTTTGAGTTGTGTTTGGTAAACCTGAGTAGAGCGCTATAGAAATGCAAGAAATTCAATCTAGTACTAAATGGGAGAAATGCCACTTCATGTTGAAGGAAGGCATTGTTCTTGGAAATCAAATTTCAGTCAAAGGGATTAAGGTCAACCAGGTGAAAGTAGAGGAGATAGAGAAATTACCCCCTCCCATCTCTATGAAGGGAGTTCGTAGTTTCTTGGGACATGTTGGATTTTACTGTCGGTTTATTAAGGACTTCTCCAAAATTGTAAATCCACTGCAAATTGTTAGAGAAGGAAGCTAAGCTTTTATTTGATGATGATTGCAGAAAGGCATTTGAATGCCTTAAAGAGAAGTTTGTGGCTATCCCATTCATTGTTGCTCCAGACTTGTCTAAGCCTTTTGAAATTATGATGATGCATGTGGAGTAGCACTTGGGGCTGTGCTTGGCCAGAAGAAAGAAAATTGTTTCACCCTATTTGTTATGCGAGCAAGGCATTGAATAGGGCATAGAAGAATTACACTGTTACTGAGCAGGAGCTTCTCGCGGTTGTCGATGCTTTGGAGAAGTTCTGTGCTTACTTATTGGAAACCATAGTAGTGGTTCATAGAGACCACGTTGCCTTTAGATATTTGATGACAAATAAGGATGCAAAACCAAGGTTAATCAGATGGGTATTACTTCTACAAGAGTTTGACTTTGACATCAAAGATAGAAAAGGATGTGAAAATCAAGTTGCAGACCACCTATCCAGGCTTGAGGGAGATCGTTAAATCACTGATAAATGTGAAATTAATGATGCATTCCCTGATGAGAAAATTCTTATTGTTGTTCTTGAAAGAGTGTCTTGGTACGCGGACTTTGCAAATTACGTGGTAAGTGAAATCATTCCAAAGAACCTTTCTTTTCATCAAAAAAAGAAATTTCTCTATGATGTTTGAAGTTACTTCTGGGATGATCCATATTTATTCCGGCATTATGTTGATAATATCATGAGAAGGTTCATTCCAGAGGTTGATATGCAGAATATTCTGGAAGCTTGTCATGCTTCGCCAGTCGGAGGTCACCATGCAGGCAACTGTACTGTAAGAGAGGTGTTGTAAAGTGGATATTATTGGCCAACCCTATTCAAGGATGCATATGAGTTCGTGAGGAAATATGAGCAATGTTAGAGACAAAGGTCAATCTCGAAGCATCTGAGATGCCCATAGCGAAGATGTTGGAAGTTAAATTGTTTGGCGTCTGGGGTATCAATTTCATAGGACCATTTGTGAGCTCCTACGGACTGAAATATATCTTGGTGTCTATGGACTATGTGTCCAAATAGGTTGAAGGGACTGTTTTGGCTAATAATGTAGGCAAGAAAGTGGTTGTCTTTTTGTAAAAAACATCGTCTCCCATTTTAGAGTGCCAAGGACTATCATTAGTGATGGGGGATCCCATTTTTACAACAAAACATTTTGGGTTGCTTTGTTGAAATACAGTGTAAAGCATATAAGGTGGTCACTCCATATCACCCACAAACCAGTGGGCAAGTGGAAGTCTTAAATCGGGAGATAAAATCAATCCTGGCTAAGACGGTGAATGCTAGTAGAAAAGACTGGTCTCAAAAGCTCAATGATGCCTTGTGAGCATATCGTATTACTTTCAAGATACCTATTGGGATGTCACCATATCAGCTAGTCTACAGCAAAGCATGTAACCTTCCGATTGAACTAGAGCACAAGGTTTTGTGGGATCTTAAAGAACTAAACATGAACTGGAAAGAAGCAGCTGAGTTAAGGTTGGGACAATTAAATGAGATGGACGAATTCCATCTTGGAGCTTACAAAAGAGCTGACCTATATAAATAAAGGATGAAGAATTACCATGATCAAAGAATAGAGAAGAGAGACTTTCATGCTGGCTATTGGGTGTTATTGTTCAACTCTCGACTTAAGCTTTTTTCAGGAAAGTTGAAGTTAAGATGGTCGGGACCGTTCAAAGTGAGTCAATTTTTTCCATTAGGTGTGCTAGAACTTGAAAGTAAATATGGAAGTTTGTTCAAAGTTAATGGGCAAAGAATCAAGAATTATGTTAGTCCAATGGATTATGTGAAGTTGTTGTCCACTGTGTATCTCGATAAAGTCTGAGTAGTCAAGATAACCAAGTTGTGCCGCGACAGTAAATCTAGCGCAATTGAAAGGCAACCCAAATGATTATGTTATAAGTCTTTTTGTTCATTTTAAGCTTTGATTTTTGTAATGAGTTATTTAGATATGCAGGAAAAGGGGTAAAATCAATGTTGTCCATTTAAGATAAACTGGGCATGTCCTGGACAAGGTTGACAACCAAGGCTGATAAGCTATCACTCAGGTGACGGGCTGTCACGCCTAGTTGTCAGGTAATGCAAAATGTGGAATAATTCTAGATAAGGGTGACAATAATGTTGATGAGCCGTCACCCAAGTGACGGGCTGTCATGTCTCATCGTCAAGTAAAGCAAAATTGTGAAACATTTTGGATAAGGGTAACGACATAGTTAACGAGTCGTCACCCATATGACAGGCCATCAAGCAAAGTCATCACCTAAAGCAAAATTGTTTGACATTCTGACTAAGAGTGATGATGTGTGTGACAAGCTATTAATTAATTGATAAGTCGTCACTTAATTTTGGGCCTAGGTAAGTGATTTTGACCCGATCCAAACCCGTAACCCTTGACTTTTCAAATACCAGATGATTATTTACCCTACTTCTATGTTTGGTATATTTTCCCTCATTATTAGTCTTTATTAATATTAATTAGCTTTTATTGGAGATTTTTTTTCTTTTTAGATAAAATTAGAAAACAAAAATAGCGACTACAAAAGTGCAATCGTCTATCATTGCCCGTCCTCCTCTCCTTTTCAATTTCTAATTCTCATATTTTTCCCTTCATCTCCTTACGAGTGGAACAAGTGTTACAATTTTATTTTTTTCTTTTGACAAACTTGTTGAACTAACAAAAAGCATCTATCATTCTCTGAGGAAGTTTAAAACCCATAATTTAGAGTGTGCTACCAAGTCATCAAAAAGGTATGTTCCATCAACCCTCATCTTTTTACTAATTTAAGGTAGTGAAAATCAAGTGAAAGTTAGAGAATGAAAAGAATACAAGGGTTCATGAATTAATTTGAGCAATACAAAGTTTAATGGGTTACCCAAACCAACAAAAGTTTGTATTAATTCAAAGTTTTAATGAACACACTTCTCACAAAGTTTTGAAATTCATGTTTTATGGTAATATATTGAAGTCATAATTGCATGAAAAGAAAAATTGCACCTATGTGTTCAAAGCTTCATCACATCAAATGGGTACATTATCTTGTTGAAACTGAAAATTAGGGTTACAAGTTTGAAATTGGACAACAAGGTTTGTAATTCCAGCCTTAGAATTGAAAAGAATGGCTTTGTGAAAATGAATTATGATGCCAACGAAGTTGATAAGTCATCAAGCAAAGTAAAAAAGGACTTAGGATTCTATTGTAAGTTGATGACCTAGTTGATATGACATCACATAAGTGACGAATAATCAATCCAAGTTGTCACATGAGCTAAAAAACCATTACATTTTGTCTAGAACTGACGATATGGCTGACGAGCCATCACATAAGTAACAACTTATCAAACATTGTCGTTACATGATCTAAAAAGCCATTACATTCTATCTAGAGTTGACGACATGGCTGACAAGCCGTCACCTAAGTGACGACTTATCAAATAAAGTCATCACTTGTTGCTCTAAAATGAGTCATTCTGCCTGAGGTTGATGACTTGGCTAATAAGCCATCACATAAGTGATGACTTATCAGGCCAAGTCATCACACACATGTTACTGAAAGTGATTCACTTATGTGTGCTTAGTCATTCTTATGTATTAAATAGTTCTTTTCCCATAATGTAGAATCAATCATGCCACCTGAAGAGAAGTCAAAGAAATCTACCAAGAAGGTAATGAAAGAAAACTTGACCCGGAGACTCTTCAACAAGTCTGAAAGTGAGTAAGAAGAGCCACAGCTTTAAAGACGTACAAGGCAAAGTCTCAGGATAACTAAAACTCTTCCTCAACCTGAAGAGAAGGTGATTGAGGAAGTAAACTTTGAAGAAGAAGACTCCACTCCATCTGAACATCCTCCTTTGGAGCAGGTAAATTATGAGCAACATTCATCAGAACATCCTTCTTCCGAGCAACCAACTGAGGAAGATTCTCATACAAGGGGGATGTAATAAAATGCAAGAATCTAGGCATCCGAGATAGTGTGAGATGGCAGGTTTTTGGAGAAAAAAAGATCTATCATAATGGGTTGATGTCAACAAAAAAAATGAGTCTTAAAAGGCCTATATGTGAAGAGATGAAGATCATCACTTTCAGATTGAATAGGTACCCACAGATGGAGAGGGCATTCAAAGAATACAACTTAGCGTGGACAACAAAAGGAGGTGACTCATTCTACCCAACCTCAATAAGGGAGTTTTATGCTAACTATCAAGCGACATTAGACAACATGTGTAAGAAGACGGAGAAAGCTACAGACATAATGAATATGGATAATATACCAGTGAAGGGTGTGATGGTAAATATATCTGATAGAATTATCAATCAATTCCTGTATGGGTTTAACTTTATTCCCCCAGTCACTTCGCAGGAGTTTTACCATAGGATGGCAAATAGGTCAAGTCAACACCCTTGGTTAGCAAAAGTGATAGCTAATGGAGAGCCCGAGTGGATACATAATCTAAGTTAAAGAATTTTTAAAGCATCCTTGACCCATGAAGAAAGGTTTTAGTGGAGAATAGTGAGGTCCATACTGATGCCAATAGCAGAAGACAACATCATAGGTGAGGATAGAGCAGTTCTAATGGCAAGCTTAATGTACAACTTTCCCTTGAACTTTGGGAAATTATTGCTGATGAGACAAAGATTCAGGAAAAAAGACCCGACACTACATACCCATTTCCTTATTTGGTTATGAGGTTGTGTGAGGCAGCTCATGTGCCAAAAGATTTCAGGCTTAGATCAGGAGGTCACTACCAAAAAAATCACAACCCTATGAAGTTCGATGAGAATCAGCCCATTCTAGTTTTAGGAAAAAAGTAGCGGTAGAGAGTGATATGATCATGTTTGAAGGAGTTCAAATAGATGCTACTGCAATTGGATCCACACAGAATACACAGGTGTCAGTTCCTGAATTTGTACAAGCAACCTCTTCTATAGGGATTGCTTTAGTTCCTACAAGTGAAGAAAACCCTATAGTTGTTGTACCAATATCAGAGTATGCACTTATGCTACATAATTTTAGAAAGATGGTAAATTAAAGGAAGAGGTTTGAGGCTCAGTTAAAGCTTTTTGCAAACCAATTTGAGTTAGTTGTTGATAAGAGAATACAAGCAGCCATTAAACCTTTCCTAACTCTATATGGATGCATTGATGACATAGAGAGTAGAGTAAATGAAAGGTTGATAGAGATGTTGGTCCCTAACCTTACATTTTTCTAGGCAGTCTTGGACAAGGCTAAAGTTGATATTGTTGCATTATAGGGAAATCAGATTATGATATCTTCAGATCCTGTAGCTGAAGAATCAGAAGACAAAAAACCTTTAATTGACCTTACTGGGAAACCAGTGGATAAGAAGAAAAAAAAGGCAAACAAAAAGGACAGGGGCAAATAAAAAAAACTGATAGTGATAAAGAAAGGAAAGCTGAGAAAAGAGCAAAGAAGAAGGCAGAAAAGAAAAAGCTGAAAAAAACCTAAAAAGAATTGAAGGTGAAGGGTGAGCCACTAGAGGAAGCATTGAGAGATAAATTTGTGGGAGCTTCATCTAATAGACCCCTAGTGACTGTTGGTGAGTTTTTCACTTTGCCAACCACTGTGGTAGATGTGTCACCATAGCCTGATGCTACTGATGTGATTGTTCCCATTGATGATGTAGTAGCAGAGTCAGTGTTTTATGATTCACGTTCTTAGAGCACTGAAAGTATCTCCTGTTCCTTGTTGTCCTATTTTAGTATTTTGCATTAATGACAATCATGTTTTTTTATAGGAGTGGGGGTACTTTCAATCTCAAGAGTATATTGTCTATGTTCTATACCCTTGAGTATCACTTAGAGAACCGACATATCTATTTTTAGTTGTTTGTTGGTATCTGTGTACTGTGTATGCATGAAGAGTAATAAGTAACTGAGTAGCAAGTAATGAGAAGTGTTTAAATTGTGACTTCAGAAAATGATGTACCCACCAAAATATTTTGATTATGAGTTTGATTGCTAGGAGCATGAGAACCATTTCTTGTCTAGGAAAGTATGAAACATTTCCTACTTGAGCTTGAGTACCTATTGAGTATTTGGTGAGGTCCGCACAATTCTATTCCATGAAAGAGTGAGGTTTTGCTTTTAATATGTTCTTATTGTATGCATGCATCTAGAACTTGCCTAAAGCATTCTGTTAGTGTCTCAAATAGTTGGCTGAGCAGTGATAGTTGGCTGAGAAGTGATCACAGGACATCTTTCATTAGTGAACCATTCAGACAAGATAAGAAACCCTTAGGTTCATAATTTTATTCCCTTTTGATCCTTTTTTGAGCAAACATAATATCTTCTTTGTTTTTACAAGAACTGTTCTAGCCAATTCTCTCTTTGATCACGCTGCACTTTAACTTAGGCAAATCACCTAAGTTAAGGGTCACTATATTAGAAGAGTTAATGATTGGAAGGTGAAAAATATGTTGTGAAGGTTGGTATAAATATTGGGGAAGTATGCAAAAACAAAAAAGAAAAAAAAGGTGTAGATATATTTGCTAAGTGAATAAATAGTGCTGGGTGGGATTGCTAAAAATGACATGAAAGTTAGTTGGAAGTTTAATACGAAGAAGTATGTGATTGTATCTAAGTTGTATAAGTGAACTAAGAGAGGTTAAGTTACCAATCCTAAATTGAACTCCCCAACACCCAAACTTTAATTACAAGCTGAGAAAGCCCTATAGTGATCTCAATCTGACTACTAGATGAACAGAGTAGAATGGTAAAGGTAAGCTTATGGCATTGTACGTGTACAATTAGAACTTTGGTTCTGAGAGTGAGAGCTCTAATGTATGGTTCCTGTGAATACAATGAAATATGTGGAGTTGGGAACTTCTTTCTTCTGTGTGAGGGCATATGAATAGTTCCAAAACTTACTAAGTATTTGATTGAATACTCTAAGTTTAAGCAGTGTTTATGTTTTTGAAATATGAAGATGGTATGGAATATTGATGTGCTTGGAAGGAAAAGATAATATTTTCTTTCTTAGGGGTGCAAAATGAAGGAAGCAAATACTACTGGTTACATTGTTGTTGTGATTGTATGCATAAGATTGTATTAGTTTTTTTAGGACAAGTAAGTATTTTAAGTTAAGGGTGTTGATGTGCTAGCCTTGTGGTAGCACATTTAAGGATTTTAACTTGGAATAATTATAAGTTCTTAAGTAACTATTTTCATTTTTTATTATATTTCATGTGATATTGCAGGGAAGTCGAGATGCATGAAACCCTTTGATTACTAAGTTAAGAAGGAAGAGTTTTTGGTGAAGGAGATTAAGAAATTGAGTTTTCAAGATTTCAAGAGATGATTTTTCTAATAAGTCTTCAAACATCTGACGGGTCATCACAGGTGGTGGTCAACTATTGGCAGAATGTAAAAGTTAAAGAAGACAAGTTGACGACTTGTCTGATGAGTCATAAACTTATTGACGGGCCGTCAGAAGAAGTCATCAGCCATGGGCAACAAATAAAAATTTGGAAGAGTGGTTGACAACTTGGTCTGATAAGTCTTCAACTATTTGCTAAGCCATCAGAATGGGTCATCAGGTTTGATGCGCATAATCTGTGTAAGACCCCAAAACGTTCGCTCATAGTCTGAGCCTTAGAGCATGTCAAGTGAAGTGTAATTCTGGCCCTAAAAGATTGATAAGAGACTTCCCAAGTGATTAGTATTTAAACCATATAGAATTTTCTTTAATCTAACTTTTTTAGGTATATAATTGAATTATCTTTCCAACGATACTAATTTCTTCCAAATCCAGCATCGGGGTAAAAAGTTATGACTATTTTACTGAGAGTTGTCGAAACTGCCTAGGTATGATGGATGATCCAACGGACCGTCGAGTCTGCGATGGACTGTTGCTTGGACCATTATTACCAAGGAAGAAACTCCTTTTCCTATCCCAAGTGTGATGGCTAGGATAATAGACCGTCAAGGCTGCGATGGACCATCAAGGCTGCGACGGACAGTCGCTGAGACCATCACCACTAAGGAAGTGTGGTCTCATTCTGGCCATCGTGCGATCGAAGATTCGACAGACTGTCGGACCTATGATGTACCATCGATCCAACCATCGCATCGAGGCAGTATGTTCCTTTTCTGGTCATCATGCGATGGATGACCTAGTGGACTGTCGAACTTGCGATGGACCATCATTCCAACCATCGCAGACCTCGTTCAATATCTTTAGCTCATTTTTAAAAGGGATTTTTGGTCTTTCCACTCTTTTATCAACCAAATATATTTTAAACGAAGAAACTGGCTTCATTCATCATCCAAAACACAAAATATCTAGTGTTTCTCTCTCAAGATCAAATCTAAAACTCTTCTCCAAGAAATCCAAGAACTCACCATGGATTCTACAAATTGAGTTGAGATTTAAGTTCCCCTAGTTCAATGGTTGCAAGAACCCTTTCTCAAGAGTAATAAGAAGAGTTTAAAGCAACCTTGTTCATCCAATTTCATAGTCTAAGGTATGTGGGGTTTTGAACAAGGGTAATCCTTTCATCCTTGTTCCCAAAAGATTATTTAAACTATGACTTTCTGCAATCTATGAGATTTTTCATGAATTTGAATTAGGGTTTTTCACCCATTATTATTGATTGCAATATTTTGATGTTTCCCATGAATTGAGAGTCTAATGGCATTATTTTCACATGTTTTCTTGAGAAATTACAGATGGGCCTATACCCCATAATTTAAATCCTTGAGAAGTTAATAGATGAAATATTTGAGATATTAAAGTATATGAGTATGTTGAGATTCTGAGACAAATTGCTGAAATTTCCAGATTTCTACATGAGTTATGAATCTATATGCTATCTATTATGCTTTTGATGAGTTTTAACTTGAGAATGAATTATGGGTTATTGAGGCCGTGTTTACGGTGCATGATGAAAAGACTAATCTAGTGATATAGATTGATAATAAAGGTCTATTTAATTCAACTCAATGCATATCTCATTTTTCTTATCCACATAAATTGATTAATTTTGAGGAAAAAGAGAATGAAAAGGTGACAAACACAAAATCAATATCATTTGATAATTATTCTTCAATTTCTTTTCTTCATTATGATTTTGTGGATTTTGTTGTTGGAGATTTTCAAGAAAATGTTTGGAATGACCTTTGTGAAAAATATAAAATTGAGCTAAGGATCATCATAGATGGTTATTTGCCCACTCAAGATAGGTCTAACAAAAAGTGTGTGGATAAAAAAAAAAGAAAGTATTTTATGATTGTATAAACCAAATGAGATTCAAGAGGAACCAAAATAATCAAAAATAAAATTTTGATTCAGAATTGGGGATAGAGTTCACAAGCTCCCGCAAAAAAATTCTATCTACATATATTTGTATTTTAGTATATCTTAAATATACATATCGCCTAATTTTCTTTCATTTGTAGCATACTTGACATTTACAATTTTATGAACTCTTATTCTATAAGGACCCATGATTTCAATATTCTGAGATTATTGAGAAATGTTTTAACCTAATGGTCATGGAGAAATCCACTTCACTACATAAGATTATTGAGAAATGTTTTAACCTAATGGTCATTGGGTTCTTATTGAACCATGAGATTATTCTAAAGTGGATTTTCATGAGATGAGCGAGATAATCTAAGGGGAGTAGTATTTAGCATTGAGTTGGGTAAGTTACTACGGTTTCTTACCCCAGAACTACGTGTCACCATAGGTTGGGCCTGAGTCTGAGATGATTTTTGGGCCTAAGGTTGAGATATTGGGCCTGAGGCCGAGATAAGTGATCACTGAATTGAGGTTATACTCCATGGCAAGAGTATGATGCTCTTCCCCAACGTGGGGTCTCTTTCTTAGGAGGACAAAATGTTGGACTCCATATAGCTCACATGGTTTATGTCGGTTAAGAGAACTTCCCTTGATACAAGTTATTTTCCTAATAGTAAAGTTGCAGATTTTCTCCCTAAGACTAAAGTTTTTTCCCTTGATATATGTATTTTCTCTAAAACTTGAGATAAGTTATTTCCCTAAACCAGAGTATCTTTCCATTGAGATAGAATGATTTCCCTAAAGCTTGAAATGGGATATTTTCCTAAAGTGAATGAAATGCCTTTAAGTATGTTTCAAAGTTATATGATTCTAAATTCCAAGTACTTGAGTTCAAAAGAGTTATGAGTTCTTGAGCATTAAAGAAGTTTACTCTCCATGAGACATAAAAATTAGTTGAAAGTATTGTTTAAAGTTTCCTTTAGCCTATGGGTAATAAGAATAAGAGGAGAGCACAGATTTTAAAGACAAAGTGTAATGACTCACGAGATTTGTGTTACATGCTTCATTCTACAAGATTTATGAGCTTTAGATTTTAGACTTATTCAAGCCATGTGAGTCATTCCTATTTGGATGCATGATTTGATTAAAGAATATTGATATTGTTTTATGTAAATGCATACACCCTCCATACTCAGTACATTCTCAAGTGCTGATCCACATATACGTCTATGTGCTACATTGTCTTTTAATGTAGGTTCAGTTGCTCAGTCCCAGTCTCATCAGTGATTCTTGAGTACCTTCGTATACATTTCCACAGTGGTGAGTCCTCATAGTTCGAGGACTTATCTTCAGACATTTTAGTATTCGAGTGATTATGTTATTACTTTTAGTTCATTTTGAGTCAGTTGGGGACCTGTCCCAATGACTCTCGAGCTCATAGAGTAGTAGAGGCTTTGTCAGACTAGTTATCAGATTGTGGTTGTGTTGAGATTTCCAGTATTGCGGTCGTTTGGACTGAGTATTATCTTCGTATTTTCTTTCATTTGATATGGAAGTGCCAGTGTTTTGTATATTTCTTCTTGAATGGGTTATTATGACAAGTGATAGGCTCAAAGGGTTAGCTTAGGGAAATTTTTATCCCTAAGCACCGTGTGACATCCCGGGAGATGATTTTGGGTCGTTACAATCTGGAATTTGAATTTCAAATGCTGAAGACTAGGAGTATAAATGGAAAATTATTAGGTTTTCATTGGCATCTTAAATTTATGAAAAACGGTAGTTTTTTGATATTTTTATTTGAATTTTTTATTTTGGGTTTTTTTGGTGATTATTATTTTAGTTTTGGGATCCTTGTTTGGATTAGAAGGAAGAACAATCGTCGATTCTTATCATTTGTAAATTAATATCTTTTGAATGTTGAATCTAATACCTATTGTCTTCTTCTATATTATGAGGAACTAACTTTCATTAACTGAGTTGTGGGATCTATGAGATTTTCCTGATAATGTCGTTAGTTGATTAAGATTTAAAGGACTGTAGGAGCGTCTTGATAATTCTTCTCTAATGTATGTTATCTGTTGGTTGCAAAAAAATAGGTGGTACCTTATGATTGGTTTGATTGAACTAAGAAATCAATTTAAAAGGAAGTAAATTATCAATGAGTATTTGGAATCATTCAAGTTCCATATAATGACTCACGCTTTAACAAGGTTAGCCAACTCGAGATGAAATCATGTTATGCAGATATATTCCCTAAGTTTGGGAAAATTAAGTAGTCTAATATCTAAATAGATCGAAAGACATTTAAATAGATCTTCGATAATGATAATCTATTGTTCCTACATGTCATGAGAATCTTAAGCTATAACAATTGCATGTTAGGTGTCAATACTCATAGCGAATACAACTCAGGTTTTTCCATATCATAATTTGAAATATTGAAATCTCTGTTGTTAGTTACTAAAACAAAGTGAGTAGTAAAAATTGTTTGAACTACAAAAACTCCCCCATTATATCTGGAAACCTTTGATCAATAGTTTATTAATAGTCATATAACTTTGTTAACACAGTATTCCCTGTGGCATTTGACCCCAACCTAGTTGGGTTCTATATTTCACGATGACCGCTTAAACTTTCATAAGAAAGTTGTAATTAGGGTGTATCACCAAATTCATATAAAAATTCTATTTAGGTTTTTTTAAGATCAAATTTTTCACTTCTTGTCCTTCAGGTCAGGAATGACATTTTCCCCTCTTGGTATAACAAATTCCAAATGTAGAGAGTTTGTCCCTAATCTCCAAAATTCTTCATTTGATAGATTATTATGATTTCCATGTCATCAACCAAGCATAACATCGAAAATGAAAGTATTTTATGTTATATAAACTGTTACATGTACTTTTTTCTAAATTTTCTAAGGTTTTTTCTATACATATTAACTTTTCTTTTAGATCTTCCATTATTTTTCTAATATGGTTTCTATAATTAACTTCGTTATTTAGATTATCTTGGTTTTCTCTAGTTTTTCTAATATATTCTAACATCCACAATCTTGGTCTGAATAATATCCTTCTGGGTAAATGTCTTCGTATATTTGTGCTGTGGCATTTATCATTTCTATTTCGTAGTTTATTACTTCTTCTAATATCATTTTCTTAATATCTATTATTTCTATATCCTTAAGTATATATAAGACTAAAATTCTAAGGTAGTCTAAATGGTCTATTTTTTAAAATTGATATTTTATAGCTATTTGTCTTAGACTTAGTAGTTTTTGCATATTTTTATTAAGAGATTTTATATATTTTTTATTTTCCATGTATTTGTCTATATTTATTTTTATCTGTTTTTCTAGTAACTGTATTTTTTGTGTATCTTTAAAAATCCTACGTAGTTTTAACATAATAAATATTTATAAGAGTAGTTAGGTATGTGTGGTATATAATTTATTCTATCCGTATAATTTTTTCCATATGTTTTTTCTAATATAATTTTCTTTATATCTGCAACATGTATATCTCTAAGTACATAAAAATAAGTATCTTAAATTTATCTACCATGACATCAGGTATATTATCATTCATTATCATTAAATTGCTTTTTCAAAATATTCCCTTCAACCATATACATAATAAAATATAGTCATCTCAGATTACTATATACTAGATTATTCTTAAATAACATGTTCTTCGGTCACTATTAGCATGGTAATTCGGATACATTTCCCTTAAACAGCGCCTCGACTTTGGTTACTCCCCGCCACGTCTTCTTGCCTCATTGGTTTCACCTTTAGGATGGCATAGTTCCTTGGGATTTTTCTCCGTTTCCACTTTGCTAATAAACTTCTTAACATATTATTTTTCGAATAATTCTACTATAAAGTAACTAATATGAATTTATTTTATCATATCATGATTGTCGGGAATTATGAATTTAGCTATTCATAATCGTAAATAGATATACCTGTTCCGGTAGCTTTGATATTTCTGAGGTTTGTTGTTCCATAGTTTTTTCCATTGCGGTGTATATATTTAATTAACTGGGCTAAATATTTTTGAACGGAATGGAGAGAGTATTTTTTTTTTTGAATGTTCGAAGGCCTGCCTTTGCAATGCCTTCTGAGCTTTTATTTATAGAGAATGATACATATTTGTGTACATTTGTGTACACGTTTTTCTTATTTCTACAAGAAGTTAAAAAAGCCTTAATGGCTAAAAACAAAGAAAAGTCTAAAAAGTCTTCTACCCTATATGCCTACCTAACCCTATAAAGTCAATAATTCAGATTTTACATTAAATGCTACATTAAATGCTACCAATTCTAATAACTACTCATCTTATCTTTTACGTAAAAAGATTAAAGATTTATACAAATATGTCAAATATCTTGTCTTCCGTTTGTCGTATCTGTTGTATCTCCATTATTGTTCTGGTCTTATCTTTCCAGCTGTCGTTCTTATCTTCTTTTTATTCTAGCTGCACTGCTGGGACGTCATTATCCCCTCCATTACATTTTGAACATCTGTAGTCTGGATATTTGTGTCCAATAGTTTTGCAATATCTGGTCAATAATTCCTCTGAAATAAATTTTTCTTTAATAGCTCTGGCGATAGGTTCTGTCTCTGGTTTAAGCAACGTCATAATCCATTGCCTAATAGTTTCCATATCTATTTCCCGTAGCTCTTTTGAATTTGAATATATCAATACATGGTTTCTTGAATAATAACTCCATATAGGATTTTGATTACAATATGTATTTGCTAGTTCTTGTAAAATCGTAGATAGTCCGATAACTCTTTTATTCGCATAAAATTTTGGTATCTCGATTCTGGGTATCTCTGGCTGTGTACCAATATCTTGCGGTATAATCATATCTCTTGTCATTCCTATTTTTACAACTTGTATAGGTTTCTTAACTTCGTCAAATAATATCTCTGCTGGTGCCGTGTAGATTTTTATAAAAAATAAAGTACCTTTGGTTATTCTTTTGAATGTGGTAAATGCTTCATATATCTCGGGTATAGTGGATATCTCTGTTCCATCTGTGGTATATACGGTACTAAGTAATCCATATTCGTAGCAAGTTTTAACTAGGCTTGGTTTAGTTTTTGGTAAGGCAATTATCTTGTTGTATCCGGTTAATTTCTGGGTTATATAGTTCGTATCTGGTTCTTGGATATTTGTAGCTTTTGGGTTGCTATTTAAGAAAGTTTGTACGTTGTAGATATTTTCTATATATGTGTGGGCTGTGTAGTTATATGTCTTTTTGTCTTGGTTTAGGCTTTCTCGATATGTGGTAACTTGTGGGGGTGTAAACATAGGATCTTTTGGTATATTTGGTGTATATGGCTTGTCAAATAGCTTATTTAAGTTCATATTTTTTCTAACTCCTTTGCTTGTACCTGCAGAAGTAGATTGATAAGCGTTATGGGTTTTATGGAGTATCCCAACATCTCCTTCTAGCTCTGGAATTTTATTGTCTTCCGATCGACATAGCTCTGCACATTGCTGAGTTAGCTGATTCATAGCTATAGACTTCAGATTATCTTCACTAGTCTTTAGCTTTAGCTTTTCTATCTCAGTACCCATACTGTTTACTTTCAATGAAAGCATAGTCAGGGCGTTGAGTATTTTTTCATGTATATTTTCTTCTATCATTTCAGTTTGCGTAGCTTTGTCTTGATATGTAATCTGCAATAACATTTTTGTTAGTACTGATTACTTCTATTACAAATGTAAAATTTAATATATTTAAAACTAGTCTCCGAATCTCTTTTGTTGTAACTGAATTTTGTATTTTCTTTGTTAGCCACCAGCGTACCTGTGTATTATCTGTCCGCACAATAAATTTGTTATATACAATATATGGCTCAAATGCTAATAAACATTTATATAATGAACATAATTCTTTCCTATTTATTTCCCATTTTATTTCTGTTTCGTTGAACGTACCTGAGTAGTATCTACAATGATGTTCTATTTTTTCTGCTTCATATCTATATTTAAGTACTCCTCCGTAACTATATTCACTGGCATCTGCTTCTACTATGTATGTAAATTTTCTATTTTCATCCGGAAATTGTAATTTTGGTAAATCCTTGCAAAGTAATTTTATTTTTTTGAACTTGTTTTTTATCTTCTTCATTATAATTATATTCTATATCCTTTTTTAATTTTTTCTGTAGTGGTTTTAGGTTTTCTGCTAATTTTGGAATATATTCTCTTACTTGGTTTACTAATCCTAAAAATGATTGTAATTTCTTTTTTGTATCTAATTCTTCTTTCGAATTTATTATTTTTTGTACTATATGTTGTTGCATTTTTACTCCACTTTTATCTATTTGTATTCCTAAAAATTCTATCTGATTTTTCATAATTTCGGCTTTCTTTTCACTTAGACTTATTCCTGAATTTTCTATTATATCTGTAAATTGTTCTAATAATTTTATATGTTCTTCTTTAGTCTTTGTATATAATAATATATCATCTATGTATACTATGCAATTAGGTAATTGTTTAAAATAATTATCCATAAAATGTTGATATCTACCTGGTGCATTTTTATATCCAAATGGTAATACATTCCATTCGTAAAATCCTTGTGGTACCGTAAATGCGGTTAATTCTTTAGATTCTTCTTCTAACTTTAGATGGTAAAATCCTGATTTACAATCAAATTTACTAAAATAATTATATCCTTGGATTTGTCTTATTTTTAATATCTTATTTGGTATTGGATAATTATATGTTATAGTTTTTGCATTTAAATTTCTATAATCAATAACCATTCTACTTTTTCCTCTTTTTTGTTCACTATGTTTATTTACTATAAATGCTGGACTATTATGTTTGCTATTACTTTTTTGTATATATTGTTTTTCTAATAATTCATCTATATGCATTTTAAATTCTTTTAAATCGTCAAAATTATATGTTAATGGTTTTTGGGTTATTATACTGTTTTTATCTATTAATTCAATTTTTATGGTAGTTTTATGTTTTTCCCATCCTTTTAATGGATCTTCACTATATAATTGTTCTAGTTTTTTCTTAACTATTTCTATCTTATTTATTGAAAATATAGTTATTTCTGTTTTATTTATCGAGAATACTACTAATTCTATTGTATCTTCAGCGTTTTTTATATTTTCTAACTTTTGTGTAATTTTTTCACTTCCTTTTATCCAATCAGTTTTCTTTCTTATTTTATTATTAACTCTTTTTGCTCTTACTTTTTGTTTACATGGTGTTGTGAACCACCAATCGTTTCTAGTTATTATATGTGGGTATAGTTTATCTAAAAATGGCATTCCTAAAAGTATATCTTTTGATGTTAGTTCATAATTATAAATTTCTTCTATTGTCAATATCTTATCCCATATTTGTGCTTTTACATTCCTAGCTTTATAAGTAATTAAGCTTCCTTCATTATTAAATCCTTTAACTACTATTGGTATTTTTAATTTATCCCATTTACTTTCTGGTAAGCAATTATATCTACATAAATTAGCTTCTGCTCCTGTATCTATCATAGGCGTATAATATCTACTGTAATATCCTTCCACTACTATCTTCATTAATACATATATTTTCATTTTATGTTAAGGCTCTTCTTAAGAGTAATCTTTCCTTATTATATGTTATGGCTAATTGTGTATGTTCTATATTATATGGTTTTACTTGTTCTAACCATTTTATTCCTAATATTATATCTGCTTTTTGTATTTCTTCTTTTACCTCAAATTCTATTTTTATTTTTCTAATTCCTCCTATTATTATTTCTTTTTCTGCTATATCTTTATTATTTATTAAACTTCTCGGTAGATCTGGGCATATATCATTATTAGTTTTTATTTCTTCATTTTTTACTAGATATTTTGCTATATAATTTTCTTCTTGTCCTGTGTTTAATAGTATTAAATGTTCTTTTTCATTTATTTTTCCTGTTATGTAATATTGGTTTAAATTACTTATTGAATTTGTTTCATAACTCATTCTTTTTGATGAGCTCGATGACTCCGATTTTTCATTAGCTATTCTTTTCGTTGTACTTATTCTATCATTTACTATTTCTAAATTTTCTTCTATATCTATGTCTCTATAGCTATAGTCATTATAATCTATTGTTTTTACAATTTGCTCAAATGGGCTATCTATTTGTATTTTATTAATCTTATTTTTCCCTGTTATTTTATGTTTTGTTGTTAATACATATAAATTTTTACATCTTGCTGTAAATATTTTACTTCCTGGGGTTAATTCTATTCCTGATATCTTCCAATATAATACTAATGATTTATCTATATTTCTATCTGTTACTGCTACTGAATAATTTGCACTTATTATAAATTTAAATTTTTGGTATATTAAATTTCCTTTTACGGCAGTTATTATGCTTTTTTCTATAGGTTTTATAATTCTACCATCTGCTAAATATAATTCTATTGGTGTATCTATTCCTTCTCTAAAACATGCTTTTATTAATATTTCTGTACCTCCAAGGTGTACGTATTTTATTGGATCTCCTTTACTTTTTATATCATTTATTTCTTTATTAATTATCCTTTTTGTTACTAGTGGTATACTAGCTTTTCCTTTTGCATATCTACAGTCTATTACATGTTCTTTTTGGCATACTACATAATATTCATCTTTTTTCCTAGTAAAAAGATTTTTTATTGTTGGTATTTTAAATATTTTTTCTACACTTAAATCTAACTCTTTTCCTTTTATTTCATCAAATATATTACTGTCAAATATTATCTTTTGTTCTGTTCCTTCATCATTTAAATATTCTTCCTTTGTTATTATTTTTATATCTTCTTCAGTCATTTGATTCCTCTATCTCACTATCTATTTCAGTATCTGTGTCATTTTCTGAAATTTCATATATACTATCTTCACTTTCTAGTTCATAATCTATATAATCTATTTGCATATATTCTGTATTTTCTATTTTTATTTCGGATATTTGTTTATTTTTTGGATTTTTAGGTAATTTACAATCTCTAGCTAAATGTCCTAACTTTCCACAATTATAACAAGTACATTCTTTTATAGATTTTTTCTTTCTATATGGTCTTTTATTTTTGTAATTTTTTACATAATATCTTTTTCTTGGTTTCTTATATTTATATTTTGATTTTTTATATTTCTTATATTTCTTATGTCTTTTTCTTTTCTTATAATATCTTTCTTCGCATCCAAATTGAGGTGCTATTTTATTTTTGCAACATGCTAAATTTCTTATTAATGTTTTTTCCATTTTTAATTCTTCTCTATATTTTTCACATAGCTTTCTATACCATTGTTGTAAAAATTTTATTCTAGCTCCTAATGTATCTACTATTTTTGCTTCTTCCCAACTTTTTATTATTTTTGAACTAAATGGTTCGGGTAATTTATTAAAATATAATTTTCCTATTTCTTTACTTTCTTCTATACCATATGCTCCTTTATAATAATATTCTTTAAATGCGCAAGTATATTCATCTATATAACACATATTACATATTGTTAATTTTATCATTAAATTCCTATTTGTATCTTTTTCTTCATCTTGTTCTTCTTCTAATGTTGTCATACTACCAAATTCATCTTTTATAGCTGTTTCATATTTTTTCAATAATTCTATAGGTGTTAATTTAGTTGTTGTTGATGCTGCTCCTTCCATAGGTTTATTAGCTCTTAATACTTTCTTACTATTTTCAGTTAAATTTGTAAACCATAATTTTACTGATCCTATTAGTGTTTTTTCTATGTATTCTGGTGCATCTATTATGTTTATATTATTGTCTAATAATTGTTTTGTCATATATCCTACCCATAATTGTATTTTTTTTTCTGTATCTATTACACAGTCTAGATCTAAAAAGTTATAATTTTTATTAACTATTTGTTTTGGTGTCCATTTGTCATATTCTTTATATCTTTTAAATTTATTTTTATAATATATAGGTTTTCTTATTTCTGTTGTTTTGGGTATTAAATTTTCATCTTCTTTTTTGTCAAGAGTATTTATTTCTGTATTATTATTTTCTAAGTTTTCTTGATTAATTCTTTCTTGTTTTTCGTTAATTTCTAAATCTTTTATATTTGTTAATATTTCCGTATATGTTTCACTATCTTCTGAATCATAATTATCCGTTTCTTCTACCTCTATATTATTTATTTCTAATTTTTCTTTAAATTGATTTATCTCATTTATTAATTTTTGTTCCTTATCTATTTCTTCTTTTTCTTTTTGTCTTTGTTCGTATAAATCTTTTAACATTTGTAATTCTTTTTCTAGTTCAGCAATTCTACTATTTTTAGTTTCTTCTATTTTTCGTATTTCTTCCGTAGATTGTTGTTTAATTTTTTCTATTTCCTTTTTTCTATCTATCTCTTCATTTTCTTTTTCTATTCTTACCATTGCTGTTAATTTATCTTCTAATTTTAATTATTCTTTTTCTAACATTAAATATAAATGTTCTCCTATTTTTTTGTATCTTCTTCCTAAATTGGAAAATACTATTTTTATTTTTGATCCTTCGTGATTTTCATATATTTTTTCATCTATTATAAATTCTTCTTTATTCATTTTATTGTAAATAGTTCATGTTGATATATATATTCTAAACTATCTATTTGGGATTCTAATTTTGATATTTCATCTTTTTGTATATTTATTGAGTTTTTACTAACTCCGGCAAATATATTATAATGTAATCTTTCTTTTCTTATTTTTAATTCTTTACGTTTTTCAGATATAAACTGTTTTAATTCTTTGTATTTTTGTTCTTTATTCATTTGAATTGTGTTTATAATATTTTGGTGGATATCTAAATCTAATTTTATCATAATTAGGTGGTATATGTCTCATTCTTCTAGATTTTAAATGGATTATTAATTTTGCTTCAATACTAGATATTAATGTAATTAAATAGGCTAATCTTTGTGGATTTTCTTTTGTTTTATTTAGACTTATATATTCTGAATAATTACTAACTAACGATTCTTTAATTTTTCTAAAAGCTTCTCTATTTTTAAATGGTCTTCTCATAATTAATTTAAGAAATTACTAAATCTAACTTAACTAATTTAACTAATTCCAACATAGCTATTTTAACTAACTCTAACACGTATATCACTTCCATATCTTTTGAATTACGGATAGCTCTGATACCATTTGTAGGGGGGTGCGGATAACTAAGCTGATAAATAGATTTATAAATAGATTTATTATAGCTGATGAATCTATTTTTTGTGCGTGGTTATTTCTTAGATTTTGTTTTAATAAGTTATTCTTTTTGTGAGATGTATTCATTAATTTTTAGTTTATTATTTTATCCTGTAGTAACTGTTGAGTTACAAATTGCTGTGTAATAACTTATTCTTTCTGTACTGTAGTGTATATCTAATTCTAGATTTTCTATGTCATTTATTATTTTGTGTTGTTCTTCTCGTAATGAGTATTTTATGTTATATAAACTATTACATGTACTTTTTTCTAAATTTTCTAAGGTTTTTTCTATCCATATTAACTTTTCTTTTAGATCTTCCATTATTTTTCTAATATGGTTTCTATAATTAACTTCGTTATTTAGATTATCTTGGTTTTCTCTAGTTTTTCTAATATATTCTAACATCCACAATCTTGGTCTGAATAATATCCTTCTGGGTAAATGTCTTCGTATATTTGTGCTGTGGCATTTATCATTTCTATTTCGTAGTTTATTACTTCTTCTAATATCATTTTCTTAATATCTATTATTTCTATATCCTTAAGTATATATAAGACTAAAATTCTAAGGTAGTCTAAATGGGCTATTTTTTAAAATTGATATTTTATAGCTATTTGTCTTAGACTTAGTAGTTTTTGCATATTTTTATTAAGAGATTTTATATATTTTTTATTTTCCATGTATTTGTCTATATTTATTTTTATCTGTTTTTCTAGTAACTGTATTTTTTGTGTATCTTTAAAAATCCTACGTAGTTTTAACATAATAAATATTTATAAGAGTAGTTAGGTATGTGTGGTATATAATTTATTCTATCCGTATAATTTTTTTCCATATGTTTTTTCTAATATAATTTTCTTTATATCTGCAACATGTATATCTCTAAGTACATACAAAATAAGTATCTTAAATTTATCTACCATGACATCAGGTATATTATCATTCATTATCATAAAATTGCTTTTTCAAAATATTCCCTTCAACCATATACATAATAAAATATTGTCATCTCAGATTACTATATACTAGATTATTCTTAAATAACATGTTCTTCGGTCACTATTAGCATGGTAATTCGGATACGTTTCCCTTAAACAGCGCCTCGACTTTGGTTACTCCCCGCCACGGCTTCTTGCCTCATTGGTTTCACCTTTAGGATGGCATAGTTCCTGGCAACTCTTATATCATTTCTTGAATTTCGGCATCTTGCATTAGGTTTTTGGCTTGGTTGGTTAACAAATTACCATGAATTCTTCAACATCAACGTTGACCAATTAATCATTGGAAACCATCTCATCACAATTATTCATAAACATTTGACATTAAACACCACATGACTCAATTTTTGCATTCAACTCAGTTTCCAATTTTTGGGTGGCCATTTTAATTAGAATTACTAGACATTGCTCAACATGTAGTTTGAGAGATTCATTTGTAGTTAGGAAGATTATATCACATTGTACCTAGTTGACTTCAAGTTGTTGAGCTTGATAGAATAGCCACTCTTGGCTTATTATTTCATGTTTATCAAGTTCTTTTCATGTCGGGACTCAACCAAAGCTTGCAAAAATACCTATAAAAAAGTCAATGTTTTGGACAATCTTATCATCATCTTGTTGGATTAGGTCCCTACATTTTGCTGAGGGTTTCCTATATTTTTTGCTCTTCTCCATTGTGCTTTTTGGCCCCTTCTCAACTTGTTCCCTTTGAGAATCTAAGATTTCTTAATCACAATAATTTTTCTTCTCAATTTGATAAACTTCTTCACTTTGTCAATTTTTATTATGTTTATCACACATTTTTGGCTCAACCACATCATATCTTGAAATCTCTTCTTCAACAACTCTATTTTGAAGATTAGGCAAATCCATGACACTCAAGAGATGGAAATCTTCACATAGTCATCATCTTTTTCACATTCCTTTTCAAATGCTGCCATGGATTGGTGTATGAGATACATATCCTCACCTACTCTATCTCCCGATCAAAGAGAGTTTGAGGCATTTCTTCAATAGCTTTGTGTACAACACATCTATTCTTTTTCAACATCATGATTACTATAAACTCAAAAGAACAACTAGAACTTTCATCAGCATAACAAGGGGAAGAGGCATAATAATTGGGATAATTACTTCATTGCCTATTTCAACCACCACCCAAGTAACAGTCATACTCACTATAGGATTGAGATGGTGGACACACCTTTCTTCAGGAGTGTTCCTACAATCTTTCAAAAATTTGGCTCCATAATACAAACATGGTTCCTCAGTGTAAGACTTGCCAGTACCAAACTCATTTTCATTCCATGATGCAAACAAAAATCTAACACAAGAACAAAAAAAATCATACACATATTCACAAGTTCAATTTAAAGCAAGTAAGATATAATTTTAAACTAACTCAATAGGCCAAATCGTTCCCTAATAACGGTGTTATTTTTTATAACGCTCAATTTAACCAGTTTAGAAGCATATGATCGTGAGAAATATTTTAACCAACTATAGAGTAAAGGTCGATCCCATGGGGAACAATGTGACCAGCAATTACTAAAATAAGGAATAAAAGTATTTCACTCTTATCAAAACAAAGATACGAGTTTTGGGGGAGGGGTTAATATAAAAATGAAACAAGGATAAAACCAATATTAATGTAAATAATTTGATCAATAGCTTTCAAAATGAGGGAAAATAAGAGAATTGACTATGGGGAATAAATTCTATCGATGATCCATTATATTAAGATCAAGTACTCATAATTAATTACTTACTCAATTGCTCCATTGAAATTTTCATCCGGGGTTTTTTCAATGAAATATGGTCCCCAACCCAAGGTCATTTTATCAACTTTTGTCAAATATCTCAAATTGAGTCCGGAAGCCTTAGGACCCAGCCCAAAGTCCCCCTAGCATAAAATCGGCATTTTAGAGATGATGAGAATTTCAGAATTGGAAATGAGTTCATTCACATAAAGTTTATGCCTGAGATCCAATCCTTACCAATGAAGACTTAAAAATAAGAAATTGGCTCTAAAAACTAAATGAACTGCCCGTTAACTGAATTGTTAGCTCCATCAAGTCAGAAATGACTTGGGACTGAAATAGAAAAACTCTAATCGGAGAAAATGTGTGCAAAATATAGAAAATGACCCGGAGGATCATTACAATATCCACTAATAAAGGATTTGGTTCGCAAAAGTAAAGGGTTAGGATGCACTTGAAGGCTCAAGCAGGTGAGGATACTGGGCCCGTAACTCACCTTCGATCTCCCAAGTAGCCTCCTCTACTGGGTGGTGTCTCCACTAAACCTTAAATACTGGAATCTCCCTAGGGCGCAACCACCTGACATCCCTAGCTAATATGAACATCGGCTCCTTGACGATGGTCAATCTCTTATCCAACTGAATCGAGTCCCACTAAAGCACATATGACTAATTTGGAATGTTACACTAAAGCATAAAAACATGGAAAACTAGATGAAAATGAAAAAAATTAGGGGCAAGTCTTACTCATAAGCTACATCTCCAACTATGCAAAGGATCTCAAAAGGTACAATATATCTAGGACTAAGCTTGCCTTTCCTCCCGAACCTCATCACGCACTTCATGGGCGATACTCGAAGGAATACCTAGACTTTAACTCCAAATCTCAAGGAACAAAGTCACCAATCTGAATTAGACTTCTTTCTACTCTGAGCTACCCTCAGTCTATCCCTAATCATCCTGGCTCTATCCAATGACTCTCAAAGCAAGTCAGTACAAAATGGTCTAACCTCAGAGTTCTCAAACCACCTATCGAAGATCGACAATGCCTACCATATAATTCCTCAAATAGTTACTTCTCAATACTTGAGTGGTAACTATTATTATATGCAAACTCCATTAAAGCTAAGTGTTTCTCCCACTAACCTCCCAAATACATAATATGGCTAGGAGCATATCCTCAAGAACCTGAATAGTCTGCTTTGACTTCCCATTTGTTTGAGGGTGAAAAGTAGTGTTAACGTCCACCTGAGTACCCAATTCCTCCTGAAAGGCTCTCCAAAATCTAGAAGTAAAAATGGATCCCCAATCTAAAATGATAGATACAAGCACTCCATTAAGGAAAACTATGTCACAAAACTAGATACGGGATAACCTCTCGGCACTGAAGGACATTAAATGGGAAAAAATATGTTGATTTGGTCAGTTGATCTAACATGACCCAAACATCATCAGATCCATGAGAGGTACAAGGAAAATCACTAACAAAGTCCATGGTGATTTTCACGACCCGAACAAAGGCAGGCATCTCAATCCCATATGGACCGAAGACTACCCTATATACCTAACTAATTAAACATAACATCCACAACGTTAGATAAATTTCAACCATATAACAAGATAGCATACGAATAAGTATAATGATATTTAAATTGTCTATAACCGACAATCGATAAACGGCCGAACAACCTAGCAACATCACCTAAGTTTATAGTACTCCAGCAAAGCCTTCTAACAAAAGAATCAAAAATCAGTCTTGGTCGTGACATGTATTCAACTCTAATAGATGATAATGACAATGATAATGTTAATGATGATGAAACTCTCAACTCTAATCTATGATAAGAACTGATGAAATGTCTACGTCTTCCAAAGTATCGAAGTTGACCACTTCACTACAATGAATCAATGAACTGAGCCGATCCACCTAACTCTGTGTAGAATAATTAGACTTGCCTTCGAACCCTGTATCACATGGGGATACAACGTTTTGAGATGGTTAGTAGTGTGAACACTTACATGAAACTCAAGGATAAGGGGCAAAATAATTCCATAATCAACATTTCAAAATCAGTCAAAATCCAATGCACATAATCATATACAAATACATAAATATACATCATATGTTGTGATAAGGAATAAGGCTTACTATGCTCTTTAAAACTTTAGCCTAGATTATGTAGCTCAACCGTAATAATATAGGAAGGCACCCACGGGCTATATGCACCAAGATCTCCCAACAAACGAAAAGGAAATGAAAGGTGAAACATAAATCATGGATCAACTAAGCCCTCTCGGGGACAGTTGGTAAAGCCTTAGTGCGTACAGATGCACGAACCAGAAGGTATATATATACATGAAGGGGGACTCAAACCTCCCGACATATCAAGGTGAGACAAAAACCAAATCAGGTACTATGATGTGGGGGACTCGAACATCCCAATCATATAAAAATAATAAGGAGGACTCAAACAACCTGGTCATATAGACCTCCGCATCGATAATAGCGGTTTTCAGTATTGGCTCTTCCAAACCTCCACTTTCACGACTCAACTACACAACTCTCATTAAAACCCAATTAAACATTTATCACATATTTTTGTTAATTGAACCATATTACACATCAAGGCATACATTGTTGGTATTGTCATACCAACTGCACTATCAAGGTAACATCAACATGCCAAACCAATTACTATCACTTGACAGAATTCTCAACCCTCTTTGGTTTAATTATACCATAGCTTGGGGAATTACACATCCCCATAAGGTTCAATTCTAAATCATTTGGTGTATACACTGGATACCCTATGATTTGCACCCAACGACTCATAACGAGTTCTTACGACTCATAGTGAGCCACTCATACTCAAAGAAGAATTCAACCATCTACTTACTGATTTGGTTACGAGTTGGTCTAATAACCCATCAAGACTCCCAATGACTCGTTAGGAGAGTCATAGTCAGGATAGTGAGGATAAAAGTTTAGAAATTTTAAAGGACCAAAAACCCTTGGTATTACATACTTCCTTTCTTAGGATCATTCGAGTTCGAATGACAGGACAAGGCATTTATTAACACGATTTGAATCTAGACACAATCACACTTACCTTTAACTGAGATAGAAAACAAAAATACTATGTATTACACATACCTCAAGAATGATTATTTGAAATGGGAACAAGAATGAATACTTCAAATTTATGTCCTCCTTGGCTTCCCACGTGCTTTCTCAACTTTTTGGTTCCTCCAAAGAACCTTTTTCGATGCCACATCCTTGGTCCGCAATCGATGGACTTGCCAATCCAAAATATCAATTGGGACTTTGTAATAAGTCAAGGAATCCAAAATACACACCTTCTCCAAATGAACAACCATCAAAGGATCACTCACATACTTTCTTAACATCAAAACATGAAACTCTGGATAAATGAAGCTCAAAGTAGAAGGAAACTCCAATTTGTATTCAACATTACCAACCCTCTTCAAAACTAAGTATGGACCAACATAACGGGGATTGAGTTTCCCCTTCTTACCGAACCGCATCACTCCCTTCATGGGAGAAACGTTCAAGAACACCCAATTACCAACACTAAAATCTAAATCTCTTTTCCTTACATATGCATAGGACTTTTGGCAACTTTTGGTGAACTTAAGCCTATCCCAAATCACCTTCACCTTTTCCATGGCTTGGTGAACCAAATCAGAGTGAAATAACTTATTTCTACCGACCTCAAACCACCCAATAGGAGGTCTACACCACCTACAATATACGGCCTCAAACAGAGCCATACCAAGGCTAGAGTGATAACTGTTGTTGTAGGCAAATTCTATAGGAGACAAGTAGTCAACCCAACTACCACCAAAATCAAAAACATAAGCCCAAAGCATATCTTCCAAAGCCTGAATTGTACTTTTGGCTTTCCTGTTCATCTACGGGTGGAAAGTGGTACTAAGGGTTACCTTAGTCCCCAAACCTCACTGGAACGACCTCCAAAAGTGAGATAAGAACTCAGTGCCCCGATCAGATAAGGTGGAAACTAGAGTACTATGCAAATTTATGATCTCCTTAATGAAAAACTTGGCATAATCCTGAGAAGATTAATTTATCATCACTAGTGAGAAGTGAACAGACTTAGTCATCCTATCCACGATGACCCAAACCAAATCATATTACTAGAGATATCGTGGAACACCAATAAAAAAATACATATTAATTATCTCTAATTTCCATATCGGCAACTTAATCTCTTGAGTCAGTTCACCAGGCCTCTAGTGCTCCACCTTCACTAGCTGACACATCATGCACTTGGCCATAAAATTACATCCCACTTTATATTACTCCACCAATAAATTTGTTTAAGATCATGATACTTTTTTGTTGAACCAGGATAAATAGTATAACGTGACTCATGAGATTGGGCCGAAATCCTCCTTCATAACCCATCAACATCAGGAAGACATAATCTATATTGGCACCTCAAAATACCATCACCACCAATTTTGAAAATCATCACCTTCTTCCTACCAACACCATTCTTAATTTGCATCAAGATAGGATCCAATATTTGCTTATTCTTTACTTCTGCACTAAGAGATGACTTTATCATCTCTTGAATAATCATACCCCCATCCTCAAAATCCAAGAGACGGACTCCAAGATTTTCCAAATGGTAAATATCCTTCACCAAATCCCACTTCCCTTCATCCATATGATATAAGTGTCCCATGGACAGCCTGCTAAGAGTATCAACAACTACATTAGCTTTACCTGAATAATAGTAGAGACTTATGTCATAGTCCTTGAGAAACTCAAGTTATCTCTTTTGCCTGAGATTTAGGTCCTTATGAACGAACACGTATTGCAGGCTCTTATGATCAGAATAAATATCAACATGGACCCCATACAAATAATGTCGCCAGATCTTTAATGCAAATACCACATCTAACAACTTTATTTCATGAGTTGTATAATTCATCTTATGAACTCTTAGTTATAAAGAAGCATAAAAATTTAGTAGAACTTACATTTAACTAGAAATAACATGACCTAGATAAGTCACAGCATTTAACCATAACTTGAACTTATTGAATTTAGCATATATTTATTGCTCCTTAAGGGTTTGCAACGCTAAACGAAGGTAGTTAGCATGGCCTCACTCTTGGAATACATCAAAATATCATCACTAAACATAATCACAAACAAATCTATGAATGGATAAAAAAACCCAATTCATAAGATCCATAAATCTTGTCGGGGCATTAGTCAACTCAAGGGACATCACCAAAAACACAAAATGACCATACCGAGTTCAAAAGTAGTCTTGGGGATATCCGCCTCCCTATTCCTCAACTGATGGTACCCAGACTAAAGATCAATCTTTGAAAAGAACTTATCGCCTTGGAGCTAATCAAAGAGATTATTAATCCTTGGAAGAGGGTAATTATTATTCATGGTCACTTTATTCAATTGGTGGTAATCAATACACATCTGAAGGGACCCATCCTTCTTACGTATGAAAAGAATAGAAGCATCCTATGGAGACACATTTGGGCGAATAAAACCCTTGTCAAGAAGATCTCTTAACTACTCTTTGAGTTCTTTTAACTCACTAGGAGTCATTCTATAAGAAGGGATAAAAATAAGATGAGTGTCCAAAAGAAGATCCATCCTAAAGTTGATTTCCCTATCGGCAGGAAGACTAAGAAGATCATCAGGTAAGGCCTTGGGAAATTCACAGACCACAGGGACAGTCTGCAAAAATGTACTTTCAGATCTAGAATCCTTAACATGCACTAAGTGATAGAGTCACCCTTTAGAAACCAATTTTCAGGCTCTAAGATTTAAAATGAACCTTTCCTTGGGTACTAGGGAACTACAATCCCACTCGATCACTGCTCATTAAGGAAATAAAAATTGACCCTTTGGGTCTGATAATCAAGAGACGCATAGCACAAATGCATCCAATCCATCCCAAAAATCACATCAAATTTTAACATAACTCTATCATGTCCACCAATTTCTCCCAACTATAGACCGACATCACACAATCCCTATATAAAGTTTTAGCCATAATAGAGTCACCCACCGGGGTGGACACAGAGAAGGGATCCAGGATACACTCAAGGACAAAATCAAAATGGATAGCCATATAAGGGGTCATACAACAAAGAGTAGACTTGGAGTCAAGAAGACAATATACATCATGATAGAAAAGTTTGAGTATACCAGTAATAATATTAGGGGATGGCTCAAAATACTAGCAAGAGGCAAGAGAGTACAAACGATTCAGACCTGTACCAGAGCCAGAAGAAGAAGTAGCACCTTTTGGTGCGGGAGTTGATGTAGTAGCAACAAGAATATTAGTTGCCCCAGAAGCAACCTTGAAGGACAATACCTTTGCATATAACCAATCTGCCCATATTTAAAACACTTGTTCCTCCCTCTTTGCAAATACTACGGTGTAGCTGACCACAAAATCTACAAGGAGAAAATGAGAGAGCTGACTAAGCCTCACTAACTGGAGGTTGGGCTCCTGGTTCTCTAAACCCATTATTATATTGAGAATGACAATCACCTGAAGGATTAGGATAAGGAACACTAGCCATAAAGTAAGAACCAGCATTACCCCACTTCTTCTTAGACCACTCTCCATCGTACTTACCACTCTATTGTTGACCTCCACCCTAATTTGAGTAGAGAAACTTCTTATTCTACTTTTACTCATCTCCACTTTCCTCTTTTTTTCCTTTTCAATTTTTGTATATACACCATAAGTCTAGAGATGTCCATATCCTTATTTAATAAGGCAACCTTTTACTCTAAGATCAATTCATGGGATAACCCAGAGGCAAACTTTCTCATTCTAGCCCTCATGCTAGATACCAATTCTAGAGCATATCATGATAGTTAATGAAACTTCAAGGCATACTCTTTTACTATTATCCTACCTTTCTTCAAATTTATGAACTTCTTAGCCTTCGCCTTCCTCAACTCCTGAGGAATGAAGCAATAAAGAAAAGCACTGGAGAAGTCATCCCACAAAGTAGACTAGGCATCATCGCCCCTAAGCTACTCCCACTCTTCATACCATTGGCATGATACATCTTTCAACTAATAATTAGCAAACTCTACACCCTTCACATCAGTAACATGCATTACCTGGAAGATTTTTTCTATATCATCAATGAAATTTTAAGGATCTTCCTTAAATTTAAAACTAGTGAAAGTAGGATGACTCAACCTAATAAATTGGCCAACTCTAGTAGCTTCGGTGGATGAAGCAGCAGAAGTAGCATGCTTAGTTTAGGAGGCCACCAACAAGATAAGCAAGTAAATCGACTGGCAAAACTCAGCATTAGACATGTCAACCTGAGGTGCCTGGGGAGGGATATAGGAAACTGGTTGAGCTGAATCAGCGTAATCAAAAGCAGCGACCCTAGACTGGGCTAAACTCCTAATGTAGGATGAGCTCCATCCACATTGTCCTCAGACGGGATAGAATAGTTTCCATGAGCATCAGATCTTCTAGGAGGCATGATCTGAAAAAGTAAACATATAGGAATTAGAGGATATTCAATTCTTTATACTCTATAGCTCAAAATAGAACAACAAGAAAGGGAAACATTCCTAAATGCCTCGTAGCCACTCCCCTATAAGTATGGCCGGCAATACACCTATAAAAGAGACTCTACATGACATGTTATTATGGACACCCTATGATACCAAACCTAGGATCTGATACCATCTTTGTCATGACCCAAACCAAGGCCTGGTCAAGATGGGCACTCAAGTCCCACATAGAATAGAGACCACCCCCTGAACCTAATAAAATAAACACAACATCCCTAATATCGGATAAATTCCGACCATATAACAAGATAGCATAAGAATACCTTAATTATATTTAAATTATGCCTATAACCGACAACCTGTAATCAGCCGAATAACCTACCAACGTCACCTAAGTACACAGTAATCTAACAAAGTCTTCTAAAGAAATAATCAAAAACCAGTCTTTATCTGGATATGTCCCCGATACTGATAGATGGAAATTATAATGTTAATAAAACTCTTAACTCTAATCTATGATAAAAATTGTTGAAATATCTAAATCTTTCGAAGTATAGAACCTCACCACTTTATCATAATAAACTGATGGACCAAGCCAATCCTCCTAACTCTGTGTAGGTAAAGTAGACTTGCCTTCGGACCCTGAATTGCATGAAGATACAGCATCTGTAGATGGTTATTGGTGTGAATACTAGCATGAAACTCAGGGATAAGGGACAAAATAATGCCATAATCAACACTTCAAAATTAGTAAAAATCTAATACTTATAATAATATGCAAATACATAAATATACATCACATGCTCGGATAGGGAATAAGGATTACTATGCTCGTTAAAACTTTATCCTAAATTGTATAGATCAACCGTTATAACATAGGAAGGAACCTAGAGGCTACATTGGCCCAACTCTCCCCCATCTGGTTTGGCCATAGTGTGTGTGGATGCATGAACCAGAGAGTATGCATATACACTATAAGGAACTTAAACCTCCCAATTATATGAAAATAATAAAAGAGACTCAAACCACCAAGTCATATAGACCCCCGTGTCAGAAACCATGGTTTCCAGTATTGGTAGTTCAAAACCTCCACTTTCATGAATCAATTACACAATCCTCATTAAATACTAATTAACTTATTTATCACACATTTTCATTAATTTAACCATATTACACATCAAGGCATACATTGTTGGTATCGATATACCAATTATACTTACAAGGTAGCGTCAACATGCAAAACTAATTACTATCATTTGGGGGAATTCTCAACCCCCTTTGGTTCAATAATACCTTAGCTTGGGGAATTACACAACCTTATAAGGTTCAATTAAAAATCATTATTCTTCATTAATGTAATACCCTGGGAATCCAAACCAATGTTAGAGTTATGTTTCAAGCTCAGGTATAGTACCTTATAGCTCATTGGTAGTGTTATGAGTTAGTTTGATATATATTAAGACCTCAAGTTACTCACATCTATTAGACGAATCAAAACAATCCTTATCAATTGAAATTTTGGTAAGAATGTTGCTTATTCAAATTCAAACGAGCATATCTTTTACTCTATCAAGAATTTTCCAACTCAAGACCTACCAAATTGTAGGAAATAGATTATCTTCTCAACGATACCAATTTCGCCCAAATTTGATACTTGGATGATACATTATTGAACTTTTAATAAGAAATAGTAGCCCATCGCGATAAGTTCACATCGCGGTGAAGACCAATTTCACGTTCATTTTTTTCCAGTGTGTCACCGCGGTAAGCATCGCGTTGCACCAAGGGTCATTTTCTTAGTTGTCAATTTCTAGAAAGGCACTATGATTACCATCGCATTACACTAAGGTTCCACTTCTAGATCATCCTTTTCCAGTGGCATAGCATGATAGCACCGCATCGCGCCGCTGGGTAAAATGGGATTTTCCAGTTTTCTAATGGCCCGACGCAATTGTACCGCATCGGGTCGGGTGTCAAAATTGGGATTCTCAGTTCATAATTTAATTTTTCCAGGGACTGTTTGGTCATTTCCCAAAGCCCTGAATCCATCCAAAATACATAATTAACACCCTAAAGGGGCATTATGTGCCCCATTACTCACAAATCCTCTTTAAGAAATTAATCCTTTTTCTAGAACAAAACCCTAGCCTTCAAAATTCAAAATCAAAATTCAAGAACTCACCATCAATTCGCATGAATTCATCAACCCTGGTATGTTAAGTGTTCATCCATGCATCCCTTTCACCCATGGAGTCCAAGTATCAAATTTTTAATTCAAAGTTATGATATTTACAAATTGTTGTGATGTTTAATTGTGATTTAATCCATTAATTCCTATGAACTTTGATTCTATACCATGTTTACATGAAATTATTATCGTTATTAAACCCCACATGTTTTAATCTTGTTATTCACTTATTTAATTTATAATTAGTGATTTTGTTGTTGAAATCATGTTATTATTAAAAGATTAAATTATTCCCATGCTTAGCTTAAACCATGAATATCAAATGTTTAATGAAATGCCTAAAAGAATGAACTTTTGATAAATGCTTACATATTATGTTCTCCAAGTTTAGTACTATTTCTTTACTATTGCTATCGTGTCCTGGGTTATGAATACCCAAGGACTTAGTTGTTTAATTATCCTTAGTATTATCAGATTTGTTTCGGAGATGTTATGAGTAATATTAGTTCAGTAAGTTATCATGATTAGTTAAACTTAGAGCAGTTCAGTATTCCAAGTCAGTTTAGTTGGGAGTAGGATTTAGCACCGAGCAAGTATAGGGATGGCAGCTTTCCCTTTAGCTAGGCAGAGTCGTTAGTAGAAGTCCGTATACTTCATAACTACATAGCCAGCATAGGATATGAAGAGTCACCCATCAGTTTAGGATTGACTACCTGGAAGGGGTCACCCATCATTTTAGGCTTGAAACCCTTAATCCTTCGGGATAGCATATTATTAGATCCACACAGCCAGTGTTAGTACCTGTGGCACTATATTGACACCCTTCCAACTGGACTCATAGGTTGGAACCTAAATTTGCTCATTAGGGCATGTTGGTTAGAAGATAGCTCCCACAGTATCAGTCTAGCAATCCGTTCAGTAATTCAGTTTCAGTTTTCTTGACCATAGCATACAAATATCAGTATTTCAGTTTACATATTATAAGTGGAACATGATTTATGCTTGGTTATGCATCCATCAATATTTATAAATTTCTTGCATTCTATTTTGTACCTCATGCTATTTATTCAATCAGTTATTACTTTTTTATATGAAACCATACATATCATCCTACCTCATTCAGCATACTAGTACATTCATAGTACTGATCGCATACTGATTTCTTGTGCTATGATGTATCATATCATAGGTTCAGACGCTCAGTTCCTAGATCGTGCATAGACTTTCCAGATTATCTGTTGTAGCAGTGGTGAGTCCTTATATTTTGAGTATAGACTATTTTTATTATCATACTTTCAGCTCAGTAGTTAGATAGAGTTAGTTGGGGCCTGTCCTATCAACTGTTATTCAATCAATTTATTGTTTTTTAGATACTTCAGCCAGCTAGTCAGTTTATCTTTATTTTATCAGTCTCGGACAATTGTTTTTAGACAAGAGTTTTTTTCTAGATTTGTGATTCAAAAAAGTTTTAGTATTTAAAAGCTTATGGCATATTTAGATATTACGCATATGTATTTTATTGTTTTTATTCAGTGCTCACAGCAGGTACTAGCTCATGGGTTAGTTTGTTTCCCACGGGACTGTAAGCACCGTGTGATGCCCAGGGTGTATTGTCGGGGTGTTACAAACTTTTTATTAAAGCCTAAGGTTTTAAAGAGTCCTAGGAAGTCTGAAAGTTGCATCGAGTAGAGTCTTGTGCATGGGTGAAAAGCATGCCACACTTATAGATAAGAGGCTATGAGGTGCTTTAGGTAAAGTTCCCTTCTTTTAGTTTGCATGTCGAGCGACTGAGTATGAGCTCAGGTTGAACTTTCTGTCTAATCTATTCTCCCTTCTATTTATAGAATATGCCTTCCAGAAAGATAAATAAAAGAAGACATGTTAGCCAGACAGTACCTCCACTTGTTCAGGAAGATCCCCTAAATGAGCATGTTTCTCATAAAGAGTTCAAAGATATATTTACTACTCTATCCCACTTTGAAATGGCTTAGAATGCTCAGCTAGCCACTATTCCAGCCAACCTAGTGGCCAATACTGCCACAGCTAGGATTTGGGACTTTACTCGAATGAATCCTCCTCTATTTTTGGGATCCAAATCTAAAGAGAACCTACAGGATTACTTAGACATGGTCCAAAAGGTAACAGATATTATAGGGGTGACTTATTGTAAGAGTGTTGAATTGGATGCTTACCAGTTATCGGATGTAGCCCATACTTGGTTTACGCAGTAGAAAGGGGATAAAGGATCAGACACAGGGCCTATAAAATTGGAGGGGTTTTCTATAGCCTTCTTAGCTATATTATTTCCATTGGAGTTAAGAGAAGCCAAGGTGTTATAGTTTATTAACTTGAGGCAGGGCAGCATGAGTGTGAATGAATATTTCCTCAAATTTACTCAATTAGCTAGGTATGCTCCTCATGTGGTGGCTGATAGTAGATCTAGGATGAGTAATTTCATATCTGGGGTATCTGATAGTGTGGTTAAGGATTACAAGAGTGTGATGTTAATTAAGGAAATGGACTTGTCTAGGCTTGTGGTCCATGCTCAATAGATCTAGGAGCAGAAGAATAAGGAGAAGAAGAGAGAGAATAAGAAAGATAGAATGGGTAGCTTTAATTTTACTCAACTAAAGTTAGAAGGTGGTAATAGTCCTTAATTCTATCAGAAATCTTCAGTCCCAACCCCATTTTTAGCTAGTGCCCCAGTACCCAAATTCAAAAATTATAATTGGGATAAGGTGCCAGGCTCTAAGACCCAAGAAAGTGTTAACAGTGGTCGTACAAATCCTCTTTTCCATAAATATTGAAGGGACCATCAGGGTGAGTGTAGAGTTGGCAGTGATGTAAGCTTTGGTTGTGGAAAGCAAGGCCATCAAATTTAGGAGTGTCGAGTAGTTGCTCAAGAAGGTAGGGATTTATGCCAATAAGGCCGGTCCCATCAGTCATCAGTTCTAGCTGGTTGCTTGACTCAACAGGGTGCCGCTTGCAGTACTACCAATGGTCAGCCTCTAAACATACTGTATGCCCTTCAGTCCAGACAAGATCATGAAAATTCTCCTGATCTGGCCACTAGTACGTTGTAAATCTTATATTTACATGTTTATGCTTTGTTAGATCTTGGAGTTTCTCTATCTTTTGTAACTCCTTACATAGCCATAAGCTTTAGAGTCATTCCTAAAATCTTAGCAGAGCCTTTTTCAGTGTCTAGCCCAGTAGGTATCTCTATTGTAGCCCGACAGGTATAGAGGAACTGCTCGGTTACTGTCTCTTAGAAAGTTACTTTAGTTGATCTTATGGAGTTAGAGATGATGGATTTTGACGTCATTCTTGGCATGGATTGGCTCCAATCATGCTATGCTTCAGTTGATTGTAGAAAGAGAGTAGTTCATTTTTTATTTTCAAATAAACCAGTCCTTAAATAGAGGTGTAGTACTACAGCGCTTAGGGGTCAGTTTGTTTTGTACCTTAGAGCGAGGAAAATGATATCCAAGGGGTGTATTTACCATCTTGTCTGAGTCAAAGACTCTAATTTGGATACCCCAAATCTTGAGTCAACTTCAATAGTAAGGGAATTTCTAGATATTTTCCCTGAAGATCTCCCTAGAGTTCCTCCCAAAAGGAAAATCGACTTTGAAATTGACCTTATTTGAGATACTTAGCCTATCTCTATTTTTCCATACTGAATGGCTCTAGCCAATCTTAAAGAGTTGAAAGAGCAGTTGAAATTCATCAGGCCTAGTATTTCCCCATAGGGTGTACTAATCCTATTCGTGTGTAAGAAAGACGCTTCTCTTAGAATGTGTATCGACTACCATCAGTTGAACAAAGTCACAATCAAAAACAAATATCCACTCTCCAGAATTGATGACTTGTTCGACCAACTTTAGGGTTCCAGTTATTTTTCTAAGATTGACCTCAGATTCGGCTATTATCAGCTCAAAGTCAGAGAATGTGACTTTTTGAAAATAGCTTTCAAAACCTGGTATGGTCACTTTGAGTTTTTAAGCATGTCTTTTGGTCTCGCCAATGCCCCAGCAGCCTTTATGGACTTGAAGAACTGAGTTTGTATGCAGTACTTGGACATGTTCATCATAGTCTTCATTGATGACATTCTGGTCTATTCCCATAACAAAATTGATCATGTAGACCACCTAAAGATAGTATTGTAGACTCTTAGAACCCATCAGTTATTCGTTAAATTCAGTAAGTACGAATTTTGGCTAAGATCTGTAGCTTTTCCTTGACATATTATTTTTGTTGATGGCATTAGAGTTGATCCTTAAAAGACCAAACCGGTGAGAAACTATCCCAGACTCATCTCTCTGTCAGATATCAGGAGTTTTTTGTGTTTGGCTGGCTATTACCGGTGGTTTATTAAAGTGTTCTCATCTATTGCATCCTCCATGTCCCGATTAACTCAAAAGAAAGTTAAGTTTCAGTGGTCAGATTCTTGTGAGAAGAGTTTTCAGGAGTTAAAGACTCGACTTACCAGAGCCCCAGTTTTGATGTTACCAGATGGTTTAGATGGGTTTATTGTGTACTGTGATGCTTCTAGGGTTATTTTGGGGTGTGTTTTAATGCATAAGGTAAAGGTTATAGCCTATGCCTCTAGAAAACTTAAGCCCCATGAAAAGAATTACCCTACCCATGATCTAGAACTTACAACTATTGTTTTTTCCTTAAAGATTTAGAGGCACTATTTGCATGGGGTACATGTTGATATGTTCATAGATCACAAAAACTTGCATTTTGTGTTTTCACAGAAGGATTTGAATCTTCACTAAAGGAGATGGTTAGAATTGTTGAAAGATTATGATATGAGTGTTTGTATCATCCGGGCAAGGCCAATGTAGCGGCAGACGCCCTTAGTAGATTGTCTATGGGTAGTGTGGCTCATGTTGATGGTTATAAGAAGAAGTTAATTAGAGAAGTTCATCAACCTGCCAGATTAGGTGTTCGTTTGGTTGATTTAGCTGAGGGTAGTGTTTGGGTTCAGAATAGTTCAAAATCTTCTTTGGTTGCTGAAGTGAAAGAAAAGCAGGATAGGGATCCCAGTTTAGTTAGATTTAAAGAGTCGGTCAGAGATCAGAAAGTAAAGGTTTTCTTCCAAGGGGGAGATAGTGTGTTGTGTTGCTAAGGTTGAATGTTTGTGCTATGTGTTGATGAGTTAAGATAGTGAACTCTTATAGAAGTGCATGATGCGCATTACTCTATTCATCCAGGGGATACTAAGATGTATCGTGATCTGCAAAAAATCTATTGGTGGAGTGGGATGAAGAGGGATATTATAGAGTTTGTGGCTAAGTGCTCCACTTGTCAGTAGGTGAAGATTAAACATCAGAAGCCTAGTGGTTTTATGCAGGAGTTCAGTATTCCTACTTGGAAGTAGGAGGAAGTGAACATAGATTTTCTGATAGTATTGCCTCGCACTCGTCAATAGCATGATTTGATTTGGGTCATTGTAGAAAGGATGACCAAGTCAGTCCATTTCTTGCCAGTTCATACTTCTTATTTAGCTAAGAACTATGCCAAACTCTATCTTAGAGAGTTGTTTAAGTTTTATGGTGTTCCGTTATCTATCATCTCAGATAGAGGTACTCAATTTACCTCTTACTTTTGGAAGGCCTTTCAGAAGGGTCTTATTACCCAAGTTCACCTCAGTACAGCCTTTCACCCTCAAATAGATAGTCAGGTAGAGAGGACCATTCAGACCCTTGAGGACATGTTGAGAGTGTGTGTAGTTGACTTTAAGGGCAGTTGGGATGACCACTTGCCTTTGATTGAATTTTCATATAATAACAGTTATCATTCCAGTATTCATATGGCTCTGTTTGAGGCTCTATATGGAAGAATATGTTGGTATCCGGTTGGTTGGTTAGATAGGTAAAACGGCTTTAATAGGTCCTGACTTGGTGTTTGATTCTTTAGAGAAAGTACAGTTAATCAAGGAGATGCTTAAGGCAGCCTAGAGATCATAAAAATCATATGCAGATGTAAGAAGAAAACATCTTGAGTTTCAGATTGGCGACTTTACGTATCTAAAGATATCTCCCATGAAGGGGATAAAGAGGTTATGTAATAAGGGGAAGCTTAGTCCCCGATATGTTGGCCCTTACAGGATTTTGAGTTATTTTGCAAAGATGGCTTATGAGCTTGAGTTGCCTGCAGACTTAGCATCAGTGCACCTACTATTCCATATCTCTTTGTTAAAGAAGTGTATTGGTGACCCATCTATAGTTGTTCCCTTAGAAAGCGTAGATGTTCAGAAAAGGCTTTCTTAAGAAATAATTCTAGTCCAGATCCTTGATCGACAAATTTGTAGACTAAGGAACAAAAAAGTTCCCCTAGTCAAGGTTCTTTGGCAGAACCAGTCCACTGAGGGAGCCACTTGGCAATCAGAAGTAGATATATGGATCAAGTACCCTCATCCTTTCTCTGCGAACTCAGACTCGACTTAAGGTAATAATATTCTTAGAATTTCTTCTTTTCCATGCTCAGTTTCAAATGCATATCATTCTCATGTCTGTCTTGCATACACAGAACCAGTTCAGTCATGTGTCCTGTTTTAGACTCAGTCATGTAATCATGTTTTTAAAATGTATATTCAGCATGTAGTCTTAGTTCCTCAGTGCTTTCAGTCTAACCAGTCCTATTCGAGGACGAATGTTACCAAAAGGGAGATATTGTAATACCCCAGGAATACAAACCAATGCTAGAGTCATTTTTCAACCTCAGTTGTAGTGTTATGAGTTAGTTTGATGTATATTGAGGACTCAAATAACTCCCATCTATTAGACGAATCAAAATAATCCTCATCGATAGAAATTTTGGTAAGAATGATGCTTAGTCAACTTCAAACGAGCATATCTTTCATTCTATTGAGAATTTTCCATCTCAAGAACTACCAAATTGTAGGAAATTGAATTATGTTTCAAAAGATACCAATTATACCCAAATCTAATACTCGAGTGAGAAGTTATGGCACTGTTAATAAGAAATAGTAGCCCATCGCGATAAGGCCGCATCATGGTGATGACTAATTTCATATTCGTCCTTTTCTAGTATGTCACCATGGTAAGCACCGCATTGCGCCAAGGGTCATTTTCACAATTGTTAAATTCCATAAAGGCACCGCGATTACCATTGCATAGCGTGAAGGTTCTAGTTTGGAATCGTTCTTTTTCAGTGGCGCAACGCGATAGCACCGTATCGCGCCACTGGGAGAAATGGGGTTTGTCAGTTTTCCAGTGGCCCAACACGACTGTACTGCATCACACTGAGTATCAAAATTGGGATTCTCAATTTGGAATTTAATTTTTCCAGGGTCCGTTTGGTCATTTCCCGAAGCCCCAAATCCATCCAAAACACATAATTAACACCCTAAAGGGGCATTATGTGCCTCATTACTCACAAATCTTCTCAAGAAATTAAGCCTCTTTCAAGATTAAAACCCTAGCCTTCAAAATTCAAGATCGAATCTCAAGAACTCACCATCAATTCTCATGAATTCATCAACCCAAGTATGTTAAGTGTTCATCCATGGGTCCCTTACACCCATGGAGTCCAAGTATTCAATTTTTAATTCAAAGTTGTGATCTTTACAAATTATTGTGATTTTCAATTGTGATTTAACCCATAAATTCCCATGAACTTTAATTATATACCATGTTTACATGAAATTGTTATTGTTATTAAACCCCACATGTTTTAATGTTGTTATTCACTGATTTAATTCATAATTAGTGATGTTGGTGTTGAAATCATGCTAATATTAAAATATTTAAACTATTCTCATGCTTAGCTTGAACCATGAATATCAAGTGTTTGATGAAATGCCAACAAGAATGAACTTTTGATAAATTCTTGCATATTATGTCCTCCAAGTTTAGTACTATTTTACTACTATTGCAATCGAATCCTGGGGGTTATGAATATCCAAAAACTTAGTTGTTTACTTATCCTCAATTTCTTAAGATTAGTTTAGACATGTTATGAGCAATATCAGTTCAGTCAGTTATGATGATCAGTTAAACTTAGAATAGTTCAATATTCTGAGTTAGTTCAGTTGGGAGTAGGATTTAGCACCGAGCGAGTGCAGGGATGCAGCTTTCCCGTCAGATAGGCAGAGTCATTAGTAGAAGTACCTGAACTTCAGAACTACGTAGCTAACTTAGGATATAAGGAGTCACCCGTCAGTTTAGGCTTGCCTACCTTGCAGGGGTCACCCTTCAATTTAGGCTTGACACCCTTAGTCCTTCAGAATAGCATATTAGTGGATTCACATAGCCAGTGTTAGTAACCGTGGCACCGTACTGACACCCTTCTAACTAAGGTCACAGGTTGGACTCTAAATTTGCTTATTGGGGCATATCAATTTAATGATAGCTCCCACAGTTTTAGTCCAGTAATCAGTTCAGCAATTCAGTTTCAATTTGCTTGACCATAGCATATAAGATATCAGTATTTTAGTTTACAGATTATACTCAAAACATGATTTATGCTTGGTTACGCGTCCATCTGTATTTACAGATTTTATGCATCCTATTTATTACCTCATGCTATTCATTCAATTAGTTATTACTTATGTATATGAAACCATTCATATCATCCTACCTTATTTAGCATACCAGTACATTCAAAGTACTAATCATATACTCGATTCTAGTGATATGATGTATCATATCATAGGTTTGAATTCTAAATTCCTAGATCGTGTATAGACTTTCCAGATTATCAGCCGTAGCAGTGGTGAGTCCCCACATATTTCAAGGACAGTCTATATTTATTTTCATGCTTTTAGTTCAGTAGTTAGATGGAGTTTGTTGGGGCCTATCCCATGAACTCTTATTCAATAAGTTTAGAGGCTTTCCGACACTTTAGGCAGCTATCCAGTTTATCTTTATTTTATTAGTCTCAGATAGTTGTTTTTAGACTGAAGTATTTTTCTAGATTTATGATTTAGAAAAGTTTTAGTATTTAAAACCTTATGGCATCTTCAGATATTCAGCACATGCATTTTGTTGTTATTATTCAGTGCTCACAGCAGGTACCAGCTCATGGGTTAGCTTGTGGTCCCAGGGGATTGTAAGCACTGGGTAATGCCCAGGGTGTATTCTCGGGGCATTACAATTAACCTTTCTATTTATGCAATAGTTCAAGTGTAGTTGTATGTTCATATTTGTCATATTCCAAACCAATTCCACAATATGGGGTTTGGGTCATAACCACTTCAAAAGTCACAAGTTTGGGAAATCACAACCCCTAGTTCATTCACCATTCCCATACATCAAATTGATTTTAAAAGCACCATATAAATATAAACCATGCAGGGATAAGCATGAAACATCACATAAATAACAGTTATTCAAAACCCCGAACCTATGTTTTCAAAACTAACCTAATACCATATGATCAACACTTTAAAAACTTATGCTTTTAGCAAATTAATAATTAGGGAATAGTAACATGCCTAAAATACCAAGTTTCATAGAATGAATTCAACCTTTGATCCCTTATATGACCTACTTCTTGGAAATCCTAAGTATGCTTGCTTGAGAGACTTGAGAGAACTTTGGAAGTGTTAGATTATGTTATTAATGAAGAACAACCCCTTAAGTTCTTTACGAATGTGAGGTTTTAATTGGGTGAGAAAGGAATTGTCCTAAGTTTTAATTTAGTCATCAGTGACTACAGTTCACTATACGACTCGTATAGACTCATAACGACTCGTCACCATAAATTGTAGCCAAGACAACCTCTAAGGTACTCGTAAACTCAACTAATATGACTCTTAATGGACCCTACGACTCATAGGGTCAAGTCATAGTCAACCCAGAAACCATTTGGGGTATATAATAGAAACCCTAAGATTTGCACCTAATGACTCATAAGGAGTCCTTATGACTCATAGTGAGCCACTCGTACTTAGAGCAGAATTCAGCCACATACTTACTGATTTGATTACGAGTTGGTCCAATAACCCATCAAGACTCCCTACTACTCATCAGGGGATTCATAGTTAGAATAGTGAGGATAAAATTTCAAAAAAGTTCAAGGACCAAAAACCTAGGGTTTTATAGCGATCCGCTCCCACTTTCACATAGGAATGGGTAGTCTCTTAATTAGGCCACCAAGCCCTTGATGCTTGGACTTCACCTACTGATAATATAGGAAATAGGATACAAAGTTTGCCATATCTCTCTTCATGCCACTCCACTAGTAGTATTTTCTCAAATCCCTAAACACTTTAGCTATCCCTTGGTGAATAAAGTATTTGAGTTATAAGGCTCATGCAATATCAACTTAATAAAGTCACCAACCTTCAAAACACAAATACAATTATCATATTTCAAAATACCCTTAGAATCTATGGTAGCTCTACGAGACTTACTACTTAGTACTTGATCATGGATGAAACAAAGTCCCCTATCCTTACAATAGCAAATACAAATCTTCTCAAATAAGGTATACCTCACCTCAGTAATAGTAAGAATTCTCCTGGGATCTAAAATATCAAGTCGAACCATCAAGTTGTCTAAGGACTAAATGTCTCACACCAACAGCCTCTCAAACACCAAGATAGAAGCCAAGCTACTCGTACTCACTGCCTTCTGGCTCAATAAATCTGCCACCATGTTTGCCTTAGTTGAACGATTTAGAATAGAGATGACATAATCCTTCAATAACTCCCTCCATCTCCACTTCCTAGAATTATGCTCCCTTGAGTCATATGATGTTGAATACTATGATGATCTATGTAGATCTCACATTGCATGCCATATAGATAATTCCTCTAAATCTTAAGCACAAAACCTATTGTCGCCAACTCTAAATCAAGAGGTGGGTATTTGTGCTTGTTCACCTTCAACTGCCTCGATGCATAATAATAACTCAGCCCTGCTGCATTAAAACACAACCCAAACTAACACCAGAAGTATCACAATATATGGTGAATCCACACCCTTAATAGAAAGAGCCAATATAAGAGCTAAAATGAAAAACCTTAAGCTTTCAAAAACTCAACTCGCACTCCTCGAACAACTGGAAAGGAACATCATTCTAGATCAATCTGGTCCTTAGCACTGCATTAGTAGCAAAACCCTCAATGTGCAGCTAGTAGTAACCAGCTAAACCAATGAAACTAGAAACCTCAGATGGAAATGTAGGCCTGGTCCAATCACAAATAGCCTCAGTATTTACTGGGTCCACCATAATCCCATCCTTAGACACCGCTTTCCTAGAAATATCACTGACTCAAGCCAAACCTGCACTTTGATAATTCGGTAAAAAGCCTATAATTTCTCAAAGTCCAAAGCACAATCCTCAAATATTGGATATGTTCATTTCTACTCCTCAAATACATAAGAATGTCATTGATAGCTAAAATCATGAAGGAATCCAAATAAGGTCTAAACACCCAGTTCATCAAATCCATGAATATTGTTGGGGCATGGTCAACCTAAAACAAATCACCAGCAACTCATAATGGCTATAGCGAGTCTTGAAGGCTCTCTTTAGGATATTATTAGCCCAAATCCTCAATTGATGGTAACCAAACTTCAAGTCAATCTTAGAGAACACTGTTGCTTCTTAAAGTTGGACAAATAACTCATCATAAGGCATAGGATATTTTTTCTTCACTATCACCTTATTATAATTTTTATAATTAATAAACATATACAAGAAACCATCCTTCTTCTTCACAAACAAGACATGAGAACCTTACCCAAAAGATCCTAAAGTTGAAAATTTAGATCCTATAATGATCCTTCAGGTCATTTCTAGTGATTCCACTTATATTTGTTATTAGAGATTTTCCATAGTTGCCCCAATTCATTCATGACTTGCTAAAACTGATAGTTTGGTTACCTTGTAATTTATTTTGTTTTTAAAATCATTTCCCTATTTAGAAGTCTTCGTTGGTTCTAAATAGCCATCGAGCAAAAAAATTTAGTAAAATGATATTGGATGCAAACTTTGACTACCCTAGAAGCTCCAAAATATAGATTATAGGTTGGGCATACCTTTGGTTTGGGTCCCGCTACACCCAAACTTATTTTGACCAGTTGGTCAAAAAGTTGATAAACTAGAAAGTTAGGTATAGGGCTCATATTTTGTTGAAATGACCTTGGATAGAAAATATGAATTTTTCAATATATCTGGAATGTCAAAATCAGTGTGGTTGCATAACTTGTTTGCTCATATTGGACACCATATGCATCCCAAGGACTTGGCTCAAACTTGGAATTTGATTCCAAGTTTGGGCCATCGTCTAGTGCAGCAAAGTACCAAATTCATGAAGGACATAGTGCAATTGTGATGCTAAAATCATGCTTAGCTTAGGTGTGCAATTGCACTAGATGAGGGCCTAGGAAGGGATTGTTTAAATACTTTTTTTAGCCGAGAATTGGCCATTTTCTCCATTATCTTGAGTCCCAAAACCCTAATAGATTGTATAGACCTTAAAGTTAGTCTTGGGTATTGATTAAGATCTTGAATTACTTGGTTAATCATGTTTAACATCAAATATAAGGTATGAATCCTTTAATTTTAGTGTTAAATTCTTGATTGTTTGACCTAAAAACCCAAATGGATTTAGGCTTGACTTTTACCCTACTTATGGTTGATTTGCACCAATTACTTGAGGTATATAAATCCCTAATGGTATTTGAATAATAGGTTGGTCTTGAAAACTCATTTTCTATATGTGGGACCCACTTAGGGGTTTTTTGTATCATTTTGAATCAAAGCACAATGGTGCAATATGAGTGTTGTTATTCTTATTAAAGTGCATAGATTATGTTTTTGATAGCTTGGCTCATTGAAGAATATTTGAGGAAATAAAAAGCAAAGATTGTTGGTTCGTGAGCTAATTTGGATTTGAGGTAGGTTAGGGTTACTTGTGTTAGATTTAGCTTTATTGTAGTATAATTGTGATATCTTAATAAGACTGGGTGGTGTCTTAGATATTTAGATGGTAGATGTTACTATTTGGGATTAGTTGAATCACTTAGGCCTTTGAACATATTAAGTGTGATATTGACTCGTGGTCTAGAACCTTGGTTAGTTGGACTTGTTATCTCATAAATACCATGAGAATTCTCTAGTTGCTCTTGGTAAACTAGAGTGACCTTGCTCACTCATATTAAGAAAAAGTTGACCTATATATGCATAGTTGTTAATTGGCCTAAGATGCTTTGGATTATTTAAGAGTAATACTTGAGAAAGAATTGTTCTATAGAACTAGTGTGGATTGATAAACCCTTGATACATGATTTAGTTAACTTAGTCTAATTTCGGGTAGAAGTTAGACTTGAAGAAGATGATTTGGGATATTAGAAGCGGGATTTGACCCGCCTTAAGCTTGAACTTTGTAGCTTCATTTGTGACCTAGATACTTATTAAACGTCTATAATATACTTTGGTAATATGGCAGCTAAAACTTGGTAAATGGGTTATTCATGATGTTGATTTTTAAGATATTGTGTATACTTGATGGTTATCTTATTGCCATTACTTGGATAGCAATGGAAAACCTTGTAAATTGAACCTATGGCTATGCTATTACTTGACTTAATGTCTAGTATGCTATATGAGCCTTGAATTACGTCATTACTCATATTATACTCAAGCCTAGTGACTAGACTTATGTTTGTATCGAAGACGTCTTTTGTGCTAGTTTTGTGAATCATGCCTAACAAGAGAGATTCTAGAAATCATAACTATGACTTGTAATTGACCATATTAATAGGCATTTCAGGCCCGGTAATGTGTTGAGTTTTCATACCATATGGATATACATGTTCATGCACTTACTATTATAATGTGTTAATAATGTATGGTGAGGTACCATGATATATCTTTCCTTGCTTCTCTTGCACTGTATTATTAATGGGGCTTGTACTTGTTAATGATTTTGTTGCCTATATATATATTGATGTTATGATAAATATAATGATGATATTATGATGCCTGGTAAGTTCGGAGTATATATTGATGGTATTATAATGTACGGTAAGTTCGGAGGATATATTGATGATATTATAATGTCTGGTAAGTCTGGAGGATATATTGATAGTATTATGATGCCTGATAAGTTCGGAGGATATATTTTTTATATTATGATGCCCGATAAGTGCAGAGGATATATTTATGATATTATGATGCCTGGTTAGTTCGGAGGATATATTAATGATATTATGATGCCCTATAAGTCTAGAGGATATGTTGATGACATTATGATGCTTGGTACATCCGAAGGATATATGGATGTTATCTATGATAAACATATGTATATATGTTTATGTATGATTATGCCTTTATATGACTACATCTGTATGTGCTTTGAAGATATGATGTTAATCTTAGGGCGTTGGTTATAATTCTTCAATCCTAGTCACTTGTTTAATGGTGTAATTCTTGCTAGTATTAAATAGAGAGTAGAAGTAGAATGTGATGAATTAAGAGTTAAGATTAATTAGTAAGTGAAATCTTGTGTAGAAATAAGAATTCACATAATGGGTATATTTGTCTTGAATAAAGGGATTAACTAAGGAATATTGCCTAGTAAGTAAATTATATGGTAACTAGTTGACTACTAAGTAACTATTTTAATTGATGACTAGAGGACTAGAATACTAAGGAATATACCTTGATAGTTAAAATATGATAACTAGCAATTGTGATTGTTATATGGTCAATGGTGATAATAGGTTGCATTGTTGATAATTAATGGTATTAATGACTAAAGTATAATGTCGATGGGTTGTTAAATGAGGATTTGTGGATTATGATGCTAGATAGTAAGAGGCGTTGGTTGATATATAGATATGTACAATTGATGATACGTAGCATTTTCCTATGTGATGACTTGTGCGCCTATGATAACTAGAAATAAGCTTTGGTCAAGCAAAATCTATGGATTAGTAGTGCACCTTCACTAGGGGTGGATATCGGCTATCTAGTGAATAATTGGAGCTAAATCATGGTTGAGAGTTACGTCAAGAATCTATTAGGCTTTAATTAAAGATGCTATAAGGACTAGTAAATTGGTAGCCTAATCATAATAAGTGTTAGTTCGTTAATATGACTTGATAGAGTGTGTTTATATTATAGATATCTAAATGGCTATATGAATATAGTTATGATTACCTTGGTATGTGTTATTTGAATAATGGTACATGACCATTGATGGGTATTTTGGAAATTGTGTAATAATGAGAAGTTGGTTATATGTCTATATACGTTGATGATTTGATCTATTGATGCACTCTCTAGTGGTATAGGACATCGTGATGAGTTTTTCACTTTATGTTCTTCTTGGTTTACTCCTCGGTGGTGTGAGATATCATGATGGGTTCCTTTACTTTATATTCTAATGGGTAAATGTGCGTTGAAACTTGGTATTAATGTGGTTGCAATTGTATATATGTTATTTTACGCTTCCGGATCGATTACTCATTTTATATAATGGTATTGGTATGTATTGATATGAGATGTCATATTATCGTTCTAGCTGATTAGTTATTTGTACAGTGATGATGAAGATGATTCAGGCTCAATTTTGCACCTTAACTTAGAGATATTATCTTGCTTTATATCACTTTATATTATAATTTAGCTCAGTCGATCGATGGTGCCTACTGAGTATTTATTATTTTGGTACTCATACTACACTTCTGTACCTTTTTGGGGAAGACCCAAGTACTAGTTGCCATCGTTGAGTTGAGTTTATGCAGTGTTGATCTTTCAGAGACAGGATGAGCTCTTGTAGTTTTGAGTCACCCATTTCCCTTTTATCTTTATTCAGTCTTTTGTATTCAAGATGAATGTATAGACTATTTAGAATTTTGGGTTGTACTTCCTGTTGTAATACTTAGATGCTCTTGTACTAATATTACCAGGTCATAGGATTGGTATTCATATTTGATTGGCTTTTATGGAACATTGTTGATCATGATTGTATTCATCTATTTTGGCCCTTGTGGGGCATCCCAACCAAAGTAACCCATTTCCTTAGCTTCGGTTAACGATGTTGACTTACCTACTGGTGGGTTTTAGTAAGTGCCATAGGACTCGTGAATCAGGTCATGACAAATTAGTATCAGAGCCTAGGCTTCATTAGTATTATTGGTAAAAGAGCAAGTGTTTAATAGAGTCATGCGGATCAAAATATTGACGTCCATTTCCTATCTTCCAGAGGTTATAGGACATTCTTAGGAGTCCTTTACTTCTTTAACTCATGTCATGCTAAGAGTCTATGTTGATTTGTAGGATATTTTCATGACATTAGTCTTTCACAGATGCCTAGGACACGTGCTATAACTATGCATGAGGAGAGTCTCGAGACTGAGCCCAGGGATCCTACTCTTGTTTGAGGACATCCACATGATGTTTCCCTAGTTAAGGATTAGGATAGACCTCCTTGAAACCCCATTCTTGTACCTGAGATAGAGTTCCTCCACTATAGCCAGCGGAGGGCCAGGGACCAGCATAGGATCCACCGAGTTTTATTCCTTCTTTATTTCTTAGAGTTGCCTTAGTACATCTATTGAGTATTGTTGATAGTACATAGAATACTGGGGTAGGAATGCATCCTGCAGCTGCAAATCCTAGAGTTAAGGTTCCTCCTATGCTGGTAGTTATTTAGCTGACAGTCTATCAGCTAGTTGTGACCCAGGTTGTTATGTATATTGAGGAGCAGAAGATGTTGGGTAGGTTTTTGAGGTTGGCTCCACCTAGGTTTTTTGGGGCTCTTGGATAGGATGAATTTGAGTTTTTTACTACTTGTGAGGACAGGCTTTGTGGGTTAGGTCTTGATGAGACTCATGGTGTGGATTACACCATATTTCAGTTGGATTTGTCTACTCAATACTGGTGGACAGGTTTTATAAATTCTATGATATTTGGATCTTTTCCTCTATCATGGACTTAGTTATCTGAGATATTATTAGAGAAATGTATGTCGTGCAGCTGTAGGGATAGATTAAGGGATCAATTCACTAGATTGGAATAGGGTTCTATGACAGTCACTGAGTATGAGGCCCATTTCTATGAGTTAGCCAGGCATGCGACTTCTATTTTAGATACTGAGTATAAGAAAGTTTGTTGCTTTGTAAGAGAATCAAGACTCCCTATTCGGATGGCTACTTAGAGTTTAGTCATTGCAGGTATGGCTTTTGCTGAGGTTTCATATCATGCTAGAGTGATAGAGGACATGCATCATGAGTGTCATGATAGAGGCGCAAGTATTAGGGCAGATTTAGTAGGAGCCATCGTAGTTCTCCATTCAAAGGTGGTAGTTCTCATGTTGGGCATCCTTCACATTAATTTTTTTAGCCTCAAAGTCAGACTAGTCAACATGTTCAGGCAGCTCTTCAGACTATTGACGGGGGTAAATTTGGTTCTAGTAGTCGCCCTGGCAAGGACGGTGAACAGTCTTTGAGAGGTTCATATGTAGGACATGCAAGATGTGGTAGTTACTCTAATTTGGCTAGTTCAATGAGTTCTAGTTCTGCACGTTTCTTTTTTACTTATAGGCTTGTTGATCTTTTTTTGCGAGATTGCCCTAGTCATGGATTGATGGTTGTTTTAGCCCAAGGTGCTACTCCTATTAAGGTAGTTTATCCCTCAGGTAGAGGTGGTTCTTGAGACATTCGAGAAGTTACCAAGGTGCTCGAGGTGGTACTCAGGAAGGTGGGACAGGATGTCATTCAGGTGCCCAGCCAGGTAGAGGGCATGGTCAGTTATATGTAGTGTCTGCTAGAACCAAGGTTTAGCTTTGGATGTTGTAGTTACAAGTATAATTTTGGTGTGCCTCAAGCCAGCTCTTGCTTTATTTGATTCTAGATCACTTATTCATATATATATTTGCTTATTATGCACCATTGTTGGACTTGACTAGTGATTAATTATCTGTTCCATTACATGTATCTACTCCTTTGGTGTTTTTTAGTAGTGGATTGAGTATTCAAATCATGTGTTATGATAGTTAGTAATCTTAATACTTATGCTAATATTATTATTCTGGATATACTAAGTTTCGAAATGATTTTGGGGATGGATGGGTTATCCCACTATCATATGGTCATGGATTATTATGCCAAGATTATTACCTTAGCTATGCTCGGCGTATCCCCAGTCGTGTGGAAAGGAGAAGTTAGCCACGACCTGATTGGATTATTTTTTTTATTTATGCTAGTAGACTTATATCGAGAGGCTACGAGTCTTATCTTACTTATGTATGTGATACTCATGTAAAAAGTCCATTGCTTGACGTTGTTCCTATTATTTATGAGTTTTTAATGTGTTCCCTACCGGCCTACTTGGTATTCCCCATAACCTTGAGATTGAGTTTAATATTGACCTTGATCCTAGCACCTAGCCTATTTCTATTGCACCTTACCATATGGCTTCTGCTGAGCTTAAGGAGCTGAATTCTCAGCTTCAGGATATTCTTGGTAAGGGTTTCATTAGACCAAGTGTGTCCCCGTGGGGAGCTCCTGTATTGTTTGTTAAGAAAAAAATAGCTCTATGCGCATGCGTATCAACTATAGGCAACTTAATAAGGTGATGGTGAAGAACTGTTATCCTATGCCTTGCAGTGATGATTTATTCGAATAGCTTCAGGGTACAACTGAGTTTTCTAAGATTGATTTGAGGTTCGGTTATCATCAGCTGAGGATTTGGGTTGACGATATTCCGAAGACAGCTTTTAGGACCCGTTATGGTCATTATGAGTTTTTGGCGATGTTTTTGGAATAATGAATGCCCTAACTGCATTCATGGGCTTGATGAACCATGTGTTAAGATCCCACCTAGACTCCTTCATTGAGGAGCAGTGAGGAGCATGCGCAATACTTAAGGATTGTGCTTCAGACATTGCGAGATCATATGCTTTTTTCCAAGTTCTCTAAGTGTGATTTTTGGCTAAAGTTAGTGTAATTCCTTGGACATGTGATATCTTAAGATTCCAGGGTCGTATTGTCTCCCACGGCTTGATGATTTGACTCAGTCTATTCTTTATGAGGCTCATTGCCCTATATATTCTATTTACCTTGGTACGGCTAAGATATATAGAGATTTGAGGTAGCATTATTAGTGGGATGATATGAAGAGAGATGTGGTAGACTTTGTGGCTCGTTGCCTATGTTGTCAGCAGGTTAAGGCCAAACATCAGCGTCCAAGTGGATTGACTTAGAGATTGACCATTCCTAAGTAGAAAAGGGAAAGGAATACTATGGACTTCATTAGTGGTTTACCTCATAGTTCCCGTGGTCATGACAATATTTAGGTTATTGTGGATCATTTGAACAAGTTGGTACATTTCATTCTTATTCATATTACCTTTAGTGCTGAGAGATTAACGCAGATTTATGTTTAGGAGATAGTTCATTTTCATAGGGTGCCCATTTCTATCATATCAGACTATGGTTCTATATTTACTTTGCGATTATGGAGAGCATTCCAGGAAGATTTGGGTACTCTAGTAGATTTGAGTACAGCCTGTTATCTGCACACAGAAGGTCAGTCTGAGCAGACTATTTGGGTGCTCGAGGATATGCTTCAAGCCTGTGTTATGGATTTTGGAGAAGAGTAGGATCAGCACTTAGCACTGGCAGAGTTCGCCTACAACAACTATCATTTGAGTATTAACATGGTGCCTTATATGAATTTGTATCATTCTCCGATAGTATGGTATGAGTCATCTAAGGTGAGAGACCTCATGGTATGAATTTGCTTCAGGACTCATTAGATAGAGCCAGAGTGATTCAAGATCTACTGAGAGCATCCTAAAGTAGGTAGAAGTCCTATGTTGATAGTAGATCTGTTCCTTGAGATTCAAAGTTGGTGACCAAGTATTCTTCAGTGTTTTGCCTATGAGAGGTATGATTAGGTTTGGAAGGAAGGGTAAGCTCGACCCTCGATATATTGGTCCTTTTGAGATTCTTCGCGCAGTTGGTAACGTGGCCTATAAGTTAGCATTGCCTCTAAAATTTTTTATTATTTATCTGATTTTGTATGTCTCTAAGTTATAGAAGTATATTCCTGACCCGTCACATGTGCTTAGGTGGGACTCAGTCCAGTTAGATGAGCAGTTGACCTTCATGGAGATGCCTATGGTTATTTTGGCTAGTGATGTGTGATAGTTGTGCACGATGGAGATTCCTATAGTTAAGGTTCAGTGGAAACACCGCCCAGTAGAGGAAGCCACTTGGGAGATCGAGAGCAAGATGCGGGCCCAGTATCCTCACCTATTCAAGTCTTCAGGTATTTTCTTCATCTTTAACTTTAAAGGATGAAAGTTCCTTAGTAGTGGATGCTGTAATGACCCTTCAGGTCATTTTTAGTGATTCCACTTATCTTCATCGTTAGAGATTTTCCATAGCTTCCCCAAGTTATTTATGACTTGCTGGAACTGATAGTTTGGTTACTGGGCAGTTCGTTTGATTCTTAGAACCATTTCCCCATTTAGAAGTCTGTGTTAGTTCCAAATAGACATCGAGCCAAAAAATTTAGTAAAACGATATCGGATATGAATTATGATTGCACCAGCAGCTCCGGAATATCAATTCTAGGCTGGGTAGACCTTTGGTTTGGGTCCTGCTACACCTGAAATCATTTTGACCTATTGGTCAAAAAGTTGATAAATTAGAAATTCTAGTGTAGGGCCCATATTTTATTGAAACAACCTCGAATGAAAATTTGACTTCACCAACACATCTCGAATGTCAAAATCTGTGTGGTTGCATATCTCATTTGTTGATATTGGACTCCAGATGCTTCCCGAGGCCTTGGCCAAAACCTGTAATCAAATTCCAAGTTTCAGTCGTCATCTTATGTATTAAGGTACCACGATCGCAGAGGCCTTAGTGTTATTGCGATGCCACGATCATGGCTATCATGGGTGCATGATCGCACTAGCTGAGGGCCTGGGAAGGGATTGTTTAAATACTTTATTTGACCGAGAATTGGCCATTTTCTCCATTGTCTTGAGTCCCAAAATCCAACAAAGAGTGTAGACCTTAATGTGAGTCATGGGTGTTGATTGGGAGCTTGAATTACTTACTTAATCATGTTTAACATCGAATCTAAGGTATGAATCCTTTAATTTTAGTGTTGAATTCTTGATTGTTTAACCCAAAACCCCAAATGGCTTGAGGCTTGATTTTAGCCCCTATTATGGTTGATTTGCACCTATTTCTTGAGGGATATAACTCCCTAATGGTATTTGAACAATGGTTGTCTCAGAAACATGTTTTTCATATGTGGGACCCACTTGAGGGTTTTTGGTATCATTTTAGACCCAAAGCACAATGGTACAATATGGGTGTTGTTAGTTTCATAATAATATATAGATTATGTTTTTGATAGCTTGGCTCATTGAAGAAGCTTAGAGGAAAGGGAAAGCGAAGATGTTGGTTCGTGAGCTATATTTGGATTTGAGGTAGGTTAGGCTTACTTATGTTAGATTGAGCATTATTGTTGATACCAAACACCCCCAAGAACACACTAAAAACGTTCTAAAAATAGTCCATGAACAAGTCACAGCTCAACAACACAAGAACAGAAATGGGAATAACAAAGTTAGATAGATAACTTGACATACAATGCATAATCACTTATGAACCAGAATTTATATTAAACATTAAGACCCAAAGTCTTCACACAAATAACACAAATTCTTACGGGACCTCAAGGGAATTAGACTTCCCAAGCAACCATCGTTTCTAAGATTGTTATCAACACAAGTGATGTCCACACTTGCCACAAGGAATCCACCTTACAAGACACTCTCTTGAGCTCACAAAATATATCATCTAAGTATAAGAGAAATGACCTAATAAGGTCTATTTATAAGCTAGGTTAACTTATTACAAAAAGACCAAAAGGCACTTAATGAGCCCGTACAAAGGGGAGGCCTTGTAGTGATGCCTATGGGAAGCATTGGAGAGTTAATTTTGGACTTCTTTACACTTCAAGTCTTGTTCCCTTGGTTGGGAATCCCCCGCAAGCTCAGGTGTTCACGTCTTGGCTTTCACTATCTCCTCAAATGCTAAGATGCCTTTTTTACCCGTATCATCCTCCCCTCCATGGAAAGAATTCATCCTCGAATACGAATCTTTCAAAATAATAGGGGACGCAAGACAACACACATTCCTCATAGCTAGAGGGTTAATGTTAGCACAATCAACCATAGGTGGAAAAAAGGAGGTAGAATCATACCTTTGGAGCAAGGACTAGAGCTTGCTCTTGGCTTGGAATCTTGCAAAATGCTAGTGCCGAACATAATGAATAACAAATGCTTGGTTATAACACCAAGGTTTTATCAAGATGTCCCACCTTCACCATATAGTTCTTCCTTCATTATAAGGGTAAAGTACGCAACCTCACCTTCTTCGGGCCAAACATCTTCATAAGTATCTTTCATCATCAACCCGCAAGGCACACAAATATCCCTTTCTTCTCCAACTACTTTGATTTCACCCTCATTGTTATCAGCCTCTTGAGGGGTTTCCTCACTAACATATTGTATGGTTACTTTACTCCCAACAAAGTAAGGATCACCCTCCACTAACATAATATTCCTTTGGTTGGGGCATTCACTAGCCTTGTGTCCCCAACCTTGACATTTAAAACAAACAATTCCCTTAGGATTAGGAGTAGAAGAGGTATTACCTTCAAGTCATGGTGGATAATTTTGGATAGCCCTATCAATTGGTTTCTTCTCAAAGGATTTGTAGGAATCCTTGCTCTTGTGCCATCCGAAAGCTTTCTTGGCTTCATTGTTCCTTTCAACCTCAATAGTCACTTCAAGAAGATCCTTAATTCAGTTAAACTTGTGGACAACTAATTGAGAGACAATTTCATAGCATAAGCAAATGAGCCAAGCAATGATTGGGAGGTTCAACAATATCAAGACGAAGAATCAAGTTTTGAAACTCCTCATGATACATTTCTATCACCTTTCCACACATTGTAAAGCTTTATTAATTTCTCTTGCTTGAACCTTTCCAAAACATACCTCTCTCTCATAAATTCTTTTCAAGTCATCCCAATCCGAAAGGTCAATATTTACATTTCTTGCCCTTTGGAACGATTTGGTCTCCCACCAAGTAGACACATACCCTTCAAATTAAGCAATGGCATGGGTGACCGTATTATGAGGAGATAACTCATTGAGTTGAAAGATCCGATTACATTATAACTCCCAATGAAGATAGATAGACGGTTCACTAGTTCCCTTGAAAGTAGGGAGAGTGATTTTGATGGAATTGAGACCCGTCTCTCTACCCACATTTCCTCTGTGGTCCCCAAAACCTTCATGAGCATGATGACGTAGTCCCATATTTCCTCTACCATGAGGAGGATGTCCAAACCTTCCCCCATGGACCCTATGCCATCCACCATAAGATCTCCTTCTATTTCTCATGAACTCTTCAAAAATATCTACTTTATCTAACTACTCACCTCCGTAAGGACCCTCACCTTCCACATCATCAATTTGGATTGGTTGGTTTTAATTTAGTGGTGCTCTTGGCATTTCAAGTGGGTATCGATTTTGGGGAGCTTCTTGTTGGACTTGATTTTGGTTATTTGGATAATTAGGGACTTGGTTGAGGGGTTCATGGGCTGGTCTAGGTGGATTGAACATGTGGTGAAGCATATCTGGGTTATAGTCGGGAAGCATTGGTAGCATGTCCACTAGTCAAGGCATGGTAGTGTTTAGGACTTGAATGGTTGGAATCTAAACGAACTTCCAAGGTGTCCATTCTCCAAAAAAATAACCCTCCATCCCTTACATTCTTACTTTCATTCTTCCTTCCATTCTCTCTAATCTCCCTTCAAAAGAGCCCAATCGGTTATCCATGGAAATGACAAGCTTTTCCATGAAAGATATAGCCCAAGTAGGCATTTCCCCTTCATCCACCATTGTGACTATTAAAAAATACTAAACAAACAACACAAAAACAGAAAACACATTAAAGGTTAGTAAAACTCAGTCCATAAAATGTCTCAAAATAGTCCGCAACTCTCATGCTCACACTTTTGAAGTTTTCACTCTATTGGCCTCACTTGTGTTGATAACCCGCTTATACTCCAATGAGGTCACTTGTTTCCAATTGTGGCTCAAGGTCGGAGTAGATTATTGTTTTTAATGACACAAAAAAGTTAATGTATGAACTTGAACCAAAAGGATACTACGATTCAAAAACGAGGAAAGCACAAAAACAACACTAAGATGAAGAACGTACTCAAAAAAAAAACTAATCTTCAACTTAGTAGGTATTTACTAGTTGTCAATTAGCATAAGGGTTAAAAAATGTAGAAACCAATAGAAACAAGAAAGTGAAACTTGGAAATCCAATGTTCTTGAGCTCTTTGATGACGTGGCACTTAACTATTGGACATTGTAATGTTGTTGGAGTTGAAAATTTTTTGTTTTCAAGAAACTAGTTGTTCAATTTAATGTGTGGAAGAAGAGATTTTCGGCCATGGTATGGGGCAAACAAGGTCTAGAATCCACTTTCAAGATTCATAAAGTCTTTCACCTACTTGCACCAAATTGGTAATACAACGTTTTTGGATGTCTTGTCCCCTTTCTCCTTTTGGACAACCTTGAAAAGTGTTTTACTTCTTTGTGGTAGCTACACTTTTTGGAAGTCTTTGGTCTTCTTACTACTTTGGTGTTGTATTGAAATGTTCTCAAGACAAACAAAAGTCCTACTCTTCATTTTATCTTTTCAAGATCAACAACTACCTTTTGACAATATATCACAAGAACACAAGATGAACACTAACAACAACAACAGCAAAACCGTCCACTTAATGCCACCACACAACTTGAACATAGCTCAAGAAATTAGATCTTAGACTCAATAAGTGTTGAGGAGAAATAAAACCAACAAAATAAACAATCTAATACGACAAAACACACCTAGATCTAGTCAACAATTTTGGCCAAACACAACAACAACATGAACACTTCTCGGCCAAGACACCAAAATGTAGAACACTTTCTTCTCTTTTTTTTATTTTTCGACCAAGGGATCCCAATATTGGTAGTTTTGGAACACAACCAGCCTTAACTATGATACCAAATGATACCAAACACCCCCAAGAACACACTAAAAAATGTTCAAAAATAATCCACGGACAAGACACGGCTCAACAACACAAGAACACAAATGAGAACAAGAAAGTAAGATAGACAACTTGACATACAATGCATAAAAACATATGAAACATAATTTATATTAGACATAAAGACCCAAATTATTCACACAAATAACACCAAGTTCTTATGGGACCTCAAGGGAATTGGACTTCCCAAGCAACCACTATTTCGAAGATTGTTATCAACACAAGTGATGTCCACACTTTCCACAAGGAATCCACCTTGCAAGACACTCTCTTGAGCTCACAAAATATATCATCTAATTCTAAGATAAATGTCCTAATAAGGTTCTATTTATAAGCTAGGTTAACTTATTACAAAAAGACCAAAAGGCCCTTAATGATCCCTTACAAAGGAGTGGCCTTATAGTGATGCCTATGGGAGGCTTTGGAGTGTTAATGTTGGAATTCTTGATACTTTAAGGCTTTTTCCCTTGGTTGGGAATCCCTCATAAGCTCTGGTGTTCACGTCTTACCTTTCATCATCTCCTCGAGTGTTTAGACGCCTCTTTGACTCGTATCAATTATAGTATAATTGTGATATCTTGATAATATTGGGTGGGGTATTAGATGTATAGATGGTAGATGGTAATGTTTGGAATTAGTTGAATCACTTAGGCCTTTGAACACATTAAGTTTGATATATGACTCATGGTCTAAAATATTGGTTAGTTGGACCTGTTATCTCATGAATAGAATAAGAATTCTCTAGTTGATATAGTTAGATGGGAGTGACTTGATCACTCATATTAAGAGTAAGTTGACCTCGATATGCATAGTTGTGAATTTTTATTAGATGCTTTAGATAATATAAGAGTAATACTTGAGAAAGAATTGTTCTATAGAACTAGTGTGGATTGATAAACCCTTGAGACATGATTTAGATAACTTAGCTAATGTTGGGTAGAAGTTAGACTTGACAAAGATGTTTTGGGATATTAGAAGGGGGATTTAACCCATCTTAATCTTAAACTATGTAGCTTCATTTTTGACCTAGATACTTGTTAAATGCCTAAAATATGCTTTGGTAATAAGGTGGCTAAAACCCGATAAATTTGTTATTCATGATGTTAATTTGGGAGATATTGTTCATACTTAATGGTTATCTTATTGTCCTTACTTGGATAGCAATGGAAAGCCTTGTAAATTGAACCTATGAATATGCTTTCACTTGACTTATTGGCTAGTTTACTATGTGAGCCTTGAATTATGGAATTACTCATTTTATGTTCAAGTCTCGTGATTAGACTTACGTTTATGCCGAAGAACCCCTTTTGTGCTAGTTTTGTGAATCATGCCTAACAAGAGAGATTCTAGAAATCATAACTATGACTTGTAATTGACCATACTAATAAGCATGTCAAGCCCGGTAATGTGTAGATTGTTCATACCATATAGATATGCATGTTCATGCACTTACTATTTTAATGTGTTGATAATGAATAGTAAGGTACCATGATATGTCTTTCCTTTCTTCTCTTGGGGCTTGTACTTGTTAATGATTTGAAAACCTATATATATTAATTTTATGATGAATATATTGATGATATTATGATGCTCGATAAGTCCGGAGGATATATTGATGATATTATAATGCCCGATAAGTCTAGGGGTATATTGATAAAATTATAATGACGGGTAAGTTCGGAGGATATATTGATGGTATTATGATTCCCAGTAAGTCCGAAGGATATATTAATGATATAATGATGCCCGGTAAGTGCGGAAGATATATTAATGATAATATAATGCCATGTAAGTACAAAGGATATATTAATGATATTATGATGCTCGGCAAGTCCGGAGGGTATATTGATGATATTATGATGTTTGGTATATCTTGAGGATGTATGGATGCTATCTATGATAAACATGTGCATATTTGTTTATGTGTGATTATGCCTTTATATGATTACATCCGTATGTGCCTTGAAGATATGATGTTAATCTTAGGGTGTTGGTTATAATACTTCAATCCTAATCACTTATTTAATAGTGTAATTCTTGCTAGTGTTGAATAGTGAGTAGAATTAGAATGTGATGAACAAAGATTTAAGATTAATTAGTAAGTGAAATCTTTTGTAGAAATAAGAATTCATATAATGGGTATATTTGGCTTAAATAAAGGGATTAACTAAGAAATATTGCCTAGTAAGAGAATTGAGTGGTAACTAGTTGACTACTAAGTGACTATTTTACTTGATGACTAGAGGTCTAGAATACTAAGTAAAGGGCCTTGATAGTTGAAATATGATAACTATAAGTTGTGGTTGTTATTTGGTCAATGGTAATAATAGGTTAGCATTGGTGATGATTAATAGTATTGATGACCAAAGTATAATGTCTATGGGTTGTTAAATGAGGATTTGTGAATTGTGATGCTATATAATAAGAGGCATTGGTTGATAGATAGATATGTGCAGTTGATGATATGTAACATTTTTCTATATGATGACTTGTGCGTCTATGATAACTAGAAATAAGTTTTGGTCAAAAAGCATCTATATATTAGTAGTGCACCTTGAATAGGGGTGGATATCGACTATCAAGTGAATAATAGTTAGTGCTAACTCATGGATGAGGGTTATGTAAGGAATCGGTTAGGCTATAATTAGAGATCCTAAAAGGACTAGTGAATTGGTAGTCTAATAATAATAAGTGTTGGTTCGTTAATATGACTAGATAGAGTGTATTGATATCATAGATATCTAAATGGCTATATTACTATGGTTATGATTACCTTGGTATGTGTTATTTTAATAATGGTAATTGATGATGATTTTGGATAATTGTAAATGACTATTGATGGGTATTAATGAAATCGTGGAATAATGAGAAGTTGGTTATATGTCTATATACGTTGATGATTTGATCTATTGATGCACTCTCTGGTGGTATGGGACACTATGATGAGTTCTTTAATTTATGTTCTTTTAGGTATACTCCCCGGTGGTATGGGATGTTGTGGTGGGTTCCTTTACTTTATGTTATAATGGGTGTATGTGGGTTAAAACTTAGTATTGATGTGGTTGCAGTTGAATATATGTCGCTTTACACGTCCGGATTAATTACTCGTTTTATATGACGGTATTGGTATGTATTGATATGAAATGTCATATTATTGTTCTAGTTGATTAGTTATTTGTTCAGTGATGATGAAGTTGGTTTTCAGGTTTGATTCTTTACCTTAACTTAGAGATATTATCTTACTTTATATCATCTTTATATTATAATTTAGCTCAGTCGGACGATGATGCCTTCTGAGTACCCATTGTTTTGGTACTCATACTACACTTCTGTACCTTTTTGGTGCAGACCCAAGTACCAGTTGCCACCGCTAAGTTAAGTTCGTGTAGTGTTGATCTTCCAGAGATAGGGTGAGCTCTTGGAGTTTCAAGTCACCCATTTCCCTCTTATCCTTATTCAGTCTTTTGTATTCAATACAAATGTGTAGACTATTTTGACTTTTGGGTTGTATTTCCTATTGTCCTACTTAGATGCTCTTGTGCTGATATTACCGGGTCGTGGGATTGGTATCCATATTTGATTGTCCTTTATTGAACATTGTTGATCATGATTGTGTTCATCGTTTTTGGCCCTTGTCTGGCGTACCTACCAAAGTAACCCATTGCCTTTGTTTCGGGTTACAATGTTGGCTTACCTACTGGGAGTTATAGTAGGCGCCATCATGACTCGTACATCGAGTCATAACAGATCCTTAAGTTCAGTAGGAGACATACAGTAAGATGCCATAAAACTAGGTTGGGTCCCCAACTCAAGATCAATAATAAACTCAATATCACTCTCAGGGGGAAGACTAGGAAATCGGTAGGAACAACATCAGGAATATCACAAACTATAGAAACAGAGTCAAGCAAGAACTCTTACACTAATATCACAAATATAAGCGAGATAAAACTTGCAACTCCATTATATTAGTCTCCGAGCTTGAACATAAGAAATAATCCCTGCTACACGTAACCAAATAATTTCTGTCACACAACTAGGGGTATTTTGGGCATGGCTAAGGTAACGAACTTGGTGAAATAATCCAAGACTGCATGATAGAGGGATAATCAATCCACGCCTAGAATCGCATCAAAATCCACCATGTCTAACATAATAAAATTAGCCGAGTATCAAACTCTAAAACTGTCATAACCCATGATCTATAAACCTGATGCACAAATAAAGAATCACCCATAGAAGTAGATACAAATAATTCTGTTGATAAAGAATCCTAAGACAACTCTAACCATGATGCATAATAAGTAGACACACAAGAATAAGTGTATCCGATATCAAATAAAGCATAAGCCGGTTGATGGCACAATAAGACCGTACCTCTAATAACAACATCCAAAAAATCTACCTCCGTTTTGCGAGGTACAACATATAAATAACCTCTCTTGCCACCTGGATAGGCACCTAATTGATCACATCCTACCTATCTAAGGACCTCCACGAGAACCATAGAGACCATCCTAATGATCCTACAGACCAACTCTAACTAGGGTTGACACTGCCCTAATCAAAGAAACACTCTAAATTATCGATACAACTGCCCCATGCTTGGGACACTCTCTAGACAAATGGACAAAGGCCCCATAATAATAACATACCACAGGAGAGACATGCTATCCAGAAAATCCAGCTGACATAAAATAACCACATCTACTAAAAAACCCAAAAGATGAACCTCTCAAAGGTTGACCACTACTCTGGCTAGATTAATCACTGTAGTAGGGTTGACCCCTATTAGTAAGCTAACGTGTAGCATGAAAGAGCCTACTAGACTGACCTTGATGCTGATAAGACTGGTGTGGAGGGTACTACCCTGAGAACTACTTTCTCTAAATTTTGATATGCTCTGGCTCCCACTAAAATTACCCTAGTAATGCGGCCTCTTATTGTTGTCCCTTTGGCCTTCTAGTTGATCTCTTCTATAATCTAAGAATGATCAAAAACCTTAATATGTGACCTACCAACAACAACCAAACTTTGTGTATCCATGCTAAAAAGAATTCTCAATTCTCTAACAAAACAATTTTATCCACTCATTATCGATCGACAAGATAGATGTAGCATGTCTATCCAACTCATGAACCCAAGTCTCATACTTCAAAATAGTCATGGACCCCTCCTCCAATCTTGAGAAATAATCTCTCAAGCGATCTTTATGGCTATTAGGAATATACTTCTCTAAGAAATGCTTGGAGAATTGAGTCCATGATAACGGGGGAGATCCAGCTATCCTGGAATCAAGATAACCTCCACACCAATGTCGACCTACCAAATTTAATTAAAAAGTAATATAGGTAACTCCACGAGTCTATACTAGGCCCAAATTATGAATCCTATCTTCACAAGCAACCAAAATCTCATATGCATCCTCGCTTGGTGCCTTAGAAAACTTAGGGGGTCAATCTAAAGAAACGACCCATGATTTTTTTCTTCTCAAAATACATAGTTGGTTAGTCAACTACCAACTAAGAAACTATTGGTGATGGGGGAATTGACTAACCAACTAAGCAACTATTGGTGATGGGGGAATCTAAACTCTAGGAATCAAAGCTACCGATTATGCCCCCAGCTCGATACCGCTCTGATCTATATACTGACACCATCAAATAGTACACCACCAACCAAACCAAAAATTGAACCAATGCATCTCTGAGCAGCGATAAAGATACTAACCCTAGTGGAACTTAGGCTTTCCCCAGGCCCACCACTGGACTGGGTAGAGGACTCTCTGGTGCTAGAGCAGGGATAGAAACTGGTGAAGTCTCCCTATCTTGATCTCTAGTTGGTGATATATCTCTTCTCTAACCTTTATGCAATCCACATCCTCTGGTAGGATCCTTAGTCGCGGACTCGGAATCCTCATCTCTAGTAGAAATAGCTTACGTAATATCCCTCAATGAAAGAGTGAATCCAAATAAATCTTAGAAACTAACACATACTCTTACCACAAAATAAGTTAAGAAAGTGAAGATCTCCTAAGAATGTCCTATAGCCTCCCAAAATAAGAAACATATGTTGTTGTTTCAATCTGTAGGACTCTACTAGACACTTGCTCTTGTGCCAATAATATTGGTGAACCTAGGCTTTGATACTAATTTGTCACAACTTGATTTCCTGGGTCATGATGGTACCTAATTTGCCCCACCAGTAGATAAGTCAAACAATAACCCAAAATTATATGTAATGGGCTAGTTAGTGGGAAATGGTATAAATACCTTAATTATGCAAGCAAATTGAATTACTAAACTTAAATCATAAGAATAATAGCTTAAATGAATAAAAATAAATAGAAGATTAATATCATCCCATAACCTAGTAAGGTTGGTAGAAGAGCATATAATCAAAAGAAAACGAGTACTATTAAGGTCAAATCCATAATAGTCTCAAAACAGAAAGACTATCCAAAAATAGAAGATGGAAAAAAGGTCAACTCCAGCTCTGAGAGCTCTCCCTGTCTCTGAACTCTGTGAAGTACAATCACAACATCAACGACATAAGCTAGTACTCAGATCTTCACCAAAATGGGTACAGAAGTGTAGTATGAGTATCAAAGCCACGATTACTCATAGGCATCATCAGTCTATTAAGATAAATTGTAATATAAATATAATAAATATGAGATAAGTAAGCTCAGTTAAGGAAAGAACACAAACCTAGAATAATGCACCAAATTTTGAAAATAAGCAACAAAAATCGATAAAAATAAATAGAACACAACTATCTCTAACATAACTAGGGCCCCATAAGCCTAGAAGACATAAACAAAGTAAATAACCCAATGCGGGCACCTATAATCTCAATGGAAGAAATCAAGAAAAAAAACTAATAGTAACTACACCAACTATCCATATCCCAAAACTGTAACTATGAATCTTTCCATACCGTATGCACCAGACTCAAACTGGTTCTATAACTATCTTAAATATCCCCTCAATGTCGGACTTGAACTAGAACTAGTGTCTCATATGCCAGACTTGAACATATCAAACTTGAAATGTAAGTAATATCATCAATACTGTGGGAATTGAACATGTCTTAATCATAAATTTCCAAACTCAAACTATTCTTATTATCTCTCAAACACAATCTAGACAAAACCACATATGCCTATGATCTTCTCGACTCGAGAATATAATTAAAATAATATATAAAAGCCTATTGAGCCTATAAGGAGTTAATAGAAACCTTGGCCTAAGGTAGGTCAAAGGGGCCTTCTAACCCCAAAAATCCATTCTAAATGCAAATTTTACCCTAAACTAGACTAAGTTTTCAAATTTCATTACTAGGTACTAAATAAGCCTCATTGCGACCTAAGGTAGTAATTCTACCTATGAAACAAGTAGTTAAGTTAAATACACCTAAGTGTGGTCCCTTAATTAGCTAAATAATCTAATTCATACCAAATATACCTCCAGATCCTAATTCACAATCTAAAACTAGCACAATATCATAACAATACTATAATTATCTCAATCTAAAAGAAAGGTAATCCTAGCCTACTTGGACATCGAAGAAAGCGTGAATAAGTTTGTTAAAATGGAAATTCCCCCTTTTGATAAGCTTTTGCACAATGCCACTATCAAAATAGGAATATATGCATCAATAAAAAAACAACGGTACCCATATTGTATTTTCATGCTTTGGTCCAAAATTAAGTCAAAATCGCATATGAGGCCCACTTGTGGAATCACACTTTTGAAATTGTCAATACGTCCTTCTATGCTCAAGGATTATTTACTCTCAAGAATGGGTAAATTTCAAGCTCCAATGATACTAACATCAACCCACCAAGAATCTAGAGATTTATGACTATATTAGGGAACTAAACCAAGAATTAAAGAAAACTTACAAGGATTTTGATGAGGAGATAGCTATTCCAAGCTAGCAAACACCCCACGATCTCCCAATGATCACTCTTCTAATTTTTCACACTCTCTAAGTCTTTTTAGCTCTTGAGAATTATGAAAAATAGAAAGAAATTATGCAAAAGGGATGAATTTAATACCCTTAAGGTACCTCTTAATAGGCCACTTGACTGCTTAAGCGGCCATCACTAAAATGGCATAGAAACTCTAAAGCAGTATCTGGCTAGCCTATCCTATTACTAAAGCAGAAAAGTTGTCGCTTAAGCGTCATCCACTTTAGTGGAAAGGCTTTCACTAATGCAATCTAGCTGGGCAACCTTGGCTGATAAAGTGACCTTATGGCCACTAAAGCAACCAAAGGTCTACTTTAGTGGATGCACCAACTAAAACTTTTCTAAGTTTCCACTGACCCCTTAGGATTCATTTGAAATTTGTGGATAAAAACAAACTATGCTACCCTATAAAATTTGGCATTCCAAACTCAATAATGCCATCAAAATTTCTTTCTGAGGTCATTTCGATGAAATATAAGCCCCACTCCCAAGGCTATTTTATCAACTTCTAACTAATAGCTCGAAATATGTTTGGAAGTCTTAGGACCCAAACCAAAGGGTTCCCCTAGCCTAAAAATGTTTTGGAGCTGATGAAATTGTCATAATTAGAATACAAGGTTGTTAACCTAAAGTTTATGCCCTACAACCTATCCTTACCAGCGAAGACTTCAGAATAAAAAAATGGCTCTAAAAACCAAATGAGCTACCCGGTAACTGAATTGTCAACTTTAGCAAGTCACAAATGACTTAGGCCAGCCATAAAAAAGCTTTAAATGGTACAAATGTGTAGAAATGCAAAAAAAAAGACCTAAGGATCATTTTCCATAAAGTAGCAAAAAAGACCTAGAGGGGAATCATTCCCCTCTCAGTTTCTACTCTTGTCAGTGACTTAGTATAGAAAATGGGTATACAAAAATTGCCCAGACACAAGTTCTCATAAAGTAGCCATTGTTGATCTGGTAGAATTAGATTACTTATTTTGATGTTATTCTTGGAATAAATTGGCAATGTTCATGTTATTCCTCAGTTGATTGTAGAAGACTCATTAAATTTTAGTTTTAAAATAAACCTGCCTTAGAATGTAAAGGTAGTATTCAACACCTATAGGTTGGTTTATCTATTTTCTTAAAGCAAATAATATGATCTCTAGGGTTGTATCTACCAGCTAGTTTGCGTCAACGATTCCAGGTCCAAAATTTCAACTCTCTACTCAATCCCAATTATGAATGAGTTTCCAGAAGTATTTCATAATAATTTACCAGAAGTCCTTCCTGAATGGGAAACAAAACATTGGAATGGACCTTCTTACAGATACGTAGCTTATCGTAATTCCTCCTTATAAAATATATCTAGATGAGCTTAAAGGATTAATAGAATAGTTAAAATATATTTTAGACAAATGGTTTATCATACCCAGTATCTCTTCATGAGGTTCTCTAGTTTTATTTGCGGGTAAAAAAGCGGTTCCCTCAGAATATGCATTGATTTCCATCAGTTGAAAAAAGTCTTAGTCAATAATAAGTATCTTATTCCTAGGATTGATGACTTATTGGAACAACTTCAGGATGGTAGTTTTATTTTAAAGATAGACCCCAAATTTGGCTATTATCAGCTTAGAGTTAGAGAATATAATATTCCAAAGACAGCCTTCAAGAATCTTTATGGTTATACAAATTTGTTGTTATGTCTTTTGGACTAAAAAATGCTCCTACGACTGTGTACAGGATGTTCAGGTAGTACTTGTACATGTTTATTATTGTCTTTATTGGTCACATTCTTTTTTATTCTCAAAGTGAGGATGAATATGCAAACCATTTAAAGATTGTCTTGCAAACTCTCAAAGATCGCCAGTTATTCACTAAGCTCAGCAAGTATGAATTCTTGTTGAAATCAGTAGCACTCATTGGTCATATTATTTTCACTGAGGGCATTCATTTTAATCCTCAGAAGACCAAAGCAGTTAGGAACTGGCCTAAACCCTTCTCTTCATTAGACATTAGAAGTTTCTTGGGTTTAGTAGGTTACTTCAAATAGTTTGTTGAAGTATTTTTATCTATTGTTTCTCCTATGTCCAAATTGACTCAGAAGAAAGTCAAATTTTAGTGGTCCAATACTTGTGAGAAGAGTTTTTAAAAGTTGAAGACTTGACTCACTTTCGGTATAGTTTTGACTCCACTAGAGAGTTTAAGTGGGTTTGTTATTTACTTTGATGCATTTAGGGTTGTACTTGGTTATGTGTTGATGCAAACAATTAAGGTCGTAGCTTGTGCCTCTAGATAACTCATATCCCATGTGAAGAATTATTCAACTCATGATCTTGAATGGGCAACAAATATTTTTTTCTTAAAGAATTAGAGGTATTATCTATATAGAGTTCATATGGATATATTCACCAATAACAAGATCCTTCAGTACGAATTTAGTCAGAAAGATCTAGATCTTCATCAAAGGGGGTGTTAGAGTATTGAAAGATTATGATATACATGTTTCCACATTAGCAGGCTTCCTCTTTTTTCTAATATCTGAGATAATCTCTTAAGCTAAAAGAACTTTTTCTTTAATACTCCTTCCCTTCACAAAACCTGACTGGTGAGGGGAAATTAGATCAGGAAGTAAATTTTCCATTCTATCATGAATTATCCTTGAGATCACCTTGTTCAAGAAATTACTCAAACTAATTGGTCTTAGGTCTTAAAATTCCTGAATGACATCTTTCTTAGGAATTAAGACTAAATTAGTATGAATAATAGATTTAGGTAAGGTTGATCCACCAAAGAAATCATGTATAACCTCAATGATGTCTCCACCCACTATATCCTAGAAAACATAATAAAAATGACTATTTAAGCCATTAGGACCACATGATCTCTCTTGATTTAACTCAAATATAGTTTTTTTGATCTTTTCTTCATTGGAAAATGCATTAGGCATAGAGTTTTTATCATCATTTTTTAGGGAGAAATTTGTTTTAGTAGTGAAAAATCTTCAGAAATAAACTCTCTTGAAAATTGAACTTGAAAATATATCATTGCCTCATTAGCAATTTGTTCATCTTCTTTAGCCTATGAACTATCATGTTTCATAATTCTTTTCAACTACATTCTTCTCCTTCTTTGCTTCACCAAGCAATGGAAGAACTTACCTTTTTATCACCTTTTGTGAACTATTGAATACTAGCCTTTTGCCTCCAGAATTTCTCATCATAGTGAATATACCTCTTAAGTTCAGCCTGAGCTTGTTGCATGATAATTCTGTAATTAGTGGATGGTTTCTCTTCAAAATGGTCCTCCTTAATTCTAACTATTTCTTTATTGATGATCAACTCTTTAAAAAGATCCCTAAACTTCTCTTTGCTCAACTTAGCCAGTGCTTGTTTAGTCTTCTTTAACTTTTGTTTCAATCTGCAAAGTCAATCTCCACCCCTTTATCAAACATATATCTCATTAGTCACTTTTTTAAAATCATCTCTTTCAATCTAGAATCTCAAAAGCTGAAGGGTTTTAAGAATTATTGATAATCACCTCCACAAGTGAGTAATGAAGGTGCATGATCAAACCCAATTCATGTTGGGATAGTGTTAGGATTCCAACTCTTTCCCTACTTCCCAGCCTAGTTAATTTTCATTCTATGATGAATGTTTCAAGGAGTACATATTATAATACCCTAAAAGTACCTAAGATCATGTGCTAGACTTAGCACAAAAAACTAGTTGAAACCAGTAAGAAAAACACTTGATGACTCTAACAATAAGTCATTGTCACATTTGGTGGGTCATGCCATTACTCATCTTAAGTATTTAGCCTAAAGTTTGTATGGATGAAAAGTTAGCTCAGTGTCAACGACTACTGATGACAAGTTATTGCCACCAAGGAAAACTCATCCTATTAGCCATATTGAGTGTCAAACTGAAAAGTCCTGAAGGATGGAAAATCTATCCCAATTATATGACTCATGATGATGAGTCAATGTATATCATGAGGAGTCGTTATCTATCCCATCTACATAAATCCAGTGAATTCTAAAATTTGATAATCTTGCCCAATAATGAAGAACTCTAAAGACTGGTCGTTGTGTGTCGTGATGAGTCACTGTGACCATCTATTGTCAAGTTTACTAAAACCATTCTCTGCACAATGACTCCGAATATGAGTCATCACGAGACTGTTCCTTTGCAATTTAGAAATTTTTATATATAATTTCCCAAAGGTATTTTTATACTTTCCTGTTTCCTAGATGATATGGTTTATAGTATTTCCATATGATATAGCTATGTTTTATAAAATCTTAATGATGAAAGGTTTGACTATGTTTTATATCTCAAGACACTTCAAGATGGAGGTGTCTCATTTTGTAATAGATGATTTCAAGGGACTTGGTCCCTAGGAAATCCATCTCAGAAGAAGGAGCTTCAGCAGAATACCTATCATATGAATCAGTGTCTCTCTCAAATTTTGCTATATCAAGGAGATAGCATGATAAAGTAGGTGCATGTTAATCTAACTCAGTATCATACCTTTCCAGGTATACGCCCAAGGGAACTGCTTAGGAAGAAAACAATTGAAGCAAACACAAGTTGAAAATACACTCAAGAAAGAGAGGGACCTGGTCCCATCTCTCAGGTGAGTACCAAAATAATGTGCCTTAAATTTTTATAAAATTTCTATTTAAAAAGGCCACATATACAATCATATATGAACAAAGGTTGTCAACTTAGTTCAATGTGAAGAGACAACTGTAGTCATCAGATGCATCCATTTAAAAAGGTATGTCTTAAATATCAAATGGTCACCTCTTTAATTATAAATTCAAATCCTCTTATTTTATTCTCTTCTCAATTAACTCAGAACATTATTTTCTTTCTCAATCAAAATTGGTCCTTCTTCTTTCTTTCTCAAAAATTCAAAATATCTGAAATTCCCTCTTCTTCAAACCCCTTGAAAGAATTATCCTATGATTATCCTCAAGACTCATAAAGTGATTTACCCATATTTAATACCCCAAGAGTACACCCTGGGATCCAAACAGTGCTTACAGTCACAAGTGACCACAAACTAACTCATGAGCTGGTACATATTGTAGCAGTGAACGAACCTATAAATAAAAGATACACATATGAGGAATAACTGAATATGCCATAAGGTTTTATAATACTAAGACATTACTAAACTCTTAAATCTGAAACAACTATCTGAAAGTAATAACGTAAAGACTGACAATCAATCAAAAACTAAATAACTGTATGAAAGTGTCTGAAAGCCTCTAACTGAATGACTATGGAGTTGATGGGACATGTCCCCGAATAACTCTGACTGACTACTGGACTGAAGTAATAAGATAAACATAATCATCCCTCAAAATATAAGGACTCACCACTGCTGTTGCTGCTAATGCACTAGAATGTCTAAGTGCGGTAAGGTACTTGAGCGTCCGAACCGATGATATGATACATCATAGTGCAAGAAACGAGTATGCCATTAGTACTTTGAATATACTGGTATTTTAGATGAGTTTAGGCTGATATACATGGGCTCATGTGTATGAATAACAACTGACTGAATAAATAGCATGAGATAACTGGATATGCATGCGTGAATGCTATAAAATCTAAAAATGCATGATCAAGCATATAACATAATTTTAAAATAGTCTATAAACTGAAATATTGAAATTTAATAACTAAATAACTGATAAACTGAATGATATGGTCAAGCAAAATAGAACTGAGTTCTGAACTGAATTCTAAAACTAAAACTGTGGTAGGTATCATCTAATCGACATGCCCCAAACTGAACTAATCGGGGTCCAACCTGTGACCCCAGTTAGAAGGGTGCTAGTACCTTACCACGGGTACTAACAATGGTTATGGAGTCAATCCTAATCAAAAGGGTGACCCCTGAGATCAGTCCTAGACTAACGGGTGATCCCTGAGAGTGTCAGTCCTAAACTGGTAGGTGACATCTCATAATGTACATTGGTTATGTAGTTTTGGAACTTAAGGATTGCTTCTAAGGACCCAGTTCTAACTAAAGGGTGAGACCCCATCCCTAGGTTTTCTCGGTGTTAAATCCTACTCCCAACTAAACTAACACTGATTAGTGGATAGAACTAAGCTTAACTGAACCCACAAGTGGATGTATTAACTAACTGAATGATATTGCTCATGGTATGATTGAAATCATTCTGTAGATACTAAAAACTAGGTAACAGCTAAATTTTGGGTATTCATAACCCCCAGGACTCGATCACTATAACAATAGGGACATATTAAAGCTTTGAAACTGTGGAAGGGAAATCATTGTTCACAACTATTCACTTAAGCATTTCATCAAACACATGGGAGACATGAATTTAAACATGGGAATACCTTTAAACACGATGAGATAGCACGATCACATGACAAGAACATAAACTAAGGATTTATTTTGAATTCTCATGAACATGATATGGAAACCACCATATTTAAAATATCTATAATGCATTCCACTTGAAACAATTTATAATCTTAGCTTAAAATTTAAATGGTAAGAAATTCATGGACTTAAGTATGAGAATGAGTAAAACATGTGGGAATAGCATAATTGCATTACTAAAACCATACTTAGGGATTTAACAATGAAATTTCAAGCTTCAAACCTGTAAGGTCTGCTTTCAATGAAAATAGATTGTAAACATAATGTATAATCAAAATTTAGAAAAGCTTTATGGAGATAAATTATTATAAACATGTAATTTCATAATTTAAAACATAAAAGATGGATTCTTGGAATCCATGGGTGAAAAAGGTCCATGGATGAACATCTAACATACGTCTAAGGATTAAATCCTAAAGAATATCACAAGCTTGAATGTTCTTGGCTTGAAAACCCCAATTCTTGATCTTTCTTGGATGGGGTGAAGGTTTAGCTTGATAACAATTAGAGATTTAGGGTTTCTTGTTGAATGAAATAAGAGAATGTGGGCAAAATATGCCCTTTCAACTGTTTAATCCCGTGTTTTCATGATTTGAGGGTGGTGGAAAATACTAAACTACCCCTAGAAATTCAAATTCGTAACTAGAATGCCGTTTGGGCTCTCATCGAGATGTAGCAAGGCTTCCACTGCTATAGCCACCATGACGTGGTGCAATTGCATTGAGCTGCTTCTTTGGAAATCTAAACATGGTCCAAACCTCATCCAAAAAGACATGATACTTACACCTTTGAACATGAATCAACTTAATAACTTACGTCTTAGAGTCAGGAAGGTCAATTTAAAAATCATCGAAGTTAAGAGGCCAAAAAATAAAACTAAGTCTCCAACACTTAGCTAAATTTTCAAGTTCTAAGCCTCTTGTGCATATACTAAAAGCTGAACTTAACTAAGAAAAGTATGGGGGTATTACACCATCAGTCCTTCCTATGAGCCTCCTGAGACCCTAAGTGAAACTGTTCCAGTTGAGACTCTAAGCTCCAGTAATTGTTCGGTCTTAGTAGATGACCTAAACAAAGGCTTTGGTTATCCAATTGAGCAAAAGATTCTTCAACCTAAAGGACCTTTTTCCTTGGAAAAACCAGATCCCTCCATTGCTCCTCAAGTCCAGGTTCCCTTTGAGGAATTCAAAGGTACTAAAATCTCAAAAAAATTTACAAGAACTTGGTTCCCCAACTCTTTCTGAATCTAACCCTATATTTGCTCAAATGGTTGATGAAGAAATTCCTATAAAGAAGTTTGATCCTTTTAGTAGCATAAATTGGGTAGCTGAAATTTTATTTTTACTTAAACATGATCCCAAGGAAAGTTTTGCTAGTAGGGATGAGCAAATAACAGGTGAAAAAAATGATTTAAAAAGAGATAGAGAGTTTGTATTACCTCTAAATGGGGGAAAATAAAAAGGATAAGGATGAACAACATTTGATTTGGAAAATAAAGAAATTGAAGGACAATAAAGGAAAGGAGAAATTGATTGAATCTAGTATACAAGTTACAAGATCTTACTTTACTAGAGGGTCTGAGATGAAATTGCTAGCAGATGCAATAAAGAAAAGTAATTCTTCTACCACTAAAAGAAGAAGACTCAGGAAATCTACAGTAAAGAAAATAAATATTAAGGTTGTGGAGATGAAAGAAAATAAGGACAATGATTCTGATATTGTTATTGTATCTAAGAAGAAAAGACTAGAAGTTCATAGTGATGAATGGACCAAGTCCTCTGATCCAAAGTCTGGGAATCATGGGGTAAGTAGAATGAAATATATTGCTAATAAAAACAGAAAGTTTCTGAGGGACCCGGTCTTGAAAAGGAACCTAGCAGTGATACAACAAATAAAAATAAAGAAGAAGAAAAAAAGGTTGTCTCTATAAAACAAAGGAATGAGAACTCGAGAACACAGAAGGCTCTGCTAGGAGAGTTTTTGATCCAAATATATATGAGAAGCCCCAAATAGTAGAATTGGTAGAATATGTGAGGCATTAGGGTTGGTTGCACCTACTATAAGAACCAACTCCCATTATCTTTGAAGGTGAGGTAAGAGAATTCTACTACTCCATGGAATTCTCAGATAATAGTTTGAGTTTGACTGCACAAGTGCAGGTAAAGCTTCTTAAGCTGGCTGAAGAAGATTTTGGATGTGCATGTTATTAAGGTGATAACTATTGTGAGCCAACAACCCTCAACTGAATTCATAGTTAATACTTCCAAGGTAAGAGGGACTTCTCTACGGGGGTGAAAAAAAAGTTTCTCACAAGTGAATTCTAGCTGGTGTTTGAGATCATAAACAAGGTTATCTTACCAAATTCATAGAAATAAACTATAGCCTATGCAGCTGATCTATTTCTAATTGAATGTTTGGGTAAGTTTGAGCTGATAAGTCTGCCTGCTCTAATGATAGAGCATATGCACAAGGTGACTTATGAGATGGGAGAAAAATATGGGATTCCCTATGGATATTTCCTGAATAAAGTTTTTCAACATTTTGAAGTAATTAGAACTAAGGGGGTCCCAAGAACTGTCAAACAAAGGTTTAGTTTGACAACATTGGTAAAAAAAATAAATGTATAGAAGGCAAAGCAGGAATTGTATCCTAAGTATCAGAACTGTTGGTTACTCAAGAAATCTTAATCAAATAAATGGAGGAGTTGAGGATTGTGCTAGCAGCAAAGGATACAGAAATAGTGCATCTGAAACTACAGAATCAAAAGATGTCCTCAGAGGGACCTAGTGCCACTGAAAAACTTGCAGCAGAAAATGAAAAGCTCAAGGGAAAACTTACAAAATTGACTGGTGAATTCCAAGGACTGAATGTTGAAGTAAAAAATCTCACCAAACAGTTGTTGGATGCTCATGCTGCTGAGGCTACTAGAATGGACATGTTGCTAAAATCACACTTCCCTAAGCCCCCTTCTACCTGAGTCCTAGTGTGTCAGCTTCCAGTGTCAGTTTCAATTGTGGCCTTTGCAAATAGTACTTTTATAAGTTTATTTGGTATATTATAATGGTACTTATCCTAATTAATCATGAATGAATTTCTATTTGTGGGTTTTATCTATTTCTTTTATTTTAATATTGCTCTTCATGTTAGTGTTGCCCTAGTGGCCATGAGTTAATTAGCATGTACTTATCTTTACTCTTGGCTTACTATAAATCCTTTCCAATAATGCCAAAATGTGGAACACTGATTTTATATATAAGGATAAGGTGTGTGTGTACAGGTGTGTGTGGTGTGTGCTCATGTGGTGTATGCTAATAGGGGGAAGTATGGTAAGGCACAATGAAAGAGGGGAGCAAATGTGCTCATGTTCTTAGAGTTTTTGTTACAAATGACAATAAGGGACCAGGTGCCTATGTTGCATGATAGTGAAAGCATGATGATAGGGGGAACATTCATCTTCAGTAGTGGTAATCACACTGATTAAATATGATGAATATGTATTGATGCTCAAAGCTTTATGGTTGGTTTGTCATCATCAAAAAGAAATAGAATTGTGATAAATAGTTTTGATAATGAGCAGATGACTACAAGGGACCAGGTCCTTGGATTTTCAAGGCAATAGTACAACTGGCACGCATCTGCACAGCTTTGTCCGTTTGTGCAAGAAACTGGCAGGTTCTACTTGTACTAATTAGAACACCTGGTCCAATGACATTTCATCCCTAATCATCATTCATCTATAAAAGTAAAATATGTTTCTTCAACAAATGGTTTTTTGCAAATACTCAAAGAGTGTTGAAGAAAGGAAAAAGGCAAAACCCCAGTTTACTACGTCGCTCAAGTGTTACTCATGTTTTTATTTCCTTTATGAGCTAAAAGTGTGGGTGTTCTTGAGTGAATCCTGAGTTGTAAATGAATTACTCATGTTACAAGAGTAATGAACTTTTCTCTTATATTAGAGAGTGCATAGGTAGAGTTACCTAAGTCCAAAATTGGTTAGAGTTAACTAGTGTTGATGGAGTCTTGGTAGAGTTGCGAAGGTTAAGCTATAGTAGAGTTACTACAAGCAAGAGGTGCCTAGAGTTAGGCTAAAATTAAGTTTGTAATCAAGAGGATGATTATAGTGGATTATGGGGTGCATGAGAGAGTAAGCCATGGTTTTTCCTTTCTTGAGTAAGGGGGTTTCCACATTAAAATCTTTTGTCCTAGCTATTACTGCACTTTCTTTTATTCTCAATTGCTTTACTATGTTTTTTCCTGTGATTAACTTTAAAGGGACTAGTCCATTCACTATGTGGTTCAACCCTCAGGGTTTTAACAGTAACCAAATATCAAGTCTATTCAAGACAATTCATATATAAAATAACTACGTATGAAAATCGCTAAGACAAATATTTATAGTTATCACCTTTAAGAATATAGCCCAAAAGTGAGTATTTTGAAAATAATCTACAAAAGCCCTTCTTGATTGCCCAAATGGCATCTTGATCATTGATGTTCCGGCTTTTGACAGAACATTTTGCATCTTTTCTTGGGAAAATTGGATGTTTTCAAGCAACCAAGGTTGCATTTGATATTGGTTTTTAGTGTTTTAGGGTAAGGAGTCAGTTCTGCGATGGACCACCAGCTTGGCGGTTAGTCTTATCCAGAAATTGCCTACTGAAAAACTCAACGACAGACCAAATAGTGGACCGTCAAATCTGTGATGGACCACCGGATTGGCTGTCAGTCTTATCCAGAACATTGCCTCCTGAAAGACTAGTGATGGACCAAATAGTGGACTGTCAGTCTTTCGACGGACTACCATATTAGCCATCAGCCTTACCCAGAATGTGCTGATCTAGGATCAGTAGTGACGGAACAAATGGTGGACCATCAACCCCTCGACGGACCACCAATTTGTCCATCATTTTGGATGCGATTTTCTAAATTCAAATTTTAGATTATTTTTACCTGGGAACGTATAAATACCAATTTTAGGTTTTATTATGGGACATCTATCTTTTATTTTCATATTGTATCAATTTTTCCATCTCTAGAAACTCTTTGTAACCTAGTATTTTGGGAACTAAGAAAATCTTGGGGATCTAATCATTCCATCTCTATTGATGATTTAAGAACAAATTCTTGTAACCTTTGTAAGTAAATCTTGAATTAATTTATGAAGAACACAATGATTTCTTCTCTTTCTATTATAGAGATGTGTGGCTAAGCTCACATAACCAGGATTATGGGAGCCTTGATGTGAAAAGCTAAATTAGGTTGTGAATCTAGTAGATTCATATGATTAATTGATATTGCATAAACCCTTTTTCACTTTAATGACTTTTCTTGGTTGCAAACTTGAAAAGTGATCCCAAGAACATCACTTGTTCGAATGGAAAAGTGTTTGTTGGGAAAAGAAAGGGTTTACACAAATCTAAAGGCTTTAACCTTGGGATAGAGGGTAGATGCCTTAACCAGATCAACCTATGTGAGGATATAGTTGAATAAATAATATTTTCCTTATGTTTGAAAGAATTAAGAGATAAAATTACTCATTTAGGTTGAGAAACTAATGAGTAAGCCATAGAATTCAATTACTCTTGCAATTAGAATTGTTCATAGGGAACTCCAAATAGTCCACAACTCTAGATGCTTAACTATCTCGGTAAACATAGCTCTAGTTTGACTACTCTTACTGTATTACTATTTTTAATACACTCAACAAGTGGATTACTTTCTGTGACAAGCATTTTTATAAAATTGATGAATCGAAAACCCTTTTTTTGCTCAGGAACCTTTGATCAACAGTCTAATAACAACCACAATACTTAGTAAACACAGTATTCCTTGTGGGATTCGACACCCAAACCAGTTGGGTTCTATATTTGACAGCGACCGCTTACACTTTCATAAGAAGGTTGTAATTTGGGTGTATCAAATCATCCATGGCCTTGTCTATTTAATGTTCCATGGCTTCCTCTAGTCTCCAAAATGTCATCCATATATGGAAGCCTCTCGTAATGTGCTCCAATCTAACTGTGTTTGTATCATCCTCCCCTTCGTTAAAAGGATTTATCCTCATTTCAAAACCTTGCAAGAAATATCAGAAGGACAAACAACAAACATTCATAATAGTATGAGGTTAGCACAATTGTATATCATCACACTAATAGTTCTCGGTGTGTAAATGGTAGAAAACTTATAAGTCTTGGGCACAATAATAAATGGACTGTGAAAGGCAACTCCTACCTCTATATAAAGCAAATCTAATATAAATATGGACATCGTCATATGCAAAGTGGTAGTAGAGGAAGGTGTTAATAAAACTAATCTTTCGTAATGTGCCCTTACTTGTAAGATCACAAATAGAGTCATGATTCATATCAAGCACACTATCATAAGTTTAAGATACAAGAATAAAAGATAAGATGCCTTGTGGAAAGAGACCAGCTTTATTTCCAAACAACCCTTCCAAAAGGGTGGTGACCATATGGAGTCATTCTAGTGGAATGGTTAAGAGACCTACTAGACATAAGTTAATTTAGAAATAAGAAGTACTCCAAATGGATTTTATTCCTTCTACTCACAAGTGTAAGCATGCTCCCAAGAGTCCAACCTAATATTCTAATTTTTCTATCCCCATGAGGATGACAAGAAGTACCAAGCATGGGCTTGGTGAAGCTCATATTAAAGGAATGCTCATGTCTTCTCTTCTTTAAAGAGCATTCCTTCTTGTTGGAGATTTTACCAATACATGATGTAGGTCCACAAAGTGGATTGTTGTATGACCCCGTACGTTTTATCTTAATTCAGCTCTTAGTGCTAGCTTAAGATACTTAGAACCTAAAATAAAACTAAGTGTTGAGACTTAGTCATTTCTAAAACTCCTAAACTTTGATGATTTTATTCTCGACCTTCCCATTCTTAGAATGTCAATTTTAAAGTTGATTTATGATTTGGGCTATCAAAGGTACATCTCGAGTGAGTTTTGGAATTTTTGGACTAGCGTAAGAACATGTTTGGAAGTCCACAACAGCAGCTATGTGCAATTAGCATACGACGCACGCTCTAGTCCAGCCCTAGGGAGCATGCAGTAGAGCATGCGGTGAACGCTCCTAAATTTTTTAGCTTTTGATTCTGCGTATTGGAGGATAATAAGGTTTTTTGTCTCACATCAAAACCATTCTAAACACATAATTTTAGCCTAATATAGCATAGATACATCATTATTCACCTTTTTCCTCTCAATAACTAACCCTAGCCCTTCAACGTTCAAGGTAAATTCTCAAGAAACCCACCAAGAACTTCAAGAATTTTTCAAGCAAGGTATGTTAGATGTTGATTCATGGACCCTTTTCACCCAAGGAGTTAAAGAACCCTATTTTCAAGTTCATTTATGATATTAACAAGTATTTATGAATTCCATGAATTTTGACTTTATACTATGTTTACAAGTGTTTTTCATTAGGATTAGTTCTTGACATGCTTGAAGAATGAAAATTTCAAGTTGAAATCCCTAACCCATGATTTTAGTATTGAAGTTATGTTACTATTATGTGTATTAAACTAATTCCATGTTTTATCACACGACCCCTATATGTTTGATGAAATGCCTCATAGATGAATTTAGAACAATGATAATTTATGATGTTCTCCAAGTTGTATTATGGTTTCAAATTCTCTCAAGTGTTCTAATTGATATTATTATCGAGTCCTGGAGGTTATGAATACCCGAACACTTAGTTGTTTACTTAGTTTAAATACTTTTAGAAGGGGTTTTGAATACAATAGAGCATTATCAGTTTAGTCAGTACTCATGTCAGTAACCTCAATTCAGTCCAGTAAATAGAGTTAATTCAGTTGTGTAATACCTCGAGAAATTTTTTGTTGAAATTTGGTGCGTAAATGTATTGGGTTCTATCTACTAGAATGAATTATAAATTTTTCGTACAGAATGTCTTAGATTATGACCCATCATTACGTAGAGTATCGAATAAGGTTTCCAACTATATATGGATCATCCAAAACGGACACCCGAGCGATGAATTATGAATATTCCAATCGAATCATGAATAGTAGTAAACAGTAAAACGTGCAGGAAAAAGTACTGAGGCCTGGCGTATTTTTTCTCTAACTTTAAGTGATCATAACTACTTGTACATAATGATCTGGGTGATCTACTATATATCAATAGAACGCTCTACGAGTCCTTTTTCCAATGAAATTGGTTTCATCCAATTTGTCTATCGGAGCAAAAAGTTATGGTCGAGCTACTTCAGTCTATCAAAAGAGAATTTTTGGGTCAACTTCAAATGATCATAACTCCTTGTACACAATGATCTGGCTGAGATACTATATATCAACGGAAAGATATGAGAGTTATCTTTCTAATGAAATTGGTTCCATCCAATATGGATATTAGAGTAAAATATTATGGTTGATCCAATTCAAGGGACGATCGTACTTGTTCAATTTATCTCTTTCAACTTGGATCCCATGAGGTGGACCTTGGAAAGTTTTAATATAAGCAGTAGGGACTCGCAGACTATCAAAACAGTCCGGCAAAGGATAGATTCGAGAATTATTTAATTTTTAGGGGCTTTTTGGTCATTCCCCCTCACCCAAAATCCGTCCAAACCCTATATTAAAGCCTATTAGAAGCATTATATGTTATATTTCATCAAATTCCCTCAAAAAGAAAACCTTAATCTCCTACATCCAACTTCAAGAACCTCCAAAGTTCACCATTAATTCTGTAAATTTATTCAAGATTCCAAGTTCCTAGTTCAAGAACTCCAAGAACCATCATTCAAAGGCACGATTAACATCTCAAAAATGAGTATCGATCTAAAGTTCATCATTCAAGGTATATGGGATTTTTCAACAAGAACTCTCTTTCGTTCTTGTGCCCAAAAGTAATTTTCTTTACAAAGGCATGAGTTTTATTTGATTTTTAGGAATTTGAAGGATGAACCCATATCTTATGATGATTATTATAAAATCTTAATGTTTATGATTTTGAAGATGAACTTACATGTGTGGAGATATAAAGCATGAATCTTGAACGATATTTATCATGATTTTGATATTTGGGTCATGAATCCCTATTGGAAATTGTGTTTTTTAGAAAGTGTGTGTTATAAGCACGTTGATGTTGAATATTTGAGATATTTTGAACGATTTGACCTTTTGGTCTTTATGGAGTTGTTTTGAACTCGAGTGTGAAAGAAATCCACAACATGGTTGATTTTGATAGAAGGGAAGCATGATGGCTCCCGATGTATATTTATATATTACTGAAATTGTTTTGTTATAGATTGTCTTTGAAATAATCTGAGCTAAGTCTGGGAGAAATCTTTAGCACCGAGTGGGAGGTATAAAGCGACCTTACTTCCCTAGGACTACGTGCCCCCGTAGGAGTGAGCCTGAGGCTGATTTATATAGTGATCACTAGTTTGTGTTGATTTAATATCGATAGTCCTACTCCGATGGAAAGGATAGGACAGCTCTCCCCAACGTGGGTTGTACGTTAGACTCCATATAGCTCACATGGTTTATGTCGGTTATAGGATCTCCCAGTGTGTGTGTGTGTTTCCTTGTGTCTATGGTGAATAGTGAAGTAATTTGAAAGTGGAATTGTGAAAGTTATTCTTTTGAAAGATTTAAATGATATTTACATTATGAGAATTGATATTCCTGATAAACTAAAAGTGATTGACAAATTATATGATGGATCACATGTGTTATTGTACTTATTTCATCCTTTCATGATTATGATAATTTTCTTTGGGCTATGTGAGTCTTTCATACATCCTACATATTTTTTATAAATATTTATGATGATAATGTTTATACAACTGCATACACCTCATATACTGGTTCCTTTCCATGGTGCTGACCCACATCTTTGGATGTAGGCTGTATTTTCTTAGAATGTAGGTTCAGGTGCTCAGTTCCAAGTTCGATAGTAAATCTTCGGGCATGTTATTCTACATCCTCTGTTGTGGTGAGTCCTCATGTTCTGAGGATGTGATGTCTGATGTTGGTTTCACGGAATTATTTACATTTGATAACTGAGTATGAGTCAGTTGGGGCATATCTCAATGGCTCGCTGGTTTTATTGATTTTCTTAGAGGCTTGTCAGACTAGTATAGATGTTGGAAGTTGACTAATAAGTCATATTTTGTTATCTTTCTAAAATTCTTTTATTCTTGGATGATGATTACTCGGTTGATATTTGAGGGTTATTTATGGAAACCCTGTTGATTTGTGTTGAACTGAATGAAAATGGCTCAAAGTGTTAGCTTGGGGCTACTCGTAGCCTCAAGCACCGTGTGACGCTTCTGGACCCATTTTCCAGGGCGTTCCAAACTTGATATGAGAGCCTAAGGTTTTAAGGTGTCCTAGGGAATCTGACAAGCCGCGTTAAGTAGAGTCTTGATCATCGGTGTGTAGCGTGCCACATCTATGAGAAAGAGGCTACAAGAAGTTTTAGGAAAAAGTATGATTTTTTCTTTTAGAAGTCTATTATGCTTAAAGTGTCTCTCTCTGCTATTGATTCGTGCTCTCCTCTTTCAGAAATATACCTCCATGTCGAGCGAGAAGAAATAATTATTATCAGCAACCTCAACCCGCTGAACCATTGAATGAAAATATGTCTCATGCTAAATTTCGGGTAGCCTTTCAGGCACTAGCCCAAGATGTTACTACAAATGTTCAGGCCAACCCGGCCCCGGCTCCACCGCAGCAGGGAGGTGATTCAGCTACTGCCAGGATCTGTGACTTCAAATGGATGAATCCGCCAAAATTCTATGGGTCCAAGTCTGATGAGGATTCACGGTTGTTTTTAGAGGAGGTGCGGAAGATTACTCAGGTGATGCATGTATCTGAGGAACATAGTATGGAGTTGGTTGCGTATAGGTTGAAAGACCTTGCTTATGACTGGGTTGTTGCTTGGAGGAAAGGTAGAGGTAAGAGAGTTGCCCCTTCAATATAGCAAGAGTTTGAGGATGCATTCCTAGATAAGTTTTTCCCTTTGGAGATAAGGGAGGCGAAGGTGGAAGAGTTTATGAACCTGTAACAGGGATCTATGACTGTTAGGGATACTGTCTAAAGTTTAATTAGTTGGGCAAGTATGCTCCTGACTTAGTGGCTGATATCGGGCTAGTATGAGTAAGTTTGTGACTGGAGTGTCTAGTTATATGGTTAAGGAGTGTAGATCTACTATGCTGAATAGTGAGATGAATCTTTCTAGGCTGATGACTCATGCCCAACAGATTGAGACCGACAAGATTAAGGAGAGAGATAGAATGAGAGGGAATAAGAGAGCTAGGTCTGAGCAGCACGAACAGGGTCAGACTAGATCGCAGGGAGGGAGTCGCCTTTAGTATCAGGATCGTTCATCTATGCCAGCACCATCATCTGCTAGTGCTCCCGTGCCTAGATATAGGCAGAACCAAGGTACCAGGTCATATGCATCCAGGTCCCAGTACAGTGCTGGAAGTAAGCCAAATCATCCCCTGTGTCCTAAGTGTAGTAGGGCTCATTCGAGTGAGTGTTGGGGTGAGAAGAGAGGTTATTTTTGGTGTGGTGACATGTGTCACAGAGTTAGAGATTGTCCATAGGATGGACAAGGACGTATGACTATCGCCCTCAGACCCAAACTCAAACTGTTAGTGCTCCAGTTCCAGTGACTCGCCCAGCCCCAGCTCAGGGCGCCTCTTCTAGCAATGCTGGTGGTCAGCGCCAGAATAGATTCTATGCTTTATCGTCCCACCAGGAATAGGAGGGGTCTCCTAATATTGTTATTGTTATGCTTCTTATATTTCAGTTTGATGTGTATGCTTTGTTGGATCCTGGATCCAGTTTCTCATATGTTACACCTTTGATTGTTGTGAATATTGAAATGAGTCCTGAGATTATTCCTAAGCCTATCCTAGTTTCTACCCTAGTGGGTGATTCGATTGTTGCCCAAAAATTGTATAAAAAGTATCCTGTTACCGTTCTTCATAGAGTCTTGTTGGCTGATCTAATTGAGTTAGACATGGTAGATTTTTATGTGATTCTGGGTATGGACTGGTTGTATTCTTCTTATGCCTTTATTATCAGACCCGAGTGGTCAAGTTTCGATTTTTGGGTGCATCTGTGTTTGAGTGGTCTGGGAATTCTGTGTCACCCAAGAGTCATTTTATCTCTTACCTCAAAGCTAGAAAGCTTATTTCCAAGGGGTGTATTTACCATTTGGTTAGAGTCAAAGACACTAAGTCTGAGACTCCAACTCTCCAGTCTGTTAACGTCGTCAATGATTTTTCTAATGTCTTTTTGGATGATCTCCCAGGGATACCTCTTGATAGAGAGATAGAGTTTGGGATTGATCTTCTTCTTGATACTCATCTCATTTCTATTCCTCCTTACCGTATGGCCCCTGTAGAACTTAAGGATTTGAAAGAGAAACTCAAAGATATACTAGATAAGGGTTTCATAAGGTCCAGTATTTCTCCTTGGGGTGCTCCTGTGTTGTTTGTGAGAAAGAAAGATGGCTCTTTGCGTATGTGCATTGATTACCGCCAACTAAATAAAGTCACCGTCAAAAATGAGTACCCCTTTTCGAGAATAGATGATTTGTTTGACCAATTGCAAGGTGCAAGTTATTTCTCAAAGATAAACCTTCGTTTCGACTATTATCAACTCAAAGTTAGGGAGCGTGACATCCCAAAAACCCCTTTCCGAACTCGTTATGGCCATTTCGATTTTCTTGTTATGTCTTTCGGGTTAACTAATGCCCCAGCAACTTTTATGGACCTCATGAATCGAGTTTTCAGACCATATCTGGATATGTTTGTCATAGTGTTCATCGATGATATACTGGTGTACTCTTGTAGTGAGGATGAACATTCTGATCATCTCCGAACTATTTTCAAACCCTTAGAGATCATAAGTTGTTTGCCAAGTTCATTAAGTGTGATTTTGGCTAAGGTCAGATGCTTTTCTGGGTCATATCATTTCTTCCGAAGGTATTAAAGTTGATCCCCAAAAGACCGAAGTTGTTAGAAATTAGCCTAGACCTATTTCTCAGAATGATATTCAAAGTTTCTTGGGTTTAGCTGGCTATTACCACTATTTTGCTGAGGGTTTCTCCTCTATAGAGTCTCCTATGACTCGGTTGACCCAAAATAAAGTGAAGTTCTTGTGGTCCAACTCTTGTGAGAAGAGTTTTCAGGAGTTGAAGACTCGACTCACTTTAGCCCCTGTTTTGACTTTGCCTGATGGTGTTGATGGTTTTGTGGTGTACTGTGATGCTTCGAGAGTTGGGTTGGGTTGCATATTGATGCAGAAGGGTAAGGTGATAGCTTATGCTTCTAGACAGTTGAAACCCCATGAGAAAAATTACCCCACCCATGACCTTGAGTTGGCAGCTATTGTGTTTGCTTTGAAAATCTGGAGACACTATTTGTGTGGTGTCCATGTTGATGTTTTCACTGATCATAAGAGTCTGCAGTATGTGTTTACCCAGAGAGAATTAAATCTTAGGCAGAGACAATGGTTAGAATTGTTAAAGGACTATGATATGAGTGTGTTGTACCATCCGGGCAAGGCCAATGTTATGGCGGATGCCTTAAGTAGAGTATCCATGGGTAGTGTTTCTCATATGGTAGAAAGTAAGAAAGAGTCGGCTCGTGATGTACATCATTTGGCTAGATTGGGGGTTAGGTTGTTTGACTCTGCTGAAGGTAGTAAAGGGGTTCTGAGTAGTTCCGAACCCTCCTTGGTTTCGGAAGTGAAGGAAAAGCAATACTTAGATGTTAGTTTGGTCAGACTGAAGTAGTCGGTCACGGACCAAAAAGTAGAGGTTTTCTCCCAAGAGGGAGATGGTGTGTCAAGATTGCAAGGTAGATTGTATGTCCCGAATGTTGATGATCTGAGACAGAAGATTATGGCTGAAGCACACGGGGCGTGATATTCTATTCAACCTAGTGCCACCAAGATGTACCAAGACTTGCGGGAAATCTATTGGTGGAGTGGCATGAAGAAAGATATAGTAGCATTTGTAGATAAGTGTGCAACATGCCAACCGGTTAAGGTTGAACACCAAAAACCTGGTGGTTTGATGCAAGAGTTTAGTATTCCCACCTGGAAGTGGGAAGAGATAAATATGGACTTCGTGATTGGTTTACCTCCTTCCCGATGCCATCATGATTCCATTTGGGTTGTGGTTGATAGGTTGACTAAGTCTACTCATTTCTTGCCTGTTCATACTTTATATATTATTGAGGATTACGCTAGATTGTATATCCGAGAGCTATTCAGACTGTATGGAGTTCCCTTGTCTATCATTTGGGATAGGGGTACTCAGTTCACTTTGCAATTTTGGAAAGCTTTTCAGAAGGGTCTTGGTACCCAAGTGCTTTTGAGTTCTGCTTTTTATCCGCAGATCGATGGTTAGTCTGAGCGGACCATCCAAACCTTAGAGGATATGTTGAGAGCTTGTGCACTTGACTTTAAGGGAAGTTGAATGATCACTTACCGTTGATAGAGTTTGCTTACAATAACAGTTTCCACTCTAGTATTGGCATGGCTCCATTTGAAGCCTTATATGGGAGGAAGTGTAGATCACCCATAGGTTAGTTCGAGGTGGGTGAAGCGGCTGTGAGTGGTCCTGATTAAGTATTTGAGGCTATGGAAAAAGTTAAGTTGATTAGGAAAAGGTTGAAAACTGCGCAGAGTCGTCAGAAGTTATATACAGATGTTAGAAAAAGAGACCTTGAGTTTGAAGTTGGTAACCTAGTGTATCTGGAAATTTCACCCATGGGGGGGTAAAGAGATTTGGAAAGAAGGGGAAGCTTGGTCCCCGTTATGTTGGTCCTTACAAAATTCTTAGTCGTGTTGGTAAGGTAGCTTATGAGGTCAAGTTGCCTACCGAGTTGTCCTCTGTTCATCCAATATTCCATGTCTCTATGCTTAGAAAGCGTATTAGCGATGTTGTGGTAGTGGATTCCTCTATGAGTGCTGACATTCAAGAAAATCTTTCTTTTGATGAGATTCCTGTTGAGATTCTTGATTTCAGTGTCAGAAGACTAAGGAACAAAGAAGTTCCCTTGGTCAAGGTGTTGTGGTGAAACCAATCTGTTGAGGGTGCAACTTGGGAAGCTGAGGCGGATATGCGATCCAAGTACCCGCACCTATTTTCCGCGAACTCCGATCAAGCCAAAGGTACCGTTCTTTCCTAAATTATGTACTTTTGATAAAATTTACAGTAGTTCAGCTGTCATTTATTATGTGTTCAGCTATAGTTTTTTGAATTTATGCATTCTATGTTGCATTCAGAGTGAGAAACGATGTGGTGATGAGTCTAACGAATGGTTTCAGTTGTATACTCTATTCCCTATCTAATCTTGGCATTTCTAGCGTCATTCAAGGATTAATGTTTCCAAGGGGGGGATGATGTAATACCCCGGGAAATTTTTTGTTGAAATTTTGTGCGTAAACGTGTTGGGTTCTATATTCTAGAATGAATTATAAATTTTTCATGTGGAATGTCTTAGATTATGACCCACCATTTCGTAGATTATCGAATAAGCTTTTCAACGATATATGGATCATCCAAAACGGACATCCGAACGACGAGTTATGAACATTCCGATCGAACTGTGAATAGTACTGAACAGTAAAACGTGCAGGAAAAAGTACTGAGGCCTGGCGTATTTTTGCTCCAACTTTAAAGGATCATAACTCCTTGTACATAATAATCTGGGTGATCTACTATATATCAACGGAAAGCTCTGTGAGTCCTCTTTCCAATGAAATTAGTTTCATCCAATTTGTCTATCGGAGCAAAAAGTTATGGTCAATCTACTTCAGCCTATCAAAAGAGAATTTTTGGGTCAACTTCAAACAATCATTACTCCTCGTACACAATGATCTGGGTGAGATACTATATATCAACGGAAATATATTAGAGTCCTCTTTCTAATGAAATTAGTTTCATCCAATTTGGATATCAGAGTAAAACGTTATGGTTGATCTACTTCAGACTATCAAAACAGTCCACCAAAGGACAAATTCGAGAATTATTTGATTTTTAGGGGGGTTTTGGTCATCCCCCCTCACCTAAAATCCGTCCAAACCCTATATTAAAGCCTATTAGAAGCATTATATGTTATATTTCATCAAATTCCCTCAAAAATAAAACCCTAAACTCCTACATCCAACTTCAAGAACCTCCAAAGTTCACCATTAATTCTGTAAATTTATTCAAGATTCCAAGTTCCTAGTTCAAGAACTCCAAGAACCATCATTCAAAGGCACAATTAACATCTCAAAAATGAGTATCGATCTAAAGTTCATCATTCAAGGTATATGGGGTTTTTCAACAAGAACTCTCTTTCGTTCTTGTGCCCAAAAGTAATTTTCTTTACAAAGGCATGATTTTTATTTAATTTTTATGAATTTAAAGCATGAACCCATATCTTATGATAATTATTATGAAATCTTGATGTTTATGATTTTTAAAGATGAATTTACATGTGTGGAGATATAAAGCATGAATCTTGAATGATATTTATCATGATTTTGATATTTGGGTCATGAATCCCCATTGGAAATTGTGTTTTTTTGAGAAAGTTTGTGTTATAAGCACGTTGATGTTGAATATTTGAGATATTTTAAATGATTTGACCTTTTTATCCTAATGGAGTTGTTTTGAACTCGAGTATGAAAGAAATCCACAACGTGGTTGATTTTGATAGATGGGAAGCATGATAGCTCCCGATGTATATTTATACATTACTGAAAATGTTTTGTTGTGGATTGTCTTTGAAATGATTTGAGCTAAGTCTGGGAGAAATCTTTAGCACCCAGTGGGAGGTATAAAGCGACCTTACTTTCCTAGAACTACGTGCCCCCATAGTAGTGAGTTGAGGCTGATTTATATAGTGATCACTAGTTTGTGTGGATTTGATATCCATAGTCCTACTCCGATGGCAAGGATAGGATGGCTCTCCCCAGCGTGGGTTGTACGTTAGACTCCATGTAGCTCACATAGTTTATGTCAGTTATAAGATCTCCCAGTGTGTGTGTGTTTCCTTGTGTCTATGGTGAATGGTGAAGTGATTTGAAAATGGAATTGTGAAAGTTATTCTTTCAAAAGATTTAAATGATATTAACATTATGAGAATTGATATTCTTGATGAACTGAAAGTGATTGACAAATTATATGATGACTCACATGTGTTATTGTGCTTATTTCATCCTCTCATGATTATGATGATTTTCTTCGGGCTATGTGAGTCTTCTATACATCCTGCATATTTCTTATAAATATTTATGATGATGATGTTTATACAACTACATACACCCCCATATACTCGGTTCCTTTCTATGGTACTAACCCACATCTTCAGATGTGGGCTTTATTTTCTCAGAATGTAGGTTCTGGTGCTCAGTTCCAGGTTTGATAGTGATTCTTCGAGCACGCTATTCTACATCCTCTGTTGTGGTGAGTCCTCATGTTCCGAGGACGTGATGCCTGATGTTGGTTTCATATCATTGTTTACATTTGATAACTGAGTATGAGTCCGTTAGGGCATGTCTCAATGGCTCACTGGTTTTATTGATTTTCTTAGAGGCTTGTCAGACTAGTATAGATGTTGGGAGTTGACTAATAAGTTGTATTTTGTTATCTTTCTGAATTTTTTTTATTCTTGGATGATGATTACTTGATTTATATTTGAGGGTTATTTATGAAAACTCCATTGATTTGTGTTGAACTGAATGGAAATGGATCAAAGGGTTGGCTTAGGGCTACTCGTAGCCTCAAGCACCGTGTGATGCTCCGAGACCCATTTTTCGGGGCGTTACAAGTTGGGAGTAGGATTTAGCATCTAGCGAACCCAGGGATAGGGGCTCACGTTCTAGTCGAGGTTGTGACCTTTAGTAGCAGTCCCTGCTTTCCAGAACTATATAGCCAACATAGGCTGATACGTTAACCTACCAGTTGAGAATTGACGCATATCTCATTAGGGCCCTGGCAGTTGAGGGTGATCCTTAGTCCTTCGGGATAATAATTCAGTGGATCCACATAGCCATTATTAGTACCCGTGTCACGGTGCTAATACCCTTCCAACTGGGGTTACAGGTTTGGATCCCATTTAACTTATTTTGGGGCATGTCGGTTAGATGATAGCTCCCATAGTTTCAGTCCGCTAATCATTCCAGTACTCAGTTTCAGGTTTACTTGACCATGGCATCCAGTCACTAGTTATGTAGTATTAGTATTTCAGTATGTCGGTTTACAGACTATCCCATTTTCACGTTATATGCTTGGTCATGGATTCTCAGATTTTATAGCTTTCATGTTATACATCAGTTATCTTATGCCATACTTATAGTTAGTTCTTATTCATGCACATGAGCCATGCATATCAGCTTAACCTCATTTTATCATACCAGTACATTCAAAGTACTAACCGCATACTCGTTTCTTGTGCTATGATTTCTCATACCATAGGTTTGGACGCTCAGGTTCCTGGCTATATTTAGACACTCTAGTGTATCCGCAGCAGTAGCAGTGGTGAGTCCTCTTGTTCCGAGGACTATCTATGTTTATTTCAGTTCAATTCAGTAGTCGGTCGGAGTTAGAGGCTTTCGAACATTTCCAGTCAGTTATTCAGTTATCAATAATATTGACAGTCTTACAGATATTATTTTCAAACAAATGTTTTCAGTATTTTGATTCCATATTGTTTTTGTATTTTAAACCTCATGGCCTTTTCAGCTAAGTTCCACACATGTTTTTTGTTATTTTATACAATACTCACGGCAGGTACCAGCATGGGTTAGCCTGTGGTCCTTCGGGGCTATAGGCACCATGTGACGCCCAGGGTGTACTCTCGGGGCATTATAATTGTAAACCCCTAAGAAGGACTTTCATCATAAAGAAAGGTTCCAACAACCACACCTAACTTCTGATTGTCCTTTGGGCCAGGCATTTTATTCCAGGTTCCATAATTAAATCATCACCAAGGTCAAATGCAAAGGAAATCCATAAACATGGGTCAGTCATAATTGGCACTTTTACTCTCACATGACATACTCCACTTAAAGACATGAGTATAATCGTATGCAAAGAAATAGTATAGAAAGTTGTCACAGAAGTCAAATTTAATCAAGGTGTCCTTATGAGAAGGTTCCCTCATTGATTCAAGCATGTTAAGGCCTTGACCAAGCATGGGAACACACAATGATGAAGGGATAGTCGTAGAACATGAATCACCTTCCTTTTGAACACCATCCTTTCCTATAGATGTACTATCATCTTCCAGGAATAGAGTTCTATCTTAGGAAAGTGTGTCAGCAAACCATAGTGGATTCTTAATCACTTGAAGAGAGACTACACCTCCATCACGCAAAGACACACCACTTTGTATTTCACCTTTATTAGTAATTTCAACCTTAAATAAGATATTATCTATAAAAATGTATTCTACCTCAAAATCCTCATGAGAAAATAAAGAATGGAATAATAATTCAAGGATTCATAATTTAGATTCAAGGACTTCACGTGATTATCTACATAACCAACTATATCAACGTCATCACTAAATAGAGGTTCCTTAAGTTATCATAAAACTCTGTATTGAGTGGGTCATCATTACATAAAAGTTGATCAACACCAAAATTAACACGTTGTTAGAATGTTGAGCTCAAAAGAATCTAGTACATGCTTACCATAATTAGACCCAACTACTATTTGACTATCCTTATCACATGAAATGCACTTTAACTCAATTCATAAGTTCTAACACTAGGTAGACACAAATTAATTTTACTAGAAGAATCAATTAGGTCATTTGTAGGATCAACTAAAGTTTGGGCACCCACAACAATGATATTATCATCATGCAATAAGATGTTATCATTGACACCACAAGGCAAAAGTTCCTTGATCACATACACATACAAGTTATCCCTGATACACAAGAGGATACTAGCCACACAAGGATCCTCTACTTTTGAAAAAGTGTAAGATTTAGTTTTGTTACTTTGTAGATCATAGTAAGGATTGAATTCACCTTGCTTTATAATATTGGGGCACATTGTCTCATTTGGGAAGATTTTTAGCATCTTATGATTCTTTATTGCTAGAGGTTCCTCACTAGGATAGTTCCCAAGTATACCTACAAGAGAATTAAGACAACTAAAAAAGGAAGAAAGATTTCAAAAATTAGCATAAGGTTGTGACAACCCTCTCACAACCTCTCATTTTTCCACTCTATAGTTGTCAGCTATCACACTATTAATCTTCTCAATCTATTGTCTTTTACTTTTATTAGAGTTCAGACAAGTGTCAAGGATCCCTTATGAAGGGTTTAGAGATCCCTTCAACTCTAGCTTCAACTTTGAGTTGCTAGGAGTAGCCTTTATTTTTTCATTGGCTCCTTCTATCATATTTCCATAAGGAGTATCTTGCTTTACTTTCAAATACATAGTTTTAAGCTTGAAGACCAATTTGGAGATCTTGTTAAGAGTTTATTACATAGATGGACCCAACTCTTGTGTACTCAAATATGCAAACTCCCTAATTAAAAGAGGCTCACTTGTGATCTATTTTATATGAGGAAAATTCCCTTTACTTAGATGGCTCATTAATACTTCCGCCCTTCATTCTACATCATTAACATATGGAGAACACATGATAAAACTAGAATAGGAGGTGTAAGTTATTCCATCCAAAGAAGTAGAGAATGTACCTCTTTGATGGTCCACACAACTTCTCCAAATTTTTCATACCCACACATCTACCTATTTGATTAGGATAGGAAGTAGCACTAGATGAGGAAGGACATCCAACCTTACTATCTCTTTTTATAGCACAACCTTCTTAAAGGTGTTCATAAAATATATGGAATAAAGACTTATACCTCACATTATCTTCATATCTTTGCTATGAAGTTTTAAAAACTTTATCTTCATTATAGGAGTTCCAACAAGGTTCCTCTACCCCTTCAAAATCATCACAAGAGCCATAAGCTTTATTCATCTTCAGATTCATCTTTGATGCAGTAATCCTCATCACCATGTTTATCATAATCTCTTGGACCATAATATCCATCATAGGATTCAAAATCATACTTATGAGCTTCATTATTTTGCTCATAAGCACTCAAAGAACCCTCATATGGATCATCATCACTGTACTCAAAGGTCATGTCGCAACCATCATAGTCACTAATGTCATCTCCATAATATCCAAAGATATAGATGGCATTCTCTCTTACATAACATTTTGTACCTACAAAACTAGAAAACAAGTTAGTAATAAAATTCTCATGTCACTCACATATAAACTCTTAACTTACCTTCTACGACTATTTTCCAAATTGATATCGTTACTAGCTTCACTTGATTAATTCAAGGTTATCTATCCTTGTGAAGGAATGAATTTTTATGACTCCTAAAAGAAGGATGAGTCAAATAAATCAAAAAGTACTTCCATTAAGAAATTACTCTATTAAAATAAAACAAAAGTAGAAGAAAAGAAGCACAAAAAAGTCAAACTCAAAAAATCTAAGTAACAAAGTAGAAGGAATAAATTACTATTACTTAGTTTGAAGAACAAAGAGGTGATTTGATGTTTAAATATTAGTTAAAAAGTAATTAAAAATGTTAATTAATTATTAAATAATAGAGAAATGAGTGACAAAAAGAATTAGGAAGTTCGAACACTTAGAAAACTTTTGGGGCCTCAAAGAAGTTCTACTTGGACAATTTGATTTGATGATTAAATACTAGTTAACAAGCAATTAAAAATGTTAAATAATAGTTAAATAGTTGATAATTGGAAGAAAATTTAGTGTATAAAAAGAATCAGAAAGTTTGGACACTTGGAAAAAATTTGGGGTCCCAAAAATTTCCAATACTTAGAATTTTTTCCAAGCGTTGGAAGTCTGGTAATTTCAGCTCTTTGCATTTGTAACTCACTTACTGAAGGTGAGAGTATGGGTGTTCTGCAATGTGGTTGTTGTTGCATTGGCAATTGACTTGTATTTTTGATTAATGTGGTGCTGACATGGCTATTGATATGGATTTTTTCAAATTTCAATTTCTTTTCAAATTTCAATGTTTATTAACTAATATTCCACTTATGGAACCACAAAAACTTTTTGACCAAAAATACTTGAAAATTTTGGATCAAAGTTTACTTTTTTCACCACCTTCTTCAAGAATTATTTAATGAATGCCAAGAGCATTCAAAAACTTTTAACACCCTCAAATCGACTCAGAAATGGCTTAAAATTTAGGATTAGCTTCCCCTTGACTTAGGAAACAAACTCTAATTGTTTTTAAGCTCCAATTTCTTCTCAATCAAGAGACATACTTTCAAATTTTTTAAATTTTACAAGCTCAAAAACCATCAAAAATAACTTCTTTTCTGCAAACCCAAGAGACACCAGAGAATCAAGATGTATTACCAAAAACAACAAATCAAAATACAATAAAAAAAATTATGATTTTCTTGGAGTTTGAATTTATGAACCTAGAACCTAAGAATTAAAGGGATGACTCTTACAATCTATGCTCTAGATACCAAAATGATAAAAATCCTAATTGGATAACTGGAATCAATATCAAAAATAAAGAACTAAACAACACAAATTTAAGATAGAGGGATAAATTAGAAAAGGGATAAAAATAGAAGAAAGAAAGGTCTAAATGTATTCACAAATAGATCGAGGAAGAAGAGAACTCAATCAAATACATGATAAACCAAATTGAATCCATAGTATGATAGCTTAATGATCAATCAGACAAAGAAGATAACACAAGTAGTTTGAGAATCCACCCTTATCACTCTATTTAAGCTAATAATTAAAATTAAACCCAATCACTACCCTAATCTAGAGTAACCAAATATCAAGTCTATTCAAGAAATTTCATAAGTTAAAAATCTAAGTATGAATCTGGCAAAGTCTATTATAAAAATATCCCAAAAGTGACTATTTTGAAAATAATCCACAAGGTACTTTCTTGATTACCTAAATAGCATCTTGATCATCATGGCCTTTTGTATTTGTTTCCTCATGGCTTCCTCTTGGCTCCTATAATTACCTTTTAAAAAAAATGTTCTAGAATTTTTTTATGGCAAACAAAATAATCCTACCGAACTTGATATAATGTAATTGTTAGGAAAAAGTGAGGCCCAATGTAATTAAGACAAAAATTCAATAGATAATGGGCTAGTCTGTGACCTACCACTGCAGTAGTTGGTTAATCATTGTAGTGATAACTCAACAGTAACTTATCTCAAATTTCATTAAAACACCTTTTTATTTTCAACCTCCTAGACCATTTTTGCCCACCAAAATCACCCTGAATAAACCCTACCTCCATAGCTAGGATATTCCAAAGGCCTCACTCATAAGGGTAATTCGAGCACACACAGTAGAAACCAATACGGGAATATTCTTAGCACATATGGAACAACTTTATCCTCTCAGTAGCACCAATATTTGTCTACAAGATAGGATGAGGTTATTTATAGTAGATTTTGGGTTAGATGCATATAATACTAATAGTATTACCGAGAGATTCCATGTCTTAGACCTCTAAAAATGGTGTTTGAATGGATGGAATTAATAAATAATTGGTTAGAGTAAAATATTACCATAGATTGTTGTTGTCTCAGTTGGTACGATAATTGTGCCATGATTTTATTAGAATATGGTGAGAATTATAATTGGATGAATAAATGTAATTATTTAAAGTATAATATAGGGTAAATGCGGTAAAAGAGGTGAACATAAGCTAATTGAGGTTTAAGCCAGTTGTTCATAGTAACCTAATATAACTTGTGACTTATAGTTAAGAAGTAGTAATGGGGTGTAAGTGCAAAGTAAAGACTATGGTGAAGTTACTCAAGCTGAGTATTTTAAGGGTTTGTTAGGTAGCCTAGAAAAGTACGTAGGAAGGTAAGGTATCCTAAAATGGGTTGATAGATTTCTAAATGTAGGGGTTAAAGATTCGAGTCTAAATGGATAAGTTATAGAGTATTAGTAAAAAGGGTGTGAGGAAGACTTGGAAGTACAAACAAGCAATGAAATTAGAGGGCTAGAATATTCATCCAAATTGAATACTTGTGAACTAGTCGATGTTATATGGATAAAATATGAAAGTAATGTATTAATAGATAATTATGTATCATTATCTTCATGTGTATACCTCCATGGGTGTTTGTGGTTGTATAACTTATTTGATGGTTTATATAGATAATATGTGAATATGATTAATAACTAAAGAACCAAGTAACCTCCCAATCTATAAAGCTAGTCTGTATTATCATAAAGATGGGTAAACCCAATTAGGCATATGGTCGAAGTAAGAGACATTCTTGCTGGAAGATAGATAGGAGGATTGGTTATGATAACATAATGTGGTGATATAATTTAAGAACCTATGGTTAACTTTTGCAATTGCTAGAATTGTAAGTTGAACATAGTTGAGTAGTTTAATAACCGGCTAAATAGGGATGGATCTAGAACTTATTGATGAATGTAGTGTAAAGGTTACTAGTTAATAATTGAAATTGTCCTATCCCAACATGCATAAAAGAGGGTTAGATAGGTGAACAAAATATATTGATGATTTAGAATACAGATGCAAACCTCGGTGAAATATGAATTCCTAAATAGATACTTGTTTGATTGGTCTTTATACATGTGGTGATTAATGATTAGATTTAATAATGTTTAATTGAATAGTGGTGGATTAGCCTTTGGGCATAGTTGTGATTTCTCATGATGGTGAATACTCATTCTCATCTGGAATGATAATTTTATGATTTAACTTCATTCACTTAGTCATAATTAATTATAAGTTTGGTTTTAATCTTTGTTTCTTGCATCCTCTTCAATGGGTGCTCATAATTTGCCTTCAGGTGCTATTTATAATTATTGATTGTGTTTCATATTCATACACATTATGAATGATCAATATTTATGGAGGATCGGATACCACGCCAATAAGAATATGATATGTTGTAACATAGGTCGGGGCCATATTGGTATGGATATGATATTTAATGATTGGGGTAAGGTACCATACCGATATGATATGATGTTGATGATTTTGATGAGATGGGTGAAAAGAGAAAGACATGATTTGATATTGTAGAAAAATATAAAAATATGTGGTTGATGGTCTCTTTAATGGATCGATTTTGTTGAAAGACATGATTTGATATTGTAGAAAAATATAAAAATATGAAATGTTCTGATAGATGTATAAATCTTATCCCCCTTGTGTATATAGTGTTTATATGATGTACCTATTCTCCTTGACTTGGAAACAATATTTGATTACTCATTTACACATAGCTAGAGGTGCCATGACTCCTAAAGGATTAGAAACCCATTTACCATTGGGGGCCTAAAAGAGTAGATATAGTGAACCCCACAAAGTTATCGATACTAGGTTGGAATTGGGGTTATACAAAGTGGATAAATAAGGTAAGGTTGAATAACTTATCAGCATACTAAGATATACAAAAATATTACAAGAAAAGTATGCTTAAAGAGACTAAGTGTAAGTAGCTATGCTTGTATAATTGTGCTTTAGTAACCAAAACCTAAGTTAAAGTTATGTTTATTTCCTAGTTACTATTATAGTTATTTTTGTCTAACCCTGGATGGACGATGATACCTACCAGTACATATAGTTTATACTTACACTATACTTACTATATCCCTTTCCCAAGAATATAGCTATGTTTCAAGTCAGTTGGAGTTTTTATAGCAGTGATATGGATCATTCCTTAATAGCTTACGCCCACTCGATCTTGTATGGATGTTGTATCATGGATGTCCCTACTCCTTGTCTGATGCTCTTTAATCGGTTCAGGCTAGGTTCTGGGGAGTCACTTATTGTTACTTTCTACATTATATTCATTTTCTCAAATATATTAGATAGTGTTGGAACTAATTAATTGGATAGTTGTATTTGAAACTTTAGATTGGTTATTTACATAACAGACATAAATTAATCAATTTACTAATATAGTAACTCAATTAAGATGATCAAAATCGATATAAGAAACATAAAATCAAATAACACAAATTGAATATAAGGGATAAAATAGGAAAAGGGATGAGAATAGAAAAAGAAAGGCCTAAATGAATTCACAAATAGATCAAGGAAGAAGAGAGCTCAATAAAATATATGAGAAATCAAATTGAATCCATTATATGATAATTTGATGATCAATCAAGCGAAGAAGTAACACAAGCAATTTAGAGACCTACCCTAATCACTTGATCTAAGCTAACAATTGGAATTGAACCCAATCATTATCCTAACCTAGAGTAACCGAATAACAAGTCTATTCAAGACAATTCAATCATCCAAAACCTAAGTATAAAAATGGCTAAGGAGACTATCTATAGTTATTGCCTTTATAAATATAGCCCATTATAAAAATTAACCCAAAAGTGATTATTTTGGAAATAACCCACATAGTCCCTTCTTGATTGCCCCAATGGCATCTGGATTACCTATATCCTTGTGTATTTATAGCTCCTTGACTTTCTTCGAGCCCAATTCTATCTCTCATATGTGGAAGCCCTTCCTAATATGCTCTAAGCTATTATCTATATCTCGAGTCTTCTACCATTTAGACCCTGAGAATCATTGGTGTGATGATTTTTGTGTTTCCATTATGTTAACCCTCATACTAAGATGAATGCTTGGATTTTTGTCCTTCTTATATTTTACAAGGTTTGAATTGGGTGATAAATCTTTTTTAAAATGGGGGAAAATAAGATGAGCATGATTTTCTTGGAGCATATTAGGAGGGGCTTCCACATATGGATGATAGCTTGAAGCCCTGAGAAAGCCATGGAGTAGCAAATGCACAAGGCTATGGGTGGTCAAGATACCATTTGGGAAATCAAGAAGAGCGCTTGTGGTTATTTCCAAGATAGTCACTTTTGGGATATTTGTGTAATACACTATATTTGTAAAGTCAATAACTATAAATAGCCTTAGCCATTTTCATATTTAAATTTTGGATGACTGAATAGTCTTAAATAGACTTGATATTGGTTACTCTAGATTAGTATAATGATTTGTTTTAATTCCAATTGTTAGCTTAGATCCAGTGATTAGGATGGATTTCCCCAATCACTTATATTTTCTTTTTTGCTTGATTAATCATCGAGTTATCATATTATGAATTCAATTTGGTTTCTCATGTATTTGATTGATTCTCTTTTTTCTTGTCCTATTTGTGAATTCATTTAGGCCTTTATTTCTTCTATTCTCATCCTTTTTCTAATCTATCCCTCTATCTTTAATTTGTGTTGTTTGATTTTATGCTTTCAATATTGATTTTGATCATCTTGATTGAATTTTTATCACTCAAGCCACCTAAAAAGATATAGTTTAAAGTATATTGGGTATATGATCTAGGTAAATGGAGAGATTAACAAGAATGTCATTCACTGTATTAGTGTAGGGTTGATAAAATAGAGGCTCATATCCAAAGTCTTATATGATAAAAAGGTGCCCCTAAACTTAAAAACAAGTTCTATATGATAACAGTTAAACTAGATATATTGTATGGGGCTAAGCGATGGCTATTTAAGAACTCTCATATTTAAAATACAAAGGTGGTAGATATGAGGATACTATGAAAGATGTATGTAATTACTATGAAAGATAGGATTATAAATGATTTTATTTGAGATAAGGTGGGATTAGCTTTGGTAGATGCGAAGATGTGGAAAGTGATGTTGAGATAATTTAGATATGTAATAAAGAGGGTAATTGATTCCCCCATTACGAAGGTGTGAGAGGTTGTCTATGAATGGATTCAAGCGAGGTAGAGGTACACAAAAAAAATATTCGAAGGAGGTGATTAGACATGACATGAAGCAACTTCATCTTAACAAGGACATGACCCTATATAGGAATAATTGAAGGATGTGTATTAGGATAGAAGGATAGTAGGAAGGAGTTTTTCCCTTCTAGTAGTAGTAGAGCTTTGTTTATTATTTGTGCTAGCAATCTTAGTGCTAGGCCTGTCTTTAAGTGTGGGTGGTGTTTATTGTTTCAGATAGATTGTGTGTAGTATTACTTTGTGGTACTTTTTTATGTTATTATTTGTTGTGTCAATACCTATTATTTTTTGTTTCGATACTATGTATTTTCTAGACCATTTTTGTCTTGAATCGGGGGTCTATCGTAAACAGTCTCTCTATTTCACCTCTGAAGTACTGATATGGATTGTGTACACTTACTATCCCCAGACCCCGCTTTGTGTAAATATACTAGATATGTTGTTGTTGTACCATCCTACTTATATCTTTGCCAACCAAACCCTTAGAAATGATAAAACATAATATTTTAAATTCCTTTGACCATTCACCAAGCATATGTGACATTAATGTTGTTGAGTCAAAAAAATGTCTTTGCATACATTTAAAATTGAGTAAAAATAATATTTTAAACTTAAAAACATTGAATTTAAAAAAACTAATATTTTTTAAAAAAAATATCTATCTTCTTCTCCAATCATCCCTCCGCCCCACTCCCACACCCCGCAACCAACTTTCTTTTTCTTCTTCATCTTCTTCTTAACTACAACCCACTCTCATTTTTCTTTTTCAAAATTACCCACCGCACCCACTCTCTTCTTCTGATGGGAAATGAAACTTAGATCACGATGGGTAACTCTCCTTAGTGCCTCCCCCCCTCCCCCCAAATAAAAATCTAATTGCCTAAGCATTTTTTAAATTTTTCTCTAAATTTTGGTTTGTTTAGATTCTAAATGAATTGAGATCATTATTTGTGTTAGCTAGGTTCAAAAAAGAAGCGCAGGTATAGATTAACCTGAAGGGTGATGATGAACATTGAAAAATTAAAAAACTTCATTGATAAGCTTGAGAAATATTAAGGAACAACAAATGGGTCTTGTGAATTTGTCAAAGTACAAATTATGATTGGGGTTCAATTTTGTGAACATGTATTTGACAAGTCAAATGAAAAATAAATCAGCTATTTGGTATGAATTTGATACTCAATTTATGAGCAAATATGGAGAAATGACAATTGACAATGCAAAAGAGGACTATTTGTTTTTTAACATTTAATTTCTTACATGTTAGCTAGAAATAATGTGAAATTTAACATGTAAACAATTGTATTGCATGCATACTGATCGGATAAGAAAAATTTTTAAAATACTGTGTTTTATTGAGTTTAGGGGTTTAGTTGGTATAGGTGTAAGTAGTTGGTTCATATGACAAACGAAGAAAAGTACAAGGATCTTCAGGCTATTCTGCCTTTTTATTATAGAAGTATGAAACTTGGATATTGCATGGACAAATATATGTTGTACTTTCAAAAAGACTATTAATGATGACAATAAAATATTGAAAATGATAATACAATCTAAATGAAAGAAAAAAACATAAAAAAAAAAAACATAATTTGTAACAAGTTGCCAAGTAAGATGCAATAATTTATCACTTTGTATCTTCAGAAATTATGTAATAACATTCAATCCATTATTTAAATAAATACTATAGTTGTTTCAACATTTATTGTTATTTTCAATATTTCTTTTATATATTTATTTCTTGACATGATGCACACGCATAACGCATGTTCACTAAATTAGTGTGCTTAAGTTCATACGGAAAAGGTTAAACTTCTACCTTATCTCTCTTAAATTCATACAAAAATTAATTAAAGTTAAAGCTCATATTCACTTCAGGCATATGTGTCATATGAAAAAACGCCTCAAGTTTTGCTTGCTTTTAAATTATTTGAAGTTAGCCTTTCACAAATCTAATTTTAGATAGATGTTTATTGACAGTGCCCAAACGCACACACAAGTGTGCGTGGTCTTATCAAGTAATATAGTGACTTCAAGGAAGCTCAAGTATCGATCTCACAGGGACTTACGTTCGACGCCTATCTAATTCTAGTCTAACTAATTGAGAAAAAATAAACAAGAAGAGAGTTTGTAATTTTTGTAAATTAAAAATAAAATAAATAATGCGAAAATTAAATTCTTGAAACAATCAATGGAAGAAAACTCAGGGTTAAAGCACTTCGAACAATCATACTATGTTATTGAAATTAATTCGTTAACTTGCTTATCGTAGTTGTTGATTCGTAGGGTTAATTACATGATCATGTTTTCCCAACCTATAATCTTTTACCTAATATGGACATTACAACTACATCGTTGAGCGGGGATGTAATAATCCAATTAAGTGAATTAAAGCTATCATCCTGCGTATGAATCAAGTAAGGCATCTAAGTAAATACATGTCCTAGACGCTAAGTTTAATTCTTTATTTTATAAAAGAATAAAAACTCAAACTTTGTTTATTCCCATGTTCTATCTCCCTATTCCCTCTCCCGAGATTAAAAGATTGATAATATATATATTTTAAGGGTCGCGAATCCTTAAAATAATTAAAACAAGAATAAATAAACAAACAATCAAATATGATAAGAAAAAATTAATCCAAAACAATAGTAATTGTGTGCTTTAACCCTTAAAGGAGGTTTTTAGCCACCAATATTCATAATCACAATCCAAATATTTGAATACATGATATATAAAATTAAAGACTAAAAATAAGATTAAAATATAATAAACCGTGTAGAAGCCTCCGCAATTTTTCTCCAAATTTGTTTCACCCGTGTACTGTACGTGTCTTGTGTTTTTATAATAATACTAGTTTAGGTGTACGCGCCTTGCGCGTGTACCTCACTTTATTGAGTTCAAACGTTACACTAAATAGTAAATTGATTTAAATAATAAAGATGAATACAATAATTAAATTTAACATCTTTTGGAGAATTTATTTAATTAAACCTAACCTTTACCGAAAAAAATTTGTCAAAGCCGATCGACATTTATCTACCACCAGTAAACTGCAACAAAACAATACAATGATAGAGATATCAAAACAATATAATTAAATTTAACATTTACACAAAAAATTTAACAAAGGCATCTGACAATCATCTACCACTTGTAAATTATAATAAAATGATATGATAATAGAGATATCAGAATAATACAATTAAACTTAACCTTTACACAAAAAAAACTCTCAAAACAGAGATATAAATACAATAGAATTAAACCTAACCTTTATCTAAAAAAATTATCAAAACCGACCGACATTCATCTACCACCTGTAAATTCATGTACGATCTATAAACTACAACAAAATAATAGAAGAATGATCATAAAGCTTCAATTTTGATGAAAATAATTCTTGTTTGAAGAAAAATTTTGACCCTAAAGAATGACTTAAATGAAAACAAAGAAAATACATATATATACATAGATGTTAAATTCTATTATATTGACAAAAATAATGAAGATGTTGAGGATTGAAAAATTAAACATCCACCAATCTAGGATTAGAAAATTAAATATTCACCAATCTAGATATGCAACTGAATCAAGTTAATTTTTTATATAACGTAAAATTCTAACTAATTTTAAATTATAAAATATTATATTTTTCTATTTATATCAAATAACCAAACCTAAAACAATAACAAACCAAATCAACTGCAAAGAGAATTTCACCCCAAAAGAATACACACGTGTGTAGCAAAAAACAAACCACCATAGATTTGCTGCCTATTACTTTTAGGATTTATATAAGGAAGTGCATTTCAGCATTTATGGAAGTATTTTTTTTAATAGAATCCTATTTTAAGAGTATTTTTTTAATTGATCAATACAAAGAAAAATATTAATTGATTCTCCTTTCATATATTTTAGGAGTTCCATATATTTTAGGATTCTAGTTAATATAATAAAAATAATCAAATAATAAATTAAGGAAAATAGTAAAAAGACAGTTTTATCTAAAGGAGGATCTTTTAATGAAGGACAAAAAGTTCAAATCACTTTTCTAAGGCTATTCACACTTTTAACATATTATATTTTATATATAAATTATATATAGATAGATTATAGATTATAGATATAGATTATAGATATAAAAGAGAGTCCTAAATAAGGTAAAATTAATATACAATATTTAGTTGGTTTGAAAGTCCTAAATTATATAACTCGAATAAGGAAAAATTAATATATTGTTTTAGTTAGTTTCAAATCCCTAATTATTAGGGAAACAATTTAATTACGCAAATATTTTTACTTTTTCGGAGGTAGTGGTATGGATTGTGTACATCTTACTCTCCCTAGACCCCACTATGTGGGAATATACTGGGTTTGTTGTTGTTGTAAACATTTTTACCAAACTACAAAAACCGGTAAGATATAAATTTAATAACATATTTAATTGATGTTAATTTATTAATTGTCAATTTTAGAATAATAATAAGTTTTTACTTATTTTTTTCTTTCTTTTTTTCCCTTTAGAACTTTTCTCAATTTTAACTTCTTCTTTAATGGGAAGTTAGTCAGTAACTGTATTTCTTGTTTAGCCGGAGAGAAAGTCTATTTCTTTATTTATTTTTTAGTCGGAAAAAAATGTACTTACTTTTTCAACTCTCTCCCTTCCTCTTATAGTATATTTTAGAACCCTACAAATATAATTTTCTTAATAATTCTTACCATATGTTTTTAGTACTCTTTAATTTGTAAAGCTTACCATATTTTTGAGATTCTTTACTTTAAAATATAATAAATATAATTAAATAATAATTTTAAAAAGTAAAAATATGATTTTGTCTATTGCGTTATATTTTAATGAATGGCAAAAAGTTCAAATCACTTTTCTAAGGGTCTTCACACTTTTAATATATTTTATATTATATTTATATTTATATTATAAATTTATATATATATATATATATATATATATATATTTAGTTGCACGTGTCTCGCACATGTAACTTTAGATTATTTAAAATTAAATGATTTTATCTATTACGAAGGTTTTTAATGAAGTACAAAATGTTCAAAACAGATAATTTATTTTAAGCACACACACACACATATATATGAGAAAAATAATTACGTTATTAGATTCGAACATACGCGAATATCAAACCTAGAAATCAAAATTCACAAACGAAACAGATGTAATAATGCATGATGTGTTAAACTTAAAATCACTCCCAAGCTAAGAAAAAAATAATAAGTCACGACAACTAATAGAAAAGGAAAAACAACTCAAAAAAAAGAGAGAGAGAATAACATATTAATCTAGAGGATGATAATTACAATGATTGAAGAAAACATAAAATATAAGCGTGGGGTGGGACAATATATATTAATATAAAAATATGTTGAAAATTAGACCTACATAAATTACAAAACAAATAGGAGTTCTAATTTAAGAAAAAGACTTACCATATTTTAAAGTCCTAATTCATTACCATATTTTAAAATCCTAACCCATATATTCTAGGATTTAAAATTATATATATAATTAAATAATAATTGGAGAAAAAAAGTGAAAAGATGATTTTGTCTATTGTAAAGTATTTTAATATTGGGAAAAAAGTTTAAATCATTTTTTAAGGATTTTCACACTTTTAATATATTATAGATATAGATTATTGTCCTAAGTTGACCGAAAAAATGATCATGATGTCCAGCTGTAGTGCAATTATAATAATCCCAATTTTGGTATAAATGGGATGCTATGCACGTAACCCAATGCAACAATTCACCCAAAATTTTCCAAAGTTTCTTTCCGCTTTAATAATTACATATCTGCTATCCAGGTGGTCCAATCTTGTATCGGTGTATTAAATGTTGACCGACCATGATTTTAGCAACGCGAAGCGTCGCTCAACACATTGGCACATCGATGTGATGCATTGACTTCGCGTCGTCTCACTGGAATTTACATTCAAAAATTTAGTTAAGTGTTGAACGTCATATCCTTTTTCCATTTCTTTTGTATTGTATTTCCAATAAATTTTGAGTCTTTTTATCATCAATATATCACCATATTTATTTCACCAAGCCTCCTACAATATCATACACTACAAATTAAAGATCAAAACAACACAATATTCTTAACAACAAATCAAAACACAAGCTAAGATAAGGTAAATTCGCAATAATCGTCCACTTATTATTTCGACTCTTGACTTAATCAAATTGCACTTTGTCCATTAAAAATAAGTTATTCCATGCATAATTACACCATTAAAATATTTGAAACAAATTAAACACATTAGAATCTACCGAAACCAACTAGACACACAACTAACTCAAGCTAGTAAAACTAGTTTTCCGGATTGCACTCTAAATTACTCAATTAAGCACAAACTTGTTTCAAAAATACTTTGGACATTGTAATCACACACTTGGGAACTTAAATTCTTATTTATATCAATATGAACACGCTAAGCACACAAATTTTTCTCAAAACAAGGCGAAATAAGCTAGAATAATGATACAAAAGTGTATAAAATCAGCTCAGATCATCACCCCACACTTAAATCCTTGTTCGTCCTCGAACAACTCTTTACTCTAAGCATAAAAATCTGAGGTGACGGTACACTTCTACTAAAATAAAGCCACTCAAACTAGTACTATAATGACTACACGAAATGCAAATTTCTACACAAAGCATGTTATATACACAATTGAAAGCTCATGAATACTACTCAGAAACATCCTAACCTCAAGAATTGACTCACCTAAGTGGCAAACTCATGCTTATTATTCAATCAAGGATGTCATACAAATCACCCACATTCATCAAACATGTGCCCTCTCAACAAGAGAATTACCCATAATCACTCATAATAATGCAATTTATAACACAATGGGTATAAGAATCAAATTACACTCACTCTCACAAAGAATTCACAAGTTACACACAATGAACCATAGGCTTGCCCTTAGTGTAATGTTCCACTAATAGTCAAATGTAAAACTTAGGATCAATTAGGACTTTTTCGGGTTGTAATGTAGGTTAAGGGTCGGATAGGAACTATTTGGAAATAGTGACTAACCTCTCTAAGAACTTTAATACACTACATTATGCGTTTAAAATAAATCTCTAACAACCAAATTACATCATTTTTGTCTACCATCTCTTTTATTTTTGCCCCATCTCTTTTAAGTTTTTTCACAAACACTTGGTGGACACATAGTTTACTACCACAAGAATCAATTTCTCTTTTTTTTCACAATCATGACAATATTTCTAACATCATTTATATCACATTTATCCACCACAAATCAATTATAAACACCAATAACCATTACCTTGGGGCATCAATTTCACCTTTTCTTTTTCAATTTCTCAAACTCCTTACTAATTCAAAAAAAAAATTCAATTAAAGCACTTAGGAGCCTTTCGTATCAAATTATGGTTATTTAAAGAAGGGATTAGGCAACATATGAGGCTACCAAAGAAAAATCTAAAGACTCAATGGGGGTTAACTAGGATTTTGCATAAGGGGTAGGACAAATATAAGATAAAAACGGCTATTAAAGAAATGCTTAAATCATCTCCTAAACTCACATTCTTTATTTCGCTTCACACACACACCGGGCAAGTTCTAGACATCATATGCAACAAGGAATATACAAAAAATCTTACACCACACATGGCACATGCTCAACTCAATAGGATCATCATAGACTCTTAACCAAACAAAAGCATGAATTCAAAATTAAGCCAAAAAAATACAAGAGTCACAAACTTGAGCCTAAGAGTCTCAAAAATAGCAATTCACTCAATTAACATGCTTTTACAAACAAACTCACTTGCATTATGTAATCAAAAATAGCATCAACAAAAATATCTCACTTATTCCTAACCTAAAAAAAAATTAATTGAGCTAAAATTTGAGAATTTCTCCACCCCACACTTAAAAATCTACTTTATTCCCAAAGTGAATTTAAAGGTAAGAGATAGAAATACTCCCTGAGGCCTCTAGGCCTAGCTAGTAGCATCTTAACACACAGAGGAGATCCATGGGACCCCACACTCAATCTTTGTCATGCTTCAAGCTCAAGATTATGATACTCAGACTTTCCATTAACCTGTGAATAAACCAAAAACTACGTGAAATAAAAACTACGAAAAACTAAAAAGAAAACATACCTAATTAACTTGGATTGCCTCCCAAGAAGCACCTAATTTAGTAACGCGGCACGACCCAATCAATCTTTTCCTCCACCTTGAGGATATAAATTTTACCCCCAACTTAGCATCTATCTTTTTGCCTTGCTCATAGGGTAGTGGTACGAAGATTAAGGAATCGAGTAATAGAATATGCATGGTAAACCATTCGGCCTTGAAGTGAGGTATATTTTTATATTGCTTAACCGGTGCAAACTCAAGAATATAGGATTCTTGTTCCTCATCTTCACACTCTTTCACTATTTTAAATGATTCCACAAACAAGACATCATCTAAACATAATGTAGAAAAGTGCTTTGAGTGAGGCCCAACAAATCCTACTTCTAAATTTACACTATCAATAACACACTTACTCTCATTCACCTTCTCAATTTCAGTCTCAAGATAAAGACGATAACTGGGTGTTTGTGATTCTTGTGTTTTTCTCTACCTCTGTGGAGAAGGTGGTAATGGTATTTCTTGATCCTCCTTAGTTGTTTGTTGAGAATTGCCCAAAAATATGACTAAATCAGGATTAAAAAGACACATATCTGCAGAGTGATATAAATTTTCACAAGTCACACACCAACTTGTAGTCTTCTGCACAGGTCGAAAACCTGCAGGGGCCCTCCAAACGCTTGATCAAAATCTGGACAAAAAACCTCATGGTCGGTTCCTCCACAATAATGACAAGAATCATCATCCCTCAAAAACTATCTATCCCAGATTGACATCTCGAGAAGAGTGTGAAAAAAATAGAAATAAAGAAAAATAAAAAGAAACTAAACAAAAACTATTTACAACTCAATATAGAAAAACAAAAATAAGATAGTTGCCTAATAGCAAGTCCCCGGCAATGGCGCCAAAAAATTGACAGCGCACACACAAGTGTACGTGGTCTTATCAAGTAATATAGTGGCTTCAAGGAAGCCCAAGTATCGATCTCACAGGGACTTGCATTCGCCGCCTATCTAATTCTAGTTTAACTAATTGAGAAAAAATAAACAAGAAGAGAGTTTGTAATTTTTGTAAATTAAAAATCTATAATATATTGAAAGTGTGAAGACCCTTAGAAAAGTGATTTGAACTTTTTGTCCTTCATTAAAAGACTCTTCTTTAAACAAAACTGTCTTTTCACTATTTTTTAATTTATTATTTAATTATTTTTATTAGATTAACTAGATTTCATAAAATATATGAAAATCCTAAAATATATGGTAGTGTCAATTAATGTAAAATTATACTAAAAATAAAAATTACCATATTTTGAGGGAAAAATTATCGAAGGAAAGAAAAACACCCTACGAAACATTGAATTTTGGAAAATTCAACTTCAAGAAAAAAGGAAAATTTGAAATTATTAATACAAAAATTGAAACAAATACCATACTAACGAACTATATTAATACAAAGGTTTGAAATAAAATAAACAGTTCCCTGCTCTTTCTCAACATAATGTTATTATTTCCTTATATTTCATTATAAATTTTCTTTTTTTTCCTCTCTTTACTTGGATTTTAATTTTTCCTAAAATTTCAAGTGCAATTCTCATTTTTAGATATGTTTCTAATTAGACATGAGAAACAAAAATAAAAATAAAGTATGTTTTTAAATCGTAGGTTGAGTTAGGATGAACATTTATTGGGAATCAGTTATCATTACTTGCCTTGCCTCAAATTAGTTATCATGTTTTCCTAAAATATATTGTACAAGAATTAATCTAAAATATATGGTAGGAGAATTAATTAATATTTTTATTTCTATTGTTCAATTAGAAAAATACTACTAAAATAGGGCTCTATTAAGGTATAAATATTGAGATGTACGTTAAATTAGAGAACAAACCGGTTTGCCTATTGGGAGAATATGATTAATGTTCATCTAACTTGATTCGATTGCATGTCTAGATTGGTGGATGCTTGATTTTCGAACGCTCAACTTCTTCACTATTTTTGTTAGCATAATAGAATTCAACATGTGTGTATATATATATCTTCTATGTTTTCATTCAAAATTATTCTTTAGGGTCAAAATTTTCGCCAGACAAGAATTAGTTGGATTAAAATCGAAGCTTTATGATCACTATTATATTTTTTTTATAGTTTACAGGTTGTAGATGAATGTCGGTTGGCTGTGAAAAATTTCTTATGTAAAGGTTAGATTTAATTGTATTGTTTTGATATCTTTATTATCTTATTATTTTATTTTAATTTACAGATGCTAGATGAATGTGGGTCGATTTTGAAATTTTTTTAGGTAAAGGTTAGGTTTAATTGTATTATCGTAATATCTCTATTAGTTTGTTATTTTGTGGTAGTTTATAGTTCGTAGATGAATCTCGATCGACTTTGAGAAATTTTTGTGTGTAAAATTTAAGTTTAGTTGTATTGTTTTTATATCACCTTTATCGTATTATTTTGTTGCAGTTTATAGGTGATAGATAAATGTTGGTAGTATTATTTAGAAGAATTTTTTTATGTAAAAGTTAGGTTTAGTTGTATTATTTTGATATCTCTATTATCGTATTATTTTGTTATTGTTTACAGGTGGTAGATGAGTGTCGGACGACTTTGAAAAAAATTTTATGTGTAAAGATTAGATTTAATTGTATTATTTTGATGTCTCTATCATTGTATTGCTTTGTTGCAATTTATAGATGGTAGATGAATGTCGATCTACTTTTAAAAATATTTTCGGTAAAGGTTAGCTTTAATAAATAAATTCTCCAACTTTACATACTCAAAATATATTAAATTTAATTATTATATTCATCTTTATTATTTAAACAAATATCCTATTTAGTGTACTATTTGAACTCATCAAAGTGAGGTACACGCGCAAGGAGCGCACACCTGAACTAGTAAAATAAATAATGTAAAAATTAAATTCTTGGAACAATCAATGGAAGAAAACCTAGGGTTAAAGCACTTCGAACAATCATACTATGTTATTGAAATTAATTCGTTAACTTGCTTATTATGGTTGTTGATTCCTAGGGTTAATTACATGATCATGGTTTCCCAACCTATAATCTTTTACCTAATATGGACATTACAATTATATCGTTGAGCGGGGATGTAATAATCTAATTAAGTGAATTAAAGTTGTCATCCTACGTATGAATCAAGTAAGGCATCTAATAAGTACATCCCTATCCTAGACGCTAAGTATAATTCTTTATTTTATAAAAGAATAAAAATCCAAACTTTGTTTATTCCCATGTTCTATCTCCCAATTCTCTCTCTCGAGATCAAAAGGTCTACAATATATATATTCTAAGAGTCGTGAATCCTTAAAATGATTAAAATAAGAATAAACAAACAACCAAATATGATAAGCAAAAATTAATCAAAATTAATCCAAAATAATAGTAATCATATTCTTAGCTTTAATCTCGTAAGGAGGTTTTTAGCTACTAATATTCATAATCACAATCTAAATATTTGAATACATGATATAAAAAATTAAAGACTAAAAGTAAAATTAAAATCAATTTTTCTCCAAATCTATTTCCCCATGTACTGTACGTGTCTTGTATTTTTTTAATAATATTATTGTCCCAAGTTGACCAAAAAATTGATCATAATGTCCAGCTGTAGTGCAATTATAATAATCCCAACTCTGGTATCAATGGGATGCTATGCACATAACCCAATGCAACAATTTACCCAAAATTTTCCAAAAGTTTCTTTCCGCTTCAATAATTACATATCTGCTGTCTAGTTTGTCCAATCTTGTGTTGGTGTATTAAATATTGACCGGCCATAATTTTAGCAACGCGTCGCTCAACGCCTTGGCACATCGATGCGACGCTTTGACCTTGTGTCGTCTCACTGAAATTTGTGTTTAAAAATTTGGTTAAATATGAAACGTCTTATCCTTTTTCCATACCTTTTATAGTGTATTTCTAATGAATTTTGAGCCTTTTTATCATTAATATATCATCCACTTATTATTTGACTCTTGACTAAAATCAAATTGCACTTTGACCATTAAAAACAAGTTATTCCAGGCATAATTACACCATTAAAATATTTGGAATAAATTAAACATATTAGAATCCACCGAAATCAACTAGACACACAACTAGCTCAAGCTAGTAAAACTAGTTTTCCAGGTTAAATGCTAAATTACTCAATTAAGCACAAACTTGTTTGAAAAATACTTTGGACATTGTAATGATGCACTTGGGCACTTAACTGCTTATTTATATCAATATGAACACGTTAAGCATACAAATTGCTCTCAAAACATGGTGAAATAAGCTAGAATAATGATACAAAAGTGTATAAAATAACCTCAGATCATTTATGCTTCCTTCAAACACCATGTGATCGAAGTTGATTTATTCACTTAACTTTAAACATCACACATTTGAAGTTGATTTAAAATTTTAATGACCTAATTTTTTGTGATTTTTGTGAAATAATTATTTCTGTGTAATTTACTTTTTTATCCCTTTCCGTGGTTGCTTTATGGTATTCTAAGGTGTGGGGATGATTGACATGGTTTTCAATGTATTTTGGTGTAATTTGTGCGAGTTTGTTATTTTTGGTAGTTAAAAAGGTTTTATAGTTGACTTCGGTCAATATTTATTGCTCAATGCATCGAATGACAAAAAAAACTACGCCAACAGATTCAAAATATTGATTTTGGTGACATGGTTGGTATGGTTTTATGGCTTTTGTATCTTATTTCAACTCTCAGTTCAAAAAGTTGTGAAATTGGGTTTTAGGGTTCAATTTCGTAAAAATGATGTTTTTTTTAAATCTGATATCGTCGTTGAGTATGGAGCGTCGAATTTTTTCTAGTATCATAGTTTGCTTATGTACTCGGGATTCCGAATGAATCCTGAGGGGTCCGTGAAGACTTTCCAAGTCTCCAACTGGTGCACCACTCAAGTGGTGCACCTGCTTAGGCAACCTTTTGGTTGCTTAAGTAACCTGACAGCAAGGTGGGGGTATAGCTTAAGCAACTCCCCCATCGCATAGGCCCAGTCACTCAAGCGACAACCAAGTTGCTTATGCGATAGGTGGGTATTACATAAGAGACACCTAGTCACTTAAGCGACGTCCGTTTAAGAAATCCGGTGATTGCTTAAGCAATGCCTGGATGGGTTATATCCCCCATTTTTTGTGAATTTTCTCCACTTTTTAGACGTGAAACTTGGGGTTTCAAATTTTTTACACAATTTCTTTTATTTTTAATCTTGGGTAAGCTCCAAATCCCTATTTCAATTATTTTTCTTCGATCCAATCATTTAAATCTTGTTAAAACTTGGATTTAAAAGTGGAATTTGGGAATTTTTAACTTTGAAGGCCTAAATTAGTCATTTCTCAATTTAAACCTGATTTCAACTCATTTTTACTTGGGTTTTCTTCTACGAGTTCCTTTAATCACGGAAAATATATTTTTAGAGTAAAATTCTAGCTTTACCCGTCTTTTTTGAAAAATCCATGTCGAGAGTTCATTTTGATCCCAATCCAAAAATGAATAATATGGATATTGTTGGCTTCTTTCTGTTGCATAGATTCTATATTTATGTATATTAGTTTATTTTGGGTCTATTTGTAAGGAGAAAGCTCCGTGGTAAGGCCTTTTGAATTGGTTTTCGGCATTCGAGGTAGAATTAGCTTAACTTTCTTCAGACCTGACTGGGTAGTTAATATTGGTATAAAATCATGTTATGGGTGTGGGAACTAATCATATAAATGACTTTATTAAAGTGTTGTGCCTGTTAGGGACCTATGTTGTTGCTATTTGATGGTTTTGAGACATTATTTATTACGTGTGATCGTGTGGGGTCTTATATGATGTTGTTAATTTTGTGTATAAATATTTGATAGTATTATTTTAGGTGAAAAAGGCTTAATTGGAATTAATATGGTATCACTAGCATATTGTGTTATTTTACTCTGTTGACATATGGATTACATTTGATTCATGGATGGTTGGCAATCGAGTGGATTTTGGCACACATGGTTGGTATATTGGTTGGTTTTGAAAATTCTCATTCTGGTTGGTTTTGTACATTACATCCTCACATTATATACATTCATGAAACATTGGTATCATCATGAAAATTATGGAAACATTGGCTTTTTCTGACTGAAATGTGACATCTTTAAGAAAACAATCTACCAATGTATATTCCAGAAAGGAGTTATAGATATTGGTTTTGTATATTGGATTGTATATGATTTAACGAACCCCCCATGGCTCCTACCTATATAGATCAATAGGTGTATACGAAGGCTTTGCAACAACCTTACACATCACATCATCATCATTATCATCATCACCATCATCTTCATTGCATTTTACACTTTGTGTACTTTTGTGTTGTATTTGCATTCCTGATGTGATATCTATCTATTTGTACCTCTTTTATGTGTTTAATTTGATGACTATCTATTATGTTTCTTCCTTGTACATGTATTTAGTACATGCGTATATTGTAGAACTGTTAGTGGAGATGGTGTAGGCTACTTTTTGGGACATTTTCTGGTTGCAGGTGATGTGCCCATGGTGTGTACTTTATATGCTTTATTTTCTACTTAGCTCAGTCGGTCTATGACACCTACTGAGCACAAGTGGACTGTATTCACCCCGACTGTGCCCTTTGGTGCAGATCCAGGTACAAGTGCACCATATTGTGGCTAAATCAGGCGGTATCTGGAGTATATTCAAGGTAGTAGTCCTTCTATACTTCCAGAGTTGATCTACTACCTCTTTTTATCTAGTTCATGTCTTGTTTTCTACTCAGAGACTGATTATCATTTTGTACTACTATTGTACCTTTTGACATTTGAGATGTATTTAGTATTTTTTACACTATGACGCTAAATTTTTGGAAGATTGATGGTATTATTCTTACTTATCTTTCTTCTTTATTACTAATGTGCGGTTCGACTTCGTTCTAGAACTCTTGTGATGAGTTTTGGTATTGATTTCTCTTTTCATATCAGTTTGGGTGATAGGCTTACTTGTCAAGGCTTGTCGTGACAAGTGTCATCATGACCCTTAGTTTTTGGGTTGTCACAAATCAGTATCAGAGCAGCCAGGTTCATTGGTCTCATTAGTGTAAGAACAAGGTGTCTAGTAGAGTATCATAGATCAGTATATAGATGTTCATATGTATCTTTGGGAGGTAATAAGAAATCTTTAGGAAACTTCTTTTTCTGTTCCTTATCATGTGTATTCTTTCATACCTTGTGTTCTAAGTCATATTTCACTCATTTTTGCGCAGATGGTGAGGACTAGATCCCGAGAGTTTAGGATGAAGAGCTATTATTCGAGGAGAGAGATCAGTCTAGGGGGATTGTTGCATGTTGTGGGTAGGATCCAGGTAGTGAATGGGCCTGAGGATCTACCCTGTCCACAGGTAGTACTAAGTGGCTCGCCCCTAAGCCTCGAATTGAGCATGCTGGAGATATGAGACCTACTTTAGTCCTACAGAGTTCTACTACACCGATCTTGAAAGGTTTGTTGATTCAATAGCTAACTCATTTGGAGGGTGCTTCCTTGAGAGCACCTGGTATTCCTCAAGCTTTGAGTGTTGTACCTCCATCTATGCTAGATTCGTCATATAGTTTTCCTCTAGTTTCGATTGTGAATCTATCATGACTCAAACCATGGCCTGGCCGTGACTGACATCCCAAGTCCAACAACGATCAGGGGCCACCCCCTTTGCCTAGCTAAATAGATCACCATACCTTAGCAGCGGCTGAATTCCAAACATATAACAAGATAGAAAGTAATAAGTTCAAAGACATCTAAAAGTGTCAACATCAATACCCAATCCAAGTAATATCCACAAAGCCTCTATACCAGAAAACAACCAAAGTTGGGACATGACTCTGACCCTGACAATGACAATGACAATGTAAATATGAAGTCTTCAATTCTAAATTATGGAGGGAAAAATCAATGGAATGATCAAGTCTTCTGGAGAATGAAAGCTCACCACGTCACTGTAATGATCGATTCTGAGATCACCTATCACTGCTCAAGAAAAGTAGAAGTGACTTCGGACACAGCATCGCATGGGGATATAGCATCCAGAGATGGTTAGTGGGTGAGAACTAGCATGTAACTTAGGGTAAGGATAAAATAATATAGGTCCCAAGTTCAATTTCAAACTCTTTGTACATGTTCACATACATGCATACATATATATAATAGATGTTGGAGTAGGTATAAAGGTTTAGCATAATAGTAAAACATTATCCTGGACTATGTAGCTCAACCATCACAAACCGACACCCATGGGCTATATGGGTTCAACTCCCCCTGCTAAAACGGCCCCAGTTTGTGTTAGCCGCACGAACTGGAGGTATAAAGGAAGACCAAGGAATGTCCCAACCCCATGTCAATCTTAGATACAAGATATATCAATAATGTGAACCATGCACGCGATAATCTAGACCAACCCTCACATCGGCAAATGTGAGTTTCTAGTATGTCACTCAAGGCCCACACCTTCAAGGCTTAGATACATAACCCCCATTAAGCCTAATTAAAACAAGTTTCACATAACCTATTCATTAACCAAGAAATTATACATTAAGGCACACCACAAGTACCATCATACGATTTAGCTTGCAAGCTCATAATTATGCCATTACAATCCCATTAACTTGGGGGAATGCCTAGACCCCCTTTGTTCATTAAATAAAGTTGGAGGAATGCCTCAACCTCCTTTAATTTGTCAAATCAATTTGGGGGGATGCCTCGACCCCCTTTGTTCATTAATCAAAACATAGCCAACGGGTCCTTTAAATTCCATGTTCATTGTTTAACCATATATGCAATGCAATAGTATAGGTGTGTAAGTCAAACTAAGAGACAATTCCACAATTCAAAACCATTAACACAAGTGGGTTGAGGGAATACAATTGTCCAAAACCAATTTCTAAGTTCAAAATATCAATTTGGGGGATTACCTCAACCCCTATTCCAATTCCCACACCCACGCACCCCAGTAGTGTAAAACCATTCAATTCAAAGCATAATCAATTCATAAAACCCATGGGAAAACAATTCAAGGATCAACCATTCCAAAATCCTCAACCTATGTCAAAACCTACATTCAAATCCATACAATTAAACCATTTAAAACACAGATTTTCACAAAATAAGATTTGGGGAAGAGTAACATGCCTGGAAGTATCACAACTATGGAGAGAAATCACCCTTAAGGGCCTTAATTAACCAACTTCTTGGAAACACTAAGTGTTCTTGACCTTGGGGATTTGAGAGAGATTGAGAAGCTATTTTGATTTGTTTCAAAATGATAATGATACCCTAAAGGGGTTTTAAGTCGTGGGTCATGGTTGGCAAAGAGTGGAAATGTCCAAAGTGCCCTTAATGAAATACTAAAAAATTATCGCCTAGTCACTTCGGACGACCTTACGACTTGTAGGGTCACCTAACGACTCGTGACCTTCTATCGTAGTCTGGACAGCATCCATGGGCACCCACAATGGTCTGGCTACGAGTCGTGACATATGACTCATACTCAGACATTACAACTCATTAGGTTCAATCATAATCAAGGCCGAATCAATTTGGGTACTACATTGTGAGGCTACGAAAGGGACTATATAACTCGTATATAGTCTTTATAACTCGTAAGGAGCTAACCATAATCAAAATAAAACCTTGGTCAATCCACACTGGTCATGATATGATTAGGGTCCAATGACCTGTAATAATACCCTACAACTCGTAGGGAGAGTCATAGTGATACGAATCAAGCTACGAAAGATAGAAACCCACCTTGGGAAGCTAGAAAACCACAAGATACAAGAAAGTAAAGATAGATAAGTTGACATAAGAGTTTACGAAAAAGTAAGAACCAACGTGTGTATCAAATGCAAAAACCCCTAAAACTCGTAACACCAAACACCAACTTCTTAAAGTGACTGCAAAGAGGATTAAATCCGCCTTATAACCATCATTTCTAAGCAAAGATCAATATTGGATTTTCCAAGCCCTAACCCTAATCGACTTTTCCAAGCCCTACCCTAAAAACACTCCCAATGGAGTTCATGAATACATCATGTCAACAATCATAAAAAAATAAGAGAAAATGACCTAACTAATGGCTATTTATAGTCTAGTACAAAATGAAATAACTAAAACACCCTTAATAAGTTCAAGTTTATTCACATTTCAAAATGTGAAATCCCTTGGAGCTCTCGGGTAGGCATCAAGGCAAGTCCCCAAGCAATCTTTCACACACGAAATTGCTCTATTGAGTGCCCAAAATGTTTTTCCATGTATACTCTCATGCCTTCAATGTCACTAAAATTGTATTCTTCATGTGTTGGCCTCGAATAATGGCATCAAAAGCTATGATGGCCATTTGGCACGTATCACATAGTCTGGGCAGTAAGTTTAAAGGTCAAGAATTTTTCAAGGACCAAAAATTTGGGTGTTACATCCCCCCCCCCCCCCCCCGCCCGTCAAGGATCATTCATCCTTGAATGATGAAGTAAGGCATCCCTTAGCATGATCTAACACAGAACACAACCTCATTTACCTTTAAAAAGGACAAAAACAAAGATATTAGGGAATACGCATACCTCCAACATAGGTATATAAAGCAGAAAATAGGAATGGATATTTGGACTTCATGTCCTCTTAGACTTCCCAAGCAGTTTCTTCATCCTTATGGTTCCTCCATTGAAATTTCACCAAAGCCACATCCTTAGTCCTCATCCAACGGACTTGTTTATCCAAAATCTTAATTGGGACCTCCTCATAAGAAAAGGAATCTGAAATGCCAACAGTCTCCAAAGAAACAACCAATGAAGGATCACCCATGTACTTCTTCTACATTAAAACATGAAACACCGGCTAAATACAAACCAACCTAGATGATAACTCCAACTCATAAGCCACATGGCCCACTCGCCTAAAAACATGTAAGGGGCCAACATATCGAGGACTAAGCCTCCCCTTCTTACCACATGATATCACTCTTTTCATGGGAGATGCCTTCAACAACACCAAATTATCTACATTAAACTCCAACTCTCGGTGCCTTACATCCGCATAGGACTTTTGGCAACTTTGGGCGGCCTTAAGTCTATCTCGAATCACCTTTACCTTTTTCATGGCTTGATGAACTAAGTTGGGACTGAATAACCTATTCTCACAAACCTCAAACCACCCAATAGAAAACCTACACCTTTTACTATATAGGGCTTCAAAAGGATCCATCCCAATACTAGAGTGAAAATTATTATTATACGCATACTCTATGAGAGGCAATGATCAACCCAGCTACCACCAAAATCAAGCACACAAGACCTTAGCATATCCTTCAAAGTCAAAATCGTTCTCTATGCTTGACCATCCATTTAAGGATGAAAAGCGGTACAAAAATTCACCTTACTCCCAAACAACTCTGAAAATAATGCCAAAAATAAGACGAGAATAGCGTACCACGAATAAATATAATAGAGATAGGAGCGCCATGCAATTTGATGATCTCTTAAAGGAAGATCTTTGCATAAACCTCTGTAGAATAATTAGTTTTCACGCGCAAGAAATGAGCGAACTTAGTCTCCTATCGACGATGACCCAAATTAAATCAAACTAATTCTAAGATAGCAAAAGACCGACAACAAAATCCATATTGATCACTTCCCACTTCCACACAGGTAACTCAAACTCTTGAGATAAACCGTCAGGCCTCAAGTGCTCAACCCTCACTTGTTGACACACCATGCACTTAGCCAAAAAATTTTCCACATCCCACTTCATATTATTCCACCAATAGATCTTTTGCAAATTATGGTACATCTTCGTGAAACTTGGATGAACAGTATACCTCGACTCATAAGCCTCGACCAAGATCATCCCTTACAGCCTATCTACATTGGGAATATACAATCTACTTTGGTACCTTAAGATACTGTCACCACCAATCTTAAAAGGCATCACCTTCTTGTGACCTACAGCATCCTTGTTCTCATCAAAATAGGATCTGAAAATTGTTTCTTCTTCACTTCATCACCTCAGAGGACTTTTCCACCTCTTGAACAATCATATCACCATTCTTAGAGTCTAAAAGATAAACTCTAAGATTAGCCAAACAGTGAATATCCTTCGCAAAGCTCGCTTCTCCTCATCAACATAAGACAAGCTCCTAATAGATAACCTACTAAGAGCATCAGAAACCACGTTAGCTTTACTAGGATGATAATGAAGACTCATTTCATGGTCCTTAAGAAACTCAAGTCATGTTTTCTGCCTGAGATTCAACAACTTCTGGGTAAACACATACTGCAAATTCTTATGGCCTGAGAAGAGACAACATAAACCCCATACAGGTAATGGCACCAAATCTTCAAAGTGAAGACTACCTCCAATAACTCCAAGTCATGAGTCGAATAGTTCTTCTCATGCACCTTCAGCTGCCTAGAAGCATATGTCACAACTTTGCCTCGTTGTATCAACATAACCCAGTCCCACACGGGCCACATCACAATAAATAAAATAGCCATCAGTACCCTCGGTAGGGTTTAACATATGACCAAAAGTCAACTTATCCTTTAACTTCTCAAAACTACCATCGCAAGCGTCGGACTATAAAAACTTTGCCTTTTTCTAAGTCAACCTAGTCAATGGGGAAGCAATAGAAGAAACGCTCTCCACAAACCTCCTATAATATCTAGTCAAGCCCAAGAAGCTCCAAATATCGGGTGGAGTCATGATCTTAGGCTATTTCTTAACTATCACAAATTTTTGTGGATTCACCATGACCCCTTCATTAGAAATAAAATAACCCAAAAAAGTAACAGCATTCAACTAGAACTCACACTTCAAAAACTTAGCATATAAATATTAATTCATAAGGGTTTGCAATACTATATGAAGGTGATTGACATGATCCACCTTGCTCTTAGAATAAACCAGGACGTCATTAATAAACACAATAATGAATAAGTCCAGAAACTAACAGAAAACCTATTTTGTAAGATCTATAAATATCGTTGGGGCATTAGTCAATCCAAATGATATCACCATGAACTCAAAATAACCATACGGGGTCTGGAAAGCAATCTTAGGGATATCCACCTCTCTAATCTTTAACTAATGATAACTCGATCGAAGGGCAATCTTAGAAAAATACTTTGTTCCCTGCAGCTAGTCAAACAAGTCATCAATCTTAGGAAGAGAATACTTATTCTTCACTGTCACCTTATTCAACTGGTGGTAATATATACACATTAGAAGGAACTCATCTTTTTTTGCACAAAGAATACCGGTGCGCCCCATAGAGAAACACTAGGGCGGATAAAACCCTTATCCAGAAGAACCCATGACGAAACACTAGGGTGGATAAAATCCTTATCAAGAAAATATTTCAAATGCTCCTTAAGTTCTTTCAACTCAACTGAAGCTATTCTATAGGGAGAAATAGATACAAGACGAGTGTCCGAAAAAATATTAATACCAAAATTGATCTCCCTATCAAGAGAAACACTAGGAGGATTATTAGGAAACATTTCAGGAAACTCACAGACCATAATAATAGATGAAAAAGAAGGAGCCTCAAAATTAGAATCTTTAACCCAGACCAAGTTAAAAAGATACCCCTTAGAAATCAACTTTCGGGCTCTGAGATAGGAGATGAACCTTCCACTAGGCACTAGGGAACTACCATCCAACTCAATCCCCAACTCAATAGGGAAAAGAAAACTGACCCTTTGGGTTATACAATCAAGAGATGCATAGCATGAATGGAGACAATCCATCCCCAAGATAATATCAAAATCTAACATCTCCAACTCTATTAAATCCACCAAAGTCTCCCTATCATAAATATATACAACAAAACCCCTATAGACTCTCCTAGCCATACAAGAGTCACCCACCAGGGTAGACATCGAAAAAAGATCAAGAATACACTCAGGACCAATACCAAAATGAATAGCCACATAAGAGGTCACATAAGAAATGGTGGACCCTAGAACTAGAAGATAATACACATCATGGGAGAAAAGTTTTAGCATACCAGTAACAACATCCGGAGAAACCTCAAAGTCTTAATGGGTGGCAAAATCTTATAAATGATTTCGACTAGTGCTGAAGCCAGAAGAATCACCTTTGGTGCAAGAGCTGAAAAAATAGCAATCGGGACCTTATTAACCCCAGTGGCAATATCTTCAGAGGGACAGATCCTCTAAATATAGAATAGTTGGCCATATTTAAAATACTTAGTTCTTCCCTCATCATAAAAACCATGGTGCAACTGACCATAAAATTTATAAGAAGGATACGGCGGAGTTGACTAGCCCCACTGGCTTGAGATTGGGCACCTTGTGCCTTAAACCCACTGTTGCTCCAAAAGCGGCGATCACCGGATGACTTAGGATAGGGAGCACTAGCCATATAATAAGAACCAAAATTTTCCCACTTCTTCTTAGACCATTACCCGTCATCTCTACCATTATTCTGCTGGCCTTCACTCTACTTAGAACACCTGAACCTCTTACCTTGCATTTTCTCTATTTCGGCTTATCTTTTTTTTCATCTTCAACCTGCTACATATACACCACAAGCTTAGAGATATCCATATCACTATTCAATAAGGCAGCTTTGCACTCTAGCACCAAGTCTTAAATAACTCAAAGCAAACTTTCTCATCCTTGCCCTCATGCTAGACACCAACTCAAGAGCATAACGGGATAACTGATGAAATTTTAAAACATACTCTTTCACAGTCATCCTACACTATTTCAGATTCACAAACTTCTCAACTTTAGCCTCTCTTAACTCTTGAGGAAGTAAATAATATAGGAAGGCTCAAAAACTCATCCTATAGTGCCAGTGGCGCATCATCACCCCTAGACTAGTCCCACTTCTCATACTACTAATATGCAATATCATTTAACTAATACGTAATAAATTCCACACACTTAGAGTCAGAAGTATGCATAACTTGAAAGATCTTCTCCATCTCATCTATTAATCCTTGAGGATCTTCCTTAACCATAGAGCTAGTAAAGGTTGGAGGCTTGAGCCTTATAAATTATTCAACTCAAGTAACCTTAGAAGAACTCACAGCAGTACCAGTAAGACTGACTGAAGTGACAGAGATATCACCAACTGGGCAAAAATATAAATAAATCGATGAAACTCAGCATTAGAGCTATCTCCTTGGGGTGGTGGGGCATGATTATCATCATCCTAAGAAGCCTAAAAAGGACTGGTAGGGATCGATAAACCTCCACGTAGGCTATTATAATTAGGAGATGGAGCCCTAGACCGGATTTGAACTCCATAAATAGGACAAGTTCCATCTATATTATCCTCAGGTAGGACAAAAGAAGTTTCATGAATATCAAATCTTCGGGGATGCATGATCTAAAATGCAAACAAATGGATATTAGAAGCGTTTCAAGACCTTAGACTCTATAGCCAGAAAGTAGTACACAAGAAAGAAAAATATTCCTAAATTTCTCGTAGTCTCTCCCTCATAAATGTGGAGCGCTATACACCTATAAAAGAAATCCACTTGACACAACTTTGTGTACACATAATTGACCATAGACCTAGGTACTGATACCAATTTTGTCATGACCCAAACTAAGGCCTGGCCATGACGGGCCTCCCAAGTCTAGCAAGGATCGGGTACCATCCCTTTTGCCTAGCTAAACAGATCACCATACCTTAGTAGTGGCTAAATTCTGAACATATAACAAGCTAGAAAGTAATAAGTTCAAGCACATCTAAGAGTGCCAACATCAATACCCAATCCACAGTAATATCCACAAAGCCTCTATACCAGAAAACAACCTAAGTCGGGACATGCCCCGACCCTGACAGTAATAATGTAAATGTGAAGTCTTCAATTCTAATTTATAAAGGAAAAAATTAATAGAATAATTAAGCTGTTTGGAGAATGGAAGATTACCACTTTAACGCAATAATCGACTCTAATTTCACCTATCACTACACAAAAAAGTGGAAGTGTTTTTGGACCCTGTATTACATGGGAATACATTATTTGGAGATGGTTAGTGGGGTGAGCACTAGCATGTAACTTCGGTAGGGTAAAATAATATTAGTCCAAAGTTCAGTTTCAAATTCATAATATATGTTCACATACATACATATATATATATATATAATAGATTTTAGGGGAGTCAAAAGATTTAGCATGATAGTAAAACATTATCCTGGACTATGTAGCTTAATCGTCATAAACTGGCACCCACAATCTATATGGGTTCAGCTCTTCCTACTGAAAGGACCCTATTGCATGTTAACCGCATGAACAAAAAGTATCAAAGAAGACTAGGGAATGTCCAAACCCCACGTCAATCCTAGATTCAGGATATATTAATAGTGTAAATCATAAACACGATCATCTAGACTAACCTTCACATCAACAAATGTGATTTTCCAGTACAAGTCATTCGAGACCCATACCTTCATGACTTATCTATATAGCCCCCATTAAGCCCAATTAAAACAAGTTTCATATAACCCATCCATTAACCAAGGAATTACACATTAAGGCACACCACAAGTATTCTTAACCAACTTCTTAGAAACCCTAAGTGTTCTTAACCTTGGAGATTTGAGAGAGATTAAGAAGTTATTTAAATTTGTTTTAGAGTAATAATGATACCCAAAAGGGGTTTCAATTCATGGGTCATGATTGGGGAAGAGGGGAAATATCCAAAGTACCCTTAATAAAATACTAAAAAATTATCGCCCAGTCGTTACGAACGACCTTACGACTCATAGGATCACCTTAAGACTCATGACCTCCAGTCGTAGTTTGGATATCATCCATGGGCACCCGCACTGGTCTGGCTATGAGTCATACTATTTTACTCATGCTCAGACATTACGACTCATTAGGTTCAATGGTAGAATCAATTTAGGCACTATATTGGTGAGGGTACGGATGGGACTATATGACTCGTATAGAGTCGTTATGACTTATTAGGATCCAACCTTAATCATATATAAACTTGGACAATCCATACTAGTCAGGCTACAATTATGGTAATATGAGCCGTAATGATACCCTACGACTCATAGAGAGAGTCATAAGTTTGGGCAGTAAGCTCAAAGGCCAAGAATATTTTCAAGGACCAAAAATTTGGGGTATTATAGAATCCTCTAGTAATACTGACATATTGTTATGATACTCCATAGAGTTCGAGTGTTATTCCTCTTTTGTACCTATATCTGAGTATGGTATTTTGAGATCAGGAGTTCAGCCTTTATCTAAGTTACCTTATTAGGTGGGATCTCAGCCAGTCGGATTCACTATGTCTCCTATTATTATGAATATTTTATAAGGATAAAAAAATTTTAAGAGATTCAATCATTTGGGTCCTCCTAGGTTAAGAGGTATTGTAGGTAAGGATACCTATGAGTTCTTAATTGACTATCATGAGAAGTTGTATAACCTTGGATTGATTGAGTCATATGGGGTTGCTTACAATACTTACCCGTTGAGAGATATAACAAGGGATTAGTGGAGATCACTTATTAGTTGCATACCTTTTGGTTCTCCAGAGATGACTTGGGATTAATTTGTTGAGGCTTTTTTGGATAGGTTAGTGTCATACAATTTAAACAATTTGATGAGAGATAAGTTTGATCACCTAGAGTAGATCTCTATGACTATTTCAAAGTATAAGGCATATTTCCATGCTTTTTCTAGATATTCTTATGCTAATATTACCACCGAGTATGAGAAGATTTAGAAGTTCATGAATGGGCTAGATGTTTTGCTTTAGCTTGCTACTATCGAGATGGTTGTGTCTGGGCATTATTTCAAAGTGTAGTGAATCATGCTAAGATGACTGTGGTTGTTCTTTAAGCGTCTCAAGGATGTGCCAAGAGGGTCCCTCATTAGGTCGAGTTTAGAGGTCATAATCCTCGAGGTAGAGATTTTAGATGCGTTTGTAGGTATCATGGTAGACACGTACAGGCAACCTTATAGGGTTCAGGTAGTGGTTTCTCTAGTTCAGCAGCTTTGGATGGTCGTTCTAGCTCAGTCATACCTTATCATATTAAGTAGGTCTGTAGAGTTTACTTTGTGTGTGATGAGGTTGACCATTTGGTTAAGAACTATCCCCATCATATTTACAGGCCTACTATTATATTGGCAGTGAGAGGTAGAGGTTCTACTAGAGGTGCGTGAGGCAGAGGTAGTGGTGCTTGTGGTAGTAGTCGCGGGGCTACTCAATCAAGTGGTGGTCTTGGATAGTGCTACATTATACCCATTAGACCAAAGTCAAAGGCTTTCGATATTGTTATCACAGTTATCGTCTCTATTTATTTTAGATATATATTTGTCTTATTTGATCTGGGATCAAATTTTTCTTATATGTCTGCATATTTTACTTTGGGTTTTGATTCTGCCAGTGATCCTCTTACCATGCCTATTCTTGTGTTACCCCTATAAAAGTTTTTTAGTGATGGATCAGGTGTACCGATCTTGTATTGTGACTATTGCTCAATGAGAGACTTGGGTAGATTTGATTATCATAGATATGGTAGATTTTCCTGTCATCTGGAATATGGATTGGTTAGCTCTTTATCATATTGTCCTAGACTATTATGCTAAGACCATAATATTTGCTTTGCTGGGTATTCCAATGATAGCTTGAAAAGGTGTGCTTTATTTAGGTCCTAAGAGAGTTATATCTTTTCTTTATGATTATTTCTTAGTTGAGAGATTATATTTACCTTATTTGGATCATATTCATGATACTAGTATTGCTTCACTACCTTCTTTGGATTTTGTTTGTATTATTTGTGAGTTCATGGATTTTTCCCTATGAATTTACCTGGTATGACTCTGGATCATGATATTGACTTTGCTACTGATGTTGAGTCGGGCACCAATCCAATTTCTATTCCTCTTTATAGGATTGGCCCAATGGAATTAAAAGAATTAAAGGATCGGTTACAGGATAGTTGGTAAAGGATTTATCTAACCTAGCATATTATCTTGGGGGTGCGCTTATCTTGTTTGTGAAAAAAGGATGGGCCTATACGTATGTGTATTGGTTATCGGCAGTTAAACAAGATGATAGCTAAGAATAAGTATCCTCTTCCTCGTATTGATGATTTGTTTGATTAGCTTCAAGGTGCTTCAGTGTTTTTAAAGATTGATTTGAGATTCAGGTATCACCAGTTAAGGATTAGAGCTTTGAATATTCCAAAAACAACATTTTAAACTCGGGACAGTCATTAAGAGTTTTTGGTTATGTCTTTTATGTTAACCAATGCCCCAGCCGCATTCACAGAGTTGATGAATTAAATATTTTAACCATATCTTGATCTTTTATCATTGTATTTATAGATGATATCTTGGGTTATTCTAAGAGTGAGGCGGACCATAAGGAGAATTTTTGGATCGGGCTTTAAAGATTGAGGGATGGGAAGTTATATGCTAAGTTCTCCAAGTATGAGTTTTATTAGGTCTATCACTTTCTTGGGTCATGTGGTGACTAAAGATGGTATTATGGTCGATCCAACCAAGATCGCAGTAATTTATAATTAGGCTAGGCCTACTTTTCCTATTGAGATTTAGAGTTTTGTTGGTTAGTATGTTACTATCGATATTTTGTTGAGATTTTTTCATCTATTGTGGCTCTATTGACAAAGTTGACTCAGAAGAAGATTTCCTTTTAGTGGTCCAATGCTTATGAGCGAGCTTTTAAAAGCTTAAGAATTTATTGACCTTATCTCCTATCATGACTTTTCCCAAGGAAGTCATGGAATTTACCATCTTTTATGATGTTTCTGGTGTTAGGTTAGGTGTTGTGTGTAGAAAGGTAAGGCGACTTTGTATGCTTCTCGTCATTTTAATCCCCATGAGAAGAATTACCTTACCCATGATTTGGAGTTGTGCGCGATTATTTTTTCTTAGAAGTTGTGGAGGTACTACTTGTATAGAGTTTGTTGTAAGATCTTCTTAGATCATCATAGCCTTTAGTAGTTCTTCACCCAATAAGATCTTAATATGAGGCAGCGTCATTGGCTTGAGTTTTTTAAGGACTATGACATAACTATTCTCTATCATCCAGACAAGCTAAGTGGTTGTGGATGCCTTGAGCTGAAAATCGACTAGCATGGTTAAGCTCGGTGCATCTTTTGACCCAGGAGAGGCCTTTGGCCTTAGAGGTTTAGTCTTTCGCTAACCAAATAGTTAGGCTTGATTATTTGACACCTGGTTATGTTTTGGCATTTGTGGAGGCTAGGTCTTCCTTAATAGAGTAGATTCGGGATCATCAGTTTAATAATATTGGGTTAAGATCGATTTGAGATAAGATATTGAGTGGTGAGTCTAAGTAAGCCTTGCTTAATTCAGATGGTATTATGAGGATTGGAGGCTAAGTTTGTGTATCGATAGTGGGTAATTGGATTAGATTTATTTTGGAGGGGGTTCATTATTCTAGGTATTCCGTTCATCCAGGAGTGACTAAGAAGTACCATGACTTAAGGCACAACCACTGGTGGGGTGGTATGAGAAAGGATGTAGCTAATTTTGTATCTCGTTGCTTATGTTGTTAGTAGGTGAAGGCCGAGCATTTGAGACCTGGTGGTTTGCTTCAGTGGCTACCCATTCCTAAGTGGAAATGAAAATGGATCACTATAGACTTTGTGATTGGGTTTTCTCGTACTGCTCATGGTTTTGATAGTGTTTGCGTCATCATGAATTGATTGACTAAACCTACTTATTTATTTTGGTTCAGGATTTTTTAGTTCTGAGAGATTGGCATGTATCTATATTCGTAAGATAGTTCATCTTCATGGTGTGCTAGTGTCTATCATCTCAGATTGAGGTTTAATATTCACATCTCACTTTTGGAAAACTTTTTAGGAGGAGTTGCGTATCTATATCCAGGTTGATCATAACAACATGCAATCGGAGCAAACTATTCAGGTTTTGAAGAATATGGTGTACACTTGTAGATGGACTTTAGAGGTTAGTGGGAATAGCATCTAGCTTTGGGAGAGTTTCGGTATAATAATAGCTACCATTCCAGTATTGAAATATCTCCATTTGAGGCTTTGTATGGTAAGCATTGTCGCTCTCTAGTTAGTTGTTTCGAGGTTTTTGAGATTATACTTTGAGGTATGGACTTGTTTCGTAAGTCTTCGGATGTAGTTTGGGTCATTCAAGATAGACTTCAGGTGGCTCAAAGTAGGCAGAAGTGTTATGCGGATCATAGAATTCGTGCCTTTAGATTTAATGTTGGTGATCGTGTCTTTCTTTGAGTGTCGCCCATAAAGGGTGTGATGAGGTTTGGGAAGAGGGTCAAGCTTAGCCCCAGGTATATTAGACCTTTTGAAATTCTTAAAACTATTGTGTATATAGCTTATGAGTTAGCAGTACCCCCAGATTTATAAGATGCCTATCTAATTTTTCATGTCTCCGTGCTTTGGCATTATATTTTAGATGAATCTCACGTCATTCATTGGGATTCAGTCCAGTTAGATCAAAGGTTGCCTTTTTAAGGATCCTATCTCCATTCTAGCTAGGGATGTTAGGAGGTTGCTCTCCAAAGATATCCCAATGGTTAAGGTCCAGTGGAGACATCGCCCTGTAGATGAGGCAACTTGGGAGGTCGAGTCTGATATGCATGGTAGTTATCCCTAGCTTTTTGCTGATTCAGGTATTTCTCTTGCCTTTAGTTCGAGGACGAACTAGATTCTTAGTGGTGGATGATGAAATGACCTAAGTTTTGGAGATTTTTGTGAAATACTTTTTTTATGTGATGTGACTATTTTACCCCTTCTCGTGGTAGCTTTATGGTATGTCTGGGGTGTAAGTATGATTGGCATGGTTCCCAGTGCATTTCGGTGTGATTTGTGTGAGTTTGTAATTTTGGTGGTTAAAAAGGCTTCATACTTGACTTCGGTCAACATTTATTGATCAGTGCATCAGATAGCAAAACAAACTACGCCAACAAATCTGGAACGTCAATTTTAGGTTGGCAACATGGTTGGAGTGGTTTTATGACTTTTATATCTCATTTCGATCCTGGGTTGAAAAGTTATTAAATTGGATTTCGGGCATCAACTTTGTGAAATAATATTTTTTTCAAAAATCTGATGACGAACTAGAATCTTAGTGGTGGATGATGAAATGACCTAATTTTTGGTGATTTTTGTGAAATACTTTTTTGATGTGATATAACTATTTTACCCCTTCTCGTGGTTGCTTTATGGTATGTCTGGGGTATAAGTATGATTGGCACGGTTCCCAGTGCATTTTGATGTGATTTGTGTGAGTTTGTAATTTTGGTGGTTAAAAAGGCTTCATACTTGACTTTGGTCAACATTTATTGATCAGTGCATCAAATGGCAAAACAAATTGCGCCAACAAATCCGAAACATCAATTTTAGGTTGCAACATGGTTGGTGTGGTTTTATGACTTTTACATCTCATTTCGATCCTCAGGTTGAAAAGTTATAAAATTGAATTTTGGGCATCAACTTTATGAAAATGATATTTTTTTCAAAAATATAATATCGTTGTTTCCATTCTCGGGATTTCGGATGAATCCTAAGGGTCCGCGGAGACTTGGACCCCTCACTTAGGCAACCTTTTGGTAGCTTAAGTGACTTGGCAGCAAGCTGGGGGTAAAGTGACAGCCAAGTCGCTTATGCGATAAGGCGAGTATGGCATAAGAGACACTTGGTCTCTTAAGCTATGCCTGGATGGCTTATATCACTATTTTTTCGCAATTTTTCTCCATTTTTGATACTAAGTGCATGGGGTTTCAAGATTTTGGGCAATTTCTTTCATTTTTAAGCTTGGGTAAGCTCCAAATCCCTATTTCAATTATTTTTCTTGGATTTTTATCATTTAAATCTTATCAAAACTTGGATTTGAAAAGTGAAATTTGGGTATTTTGGCTCGAAAGATCTAAATTAGTGATTTCTTGATTTAAACTATGATTTCAACTCGTTTTCACTTGGGTTTTCTTCTACGAATTTCTTTAATCTTAGAAAATACATTTTCGGGCTAAAATTTTGATTCTACTCTTTTAAAAAAAAAAATCCATTTCGGGGGTTCGTTTTGATCCCGATCCAAAAATGAACAATATGGGTACATTAGCTTCCTTTTAATGCATAAATTCTATATTTGAGTGATTTAGTTGATTCCGAATTCATTTATGAGGAGAAAGCTCGGTGGTAAAGGATTTTTGGATCGATTTTTGGCATTCAACTTAGGTTATGGCTTAACTTTCATCAGACTAGGTTGGGTAGTTAATATTAGTATGAAATTATGTTATGCGTGTGGGAACTAATCATAGAAATGGCTTTATTATTGTGTTGAGCCCGTGTGGGGGCCTATGTTGTTGCTATTTGGTGATTTTGAGACATTATTTCCATGTGTGATGGCTTAGCGGGATCCCGGGACTGAGCCTCAGATCCTGAAATATAGAGGGTCAATGCACAATGTACTAGTATGTGAAACAATCCAAAATAACATGTTTTTATACAACATAATGAGAGCATCTCATAAAACAATGAACATAATGCATAAGTAAAAACACATGGTCATACTGAAATGAACTTCAAATAACTCTTGGAAATCATGACTCATTCTTTATTACTTTTGAGCTAGATGGTACACCCTACAATCCTGATCATCCCACAGGCTATATGGGACCGCCCTTGACTCGGTGGCTAAGCCCCCAATCCAAGTTTGCCTCAAGGATTGGAGTATCAGTAAGGGAGACAAGCAAGACCACAGAGCAGGGTGCCATAATCCCTAATCATATCAACATGTCATGGTAATGCACAAGACCACTAAGCAGGGCTCCTAACCATAGTCCCAAATTGGGATAACATAAATCAAGGTACATAAGATCAAAAAGCAGGGTACCATAATTCCGTGCCAGCAAATCATGATTTCTGGCATTGAGTCTTCCAACTCATTCTTTCTTCGTGTAACCATCTAACTCTCTTTAAGCCTAATTATTTTAGCCTCTTAAACCCAGCATGCATCATGTTTATAAACAGTTCTTTTCTCATTCTGTTAAGGGCATGTCACTCAGGGTATCGTCATACCCAGACTTGCAAGTCATTCATATCAATTCCACAACCTTTCTCATTCAAAACATGCAAATGACCACCAAAAGATTTATAACATCACAAGAGAGTTCTCAATTTCAAATACACATGAAATCTTTTGCAAACACACTCTCTTCTCAAGACTTAAACATGCGGTGGCCATTTAATTATTTAATCATATGCAATTCTTTCATTTAATACAAATAATATAGTTATTTTAAGAAGACACCCTCTCTTCAATCCATGTCCAACGTCAAAATCTACGAATGATATTAAAACACTTGGTTCATACTTTAGGACATGCAATTTATCAACCATGACATGTTAAATCAATCAACATAATTATGAATCTTTATAACTTGATAAAATGATATAATTTATGCCCATGGAGTTTAGGATAGTCCCATATACCTGAACGACAAAGAAATCATGAAGACATCGACCCCTTAAGCTTGAATGTCCAAGCCCTAGGTTGTTTTTCTCCTCTTGTGTTTTAGGAAGATGAACTAGTGATTTGATAGTGTTAAAACGTATTTAGGGACTTTAATCTCGTGTTAAGATGTTTAGGGATGGTTATGAGATGTAAAAAGACTTGGTTGCCCTTGAAATAATTCAATAATTGAGCCCTTACACCGCAAAATATAGGGTAGGCGGCACCCAGCCCATAGCCTAACCATCAATTGGGTCGTGCCTTGCCAATTGCCTAACACAGAGTGGGCGGCGCCTAGCCCATTGCCTAACACAGGGTGGGCGGCGCCCAGGCCATTGCCTAACCATTCCAGTGATGGCAGGTGGTGGCAATGCGATGCCTAGCCATCGCCTAGGCCCTACTTTACGACGCTTACTTACTTTTGAGGCCCCAAAACACCCCCAACACCTCCCACAATGTAAACACATGATCTACCATCACTACGGGGTCCTAAAGGTCATTTTAAATTCCTTAATAGAGCGTTACTACCACGAGGCGTTACAATGATCCTTTTGGACTATTATTGTACCATTTGTTATTTGAGATGTATTTTGTAGTTCTTACACTGTGACACCAGATTTTGGGGAGATTGATGGTATTATTGTTATTTACCTCCTATCTTTATTACTAATGTGTGTTGTAGTTCGACTTCGTTCTAGAAGTCTTGCCTTGAATTTTGATATTAATTTTTCCTTTCATATTAGTTTAGGCGATAGGCTTACTTGTCAAGGTTTGTCGCGGAAAGTGCCATCATAACGTTTAGTTTTTGGGCCGTGACAAAAATGAATAAAATTATAAAAATTTAAGAATTTCAAAAATAACTTAAAAGAGGATCATGAAACGGATATCTATTGACTCTCCCGGGCAGGTCAATTATTGAGATATTATAATACAAAAATATAAATTTATATACCACAAATTATTTGTTATGGGTAACATAAATTAAAGATGAGAACAAAATAGAGACAAATGAGGTAAAATACATAAAGGACCCCATAGTGGGTGACTTTGTTATTTTGTCCACCATAACAAAAGTAATACAAAGCTGGCCCTCTTTTTTTTTTATAAGAAACGAATACATATTTGTCCCTCTATATCAAATATTTTCAAACAACTCTCCATACTTATTTGTCTTTCAATTTCTATTTTTTTCTTTTTAATATTATTTTAATTTTTCTCCTTTTTAAAAAAAAATTCTCAACTTTTACTTTTTGCTTTTCTTCTTTCAACTTCTTTTTTAATTTTTTTTCCCTTTTTAACTTTTTCTTTTTTTTTCTCAACCTTTATTTTTTTGAATTTTTTCTTGTTTTCTTTGGTTTCTTATTTTTCCTCAACTTCTATTTTTTTTCTTTTTCTCTTTCCATTTTCTTTGATTTCTATTATTATTTTTCAATTTCATCAACCTTTAGTTTTTATTTTATTTTTCTTTTTTTCTTTTCCCTTAACCTCTACTTTTTTCCTTTTTCTTTTCTTTTTTTCGATTCCTTCCAAACAACTAGTAACGCCTCATACCACATTGTGTTTTGATTTATGAGATATTCTATTACTTTTGCCTTAGAGGTAAGACTTAACCCAAGGACTTTCAAACAACATGTTACGTCTTATGGGCAAGAGTTGACACTATCACTTTATGTTTTGACTTATGAGATGCTCTATAACTCTTGTCTTAAAGACAACGCTTAGCCAATGACTTTCAAACAACAAGTTATGCCCTATGGACAAGAGTTGGCACTATCCTATTATGACTTGATACATGAGATATTATATAACTCTTGTCATAGAGGCAAGACTTAGACCAAGGATTTTCAAAAAAGTAGTTATGCCTCACGTGTCACGACCGAACCAGGGTCTGATCGTAATGGGTATCTCAAGCCTACCATAGACAGGAGACCACCCCCTTAGCCTAACCTCAAGAGCACAATAATCATACATAAAGCGGAAGCCAATCAAAATAGAAGTAAGACCATGAATAAATAACTCAAATAAAAACTAGGAGTCAAAACAACAACCACCACACTTATCTACAATAGCCTATAAAATCGGAATAGAAACCAAGTAGGGACATGCCCCCAACTATGCCAATGAAAAAAATCCAGCAGTACTACGTCAATAAAAGAAAGAACAATGAAATGATTAGGCCTTCCGAAAGATGAAGGCTCACCACATCACAGTAACTCAACAGATGTGCTCAACCACTTAACGTTGCACAGAAGCAACAGAAAAGTTTTTGGACCCTACATCATGAAACAATGTAGCATCCCAGGACAGTCAGTGAGATAAGCACTGGCATGTAACTCAAAAAAAAGTGATAACATAATGCCATGTCCAAAATCAATCAAAACCACATACATATATAAGATATTGAGATAGGGTAAAGATCATGAACATGAGAGATTTAAAATCATTAACCTGGACTGTGTAGCTCAAGCTTTCCTAAAGGCACTCATGGGCAATATAGGTTTTGCTCCCCTTGCTGAAAGAGTCCAATACGTATTAGCCACATAAACCAAGAAAAAACCGAGGGAAAAATAAAGCCACCATGGGCAATAGCAGTCTCAAAATATATATATCAAGTGTGCACCAAGCATATGGTACTATAGACCCCCAATGCCGGCAAACGTGGTTTTCAGTGTTCATCCCCCCAGGACTTACACCTTCGCGGACTCTCACGGCCTCGGGGTCCCAAAATAACCTCGAACCCCTTTCTAAAAATCCAAAACTTTCTCAAAACACCCTTTTAACATCCCTAAACATAATTCAAGTCAAATATTGACATTACACATGCGGGGAGGACAAAAATAAAATAATTGAAATTTTAAGAGGTCTTACATTATCCCCCCTAAGGATCATCGGCCCTGAATAATAAATTAGGACACTTTTAGCACGAGAATAGCAAGAATACATCAGAATTAAATGACAAACTCGAAAAGTGACTAGGGGAAAATAAAGATCATACCTTAAGCACTTTCATCCAACCTGAGGAACAAAAATGGGTATTTGGCCTTCATATCTTCCTCGGCTTCCCATGTAGCCTCTTCTACCTTTTGATTTCTCCAAGGAACCTTCACCGAGGCTACATCCTTAGTCTTCAATCTACAAACTTGCGTGTCTAATATTTTAACCTGGACTTAGTCATAAGACAAGGAATCCATAACACAACATCCTCAACAGGCACTATCAAGGAAGGATCACCACATACTTTTTCAGCATAGACATATGAAAGATTGGATAAATAGAGCCCAACTCGCAGGCAAATCCAACTCATACGCCATATTCCCAGCTCTCCTAATAATTTGATATGGTCTAACATAACTGGGACTGAGCTTCCCCTTCTTCCAAACCTCATAACTCCTTTCATATGAGACACATTTAAGAATACCTAATCACCTACTTCAAACTCCAATTCTCTCCGCCTCACATCCACATAAAACTTTTGGCGACCTTGAGCAGTCTTAAGTCTTTCTCTAATCAATTTCACCTTCTCCATGGCTTAGTGAACCAAGTTAGGACCAAACAACCTAGTCTCACCAACCTCAAACCATCCAATAGAAGACCTACACCTCCTACTATAAAGAGCCTAAAAAAACCATCTTAATGCTTAAATGATAACTATTGTTGTATGCAAACTTGATTAAAGGTAAGTGATCAACCCAACTACCTTTAAAATCAATCAAATAGGCCCTTAACATATCCTCCAAACTATGAATAGTACGCTATACTTGTCCATCTATTTAAGGGTGGAAAGTGGTGCGAAGGTTCACTTGTGTATCCAAACCTTTTTTAAACAAACTCCAAAAGTGAGAAGAAAATTGCGTAACTCAGTCTAAAATGATAGACACTAACGTATCTTGCAACTTCATAATCTCTTGAATTAACAACTTAGCATAGTCTTCTCCTGAGTAGTTAGTCCTCATACAAGAAATAAGAAGACTTAGTCATTCTATCCACAATGACCCAAATAGAATCATACTGATTTCGAAACCGTGAAAGACCCGTTATGAAATCCATATTGATCATCCCCCACTTTGATATGGGCAACTCAATCTCTTGAGACTACCACCAGGCCTCAAGTGTTTTACTTTAACTTGTTGACAAACCATACATTTGGCAACAAAATTTGCCACATCTCTCTTCATGTTGTTCCACCAATAGATTTTCTTCAAGTCATCGTACATATTAGTTAAACCCAGATGAACTATATATCTGGACTCATGAGCTTCAGTCAAATGCTTTCCCATAACCCATCAATATCAAGAACACACAACCTACCTTATTACCTCAAGATACCATCTCCCCCAATCTCGAAAGCCATAACCCTTTGCTGACCTACAACATCTTTGATCTGCATAAGTATGGGATCCAAAGCCTGTTTCTCCTTCACCTCAACGCCAAGAGATGATTTAATCACTTTTTAAACAATCAATCTCCCATCCTCAGAGTCTAAAAGACAAACTCCCAAGTTAGCCCACCTATGAATATCCTTTACAAACCCTCACTTCTCCTCATCAACATAAGATAATCTCCTCATAGACAACCTACTAAGAGCATCAGCAATAATATTAGATTTACCTGGATGGTAGTGAAGGCTCATGTGGTAATATTTAAGCAATTAGAGCCACCGCCTCTGCCTGAGGTTCAAATCTTTCTATGTAAACACATATTGCAAGATCTTATGATCTGAAGAGATATCTACGTGTACCCCATATAGATAATGACTCCAAATCTTCAAGGAAAAAATCACAGTTGCATACTCCAAGTCGTGATTTGGATAATTTCACTCATGAACCTTAAGTTGTTCAGAAGCATAAGCCACAACCTTACTATGCTACATCAAAACACAACCCAATCCCATACAAAATGCATCACAAAACATAACAAAACCATCAGTACCCTCGAGTAGGTTCAAAACTGGCACAAAAGTAACTTATCATTTAACTACTCAAAACTACCCTCACAAGCATCGGACCACAAAAACTAAACCTTATTTTGAGTTAACTTTGTTAACGGAGCAGCAATACATGAGAAACTCTCCATAAATCTTCAATAATACGCAGCCAAGACCAAGAAGCTCTTAATGTCGGTCGGAGGCGTGGGTTTAGGCTATTTCTTAACTACTTCAACTTTCCATAGATCCATCTTGATCATCTCACTAGAAATAACATGCCCAAGAAAAGTCATAACATTCAGCCAAAACTCACACTTAGAAAACTTTGCATATAATTTTTGGTCCTAAAGAGTGTACAACACAATTCAGAGGTGATTGTCATGATCCTCCTCACTCTTAGAGTACACCAAAATGTCATCAATGAAAACTATAACAAACAAATCTAGAAATTGCCTAAAAACATGATTCATAAGATCCAGGAACACAGTCAGAGCATTATTCAACCCAAATGACATAACCAGAAACTCATAGTGACCATTCGGGTTCGAAAAGCAGTCTTGGAATATCAACCTCCCTAATTTTCAACTAATGATAGCTCGAGCGAAGATCAATCTTAGAGAAGCATCTAGTACCCTGAAGCTGATAAAAAAGGTCAACAATTCTAGGAAGAGGTTACTTATTCTTTACTGTTACCTTATTTATCTGATGATAGTCTATACATATCTGAATAGACTCATCCTTCTTTCGCACAAAAAGCACATGAGCAACCCACAGAGAAACTCTAAAATGAATAAACCCTTTATCAAGAAGATCTTTTAACTGCTCCTTTAATTTATTTGAAGCCATTCTATAAGGAGGAATGGAAATAGGACGAGTTTCTGATAGAAAATCAATCCCAAAATCTATTTTCCTATCAATAGGAATTCTAGGAAACACGTTGGAAGATCATCGAGAAATACTTTAGGCAATTCATTAGCGACAAGGACAATTTGCAAAGAAGGACCTTCAGTATCAAAATCCTTAACCCGAACAAGATGATATAGACACCCTTTTAAAATAAATTTTGAGCTCTATAAGAGATAAACCTCCATTTGGTTACTAAGAAATTCCCTCTCATTTTATTATTGGCTCATTAAGAAAGTGGAAATTGACCTTTTGAGTCCTTCAATCTAGAGAACATAACACAAATGAAGCCAATCCAACCCCAAGATAACATCGAAATCCACCATATCCAACTTGATAAAATCCACCAGTGTCTTCCTATGAAAGATTGACACCACACAACCCCAATAGATTTTTCGAGAAACTATAGGATCACATACTGGGTAGACACAAAAAAGGGGTCAGAAATATTTTCAAGACCAAAACCAAAATGCACAGCCACATAAGGGGTCACATAAGAAAGGATAGAACCCGAATCAAGAAAATAATAAACATCACTGGAAAAAAAGTGTAACATACCAGTAAGAACATCTAGAGATGCCTTAGATTCCTGGAAACTAGCAAGTGCATAGAGACAATTTCGGCTAGTGTCGATACCAGAAGTAGTGCCCTTAGGGGCAGGAGCTAAAGAAAAGGCGACTAGAACCTTATTAGCCCCAGTGGCAACCTGGTTGAAGGACAATATCACTGCATATGACCAACCTGACCACAATTATAACACTAATTCCTCCCTTCCTCACAATAACCATAATTAAGCTACCCACAAAAAATGGTAAAAAGGGTAAGGTGGGGCTGACTAAGCTCCACTAGATTGAGACTAGGCACCCTACGCCTTAGGACCACTGCTAGCCTGAAAATGACAATCATCTAAAGGCTTAGAATAAGAAGCACGGGCAGATGAATACAAATTTCCCTAATTATTCTTCTTAGTCCACTGCCTACCATCTCTCTCACTGTTTACTGGCCTGTATTCTGCTCTGAATATCTAAACTTTTTATTTAACCTTTCTTCTATCTCTACATGTTTTTCTTCTCATTCTCCACTTATTGCATATAGACAACAAGCTTGGAGATATCCATATCATTGTTCAAAATCGCAGCCTTACACTCTAACACCAAATCACAAAACAAACCAAAAGCAAACTTTCTCATTTGGGATGTCATATTGGATACTAACTTTGGAGCATAACGAGCCAACTGCTGAAATTTTAGAGCATACTCCTTCACACATATCTTTCCTTGCTTTAAGGTTACAAACTCTTCAGCCTTAGATTCTCTCAACTCCAAAGGTAAGAAGTGATCTAGAAAAGCCCTTAAAAAGTCCACACTGCCTGCTCAATATCATCACCCCTCATAGCTTCTCACTCATTATACCACTGGTAAGCTACATCCCTTAACTAATTCATAACAAACTCTACACCCTTAGAATCAGTAGCATGCATCACCCTAAAAAAATTTTCCATCTCATCAATGAACCTCACAGATATTCCTCAACCTTAAAGCCTATAAAGGTTGGGGGATTCAACCTCATAAACTGTACAACCCAAGAAACCTCAAATGAATGAGAAATAAAACCAACATGGTCAGACTGGTGAGACTACGATGCCACCAATTGAGTAACCACATGAATAGACTAATGAAACTCCACATTAAAGATATCTCCTTAAGGCAATTGAGCATAAGTGTCACCAGCACGAAAAGCCTTAGGAGGACTAGTAGGGACAGATGGAACTCCACGTGGAGCATTATAATCAAGAGCAGGGACCCTAGACTGGGTCTGTACTCCATAATTAGGGCGAGTCCCTTTTACATTTTCCTTAGGTAGAATAGAGTTCCCAGCAGAGTTTCTACGAATATCAGATCTTTGGGGAGGCATGACCTGAAATACAAGGAGGCCAGGATTTAGAGAAGTTTCATAACACTAGACTCTATAGCCCAAAATCAAACACAAGAAATCGAAAACATTCCTAAATGCTTTAGAGTCTCCTCCTCATAAGTGTAGTGCCTACATACCCATAAAAAGAACTCCACTCAACACGGCTTTGTGGACACCCAACGACTCTAAACTGTGCTCTAATACCAAGCTTGTTATGAGCTAAACGAGGGCTTCGTCGGGACAGATATCTCAAGCCCACCATGGACAGGAGACCACCCCCTTAGCCTAACCTCAAAAGCACAATAAAAGAAAGCCAATCAAAGAAGCAACAAAAAGATGAATAGATAACTTGAATGAAAATTAAGAGTAAAAACAACAACCAACCCACACTTGTCCACAATTGCCTCTAAAATCGAAATAGCAACTAAATTAGAACATGCCCTTGACTATGACTAAAGAAAAAGAATCCAACAGTACTAACTCAATAAAAAAGAATAATAAAATGATATGGCCTTCTAAAAGGATGGAGGCTCACCATTTTATAGCAACTCAATAGACATGCTCCACCACCTAACACTACATAGGAGCAACAAAAAAGTCTTCGAACCCTACTTTATGAAATAATGTAGCATTCTAGGATGGTTAATGGGATAAGCACTAGTATGTAACTCAAAAAAAGTGATAACATAATGCCATGTCCAAAATCAATCAAAACCACATGCAAACATTTATATATACATAAATAAGATGTCGAGATAGGGTAAAGGTCATAAACATGAGAGTTTTAAAACCATTAACTGGACTATGTAGCTCGCTCCATTCTAAAGGTACCCATGGGCTATATGGGTTCAGCTCCAACTATTGAAAGGGTCCTAGTAAATGTTAGTTTCACGAACCAAGGAAAAACGAGGGAAAACTAAAGCCACCATAGGCAATAGCCATCCCAAATATATATATATATATATATATATATATATATATATATATATATATATCAAGTATGCACCAAGGACACGGTCATATAGACCCCCAACATCGGTAAACTTGGTTTCCAGTGTTCATTCCTCGGGACTTATACCTTTATGGTGATCTACACAACTCTCTTTAAGCCCAAATTAAAACAACTTGCACATAATTCCAACCATTAATCTAAGATTCATTCATTAAGGTATTTACCACTTGGTATCGTCATACCAATACGTTTGCAAGCTAATATATTTATGCCAAACCAATTCACACAACCAAATTAGACTCTCAATTTTCATAAAAATCCAAATCATGGCCACCAAGGCCATCCAAATCTATTTTTATATCCATTTATCCATTAATACAATGCATTGGGTCTAAAAAGCAAGTTAAACCATGCAATTGTCCATATTTAAAGTCAAATTTACAAAGTGGGTTTAGGTTAATGCAATTCCAAGCCAAAATTCATCCAAATTAGGGAAAACCATGTCCCCCATTCCAATCATTTAAACCATGCACTATTTAGTCCCAAAAACATTAATTTAAAGCATGAATAATTAATTTAAAACATAAAATAAGTAATTTAATCAGTAACAACCAAAATCCCTCAGCCTAATTTCAAAACCCATAATTTAAATCACATGAAAATCTATTTAATTAATGCCACAATATAAAATTCAAGTTTAGGGAATAGAAACATGCCTGAAATACACAAGAAATTAAAGTCAATATGAAGTTTGGAGTCTGGATAATGAATTTACTATGAAACCCTTGAATGTTCTTAGTTTTTGAGTTTGAGAGAGAAAGAGGATAACTTGATCTTTGAAAATTGAATAAAAAAGGCTTATTTATTTAAAGGTCATACAAGGATTAAAAAGACCAAAAAACCCTCACCTCAAGTGAAAAAAAATAAAACTGGATGAAATTAAAGCACTGGCGTAGCATGCTAATATGCGGAGGTTAGCCTTTGTGCCACGCCAATATCGCAGAGGTTAACCTTTGTGACATAGTCTTATCGCGGATCCTCAGTACTCAGGGTTCTAAAATAACCCCGAACCCCCTTTGAAAAATCTAAAACTTTCCCAAAATATCCTTTTAACATTCCTAAACATAATGCAAGTCAAAAATTGACATTATGCACGCGGGAAGGTCAAAAATAAAATTATTAAAATTTTAAGGGGTCTTACATCACGGGCAAAATTTGACACTACCTATTGTATTTTTTATTTATGAGATGTTTTATAACTCCTACCTTATAGGTAAGACTTAGCCCAATAACTTTCAAATAACAAGTTACGCCCTATGGGCAAAAGTTGACATTATTACATTGAGTCTTAATTTATGAGATGCTCTATAACTGTTGAACCCAAGGACTTTCAAACAATAAGTTACACTCCTGTCATGACCCGAGACGACCCCCTAGTCGTAACATGGTGCTTAGGACCACAAGTGATTTCAAACTAACCCATGGTACTGGTGTAATGCTTGACTAACTGATTAAACATATATATATAAAAGCTAAAGTTATTGAGTGAAAACATAATCATGAGATAAGTTGTTTCAATATATTACTGTTAAAAGCTCACAACACTAAAATCTAAAAGAAAGAGGAACTGAAACTACATACAGGAACTCTAACTAACTATCTATGAAGCCTCTACTAATACTGACTATAGGTAGTCGAAACATGACCCTAACTATCCTTAATCAAAACATACAAATAAGAAAATAAAATACTGAAACTGCAGCTGCCTTGATGAAATAAGAGAACTCACCACCCACTGGATCATCTTGACTATGATCCTGATAGTAAGCACCTGAATCTACATCATATGAACAATATAGCTAGAAGAGGTATGCAATTAGTACTTTAAAATATATTGAGTATGTGAGATGAAATAGACTCAGAGGCGGAGCCAGGGATTTTTCTTAGGGGTTTAAAATCTGAAGAAAAACTCATCGAAGGGGGTTCCACATCTAGAATATATAAATAAAAATCATTTTAACCATGTTTTAATAATATAATTTTTCATCGAAGGGGGTTCAGACGAATCTCCTTTAATAGGCTAGCTCCATCTCTGGCAATAGTCATGAAATACTTAAAACATGTTTTAAAACTAAGGACATAAGTCATTTGCTGAAATATACATTTAAAACATGTCTCTACACAGTAGCTGTAAGGCATAGTGAGATATCTAAATCATGAACTAAAATATTTTTGTAAATTGAAAAGCGGTAGAAATATAATTATTATTTTAATCTCAAGTTAATATTGAGTGTGCTGTAAAATTGTACTAAATGTTAATTGATTTAAAAAAAGAATGAACTAAAGTACAATGACCCTATATGAAATACACCAAATACTACTATGCAATGATAATCTGTAAAATCATGGTTTAAGAGGAAGTAAAACTAAACTGATGATCATGCAAAAATATTGAGTCTAAAACTATGGGATCCAAACTGACGCAATCACTATATAAATAAATATGTAACTCATCAATATTGTACTGAGTAAACTTATTATGAGGTCATGCAATAACTAAGTTTGATCTGTGGGAGCTATTGTTAACAACATATGACCATGTGAGCTAAACATAGAGTTCGATGTATAAACCCCATCGAAAAGGACCCAATAGACCTTGATAGGGTATAAAGGCCGGTCTAGCGTGGTACCACTGAACTGATGTCCAAAAGGACTAAGGTGTCAAGCCCGGTCTGACGGGTGACCCTTTAGAATTAATGGTGGTGCCATAGTTCTGGGACATAAGGACTTTTACTAAAGGTCTCAGCCTAACGGATGGGTGATCCTTCGTTCCCACATCCGCTCGATGCTAAGTACTACTCCCAAGTGAATATAAACTTATATACAGAATAGCTCAATAACACTAATATTCTGGTACTGGAAGATAAGTATTTTATTTGAAAGTATTCTAAATCATGAAAATTGAATGACTGAGTGTTTAATTGACAATGCATGATATCCTAGGTCATCGGGTGTTCATAACCCGCCAACTCTAAAAAATGGATAAATTTTATAATTTGAAGAGAGGTGAAATTTCATAACACAAGTCTAAAATCATGAATTTAACAACATACTAAGGGTTCATAATTCAAGTATGTGAAAATACAAAATTTCATGAGAAAACATGGTATGTCAAATAATATAGACTGAAATCCATACAATTATGATATATAATGCTTAATAGTCTTGAAAACTGGTACATCATACATAGCTTGATCATATGCTTTAAATCTGTAGTAATATCATGTAAATCATGCATGTACATGAGAATATTGTGGATGCTATAATATAGTCATAAGAAATCATAAATAATAATGAAAACATGCTCGTGAATGTAAAAAATATATCAAGGAGAACTGGATTTAGACTTGGAATTCTAATTGGGTAAAAACCTTAGTTCATGGGAATCATAAAAATCATAACTAAAAATTCATATTTTAAAACTAGATTTTGGGCATGAGGGTGAAACAAATCCCTTATTGAATACCCACATACCTGGACTGATGAAATATTGGACTGAAACATTGAGAATCTGGCTTTGAGAAAAACCCTAGGCTTATGTTTGCTTTAGAGTTGAATCACTTTTCTTTTCTGACTTAGAATGAGATTGTGGAAAATAATGAAGGACTTGGGGTGATTACATAGACTTCTACCTCTTGTAAAAGGTGAAATGGGGTAGTTTTAGGGTTAAAAGAGTGAGAAAAGACCGAGCAACCCCTTAAAAACCATCTAAAAAACTCCTGGAGACAGTCCCACCGGGTCACATAATGACTCGTAGTGTATGGCTACAAGTCGTAGCCTGAGTCATAGCTACAATACTCAAATTTTAGTCCCCACTGTTGTTACTATGAGTCACCCTACAACTTGTAGTGTGACCTAACGATCCATAGGGTCTGATGATGACTTATAGTCTGAGTCATCGTCACTGGCAACTTGACAATGTTCAGTAAATTGACCATAACTTTTTACTCCGATGTCAGATTAAGGTAAAACTAGAAGCGTTGGGATCTAATTCAGTTATATATTTTTTGGTGGGTTTTATCTAAAAAAATCTTAGTAATCTAAAAGTTATGCTTGTTTGAAGGTGACTATAGTAACATCCTTCTGAAAAATTCAATCGGTAAGGGATATTTTGACTTGTCTATAAGTTAGGAGTAATTTGTAGACTTAATATATGTATAAATAACTTATTAAACTATCAAAACATGATGTTTTATTTTGAATGCACTTGAAGCATGATTCTAATCTTAGCTTGAATTCTTAGGATATTACAACCCCATGGGTAAGAGATGACACTGTCATATTATGCCTTGATTTATGAGATGCTCTATAACTCTTGACTTATAGGCAAGACTTATCCCAAGTACATTCAAACAATAAGTTTACCCCATGGACAAGAGCTGATATTATCACGTTGTGTCTTGATTTATGAGATGCTCTATAACTCTAGCCTTAAAGGCAAGACTTAGCCCAAAGACTTTCAAATAACAAGTTACGGCCCCCTGGACAAGAGTTGACACTATCACATTATGTCTTGATTTATGAGATATACTATAACTCTAGCCTTAGAGGCAAGGCTTAGCCTAAAAACTTTCAAACGTCAAGTTACTTCCCATGAGCAAGAGTTGAAACTACTACATTGTGTCTTGATTTATGAGATGTTCTATAACTCTTCCCTAAGAGATAAAACTTAGCCCAATGACTTTCAAACAACAAGTTACGCCCCTATGGATAAGATTTGACACTAACACACTGTCTTGATTTATGCGATGTTCTATAAGTCTTGCCTCTGAAACTAGACTTATCCAATAACCTCTCAAAAAATAAGTTACTTCCCATGTTCTAGAGTTAACACTTCTTCATTATATCTTAAATTACGAGATACTCTATAACTCTTGCCTTATAAACAAAACTTAATTCAAGAATTTTCAAATAACAAGTTATGTCCCACAAACAAGAGTTGACACTATCACACTGCATCTTAATTTATGAGATATTTTATAATAAGGCAAGACTTATTCCAAAGAACCTCCAAATGATAAGTCACACCCTTAAGTTTACTTTGATGTCAAAGAAAGAAGATCTTTTTGCGAATTATCCAACTTTCTGTTCATTAGCAAAATATAATAGAAGTTGAGAAAAAATAAAAAGAGAAAAAAAAATAAAGATTGAGAACAAAAAAGAAGAAAAAAATAAAGGTTAAGAAAAAAAAAGAATAAAAATAAAGAAAAAAATAAAATTAAGAAAAAATGAGAATAAAAAATAAAATAAAAATAAGATTTGGGAAAATGAAATAAATGACAACATAAAAAATAAAAAAAAATAAAGATTGAGATAAATACATTTAAAAAAAAAAGAAATAAAAAATAAATATTATTTAAAAATAAAAAAAGGAAAAGAAAAAAATAAAAAAATAAAGATTGAGACGAATGAATTGAACTAAGAAAAAATAAAAAATAAATAAAAATGAAGGAATAGTAAAAAGGAGAAAGAGTTGAGAGACAAAATGAGTATGGAAAGAGTAAAAATATTTTTGGTGTAGAGCGAAAGAAATATACTTGTATTATATATAGAAGGAAAGAAAGGTTAGTTTTTAAAACTTTTCTTCTTTTACTACTACTAGTTTAACCTCACGTGCCTCGCACATGTAATATTTGATTATATAAAATTGAATGATTTTATCTATTGCAGAAATTTTTAGTGATGTGTAAATATTTCAACTCACTTTTCAAAGATCCTTCACATTTTAATATAATAATGTTAATATAAACATACATTTTAGTGTAAGCACATATACATTTTAACATCTGAAGTTTCAAGTAATTGATCGATCATCACTTTTGCGTTTGTCACGCGGTACCTCTTTCCCTTGCTGCTAGATGTTAAGAGAGACACGTCAATTTAAATCATATTTGTGGCACGATTATTTTTCTCTTTTTTTCTATATTTAAAATCATTTCTTAAAGGCAAATTCTATAGAGTGGCAGTCCGTCCGGCCATGTTGTATGGAGCGGAGTGCTGGCCAGTCAAGCACTCCCACATCCAAAAATTGAAGGTGGCGGAAGTGAGAATGTTGCGTCGGATGTATAGGCTTACTAGAGGGGACAGGGTTAGGAATGATATTATCTAGGAGAAGATGGGAGTGACTTCGGTGGAGGATAAAATATGGGAAGGAAGGTTGAGATGTTTTGGGTATGTGATGAGGAGGAATGCGGGTGCCCCAGTCCGTAGATACGAGAAGCTAGCATTAGATAGCTTCAGGAGGAGTAGAGGTAGGCCAAAGAAGTACTGGAGGGAGGTGATTAGACATGACATGGAGCAGCTTCAGCTTACTGAGGACATGACCTTAGATAGAAAGGTGAGGAGGTCGCAGATAAGGGTAGAAGGCTGGTAAGAGTGTGTGGGTTATAGTAAGCAGTTAGGAGAGATCTATTATAGCTGGGTTAGTATTTTTAGAGATGTGTACGCAGGTGTCTTTGATTTATGAGTGTGTGATACTACTAGGTAGGTGTCATATTCCTTATTTCTTAGTTCCTATTTTCTTTTTCGTGTTGCCTTATTTCTCGTATTTTGTATTTCTCTGATTTCTATTTCAATATTTCTTACGCATTATTTTGTTACGTCATTCATCCACTTGTTTATTATTTCTTATCTTAAGTCGGGGGTCTATCAGAAACAGTCTCTCTACTTCTTTAGAGGTAGCGGTAGGGACGACTACATCTTACCCTCCCCAGACCCCACTTTGTGGGAATACACTAGGTATGTTGTTGTTGTTGTTGTAAAATCTTTTCTTGTTTTTTAAAGTCAAATCTTTACCAAATCATTAATTACATTCTTATTACATACTTAAAATTTTTAAAATTTGGTACTTTTAAAAAAAAAAAGTATTCTAATGCTTTTATATTTATTTCTAGATTTTTCAAATCTTCTTAATAACAAATTTAGTTGATTTAGAATTCTTAAACTAATGGAAAAAGTTTTAATTGTCATTAATTCTGATGACTTTTAATAAGGAAAGATTTTACCATAAATATATTTAATTAATCTTCAATACTTAAATATTTGGAAAAATGATTAATTCTGATGAATTCTATTATGGAAAGGTTTTACCATAAATATATTTAATTAATCTTCAATACTTAAATATTAAGAAAAATCATTAATTTTGATGACTTTTAATAAGGAAAAGTTTTACCATAAATATATTTAATTAATTTTCAACACTTAAATATTAAAAAAAATGAGAAAGACGATTTTGTCTAAAACAAAAATTTTTAATGAAGGGCAAAAAGTTTAAACAACATTTCTAAGGCTCTTCACACTTTTAATATACTAGTTTAGGCGTGCGCGCCTCGCGCATGTACCTCACTTTATTGAGTTCAAACGTTAGGATATTTGTTTAGGATATTTTTACTAAAAAAATTCTTAAAGCCGATCGATATTCATCTACCACCTGTAAACAACAACAAAACAATACTATGATAGAGACATCAAAATAATATAATTAAATCTAACCTTTACACAAAATATTTCTCAAAGCCGTCTGACACTCACCTACCACCTATAAACTATAACAAAATAATATGATAATAGAGATATCAAAATAATACAATTAAACTTTATCTTTACACAAAAAAAATTCTCAAAATAGAGATATAAAAATAATACAATCAAACCTAACCTTTACTTAAAAAAATTCTTCAAAGTTGACCGACTTTCATCTACCACCTGTAAATTCATCTACGACTTGTAAACTACAACAAATAATACAATAGTGATCACAAAACTTCAGTTTTGATGAAATAATTCTTGTTTAAGCAAAAATTTTGACACTAAAGAATGATTTGAATGAAAACAAAGAAGATATATATATATATACACACACATGTTGAATTCTATTATGTTGACAAAAATAGTGAAGAAGTTGAAGGTTAGAAAATTAAGCATCCATCAATCTAGACATGCAACCGAATCAAGTTAGATGAGCATCAATCATATTTTTCCAATAAGTAAATCAGTTTCTTCTCTAGTTTAACGTACATGTCAATATTTATAGAAGTATTTCCTTAATAGAGTCCTATTTTAAAGTATTTTTCATCCTAATTTAGGAGTATTTTTCTAATTGATAAGTACAAAGAAAAATATTAATTGATTCTCCTTCCATATATTTTAGGAGTGTAGTTAATATAATAAAAATAATTAAATAATAAATTGAAGAAAATAGTGAAAAGACAGTTTTGTCTAAAGGAGTCTTTTAATGAAGGACAAAAAGTTCAAATCACTTATCTTTAATAAATTTAGCAACATCAACATTACATAAACATTACTGACAATAAAGTATTAAGAAGGGGGGCTGGAAAGATGATACCGGTAGAAACTATTATATAGAACTTAATAAAAGAGTGAATAAAAAGTTACAATTGGAGAACCAAACAAATTACAAATGGAGAACCAAGTAATCACTTCTACCAATAACATATTAAAATCTATTGTGATTAGTGATGAACAAAGAAATAACAAAATATTGAGAATATTGAATATAAAATATATATATTCCAAGTTTCAATGGTTAATATAGCCATAAGCAGATGGACCACCTTCAATTTATATAGTAATCCTAAAAAATGTGAAACAAGAAAAAACTGACAAATCCATTTCACAAAACCTCAGCTCTATATTGCACATACCATACTTTTACTCGCAGATTCTATTTTAAGGACAAATTAAATAGAGAACACTTCAATTTATATCCTTCGAAACTTTGTCTCAACTTTTTGCAGTGCTAAAGTTCATGAATCCTGCTATGTAACTGCAAAATTCTCTAATTTTAGTTTATTTGATCATGCAAATGTCTTGTTTGAAATATTTATGACTGAGCTGAATTTTAACAACTTTGGCATGTGTTTTTAGATTCTAATTATTTCATATACAATACTACTTTTCTATTTAATATTGTTTTAAGGAAGAAATTGACAAATTATGGTTGAAAAGATTCAGAAACACCAAACTCTAATTGGCTCCTTCTTTGAAATGGCACCCGAATTTTGATTGACATGCAAATATCTTTATTGTGTGTCCAAATTGAGAAAAGCTATTTAAACTATTCATAAATACTTGGACATGATACTTATAGTAATCACGTCAATTTTACATCTCTCTCGTGACTAAAAGTGATTCGATGATATTTCCTTTTCCTTTTAGTGTCATGCAAATCAAAAACTATATTAAATGCATGGATTTCTGGATTGTCATGGACAAATATGAAACATGACAAACAAATAACAACAACAACATACCCACATACTCAATGTAACCTAGGTAGGATAGTGTACATGTAGACTTTACCCCTACTTTTGTGAAGATAGAGAAGTCGTTCCTCATACACCTTTGGATTGAGAAAAATCATTAAAGAAAATTAATCAATAAAAATATATACAAGAGGAATACATTATTGAAAAGTAGTAACTGGAGTTTAAATTGTATAAATAAATATTAGATCTCAAATATTATATCTTACCAAAATAATTTCAGATCCTTGTTGTCATATTTCTTCAAATCAATTTGTTTACAGTAACGTTTTACTTGTGATCGATCATCACCGGATAATAGTGTAGATATAATTTGTATACAACAACAATAATGACATCTCGAAAAAAAATACTTCACTACCATGTGAGGCAACAAAAAGCATTCCTGAATAATCAAATTAATGTCGATGAGAATATAATAAAAGCTAGCATAAGAGACCAACCTTTTCAATTTTTTTTTTGGTTAACAACCTTTTCAATGTTGGTGAATGCGCAGGTACACGTCAAAGTATAAGAAAAATCTTTCAGGTTTTTTGTAGGTGATTCTTTCCTGCAAAAAGTTGTAGTTGTTTGTGTATTTGGTCACTCTGGTATGAGCATATGTATTTGTGAGTGTGTGTACACATATATAATAATGAGAGATATACCGAGAGGAAGGGACACTTACAATATTGATCTTATTGACATCAATAAAGCATCTGCATCCTCAAAAGATTTAATTTCAGCAGTAGCAAGGTCACTTTGTTTTTTCACGTAAGAAATAATACCGTCTGTATCACGTGGTCCTTTGTAATCTTGAACAATAGGCATCTTGCAGTTTCACAATATTTGCCAGCAGAATATTCTTTCTCCAAAAAGGCAAGTTAGATCTAAAATAGTAAAAGATCTAAAGTTATGCTATACCATCTGTTTTTCTTCTGAAGAGAGATATATAGAAAAATAAAAAACTACATACACTAAAATATAGTAACAAATATTGCCATAAAAACCAACACGGGATGTGTTGCAGTGGATGGGGCTGCTCCACCCTTAACCAGAGGTCAAGGGTTCGACCCTAGGTATGAATAAAATTCTGTTGGGAGCGCTGCCACCTTAATGGGCCCGCAACATGCGATCTGAATTAGTTAGGGCTCCAATGAGGGCATAAGACACCGGATGGAAAACCAAAAAAAATATTGCCATAAAAAGAGATGAAACGTGTTAATGAGTCATGAAACATCTACAATACGATGAAATACTCTGGAGTTGAATCTAGTTGGAACATCTCCACCCGAATCCACTTCGAATGTATAAACTGATTTGAACTTGTATTTGTCCAGAATATCACGAACCTTTACTTGGTATTGGTCTCATCCACCTAACGACAACATGAATTCATCGATAGGACCTCTCCCTTGCTTATACAGATGGATTGACCTTGATTTTATGATCTTTGTTGGGTGCTGGAAGAGGTGTTTTTGGTTTTTTATTGGATCAAGTGTATTTGAACTGGGAAAGATTTTTTTAAGTAGAATTACTTGACTTTGTTGGTTTGCACGTGATTCACCTTAAATAGAATAGGACTAAATTATAATAAATTTATTATAGGCAATATTTAAATCATAAAAGGCGAAAAGATGATTTTGTCTAAAGGAGAGATTTTTAATGAACGGCAAAAAGTTCAAATTTTTCTAAGAGCCTTCACACTTTTAATATGTTATAGATACAGATATAAATTATAGATATAGATTATGGATATATAAGGGAGGATCTCCAACTTTTGTAGTCCTCACATGACTTATTTTGTTCATTTTATCCTTAAATGAAGTTTTAATGACTTTGCAAATTTTTCATCATTTTCGTAAATTTGATTAATTATATGAACTTTTTAAATGTTATACAAGTGATGAGTCATAAGAAAAAGTGATGGTAACACCACAAAAGATATATTGATCCAATCAAACTAAAAATTAAATTTACAATTTTGTAATGTTCTTTTATGTGGAAATAATAATAAGAGAGAATGCCTGATTTTTAATGGGATAACTACATATCTTAGCAAACATAGACTCCTAATTATCCTATTTAGACTAAGTTTCAATTAATTATAATTCATAGCCCCCTCTTGCCAATTAATTATTCCTAATTACAATTAATACCTCTTATATATATTTTCTCTCTTTTTCTATTTTCTATTATTCTTTTTTTTCCTTTTTCAGTTTTTTCCTTCATTTTTCCTTTTTTTTGTGGTTTTATCTTTTTTCACTTTTTTCTCTTTTTTTTTATTTAATTTCTTCTCCTCTTTTCTTTTTATATTTTCCCTCTATTTTCTATTACCCTCCTTCTTCTTCTTTTTTTGTATTTTTTCTCCTTTTTTTCCTCTTATTTTTCTCCATTTTTTTCTTTTTATTTGTGCGAACTAACAAACACAAATACAAGTGCGAACTCTAAAATACAAATATAAATGGGAATTATAACATACAAATACAAGTGCAAACTATAAAATATAAATGTGAACTATAACACACAAATACAAATACAAATGCGAACTATAACATACAAATATAAGTGCGAACTATCATTTATATTTTTTAATTATTGAAAAGAAACGTTTGATTTTCTTTCTATGAATACATGTTTGTATTATTGATACGTGTTGTATTTATTGATACAAATAGATACAATTCAAATTTTTATCCAAATACAATATATATAAAATATATATTGTATTTGTACTTGTAAAATCATTTATTTCATTTGTTTGTAATTGTATTTGTACCAAGTGATATTTGCTTATTTACAAATATGAATGATAATTTTGATAGACAAATACAAAATGGTACTTTTGTACCAAATGATACATTACATATTTAAATATTTTAGAATCAAGAAAATACAATTAATTCATTTACTTGTTTGTATACAAATACAAATGAATAAATTATACATAGTCATGGCTAAATATAATATGCAATCAACTTACAAATACAAATATAAAATATTTTTTAAAAAATAAAAAGGTATCGACGAAAACAGAATATAGATACAAGTATAATACAAATATAATCTAAATATACAAACACAATAAAACCATAATATAAATATAATTCAATATAATATGCATTCAATTATAAAATACAAATACAAAACAATTCTTTAAAATACAAGTGAGAATTATATAAAATATAAATGATAGTGAAAACTAACAAATACAAATACAAATACAAGTCGAACTATAAAATACAATTATAAATACGAACTATAAAATATAAATACAAGCGCGAACTTTAAAATACAAATACAGTTGTATCAATGAATACAAAAATATAAATAACGGCTTGACTTTAGATACGATAAATCATTGTGATATTTACGTTATCATCCATAACTTGTGCTCGACTAGTCATATTTTTTGAAAATACAAAAACTATAAAATAGAACAAAAAAAGATAAAAAAAATAAGTACAAAAAATGAAAACCAAAAAAATCAAACAAGAAAATAAGAAGGAGAAATAGAAGTTAGAGATTAAAGAAAGGAAAAAAAAAAAGAAACGAAAAAAATAAAAATAGGAAAAAATAGAAAAAAGAAGAAGAAAAAATGAGAAAAACACGAAAAAGAAAAAAATAATAAAACAATAATGATAGTGTTTTTGGCGAGACTAAATATGTAGTGTATTTATGTTTTTATAAATACAGACCACTGAGTAAAAGTGAATATAATGGCTGTAAATCGAATACAACGGTTATAAATGGTAATTATATAAAATGTGGCTATGGAAGGTTTTTTTTTTTTAATAGCAAAGTGCCGTTATTTTTGAAAGATACCCATTTTTAATCCTCACGAGGAACTTTATTTTGTTTTCTTACCCCTAATTGAAGCTTTAATAACCCCAAAAGCTTACGCTAGAAGGAACATCTATAAAAGTATTTTGTTAAATTAGATTTATAAATAATTTAATTTAAATATTATATTTATTTATAATTAACTTTACTGACGTGATCATACAATAATTTATAGCATCAAGTAATTTTTATATTATTTAAATATAATACTTTTTTATTAAAAGATGTGCTAGCCAATAGAAATTATTAAGAAAAAAATAATGAAGTTAATTTAACATAAGGCAAAACTCAATTTAGATCATTAAAGACTTTCATTCAAAATTTTCCAGTAAAATAAAAAGGAGAAGAGTTTTAATGCATGCATTTGTTTAAAAAAGGTTTTGTTTAATTTACAAAAACTTTTACTCTATCTATTTCACTTTATTTGTCTGATTTTGACTTAGCATGAAATTTTTAAAAGAAATAAATACTTTTGAATTTTGTGATTTTAAATTAAAGATATGTAGAAAAAATCAAAATATCCTTTAATCCCATAGTCTTAAACAGTTCCCAAGAAAGAAAAGAGACATTCTTTCTGAAACGAAATGAACAAAGAAAATAGGACCAAAAATTGAAACAAATATGTAATTTAATATTCTAGAAATATTGAGAAATTATTGAACTACTTTTAACTAATATAATATTATACAAAAATAAACAAAAAGCAGAATAATGAAAAATATTTTTCTTATAAATATAAATATTAATATAATTTGTGTCCGAACTCAGCATGGATTAGATGAGACTAGATGAGACTAGTATATATATATTACTAGAGCAAGTAAAATGGAGCCAAGAGTGTGATTAGGGGTGTGCATCGGTCGGTTCGGTTTTATGTGTTATTGGTTCGGTTTATCGGTTTTCGATTTTTAAATATGTAAAACCAATAACCAACTAATAAGATATTTCTTATCGGTTTCGGTTTATTTGTTTTTGATCCTTAACGGTTCAATTTTCGATTTAACCAATAAGAAAATACTTATAAAATAGAAATTATACAACTAACTTAAAAAAATGAAATCTTAATTACCGCCAAAATTCTACGCAATGCATTTTAGTTTACAACTTCAAACTTGAATTGAATGTTAGTTAGAAAAAAATTAAATCCTATTTTTTGGAAGCTATAAATGCTTCAAGCTTTTCAATACGATAATAGCCAAACTTTATATTATACCTTTGTTTTCCTGAATAGGTTAATACTTTGTGAATCACTGAAACTGATAACCCAATAAGATAAAACCGAAACCAAATCGTTTACCCAATAATTTTTTTTATAAAATTAATAAAAAATCATTAATCCAATAATTCAATACCAATAGCCTAATAACATTTTTATCGATTCAATTTATAGGTCGGTTCGATTTTTGCCCTAAATGTCATTAGTCATATACAAACCATTTTTAGAAGCATTGCACCTGGCAACTTTTTTCTTTCAGCCGAAGTGGAAGTGATCCGCACTTTCGACTCCTATCAAGCCCAAGGTGGAAAACTCCAGTCCGATATTATCAGATCCGAAGCGGTCCGTCCATTGCCAACCCTAAAATCAGTCGGGAGTCAAAAGTATTAGATTAGGGAGAGGCAAGAGGCAGTGGCAGAAGAGACTAATACAAGTCAATTCGCTCCCTTAATTTGTGGTATGGACTGTGATCATAGCTTTCGATTTGAGGATTGCTGATGATTCTAACAAAATACTTGGTTGGTTGGAAGATCAAATTTGTTAATGCTCTCTGTCCTTTCTCTTTGCAACAGGTAATTAACAATCATGTCGTGGTGCACTATTGAGTCTGATCCTGGTAAGTGCCTTTTGTTTCACAAGGCTTGGCAACAAGGTTGAGAGTAGAAAGAATAATCCTTATATGACTCTTTACTGCTAATGGAAAGTAGAAGTAGAATATTTATTATCAAGACAACAGAATGAATGTTCATTGAATGTTTCCAAAGAATAATTTGTGCAAGGTTCTGCTAATATATGTAAAATGTCTGCAGTTGTATCACATTTACTGAAAGAAGCTATCCCCCCCTTTGTTACATTGTACGGCCCAACTATTCTCCATTTATCCCAAAAAGGGAGCTATTGTTCTTTTCCTCTCAAGCTTTGCCTTTTGTGCCTTTGGACAATAAAGGTCGGTCTTCATTTTTATTCTTGTGATGCGCGCAAGTTGGTCCCATAAATATGAAGATTCTTGAGTGTGGTTTTTGGGGGTGGGGGAGAAGGAGACTAGTTTCCTGTAGTGTTCAATATGTGTGGGAACAATCCAATTTAACATTCTTCATCTTTATGTTTTTGATGACAGCTACTAAAATTTGGGGTTCTAAATCCACCTAACCTCTAAATTTTAGCCCCGCTCCGATAAGCTTTTTTGATGATAACCCTGTTGCGTTTCACTTGGTAAAACCCTTGAATGGGAAAGGTGCTGACATTGCTTGTGTGCAGGGGTTTTTACCGAACTTATGCAGCAGATGCAAGTAAAAGGTGTGCAGGTATTTTCAGTTTTCTCTAGAATTATGATTCATTTTCTTCAATTTTTGGTGGTTTAATCTCTTAGTTTTTATTTGTAACATTTCACGTATACCACTAAGCAACAAGATCATGCTTTTTGGAGATTTTCCTTCTTTTCATTTCCCTTAGAAATTTATATCCCCCATGCAGTTGTTGCTTTAGTACAAGCAATTATGGACTTGAACTCCATATTTACTTGTTACATGATGCGTGTAATGCGACTCACTGGAGTCTTTATCTTTGCTATCATCGTATTTTGTTGTGAGGCAAATGCTTGACTTGTATCTTTGTTAAGTTTGGGGATTTCAAGCATCCATTTTCTTTGTTTAGTGGCTAATACCTTCTTTTAGAACTTAGCAGAAGGGAAGAAGTATATAAGCTTGAAAGGAAATAGAAAAAAGGGTGGAACTATCCTTGGTTTTTTTCCTCCATAGTGTTTTTGTCATAGCTCTTCACTTTATATCGTGTAGTCCTATACTATTTTTTTTTAGCTTTGAACTTAATCTGCAAATGAATGCACCTGTTGCTGAAAGGAACCTTTGAACGCTACTCAATGAGAAAGGAGTTCCACATAATGAAGAGAGCAAATGGAAATCAAGGGCAAGCTTAGGGCATACTTCTGGTTTTATCTAAAGTTCGGATGATTTTTAGTGATTTATAAGTCTAAAAAGTTCAGCTCTGTAGACTTCATAGATCAAAGAAAAAAAGGTTTAAAGAGTTCACCTTGACATTGAATTAAAATAGTGGCGTGTGGTTCCTAGAGGACTTTGGAGCATAAAGACCAACTATCATAATCCATTTGAGTGACCCTTCAATCAAAGTTATTAGCTGGCTTACATGCAGATCTTACCTCGTCAGGCCTCCTGATACTATTTAAATAAATGATTTAATATAATAGTGATGAGATAGGATTCATAATAAGTTTGAAGCTAAAATGAAAACTATGGAAGGATGATGTTTTCTGTTATAGTGTTACTACATTGTTTCTTTGAAATTCTTGGTTCTATTATTAGTTGAATATCAAAAAATACTAATAATAAATTAAAAATCCTGACTAGAGGACCTTTGGCGAAGTTGCCCATCGTTTCTCTATCTGTTTATGGCTCTTCCAATACTACTCTATTGAGAAAGAGTATTGTTACACCAGCGGGCAAACAAGTGCCACAACATGTGGAACCCTCATCAATTGCTTTTGAATCTCAATGGTGTCCACTTAATACCAAGTCAACTTTAAATCAAGCCCAATTGGTGTTTGACTCTATTACGATGAACGCCCAAATGTAAGAAGGCGAAAAACTTGGTTAAGGGGAAAAATAAAATGGAATGAAGGGACTGCGTCAGCCCAAAATAATTACAAGCCCTATTGAAGGATTTATCATCACAGGTCTCTACCTTTTGGACTGAGGGGAAAATAGTTGCTGCTGAAACTACGGACTACGCCAATGATGAAGTAGAACACGCTCTTTGCATGCCAATCATATCTCTCTTACCATTACAAATTGCATCTTCAGTATATACATTAGACTTTGATTACTCTCTCCCCTCAAGTAGAGATTCCCTATCATTGCCTTGGCATGTAGACTGTTCTTGAAATCAACAACTCCTCTTTGCTTTTGTTCTTGAGACAACTCAATGGACCAAAATTGTCATGACCAAAACATGCAAACTTTCAGGGTTAGTATCTCTAGGTGTGAACATGAGTTCCTTGATATGATCTTAAGAATGGAGCACAAAAGGAGGGAACAACTTCAACTTCATAATACCAACAAGCGGTCTGGCAAGAAAATGAAGAGGGGTGGAAACGAGGTCATGAAACTAAAATGCTTGGTTAATTATGGCAAGGGCTGTTGTAGCGTAGGGAAAAGGCCTATAAGGGGAAGGATGCAAACAGATTTTTTTGAATGAAGGTCGAAGTTATCAGTTGGAATATGCGCAGGTTAATGATTGGGGCAAAAGAAGTACAATTAAATCATTGGTTCAAAAGTGGAGATAAGATATCTTGAGATAAGATAAGTGAAGAATGTACTGTTGCTTTAGCTAGACAATTATGGGATTTTAGATGAATGGCCATTGATATTAGGGGTGGAATTGTCATATTTTTGGATAAAAGACAACAGTCTTGAACAAATGCTCAAAAGGGTCTTTATTCTATCTCTACAATTTTTGAAGGTTGGTCTTTGATGGGGTTTTAGTGGAGTTTACGGGCCTCACTCCAATTGGGATAGAACAGAGCTTTGGAATGAACTATCTGCAGTCAGAGCCTTTTGGAAGGATCTTTGGGTGGTAGGGGGTAACTTCAATGTGCAGCTTTGAAAATGAGGGATCAATTGCTTAAGGAGGTCAAGATCTATGTGGAGCTTTTCCAACTTCATATAGGACATGGAGTTGGTTGATATGTCTCTGCTGGGGCTTCTGTACTAGTTTAGGGGTGTGAAGATCATGTCCAAGTCGCCAAAATTGACAGATTCTTAATCTCTAATGAATGGAATGACACCTTTGGTTTTGTGATCACATACAAATCATGTTGGAAAGCTAAGTTGCTCGGACTCAAGATGCTGGTGTCCGACACTTGTGCGAATCTAGAGGTTGGATACTTCATGATCTCAATTTTAGATTTGGGGATATGGATCCAGGTTGGTTATGAGTGCGGAGATTTGGCTAAAGTAATTCAAATACTTAGAAATAGACTTGTAAAACGAGGGATGGCCTTGGCTCAGCGGTAAGCTTGCTTACCGTGGTGTGCCAGGGTCGGGGGTTCGAAACGCCCCTCCAGCAAAGCTGGGGTGAGGGCGCGTAGGTCAAGCCCGGAGTGGTCCCCCCCTCCCCGACACCTACGGAGTAGGTATGAACCGGGTCGTCCCTTTTTAGAAATAGACTTGTAAAACCTAAATGACAGAGACATTGTATGGAAAACGTAAGGTGAAAATATTGATCAAGAGGAGAATCCTGAAATGGGATAAAAGGAAAAACATTAACATAGAGATTTATTACAAGGTATTCCATTGTCTTCAATTTCCCCTTGGCTTTTGGTTTGATTACAGAAATCATTAAATTTGTCTGGACTTTCCCTATTGACTTTGGTCAAAGTACCCAAATTCGGTTGACCAAATCGAGTACTAATCCCATACCCATGTCATGTCGACACGGGTGTGGCACCGGAAGGGAAGAGTCCGAGTAACTTAGTTGGAAAGTGGAGACTGGTGTGGTTGCAGCATGAAAGATTTATAGAATGCTGGCAAAGTCACAGGGGAATGGGAACTTGACTTTGTTCTCTCCCACAAACTGAAACATCTGAAGAAGGAAGGCCATTTTCATATAAAATAGAAGTTTTTGGCAAAGTAGAAGCGCGATGGCCAGGACCCAGATTGACTTTATGTTGATCAGGAAAGGGGATAGGGTGTTGTGTAGGGACTGTAAGGTCATCCCGAGTGAGAACCTTTCGACCCAGCATAGGCTCTTGGTCATGGACTTGGGTATAAAGACGAATAGTAAGAGGAGGAGTAAGGAGTGTAGACCTAGAATTAAGTGGGGCGGTTTGACGCCAGTGAATGCGTGGGAGATAGGGGAGAAGTTGGCGGGAATGGGGGTGTGGGAGTGTAGGGGGGACGTGGATAGTATGTGGGATAGGGCGGCTAGGTGCATCAGGGAGAAGGCAAGTGAGGTGTTGGGTGTTTCTAGGGGCCGGGCCGGGCACCATCAGGGGGATTGGTGGTGGAATGAAGAGGTGGGGAAGAAAGTACGGTCCAAGAAAGAGGCGTATGCTAAGTTGGTGAAGAGTAGGGACGAAGAAGAGAAGCGGGTAAACAGGAAAGAGTACAAGCTAGCTCGGAAGGAGGCTAAGTCAGCAGTCACGGCAGCTAAGACGGCCGCGTTTGAGAGCCTGTATGCGGGGTTACAGGGGAAAGGAGGGGAGAAAAAGTTGTTTAGACTCGCTAAGGCTAGGGAGAGGAAGGGCCGTGACCTCGATCAGGTGAGGTGCATTAAGGGGGAGGATGGCAGAGTGTTGATGGAGGACAGACATATTAAGAATAGATGGAATTCGTACTTTCATAGGCTCTTGAATGACGAAGGGGATAGAGCTATTGTGTTAGGGGAACTGGAGCATTCAGAGGAGTGTCGGGAGTTTAGTTATTGTAGACGTTTTAGGGTAGAAGAGGTTAGAGAGGCTGTTCGCAGGATGCGGAGGGGTAGGGCGACGGGGCCGGATGAGATACCGGTGGAGTTTTGGAAGTACGTTGGAGAGGCTGGGGTAAGGTGGTTGACTGGTCTGTTTAACGAAATCTTCAAGACGGCAAAGATGCCCGAGGCTTGGCGGTGGAGTACCATGATCCCTCTTTATAAGAATAAGGGTGACATCCAGTGTTGCAATAACTATAGGGGGATTAAGTTATTGAGTCACTCTATGAAGATTTGGGAGAGAGTGGTCGAGGGGAGGCTGAGACGGATAGTGTCTATTTCGGAAAATCAGTTTGGATTTATGCCTGGGCGCTCGACGACGGAGGCAATTCACCTGGTACGGAGGCTGGTGGAACAGTATAGGGAAAGGAAGAAGGATCTGCACATGGTGTTTATCGACCTAGAGAAGGCTTACGACAAAGTTCCCAGGGAGGTGCTTTGGAGATGCTTGGAGGTGAGTCGAGTCCCGATGGCTTATATCAGAGCAGTTAAAGATATGTATGATGGAGCGAAAACTCAGGTAAGGACGGCGGGAAGAGACTCAGAGCATTTCACTGTCTTGACAGGATTGCATCAGGGATCTACTCTTAGTCCTTTTTTGTTTGCTTTGGTGATGGATGCATTGACGCGGCGTATTCAAGGGGAGGTGCCTTGGTGTATGCTTTTTGCAGACGATGTAGTTCTGATTGACGAGACCCGAAAGGGTGTGAATGACAAATTAGAGGTGTGGAGACAAACTCTTGAGTCTAAAGGGTTCAGGTTGAGCAGAAGCAAGACAGAGTATTTGGAATGCAAGTTTAATGACGTGAGGTTGGAGGACGAGGTGGTCGTGAAGCTGGATTCGCAGGAGGTATGTAAGAGGGATAGTTTCAAGTATCTCGGGTCCGTGATACAGGGTAACGGTGAGATTGACGAGGATGTCTCGCACCGTATCGGGGCGGGATGGTTGAAGTGGAAGCTCGCGTCGGGGGTGTTGTGTGATAAGAAGGTGCCGCCCAAGTTTAAAGGCAAATTCTACAGGATGGTAGTCCGTCCGGCCATGTTGTATGGAGCGGAGTGTTGGCCAGTTAAGAACTCCCACATCCAAAAAATGAAAGTGGCGGAAATGCGGATGTTGCGCTGGATGTGTGGGATGACTCGAGGGGATAGAGTTAGGAATGAGACTATCAGGGAGAAGGTTGGTGTGGCTTCAGTGGAGTGCAAGATGCGGGAAGTCCGATTGAGTTGGTTTGGACACGTGAAGAGGAGGGACACGGATGCCCCGGTTCGTAGGTGTGAGAGGCTAGCGTTGGATGGTTTTAGGCGGGGTAGGGGGAGGCCGAAGAAGTACTGGGGTGAGGTGATTAGGCGGGATATGGAGCAGCTACAACTCACCGAGGACATGACCCTAGATAGGAAGGTCTGGAGGGCGCGAATTAGGGCAGAAAACTAGGGTCAGTTTGGGGCGTTAGGGTAGGGAAGTATTTGGTGGGGGTTTTATTCCTGTTATTCTTCCTATTCTTATTTTATTCCTATTTTCTATTCTTCTTCTTGTTATGCTTTCGGTGTTCCATGCTTTATTACGAATCTGGGTGCTTTCCGATGTTTCCTACTACTTATAGGTGCCGTATTTACGTTATGAAATCCTGTTCTGTGCGTTACTTTATATTTGTGTGGTGTCTCGTGTCTTGAGCCGGGGGTCTATCGGAAACAGCCTTTCTACTTCTTCAGAGGTAGAGGTATGGACTGCGTACATCTTACCCCCCCAGACCCCACTAGGTGAGAATACACTGGGTTTGTTGTTGTTGTTGTTGTTGAGGAGCTGCTAGTTCTATAGCAAACAACTGAGGGTAGACTACCAAATCAGATTGAGAAAATTAATATGTTGGACATAAAAACTGAACTAAAACAGCGGGCAAAGGTAGAAGGGGTCTCTTGGAGACAAATCCAGATTTTTGTGGCTTAAGGTAGGAGACAGAAACAATAAATTTTTCTTAAGGGTTGCCAACTCCCATAAGAGATATAACTGCATCACAGATTAAAGGTTGCCGCCACAGTTATTGAGGATAAATAATTTGTCAAAAAATACTGGAATTCCTTAGAACTTATACATTGAGGATCAAAGTTGGAGGCATACAAATTTCTTTAAGGCCCTGTATGTTTATCATCAATGAAAAAAAGGAGGTCTCGAAGTTGCTTTCACTAAGGAGGAAATGAGATGCCATCAACTCATGTGCTCTTGACAAAAGCCTAGGTCCTTCCGGATTTACAATGGCCTTATACCAGAAACAGAAAGCATGGGGTATCATTAAGCATGTCATATTAGCTGCTTCCAATCATTTTCACTATCATTATCACATGGTCAAGTCCTTTAATGTATCCTTTACTCTTATTTTCCAAAAAATGCAAGGTAAGATTGCGTACAATAGACCCTTGTGGTCGGGCCCTTCCTTGGACCCTGCACATAGCGGGAGCTTTAGTGCACTGGGCTTGCCCTTATACTCTCTTTTTCCAAAAAAAAAAAAAAGAGAGCTATGGAACTAGAGACTACAAACCCGTAGGTCTTAGAATGCATTCATTAAAGGAAAACAAGTTACTGATGTTGTACTCATAGCGGATGAGCTTATGGATGGAAAGATGAAGTGGGGTGGAAATAGGCTCCTACTCAAGCTTGATTTGGGAAAAGCCTTTGACAAACTAAGATGACCCTATATCTTGTTACTTTCCTCACGTAGTTGGGTTTTGGAGAAAAATAGATCAGAGTGAAATATTCTGCCCTTAGGGCCGGTGGGACTTTCTTTCCTAAAAGAGGGATGGAGGGGGGAAAGACCTTTCCCCCCTTCCTTTTCATACTGGTCATAGAATGGCTTAGTAATTTGCTTGAGAAAGCTAAACTACTGAAATGGTTTGAAGGCTTCACAATGGTAGGAACAGGGGCATTCTTAGCTCCATTTCTCATCTCTTGATTGCTGATGATACACTTATCTTTTGTGGACTTGAGAAGTCCCAAGTCCTGTACCTGAATCTCGCCCTAATGATTTTGAGGCAATGTCTGTCCTGCCTTTTAATATGCTCAAAAGTGTCACATCTACCCGGTGAATATAATCCCAAATCTAGAAATCTGGTCTAACTGTCTGGTGTTATTATATGTTATACTGGCACCTTTGCCACCACACTTGGGCCTCTTTTTTTCGAGTCAAAGGTAACTTTGTATTAACAAAAATTTATCATCCAAGAGATGATAGATTTTACAACTCCCAATCAAATGGATTTTTCTCCTAGCGGACTGCCCAATAACAAAGTAAGTTACATATGAAATCTACTAGATCTATGGTATCCCCCCCAATTTCCTATTTACACCAAAAATAAAGTAAGCCAAGGCAATCACTTTTTTTGATCTTCTGGATGCTGCAACTCTTGCCTTCAAAGCACCTGGCATTTCTTTCATTCCCGAACGTCCACCGGACACAAGCTGGAATACTCAACCACCAATCTTCTGTTGAACCTCTTTTCCCAATTTCTTTCCGGCTTTTTAGAAATTCCAGTGTGGACCTTGGCATTGTCCAGCTGATCCCAGGATACAAAAAAACATGTTCCACAATTTTTCAGCCATGTTACAATGCAGAAATAGGTGGCTATTCACTTTTTCATCTTGGTTACACAAAAACATCTAGAGCAAATTGCATTCCTCTTTCTTGTAGAGCTTCATGAGTTAGGTAAGCTTTTCTGATAACCAACTAAACAAAACAAGCCACTTTCAACGGACTTTTTGACTTCCCATATTTGTTTCCAAGGCTAATTGATTATCTGGTTTTGGTGGTTGTTTCTATTCCAATAGCATGATTTCACTGTAAACACTCCTTTATTGTGTAAACACCCCTTTATTGTGAATCTGCCAGATCGGTTTATTAGCAACTTTAAGATTCCAAAAAATGCACTCAGTATCTGAAGGAGTCGTAATATCCGACACTTCTCGGTTGTTAAGAGCCCTCATAAAGATTAGGTTCCGCTCATGTAGACTCCGTACTTTGAGCAACTATATCATTTCTTTGTGAACTTAAGATATAGAGGTTCGGAAACATGTTTCTCAAGCTGTCTCCCCCTATCCAAAGTTCATTCTAGAAATCAATTCTGGATCCATTACCCACTTTGAAAGTGCTATTCACATAAAATTGATCCCATAACCTCCTGATTGATCTCCATACACTACAACTAAAGTGCCTAATACCTCTTTAGTTGACCATTGATTAATCATTCCATATTTATCAACTATGAATCTTCTTCATAGAGCCATGTCTTCAGTACAGAACCTCCACAACCATTTTTGAAACAAGCACTCATTCTGGATACTGAGATTTTTGATCCCCAGACCTTCTTGACTTCTTTTAAGGGTTAAGATATCCCATTTGACTAGGTTGTAACCCTTTTTCTCCTTGTTGCCTTGCCGTTAAAAAGTTCTTAGCTTGTTGATCTTCTTCTCAGTGCTCTTTGGGATTGGGAATAAACTCATCATATAAGTTGGGAGGGCATCCATTACCGACTTAATGAGTGTCAACCTGCCCCAAAAGACTAGTACGGGCTCTTCCACCTAGCTAGCTTCTTATTGCACCTCTTTAGAACTTCACCCAGACTTCTGGTTGTTTATTTTTGGCACCCAAGGGCCTTCCCAAGTATTTGGTAGGCAATGAAACTATTTGGCAACCTAGGTTCCCTGCTAAGATGTGCATATTTTTCACTTGATTAACTAGAAACATAGAGCTTTTATGCCAGTTGACATGCAAACCAGAAATAGCTTCAATGATGGTTAAGATGGCTCTTAGATATTTGATCTGAGAAGCTTCTGCATCACAAAAAATTAATGAATGGTCAACATATAGAACGGGTGTGATCTCCATGGCACTTCCTCTGTTGGCTTGGGCACTGAAACCTCTAATCCACGCATTACCCTTGGCTCTTCTAATAATATGATTCCAATCCTTCCATTGTTAGCAAAAAGAGGAATAGGTGATATGGGATCACCTTGCCTCAAGCCCCTCTGTGATTGAAAAAATCGTTCAGCGTTTCCATTAATTATAAGAGAGGACTTGACATTAGAAATGCAGAATCTAATCTAGTTGATCAATTTGTTGCCAAAAACCATGTCAATAAAGATTTTAAGAAAGAATAGTTGACATGGTCATAAGCCTTCTCAATATCTAATTTGCAGAGAATCCCTGTTAACTTTTGTCTAATTCTAGAATCAACCAACTCATTGGCCAATAAAGCTGCATCGATAATCTGTCTGCCTTGTAAAAAGGCCATTTGGTGTTCATTGACCAATTACTCATCACAGTCTTCATCGGTTCCGTAATGAGCTTTGATATGATCTTGTATATGCCTCCTATCAAGCTGATTGGCCTCAAGTCTTTAAGTTCTTCTCCCAGTTTCTTTGGTAATAATGCAATGAAGGTAGCATTAAATGATTTCTAAAAAACCTCTTTTTGATGGAAGTTTTGAATTGTCAGCATCAGATCTTCCTTTAATATGCACCAACACTCCTTGAAGAATTGCATTGTGAAGCCATCCGGACCCGGTGCTTTGTCACCATCACATTGTTTAATAATTTGGAGCACTTCTGATTCTGAAAAAGGTCTTTATAACCACTCTTTTTCTTCTTGTGCGATCTTAGGACAGTTTAGCATCTCAAAAGTTGGTCTCCAAGCTTCTGTGTCTGAGTACAGTGTGCTATAGAAGTCAATCATAGCCTTTTTGATCCCTTCAGGTTCTTTAATCTTTCCCCTGCACCATCGATTCATCAATTGTGTTGTACCTCTTGGGCATTGATGCCATCCTTGGGAAGAACCTTGTATTGTTATCCCTTTGTTTTAGCCAAAGAACTCTGGATTTCTATCTCCATCTCCAGGATGTCTCCTCATTTTTTGCTAGGCTTTCCAGTTCCACCAGGATAGTTTCTCTACTAATTATTTCTTCCTCTGTCAAAGTCCGGCTATCTTGTATCAAATCAATCTCAGCCAACTCACATATCAAGCTATTTGTTTTGTCGATTGACTCTCCAAAATTGGTTTTGCTCCACTCTTTAAGCTTTTGTTTCAACATTTTCAATTTAGAGGTAAGCTGAAATCAGGGCACCCTCTACCACCATTTCATTCCACCAACCCTTTATGAGATCAATGAAGCCTTCTACGTCGAGCCCACCAATTTTCTAATTTGAAGCTAGATTTTTTCTTCTCCCAATTCCCACCCTCAATGATACAGAATCTACTATGAAAACATGAAAATCAACCAATAACCAAACTAAGGAATCAACACAAAGCCGAGAATCAACACCAAGGAACAAACACAAGCCGATTGAAGACAACAAGCACTCAAACTAATGCATTAAAGTAAAGATAGATGGTGAGACACAGGATATTACAAGCTTTAGGAACTAAAGTGTGTATCAAACACTAGAATCCCTAAGACCCACAATAACACCACCACACTCTTACGAAGACCTCAAGGGAACCGGAATCCCCAAGCAATCCTCGTTTCTAAAGGGTAGCCAACACAACGATTCCACGTTGCCATAAGTGAATCCACACTTGCAAAGACACTCTTGAGAGTATTCTTAAAATAATATCAAAGTTGCTGAAAAATGAACCTAATGAAAGCTATTTAAAGTCTTAGTCCTAACTATTACATAGCAAAATGACCCAAAGGCCCTTAATGTGGTGCTACACTCTATAGGCGCCTCTTTGCTCCAAGGCAATGACCAAAAGGCCCTTAATGAGGGGCGGCCTTGGAGTGTAACTTTAGTCTTCTCCATGCTTCAACACTTGTTCTCTTCGGGTTAGGCATCAAAGGAAAGCCCTAAGCTTGAGTCTTTATGTGTTGGCCTCCAATGATGTCGTTGAAAGCTATGATGCCCCTTTGACTCGTATCACTCTAGTATAATAATAGGGCAATGATCAGATGTCACCCTAAGGACTCTTTGCTTGATACTAATGAAAGATTCATCCCACTTCATAGAGTACAAAAATCTGTCCAATATAGCAGCACTTTTGTGGTTTACACCTCTGAACTAGGAGAATTTTCCTTCGTTCAGTGGAGGGTTGTGGAGTTTCAAGTCTTCAATCCATCTAGATAAATCAGTCATAACGTTTGTGATTCTATTGCAATCCCTTCTTTCTGCCATGTACCCGATTGTATTAAAATCTCCACAAGTAATCCATGGCCCCCGACACAATTCTTTGACCGCAGCCAATTCTTCCCAGCATTCTAACTTTTCACTTCTCTTATGAGGAGCATACGCATGGCTAAGGAACCAAGTAAAAGAGCTTTGAACAACTTTAAACTTGATAGTGATAGAGTAATGACCAGTTTCCACCAATGCCCCCTCCCATGTCCTGCTATCCCACATTATCAATACCCCCCCAAACCCCAACCCCCTACTTCCTTCAGTTTTCATGAACTGACATTTCATCCATGTGCTTGGCCATAGCATCCTAGCAACATCTTCCACATTTTTATTAATTTTTGTTTCTTGAAAACAATACACATCAGCTCCTATTTTTGTAAGGAGCTCTTAATCAAATTCCTGTTGGGAATATTATTAAGCCCCCTTACTTTCAATGTGATGAGTTTTTTTTTTCATTTAAAAGTCAGGTTAAGTACTCTCCCTCAATTTCTGGCCCCTCCTACCTCTTTCAAAGTGGATTTCAAATTCTTCAACTCGTTTTCCCCAATTCTCTTGTTTCTAGGAGTTGAATAGTCTTTCCCTTCCTCTTTTTTGTCCAATTCAGCTTTTCTCTCATCTAAGCTTAATCTCATTAGAAGAGCTAAAGTTTCTTTTTCGAACACCATGAAAGCAACCCAAGTGTTGCTAGTGTTGCTCAGCTCCAGGATGTGGGAATTAACCCAATTGGATGCTTCTGTTTCTGTTTTCCTTTGATCCACGGTAGGTTCCATGGAGACAGATTCAATATCATGAATCTGTGGAATTTGCATGTTGTTTTCACTTGTATCTTGTCCCGAGTGATCCGCTTCTTGGTTATTCTTTTTTGAAGATTGCACAGTTTCAGATTTATCATTTTCTGCTCCTTTGTTCCTGTCTCTGTGTGTATTGACTCCCCCTTGTGTTTTCCTTTGATACGGTGGTAGTCGCCTCGCCTCCGGCATCCAATTCCCAGTTTTTGAAAGCATCTAGGAATTTTAATGCTAATGATTTGACCTCCATCAAAGCTTTGAGCTCTCCCCCCTTCAATCCGCATGGAGTTTTAGTCTCTAAAGAAGTCGCCACATGTCCCTCAAGAGTTCCAGATGTTTTATTTAAGAGAATGGGGCCTTCTTTTGGGCCTTTACCCTTCTCAGAGATTAAATGAGATTTTGGTTCACATTTATTTAAGTTTAATGAATCGGTCCAACCCCCCAAATTTGAATTCACCTTTTCACATGTTCCTGACAAGTCACGTGGCTCCACTTCTGAAATATAGCCTTTTCTTCTGTTATCCTTTAGGCTTTCTAATATCTGATGGTTCACTGGTTATTGACCTCTGGGCAATAGGATTAGGGTTTTGTGGTGCATCGGCTGCCACCCTCGTCGGTGCCTCTACTCAGATTGGCATAGAGAACAGGGTTCGGTCGTTTTCCATCGTCACTTCTATCAGAACATCTCGTCCATCTCCTCGAATTTTTATCCTTGCCCATTTGAGGTGATTGCGAAGTTGTGTCTCTTCCTCTGTCTCAACCCAACCCCCACAGAAGTCTCCGATGACTATGAATACTTTTTGGGACCAAAGATGTAGGGGGAACCCAACTATTCCGATCCATACGGTATTTATTTCAATCTTCTCCTTCACTGTCCCAACAGCCGGATTCCACCATTGAAGAAAAACTGGAGACTTTTTCCAGAACCAGTCTCCAGTTATCGCTTGTTCCGCCATGGCCCTGGTTGGAAACTCGAAAAGAAATAGCTTGCAGCCCATCTCGTAGATTTTCACGCCATGTGCTTGTTTCCAGGTGTAGGTGACCCATCTTTTGACTTCAGCGAGACTAATTGCTTCATTAACACTACTAATTGATTTTCCCCGCCAAACTCCTCTTCAGTACTTCGTTTTGTCTTAGTTGTCATTAATGCAGATTCTGCCCCCCCTCCTTCATAAATGAACTAACCACCTCTGTTTCACCTCCTGGTCTATTCTCCCATTTAATACTTTTTACCCTTTGCCGGGGGTCTATCGGAAACAACCTTTCTACTTCTTTGGAGGTAGAGGTAAGGACTGCGTACATCTTACCCTCCCCTAACTTCACTATGTGGGAATACACTGGGTTTGTCGTTGTTGTAATACTTTTTACCCTTTCTGCAAAAGGGATGTTGTTGTCCACCAATCTGTACTTCTCAATGTTAGTGGCAATCTTGTGTTTGCTAATACACCTTCCAACCTTGTCGGCTATGGAACTCCATCCATCATTGAAGGTTATTTCCAGAATAATTAGCACTGTTTTTCTCCTTCCCCTTACGTTAATCAGGCTAATATATCTCCTGTACTTGTTGAAGTTTCTAGCACAAAAAATCTCTGAAATGGAATCCTTTTTTCTCCATCTTTTGACACTATTTTCCGTCACCATGGACGCCTCTTGCAGTGCCTGAACAATCCATTCCATTGATTTCTTGCTGGAAGAAGTTCTGGTTATGTTACTTCTTCCTCTTTCAGTCCATTCGTACCACCCTCCTGAAGTTCCAACTAGTCTTGTTATGTCAAAAGATTTGAAACGAACTGCAAAATAAATGGTATCCTCCATGATTGTGAGAGCAGGAAAGAATGAGAGAGAGGAGACAGAGAAGAGAGAAGAGAGAGAGGGGGATGAGTTCCGGTGATCGGAAGGATCATTGGGAGAGGGAGAAGGTGACCTAGGAAGATCTAAGCCATTGCCTCGGGGGTCGTGCCTGAGAGAGATCAGAAGAGGATCAAGTGTCCTTTGAGGAATGATATCTTGATTATTGCGGCATAAGATCAAGTGTCCTTGAGGAATGATCTTGATTATTGTGGCATAAGAGTAGAAGTTCCCCCATAAAAGAAGCTCCGCAGCTACAATGCAGTGTGTAGGCTGCAATTTTGACTGACCATGGGGTTATTGAAGAATATCAAGTTTGATGTTTAAAGTGGATTGTTGATTATCAATAAAAGGAGGTACAGTGGTTGGGAATACCTCTGAAAGTAAATGTATTCCCAACACTCTGGTTGCTGGAGTTCCTAGTCCCTGTTTAGTGTTGTAAATCCACGCACTTGGGCCTCTTATTAATAGAATTGGACAGTAGCTGAGAAGTTTGAGAAAATGCTAGCAACATGGAAGAAGCAGTACCTATCTTTTAGTGGCAGGCCAAGTCTTATTAATAATGTACTGGATAACATCCCTACCTATTTCATGACGGTGTTTCCTATCCCAGCGAAAATTCAGGAGCAACTTGACAGAACAAGAAGAAACTGGGCTGGAAATGACATCAACCACAAAATTCACCTGGTGAAATGGTCATGCACTCCCTAAATCACTAGTAAGGCTTGGTGTTAAAGACTTGGTCTTGCATAACAACTGTATGTTAATGAAATGTCTCTGGAGATTCAACCAGGATGATGCTTGGTTATGGAAAGAGATAATCACTGCTAAGTTGGGAGTATGAAGCACTGGTGCACCAAACCTGTGAAATCACCCCATGGCACAGGGCTCTGGAAACACATAAACAACCTATGGGAGGCTTTATCCAGAAACACTTATTTCTAGGTGGGAGATGGGACCAACATAAAATTTTGAACTGACAGATGGCTCGAGGCCAATACACTAAAGGAAGAAGTATTCCCTCATCTGTTCCTTGTTGCATGCAATATAGATTCTCTTCTTTGTCATAATAGAGACGTCAAAACATGGAACCCCATTCTTAGGAGGAACTGGAATGACAGAGATAGACGAGCTCATGACATGCTGAAAACATTAGAGAAATACACAATAAACCCACAGATAAAGGATACTCTGAAATGGGGTAGCTCTAAGGAAGGTCTTAACAGTTAAGGCAGGGTATGCTGACCTATGCTCAAACAAAATGATGATTGACTTGTAGCCCTCGAAACTAGTTTGGAAATCAAAACTTCCTCATGGGGTGCTGGTTTGCTCTAAAGGGTGTTTGCTTTACCCAAGCCAACCTAACTAGAAGGAACTTCCAACGAGCCAACAGATGTTTCATGTGCTAGTCAGATGCTGAATCCATTAACCTGTCTTGTACAGGCATCTGGGAATCTGTTTCTAAACATTTCTGGACTGAAATGGGCAATTCCCTTTATCCATAAGAGATACTTATTCTGGAGCTCAAAGGAAGTTGACAAAACAAGACCTTCAGAAAAATCTGGAACATGTTGCCTGCAAGCATTTTCTGGTGTATTTGGATTGAGAGGGATTACAGATGCTTGATGGTATATCAACTTCAACAGGAACTTTGAAGGCTAGATGTTTGGATAGCCTCTTTAATTGGGCTAACCTTTCCCCTGTTAATAATTTTGATATTTTTCTGGATTTTATCTGCTCATTAGTTATGTAGTACTTCAACTGTATACAAGCTGACATACGTTTGTTTTGTAATCCCTTTGTATCTTCTTGATGCATTTAATGATATTCCACTTCAATTTAAAAAACAACTTTTTCAACATCCTTGTGGTATCTCATTTCTACATGGAGGAGTTCTTCTGCCCTTTACCGTAGAATCTGATAAGCTATTATTGATATGCTTGTCTTATGAGACAAACCAAAGGAAAAGGTGTGAATTAGGAAGGGTGGGCTGTTAACATGATTGGTGTTAGCTACTTTCTTTTGGGTGATTAACATTTTATCTTCTCGTACTATTCCATGTTGAAACAGGTTGAGGAGTTGTATTCTTTGGATCACGATGAGCTCAACAGTCTTAGGTGAAGTTATTCTGCCACTTGACCATAGTTGTTCGGTTGTGCGAGCAATTTATTCTCAGAGGATTCAAGCTTGCGTTACTCCAATTTTTTCAAAAGGGAAAGAATAATTGATCTTCTGTTGTTTTACAGGCCTGTGTATGGCTTGATATTCCTTTTCAAATGGCGTCCTGGTGAAAAAGATGATCGCCTTGTTATCAAGGACCCAAACCCAAACTTATTCTTTGCTAGTCAGGTCGAATGCCTTTACATGATATATGCGAATGCACTACTAGGAGTACCTAGTTGCTTAGCACTATGACATGTAACTCTCTTGATGTTGTGAAACAGGTGATAAACAATGCCTGTGCTACCCAAGCAATCCTTTCAATTCTCCTGAACAGTCCAGATGTTGATATTGGCCTAGAACTATCAGCACTAAAAGAATTCACTAAGAATTTCCCACCGGAGCTTAAGGGTTTAGCTATCAACAACAGTGAAGCAATTCGGACAGCCCATAATAGTTTTGCAAGACCGGAGCCATTTGTGCCTGAGGAGCAGAAAACTGCTGGAAAAGATGATGATGTATACCATTTTATCAGCTATATACCTGTGGACGGTGTGTTGTATGAGCTTGATGGGTTGAAGGAGGGACCAATCAGTCTTGGGCCATGCCCCGGTGGGCAAGGTGATATTGAGTGGTTGCGCATGGTACAACCAGTTATTCAGGAACGTATTGAGAGGTATTCCCAAAGTGAAATAAGATTTAATTTGATGGCTGTAGTAAAGAACAGGAAAGCGGTGTACACCGCGGAGCTGAAGGAGCTTCAGAAGAGGAGGGAGTGTATTCTGCAGCAGCTGGCTGCATCCCAGTCAGAGAGAATGGTGGATAGCAACCAAGTGGAGTCACTAAATAAATCCTTAGCAGAAGTAAACTCTGGCATTGAAGCTGTTAGTGATAAGATATTGAGGGAGGAGGAGAAGTTCAAGAAATGGAAAACTGAAAATATCCGTCGGAAGCACAACTATATACCCTTTCTGTTCAACTTTTTGAAAATTCTAGCTGAAAAGAAGCAGCTGAGACCTCTTATAGAGAAGGCCAAACAGAAAACCACCAATCTTAGATGAAATTGTACTTTTTTAAAGGCTAGACAATGTCGTATTTGATGAAGTTCTTATGATTGGTTTTGAGTCAACCTCAGGATTAACATCTCTTACATTTCTTTAATGGTCTCTTTCTCAATTTACTGTCATTTGTGGTTTTAACTGTGTTTATATGCCGGTTCGAGAGCTGCATTTACCAGGCAAAGTTTGAGCATTTATTTGAACTTTTGGTTCTTGCTGAACGCAATACTAATTGGTGTCAGAGATGTTCTCTTTATTCCATTAGCCGAGTTCTAGAAATTCAGTGGATTTAGCCAAAATTATTTTTTATATTTACGGTTGTGGTTTTCTTTATGTTATACAATACAATATATATATATATTTATTTATTTCTTTATTTTACTTTACTTTACTGCTATATATAAGCAAGGGTGAAAAAGTTTTGTAGTCCTCATCCTTCAAGTGGCCATCATTTTTTTTTTTCTGTTAAAAAGAATTTCCATATGGGCTTTTGTGACTGATTTATAGAATAACTTCTTGTGAATGTCTTTTGGTTCTTCATTAAATTATTTGTTTACTTCATCCAAAAATATACATTATGTTTCACTTGAGGATCAAATTTCATATATTTTAACTAATTATCTTAGGATTGTTTTTGCTATATTAATGGGAGAATTGAGATGTATAGTAATTTTTCATATGTTTTTACATAAATTTTTATTCAAAATATTAAATTAAATTAATCCGATTTAGCTTCAAAGATCAGATAAATTATCTTTTCCAAAAAAAAGAGAAGGTGATGGGATGGTATTTGATCTTCACCCAGTTGTAAATATTTTACATACTTTAAGGGGTCGTTTGATGTGAGGTATAAGTTATAGTAATAGTTTTGGGATAAAATATAAAAATATTTTATCTTATACTTGGTTGGAGGTATTAGTTAGCCAGTGAATTATTTATCCTATCATTTATGCCTTAGTGATGGAATAAGTTATCTCATATATATGAAGTGATAACTAATTTCGAAATAACTAATCTCGAAATTAATTATCTCGAGATAACTTGTTCTCAATCAAACGACCTCTAAGTCAGTGTATTGATTCACTGTTATTCTTTTTTTGTTTCTTATCGGGCTTGGTGTGTTTCTGGGTAACAAAATGTTTGTTTGAATGTTCTGTGGGTATTGATTTGAGTTCAATTAAAGTTGTGGTACTTGGTTGTTGTTGGCAAAAATATGGCTTCAGTATGTGAATTGCCTGAATTGATTTTGGTACAATTGATTTTTTTGAGATTTGATTTGAATTGTAAAGACGGCTCCTTTACTTCCGTATTTATGATAAATTATCTATTATTGGGTTTATTTACCGATTCTCTTTCCTTATTTGGTACAAACAAATTTATTTTACTTGTTTATTTATGATTATTTGATAATATTTTATTTTAATTGATTCACTATGTTAATTAATGAAAAGTAATTTCCCTGATTCTCATAACTTATTTCGTTTTCTTTATTTATTGATTTTCTATTCACTGTAAAAAGAGGACTTCCCTTCACTAATTTTGGGGACATTATTCATCCACCCACTTCTTTTTTACACCGACAAAATTTTTTACTCTTCTCTGCACTTAAAAAATATATCTTTACTTTTGGTCTTGAGGCTGCTTCGGTTCCTGATTGTTATCATGGGTTTTTACATTAAACGCACATTTTTGTTTGGATTTTATTATTCTCACTGCTAATTGATTAATTTTCGCTAGCGATGTATTAGTTTCTTTCTTTAAATATTTGATGTCATAAGCCTCCTAATCCTTTGTGCATATTCGTAATCTATGGAGTGTTTATGTTGTTGCTTTTGTTGATTTGATATAAAATAAAATATTTCCTCCTTATTTGCAATTAAGGGGTTTTTCAATGGAGTATTATTGTATGTGAATCTGCAACAATCTTTGTGCATCGCATAATCATTTGGCGTGAGCCTATCTAGGATCCGTAGATCCTTAGGATCTCGACAGCTTCAAGGATTGATTATGTGTTGCTAAAGGTATGTTTTGGGTAGGAGAGTGTTTTGAAGTCTTTATTTATGTTCACAGATTAAAGGCGACCAATTAGACTGTGACAAAGAATTGCCAGCAATTTTGGAGTAGTTAGGGGCTGTCCAATCTAGCCCTTCTTCGTTTTCTTTTATTTCATTCATTTTTGGTATGTACCAATATGTTGTATAAATTCTATGACTATAATCAATGAAATTATGAGGACTGCTTTGGGGACGGGAATTCTATGATTTGAATAATTTCTCACTTAGGCAAATCATTTGAGGATACATTAATAAAATTTTGCGTATTAATTAGTTGTTCCTAGAAATCATGTTTTTAGAATTTTTAATTAACTTTCAACCTATTAAAATTAGTTTCGACACTTTCGATAAATTTCTGCATTTTTAAAAAATAATTTTTTGCACACGAATGATTTTTCTGCACAGTCAAACAATTTTGTTGCACAGTTCTGTTAATTTTGCTGTACATTTTCAATGATTTTTTTGTAATTTTTCAATAAATTTTTCTGCATATTCAAAGTTATTTTTCTGCCATCCAATAATTTTCTACACTTTAAAATAAATTTCTGCATTCTTCAAATAATTTTTTGTGCGTTTTTAGATATTTTTTTGCACTTACATAATTTTTCTGCACATTATTATTAATTTTCTTAGCACTTTAACAAATTTTCTGCACGCCTTTAATAAGTTTTCTAAACATTTTTATTAATTATTCTGCACATCTTTAATAATTTTTTTGCACATTTTCATTAATATTCTGCACATTTTAATAAATTTCCTGCACTCTTTAGTTATTTTTTGAAATGAATTGTTAGTCTATTAACCATTTTGACATTAAGCAATCATTTGTCACATAGAAATCATGTCTATAGGTTTTAATTATACGAAATGAATAATTGTTAATTGTTTTAGCCTGCTTATCACCTAATCAATTCTTAATTAATCACGAGGTCTTTTTGAGATCGTTATGTACGAAGTGCTTCGTGTTTATTGTTTTGTTTGTCGTAAATCTGAGTCTAATTAGGCAACATATCTTTCCTTTCGCTAGACCCAAATTCAAAAATAGCAAGTCCAACGCCTCTTGACATTAAGTTGGGATGGATAGGCATTTAGGGAAACTAGTTTTATCATTTTTCTTTAGAACGTCTTTACGCTTAATAACCAAACTAGGTGGGGTGGGTTGATAGTAAAAAATGAAGAATGTTGACCCGAGTAGAATCCGATGATGCGACAAATGACATTCAACAACAACAACAAACCCAATATATTCTCACATAGTGGGGTCTGGGGAGGGTAAGATGTACGCAGTCCATACCACTACCTCCGAAGAAGTAGAAAGACTGTTTCCGATGGACCCCCAGCTCAAGACAATGAATAATAATCAAATCCATAATAATAAAGCATGAAACAATACGGCATAACATAAATGCGACATTCAAAGATAATATTAGACATGGAAGAGTAAACAATTTCGTAATAGAGCATGAAACAGGATGGCATAACGATAAATAGTACACCCCCCAAGTAATACCCTACAATGGCGACCCAAATCGACACTAGCCTTCTATCCTAATTTGCGACCTCCAGATCCTCCAATCTAGGGTCATGTCCTCAGTAAGCTGTAACTGCTCTATGTCCCGCCTAATCACCTCTCTTCAATACTTCTTTGGCCCAACCCTACCCCGCCTAAAACCCTCCAAAGTTAGTCTCTCACACCTACGAATCGGAGCGTCCGTGCTTCTCCTCATCACGTGTCCAAACCATCTCAATCAGACTTTCCGCATCGTGTCCTCTACCGAAGTCACTCCAACTTCTCTTGGATAGTCTCATTCCGAACTCTATCACCCCTAGTTGACCCACACATCTAACATAACATCCGCATTTTCACCACCTTCATTTTTTGAATGTGAGAGTTCTTGACTGGCCAACACTCCACTCCATATAACATGGGCGGACGGATTGCTATCTTGTAGATGCCTTTAAGCTTTGCGGCACCTTCTTGTCATACAACACCCCCGATGCGAGCTTCCACTTCATCCAACCCTCTCCAATACGGTGGGAGACATCCTCATCAATCTCACCGTTCCCCTGAATCATGGACCCGAGATACTTGAAACTATCCCTCTTACACACCACATAAGAATCCAACCCTACAACCACTTCATCCTCCTACCTCATGTCATTAAACTTGCATTCCAAATATTCTGTCTTGCTCCTACTCACTCTGAACCCTTTGGACTCAAGGTTCTGTCTCCACACCTCCAATTTATCATTCACACCCCTCCGCGTCTCGTCAATCAAAACCACATAATCTGCAAAAAGCATACACCAAGGCACCTCTCCTTGAACACGCCGCGTCAATACATCCATCACCAAAGAAAACAAAAATGGACTAAGAGTAAATCCCTGATGCAACCCTGTCAAGACAGGGAAATGCTCCGAATCTCCTCCGGCCGTACTCACTAGGGTTTTAGCTCCATCATACATGTCCTTGATTGCTCTGATATACGCCATCAGTACCCCACTCACCTACAAGCACCTCCAAAGGACCTCCCTATGGACTTTGTCGTACACCTTCTCCTAGTCGATAAACACCATGTGGAGGTCCTTCTTCCTCTCCCTATATTGTTCCACCAGCTTCTGTACCAGGTGAATTGCCTCCGTCGTCGAGCACCCGAGCATAAATACAAATTGGTTCTTCTAAATAGACACTATCCTTCTCAACCTCACCTCTACTAATCTATCCCAAATCTTCATAGTGTGACTCAATAACTTAATACCCTTATAGTTATTGTAACTCTGAATGTCACCCTTATTTTTATACAAAGGGATCAAAGAACTACATATCCAAGCCTCAGGAATTTTGCCGTCTTGAAGATGCCGTTAAATAAATCAGTCAACCACCTTAAACCACCCTCGCCAGAAAACTTCCAAAACTCCACAGGGATCTCATCAGGCCCCATCGCTCTACCCCTTCGCATCCTGCAAACAACCTCTCTAACCTCTTCCACCTTAAAACACCTACAATAACTAAAATACCAACACTCCTCAGAGTGCGACATATGACATTGTCGCCCACTAATAAACCTGGGACTGATGCGATTAGGATAAAATTAACCCTAGTTTAAACCTTTCGAATTTGTTTTTTCTTTTCTTTATTTCGTATGTTTTAATTATTTGGGGTAGTTTAGGTCTATTATCTAATCTTTTTTATATAAATGTAAGGCCCCTTAATATTTTGATCATTTTATTTTTGACCTTTTCGCGTGCTAACGTCAATTTTTGGCTTGAATTGTGTTTAGGAATGTTAAAAGGGTGTTTGGGAAAAGTTTTGGAATATTTGAAAAGGGTTTGGAGTTATTTTGAGACCCCGATGCAGTGTGGTCTTACGATAGAACCGTGTCACAGAGGTTAACCTCCGCGATACCAGCATGGCAAGGAGGATAACCTCCGCGATAATGGTGTGCCACATCAATGTGTTAATTTTGTTCAGTTTTATTTTTTTCCACTTGGGTTGAAGGATGATATTTTTACCCCTTGTACGACCTTTAAACATAAAATAAGCCTCTTTTCTTCAGTTTTGAAAGATCAAAATCATCCATTCTCTCTTAGAACGAAAAACCCAAGAACATTCAAGGATTTCATAGAGAATTCATCATCCGGGCTCTAAATTTCAAATTGACCTCAATTTCTTGTGTGTTTCAGATATGTTTCTCTTTCCTAAATTATAATTTTACACTGTAGCATAAATTAAGTAGATTTTCATGTAATTAAATTGTGGGTTTTGAAATTGGGCTAAGGGGTTTTGGTTGCTACTGATTGAATTACTTGTCCCATATTTTGAATTAATTATTCATGCTTTAAATTGATATTTTGCGACTGAATTGGTATATTATTTAAATGGTTGGAATGGGTGACATGGATTTCCCAAATTGGATGAATTTTAACTTGAAATTTTATGAACCTCAATCCACTTTATGAATCTGATTTTAATTATGAAAAATTGCATGGTTTAACTTGCTTTTGAACTCAATACATTGCATTAATAGTTAAAAGAGTATAAAATGGATTTGGATGGCCTTGATGACCATGGTTTGGATTTAATGGAACTTGGGAATCAATGTGGTTATATGGATTGGTTTTGCATGTTTAATTTAGCTTGCAAGCGTATTGGTATGACGATACAAGTGGTAAATACCTTAATGAATGACTCTTGGTTAAATGATTGGAATTATGTGCTAAGTGATTTCAATTTGGACTTAAAGAGAGGTTGTGTAGCTCACCGTGAAGGTGTTAAGTCTCAGAGGGACAAACACTGAAAATCACATTTATCGACATTGGGGATCTATATTACCGTATGCTTCACATAGACTTGATATATATATATATATATATATATATATATATATATATATATATATATTTGGGATGGCTATTTCCCATGATTACTTTTATTTTTCCTCAATTTTTTCTTGATTCGTGTGGCTAACATACATTGGGGCTATTTCAGTAGGGAGAACTGAACCCTTATAGCCCATGAGTGCCTTTAGGATGGATCGAGCTACACAGTCCAGGTTAATAATTTTAAAGCTCTTATGTTCATGACCCTTACCCTATCCTGGCATCCTATATATATGTATATATGAATGTGTTCATGTGATTTTGACTGATTTTGGTCATGGCATTATTTTATCATTTTTCCTGAGTTACATGCTAGTGCTTATCCCACTGATTGTCTTAGGACACTATATCGTTTCATAATGTAGGGTTTGAAGATATTTTTGTTGCTCATGTGCAGTGTTAGGTCGTTGAGCACGTTTGTTGAGTTGCTGTAAAGTGGTGAGCCTCCATTCTTCGAAAGGCCTTATCATTTCATTATTCTTTCTTTATTGACTTAGTATTTTTGGTTTGTTTTTGGTCATAGCTGGAGGCATGTCCTGACTTAGATGTTATTCTGGTGTAGAGACTTTTGTGGATGGAAGTGCGTTGGTTATTGATTAACTCTTAGATTACATTTGAATTATCTATTTTTCTTTCAATACTATCCTAATTGGCTTCCATATTATTATTATTATTATTATTATTGTTATTATTGCTATTATTGTTATTATTGTTATTATTATTATTATTATTATTATTGTTATTGTTATTGTTATTGTTATTGTTATTGTTATTGTTATTGTTATTGTTATTGTTATTGTTATTGTTATTATTCTTATTCTTCTTCTTCTTCTTCTTCTTTTTTTTTTCTTCTTCTTCTTCTTGTTATTATTGTTATTATTATTATTATTGTTATTATTGTTATTATTATTATTATTATTATTCTTTTTATTCTTCTTCTTCTTCTTCTTATTATTATTATTATTATTATTATTATTATTATTATTATTATTATTCTTTTTATTCTTATTATTATTCTTATTCTTTTTTTTTTCTTCTTCTTCTTCTTATTGTTCTTCTTCTTCTTCTTCTTCTTCTTCTTATTATTATTATTATTATTATTATTATTATTCTTATTATTCTTATTAATGTTATTATTATTATTATTATTATTATTATTATTGTTCTTCTTATTCTTGTTATAATTATAATAATAATAATAATAGTTATTATTATTATTAATATTATTATTATTATTGAGCTCTTGAGGTTAGTCTAAGGGGGTGGTCTCGATCTATGATGGACTGGAGATACCCGTCACGGCCAGGTTCGGGGTCAGATTGTGAGAAACTTGGTATCAGAGCATGGTTTAGAGTCACTGGGTATCCATAAAGTTGTGCTGAGTAGAGTTCTTTTTATGGGTATGTAGCGCGCCACACTTATAAGGAGAGCTACGAGACATTTAGGAATATTTTCCTTTCTTGTGTTCTATTTTGGGCTATAGAGTCTAGTGTTATGAAGCTTCTCTAACTACTGGATTCCTCGTATTTCTGATTATGCCTCTCTGAAGATCTGACATTGGTAGAAACTCTGCAACTCTGTCCTACCTGAGGATAATGTGGAGGGGACTCACCCTGTGTATGAAGTACAGACTTGGTCTAGGGTCCCCGCTCCTGAGTGTGCCGCCCTACGTGGAGTTCCACCTGTCCCTACTAGTCCTTCTAGGGATTCTCAGGATGGTGATGCTTATGATCAGCCGCCTCAAGGGGACATCTCTAATGCAGAGTTTTGCTAGTCTATTCATTTGCTTACTCAATTGGTGACATCTCAGTCTCATCAGTCAGATCATGTTGGTTTTGTTCCTCCTTCGTCTGAGGTCACTTGGGTTGGATAATTCATATGGTTGAATCCCCCAATCTTTATATGCTTTAAGGTTGAAAAGGATCCTCAGGGGTTTGTGGATGAGATGGAGAATATATTCAGAGTGATGCATCATACTGATATTGAGCATATAAAGTTTGCTGCTTATTTTCTGAAAGATGTAGCTTATCAATGGTATGAGGAGTGGGAAAAGTTGAGGGGTAATAATGCAGAGCCGACATTATGGGATGAGTTTACGGGTGCCTTTCTTAATCATTTCTTTCCTCAACAGATGAGAGAAACTAAGGCTGAGGAGTTTGTGAATCTGAAGTAGGGTAAGATAAGTGTGGAAAAGTATACTCTAAAATCTCAACAATTGTCTCGTTATGCTCCAGAGTCAGTATCTAACATGAGATCCAAGATGAGGAAGTTTGCTTCTGGGTTGTCCTGTGACTTGGTATTGGAATGTAAGACTGCAATATCGAACAATAATATGGATATCTCCAGACTTATGGTTTATATGCAACAGGTAGAAAATGAAAAGAAGAGATAGGTAGAGATGAAAGAGAGGCAAAACAAAAAGTTTAGGTATTTAGAGTAGGATAGGGGTCAGCAGAATAGCGGAAAGGATGGTAGACAGTGGACCAAGAAGAAAAATTGGGGAAATTCATATTCATCTGCTAGTGGTCCCTATCCTAATCCTTTGGGTGATCATCGTTCTCAGTCTAGTAGTATTCCTAAGGCACATGATGCCTAGTCTTAAGCTAGTGGAGCTCAGTCAGCCCCACCTTATCCTTCTTGTCATTTTTATGGGCAACTTTACCTTGGATATTGTGATGAGTGGAGAAATCGGTGTTATAATTATGGTCAGTTGGGTCATATGCAGCGAGGTTGTTCTTCAACCAGGGTTTCCATTGGGACTAATAATGTTCTGGTTTTCACTTCTTCCACTTCGGCGCCAAAGGGCGCTACTTTGGTACTGGCACTGACTGAAATCATCTCTATGCACTTGCTACCCATCAAGAATCTGAGGCATCCCCAGATATTGTTACTAGTATGTTATAACTCTTTCCCCGTGATGTTTATTGTTTGCTTGATATGGGTTCTACCTTATCTTATGTGACCCCTTATGTGGCTATGCATTTTGGCTTTGGTCCCAAAAGCATTTTTCAACCCTTTTTCTGTTTCTACTCTTGCTAGAAAAATCTCTAGGGGTTATGTGGTATCCATCTTTCATAGGGAGACATTGGTGGATATGATAGAGTTGGATATGGTGGATTTTGATGTTATCTTTGAGATGGATGAATTCATTCATACTATGCTTCTTTGGATTGTAGGACCCGAAAGGTCAACTTTCACTTTCCTAATGAACCAGTATTAAAATGGGAGGGGAGTTCCTTAGTACCCAAAGGGAAGTTTATTTCCTATCTTAGAACCCAAAAATTGATTTTAAAAGGGTGTCTGTATCATGTAGTTTGGGTTAAGAATTCTAATTTTGAAAGTCTTTCTTTGCAATCTGTCCCCGTGGTTAACAAATTTGCTGAAGTATTTCTTGATGTTCTTTCTGGAATTTCTCTCAATAGGAAAATAGATTTTGGGATTGACTTTCTACTGGATACTCGTCCTATCTTCATTCTTCCTTATAGAATAACTCCGACTGAATCAAAGGAGCAATTAAAAGATCTTCTTGATAAGGGTTTCATCTGTACTAGTGTTTCTCTGTGGGGTGATCCTGTACTTTTTCTGCAAAAGAAAAAGGGTCTCTTTGAATGTGTATATACTATCGTCAGCTGAATAAGGTGACAGTGAAGAATAAGTGCCCTCTTCCTAGGATTGATGACCTTTTTGATCAGTTTTAGGCTGCTAGATGATTCTCTAAGATTGATCTCTGTTTGGGCTATCATCAGTTGAAAATTAGGGAGGCTGATATTCCCAAGATTGCTTTCCAAATCCGCTATGCATACTATGAGTTTTTGATGATATCATTTGGTAGATTAATGCTCCGACTGCGTTCATGGATCTTATGAATTGAGTTTTGTTCAGTTTTTGTATTTGTTTGTGATAGTTTTCATTAATGACATCTTGGTGTAATCTAAGAGTGAGGAGGATCATGCCAATTAAAAGATCAGAATCTGTATGCTAAAATTTTCTAAGTGTGAATTTTGACCAATTGTTGTGACTTTTCTTAGACATGTTATGTTTAGTGAGGGGATCAAGGTGGATCAACAGAAAGTTGAGTCAATTAAAAGATGGCCTAGACCCATGACTCCAACCGACATTATGAGCTTCTTGGTATTGGTTGGGTATTATAGGGGGTTTGTGAAAAGTTTCTCTTCTATTGCTGCTCTGTTGACAAGGTTGACTCAAAAAAAGGTTCAGTTTTTGTGGTCAAATGCTTGTGAGGGTAGTTTTGAGAAGAAGGATACATTGACTTCTGCACCAGTTTTAAACCTATCCAAGGGTACTGATGATTTTGGTGTGTTTTGTGATGCATCCTGTGTAGGATTGGGTTGTATTTTGATGTAAAATGGTAAGGTTGTGGCCTATGCTTTTAGGTAGTTTAAGGTTTATGGGAGGAACTATCCGACTCGCGACTTGGAGTTGGTGGCTGTGGTTTTTATTTTGAAGATTTGGTGAGTTGGTGGCTGTGGTTTTTGTTTTGAGGATTTGGTGTCATTATCCGTATGGGGTGCATATGGATATCTATTCAGATCATACGAGCTTGCAGTATGTGTTTATTCAAAAGGAGTTAAATCTCTGGCAGAAGTGATGGCTCGAATTGCTTAAGGATTACGACATGAGTCTTTACTACCATTCAGGTAAAGCTAATGCTATTGCTGATGCTCTTAACAGGTTATCCATGATAAGTATATCTTATGTATATAAGGAGAAGATAGGGTTAATAAAGGATATTCACAGGCTGGCTAACCTGGGAGTTCGTCTTTTGGACTTTAAGGATGGGGGAATCATTATTCAAGAAGTGGTTAAATTATTTCTTGGTGTTGAGGCGAAGGAGAAACAGGCTTTAGATCCTATACTTATGCATATTAAAGATGATGCGGGTCAGCAAAAGGTTATAAATTTTGAGATTAGGGGAGATGGTATCATGAGGTATCAAGGTAGATTATGTTTTCCTAATGTTGATGGGTCGTAGGAAAGAATTTTGACTGAGACGCATGAGTCTAGATATATAGTTCATCTAGGATCAACTAAGATGTATTACGACTTGAAGAAAATCTATTGGTGGAATAATATGGAGAGAGGTGTGGTAGATTTTGTGGCTAAGTGTATGGTCTATCAGCAAGTTAAAGTAGAGCACTTGAGACCTGGTGGCATGTCTCAAGAGATAGAGTTTCCCATATGGAAGTGTGAGATGATTAATGTGGATTTCATTACGGGTCTTTCTTAGTCTAGCAATTAGTATGATTTGATTTGGGTCGTTGTAGATTGGATGACTAAGTCCGCTCACGTTTTTCCTGTGAGGACTAAATGCATATACATATATATCACATACCAAGGTAAGGGACAAAGCTTAACATGCTGGTAATTTTTTTTACCCTGGATTGTGTAGCTCAACCATCATATAATAGTACCCATGGGCTATATGGTTTCCATATCTCACCCCCTAGTTGGGCCCCAATGCATATAGCCACATGAATTGAAGAATAATCTAATATATATACACAGAGGGGACTCAAATCTCCTAACATATACAAAGGTGACTTAAGCACCCGATCATATAATGATTTACGAGGGACTCGAACCTCACTAATCATGAAATAATAATGAGGAGGACTCGAACCTCCCTGGTTACTTTGACCCCTGCGTCGGCAAACATGATTCTAGTATCAATCACTCGGACCTCCACTTTCACTACTCAGCCACAAAACCCTTATTAGAGCCCAATTAAAACAAGTATCACACATTCTTATTTATTTAATCACATTCCACAATAAGGAATAAATTGTTAGTATCGTCATACCAACTACACTTGCAATGTAACAACAATATTCCCAAAGTAATTCCCATTAACTTGGAGAAATAACTCGCTTTGTTTATTAATACAAGGTGGGAGACAACGACTTTCTTTATTCATTAAATCATACCATTATATTTAAAATACCTCCTTATATCATGCATTAGTTCAAGACTAGTTTAATTTTACAAATTCCCACAGTTCTCATAATTACAACCAATTTCAATTATGGGGTTAGTGTAATGCCCCAAAACTTGATCCCGAAATATCACACGATGCTCAAGACTATGAGTAGACTTAAGCTAACGCTGATTACCTATTACTAAGTCTGAATCTCGTAATAAATAGAAATATAGACATAGAAGTCATACTAAATGTGAAAAAACTGACTGAAATATCTGAGAATAATTTGAATGTAATATTTGAAACATCAATACTGAATAATTTGAATAAAAAATAGCTGTTTGACAAGCTTCTACTACTAATGAATAGAGACTCACTGGGACAAACCCCCAGCTAACTCAAACTGTCCGAGAAGAAATACTGAATCATGTAAACTAATAAGCTGCAAAATCTGAATGAATAAGTCCCTGAACTATAAAGAATCACTATTTATCGGATATAGATAGAGGTGCTCGAACTACTCACGTTGCTGATATTGAGCACCTGACCCTACATTATGAGAAAATGTAGCACATAGACATATATATGGATGAGTACTTTGAGGATGTACTGCATATATAGTGGTGAATGCATAAGTAAAACATTATCTCATCATCATAATTTGTAAAATAGTGCATGCTAAATGTAAATGACTCACATAAGCTGGAATATCTAAAATACTGAAATCTAAAGTAATAAGAAGCAAATCATACTTTATACATCTAGTGAGTCATAACATTTTGTTCTAAAAGTTGTACTTGTGTTCTGTCTTTAAATCATACTGTCTAAGTGTAGAAAGGACTCACTTCTGTAACTGAAATTTGTAAGCTAAAATCTGTAGCTAATATCTTTCTGTAAATCATAATCTGAGTAAAGTTGTGAGCCTTTACACTTAGTTTTCTTAAAAGCTTTTCTGTTAATCTTTTACTTTAACTAGCAGGGAAAACTATTCTGCAAGGGAGGTTCTTTTAACCGACATAAACCATGTGAGCTAATATGAATTCCAACATCTTGTTCTCATAAGGGGAAAACTTCACGATGGGGAGAGGTGTCATACTCTTGACAGGGAGTATAACCTACTATCCATGTGATCGATCACAAGCTAATTTTGTCACCCATATTAGAATGGGAATAATCTAATAATCTGTACCTACGTTGGCTACGTAGTTCTGTGAAAGATAGGGCACGCTAATCCCATACTTTTCGCTTGGTGTTAAATACTACTCCCTTTAATTTGCGCTCATTCTAATGGAAATCCACTTTAAAAACTAGCATAAAGGTTTATTTGAAACCAATTATGCATTTATCTGATTAAATCTATAAATAAATATGATCTAAATTCTGTAATCTATAAAAAATCTGTAAAGTAGATTCCATAACTAAACTGAGGATCGAAATATCAATGATTTTCTGTAAATCTGTAAATAATCTGATCATAGGATTCTTGAAACATCATTTTCTTGAAATATCAACATATAATCTTGGGCTTAATTCCCATGCATCAAATACATGTTGAAACATCATAATAATCATGCTTGATAATGAAAACAATTATAATTCATCTCAAAATTTGGAAATTACTGCAATAGGCATGAAAATATGAAAATAGACATACAATTCTTTTTTTAACACTCTTGAAATTTCATAATCTTGCAATTACCAATAATGGGTATAAACCCTAATTTAAAACTCATGTATAATCATTCAAAATCATATAAATTTGTAATTAAAACTTGTTTTTGGGCACGAGGATGAAAGAAGATCCTTGTTCATAAAACCCACATACCTTGATTAATGGTTAGATGGAGAAACTTGAATTATTGATTCCTATTTGAGTTATTGAAGATGAGTTCTTGATTATCTTGTCTTGGGAATTCCTAATTTAGAGCTTTCTTGGAGAAACTATGGAGGATTTTGATTTCTTGGAGAAGAAGCTTTGGAGCTCTAGGGTTCTGCTTTGAGAGAGAATAGATGAAATTAAGCATAAAGTGCTTTGAATATGATTAATTTCCTTGTTTTGGACGAATTGGGGCCTTGGGGATTAACCAAAATACCCATATTATACTTTAAGTCAGAACTGAAAACGCAACATTTTTTCGAATTGCCAGGCCATCGCGATGCGCCACTATCATGGTGGCTCACAGGAATTAGGATAATTTGGGAGTATTAAGAAGTTACTCTGATTGTTTCTGAGTGATAATGATACCCTAAAGAGGTTATAAGTCGTGGGTTTCAAGTTATGTAAGAAGGGAAATATTTTGAATGCCCTTAACTTGAAAGCTGAAAATGGGTCATCATTGACTGCAGGTCAACCATGACTCGTAACAACTCCTACCCCCTGGTCAGGCCTAGTGCAATTAGCCGTTGGAGAATAATCTCATATATATGCACATGGGGACTCAAACCTACCAACCAAGGTGACTTAAGCACTCTATCATATAATGATTTATGGGAGACGTGAACCTCCCTAATCTTGAAATAATAACGAGGGAGATTCGAACCTGCCTAATCATTTTGACTTCCACATCGGCAAATGCGGGTTCCAATATCGGTCACTTGAACCTCCACTTTTATGACTCATCTACACAACCCTTATTAGAGCCCAATTAAAACAAGTATCGCACATTCCCATCCATTTGACCATATTCCACAATAAGGCATGCATTGTTGGTATAGTCATACCAACTACACTTGCAATGTAACAACAACATGCCTTAAACAATTCCTATTAACTGGGAGAAATGACTTTCTTTGTTCATTAATACAAGGTGGGAGACACTGACTCTATTTGTTCGTTAAATCATACCATTGTATTTAAAATACCTCTTTTTATCATGCAATAGTTCAAGACTAGTTTAATTTTACAAATTTCCACAGTTCTTATAATTAAATCCAATTTCACATAATGGGGTTAGGGATATAACCATTTCAAAAGTCATAAGTTTGGGAAAATCACAAGTCCCTAGTTCATTCACCATACCCTTGAACCCACAAGTTTAAAACCACGATTAAAGCATGAAAATCATACATAAGCCATGAGAAGCATTATTTAATTCATAAACATTCAAAACCCCTAACCTTTGTTTCAAAACCAACATAAACATCACATGGATAATACTTAAACACATGCCTTTACAAAATTAATAACGAGGGAAGAGTAACATGCCTGAAATTGTAAGATGTACGAAGAGAACCACCCTTGAAAGCCCTAAGTGATCAACTTCTTGAAATTCTAAGTGATCTTGAACTTGAGGATTTAGGAGTATTAAGAAGTTATTTTTGTTGTTTATGAGTTACAATGATACCCTAAATAGGTTATAACTCATGGGTTTCATGTTGGGTAAGAGGGGGAATGTCTAGAATGCCCTTAACTTAAATGCTGAAAAAGGGCTGTCTTTTACTACAAGTCAACCATTGACTCTTAACCACTCCTTACTATTTGGAACCCACCTCCTTACGAGTCAATCATTACTACACCAAATTACACCCAAGCCTATTATCTTGAATCCTCCACAAAACCTCCTCCTCAAACTATTTGGTATCCATCTCTCTCCATTGCTCCAATATCATAATACATTCCACTGTCTTATCAAAATCCACCAACAAAACAATAATCCAGTCAATCTGCCAGACTTCGAACTAAGTTTTAGAGAAATCCACCAGGAAAGTTTTATTCTTTAGTTGATCCCATAGGTCATCTTTCTCAACCCAAACCAGGGACTGTCCATGACGGGTATCTTAAATCCCACGTGGATCAGAGATCACCCCCTGCACCTAACAAACTAAACACACCACATCCAAGGTTTGATGAATTTATTATATCCTATGAAAGTTTTAAATGCATATCCATAACCAACCACCAACGACCGGCCAAACGACCGACCGACACTGCCTAATAGCCACTGTAGTCCAAACAAAGCCTTTTATACAATGATCTAAAACTGAATATTGATAAAGTGTTGGGACATGCCCCGAAAATAGCCAAAAATAAGTATAAGACATAAGAGGAGCAAAATATAAAATGTAGACTTCTGATGTATGGTAGCTCGCCACTTCATTGTCAACTCACGAACTGATCCAAAATCCTAATCACTAGCAGGAGGAGTAGAATTATGGATAATCCCTACATCGCATGGGGATACAACATTTGAAGATAGTTAGTGGGGAAACCTTGCATTCAACTCGGTGATAAGGATAAGACATGATCAATAGTTTAACATTACTTAAAAACTAATTAAAATAATCAAATGCATATACATACATATATATATATATATATTACATGTCGGGATAGGTAACAAGGTTTAAAATGCTTTTCAAAACTTTTAGCATGGATTTTGTAGCTCAACCATCAAATAATAGTACCTACGAGATCTTTGGGCCCCTACTCTCTCCTCCTGGTCGTGCCCCAATGCGTGTAGGCTTATAAATCAGAAAATAATCTCATATATATATCTACACGGGGTACTCAAACCTCCCAACATATACTAAGGTGACTTAAGCACCCAATCATAATTTGAACCTCCCAAATCATGAACTAATAATAAGGGGGACTCAAACTTCCCTAATCACTTTGACCCCTGCATCGGCAAATGTTGTTTCCAGTATCGATCACTCAGACCTCCTCTTTAATGACACAATTACACATCCCTTATTGGATGCCAATAAAAACTAGTATCACACATTTCCATTTATTTAACCATATTTTACATTAAGGCATACATTATTGGTGTCGTCATACCAACTACACTTGCAAAGTAACAACAACATGCTCCAAAAAATTCCCATTAACTTGGAGAAAACAACTCCCTTTATTCATTAATACAAGGTGGGAAACACCGACTCCTTTTGCTCATTAAATCATACCATTGTATTTCAAATACCTCTTTATATCATGAAATAGTTCAAGACTAGTCCCACAGTTCTCATAATTAAAACCAATTTCACATTATGGGGTTGGGGACATAACCACTTCAAAATTCACAAGTTTGGGAAAATGACAACCTTCTAGTTTATTCACCATACCCATGTACTCAGAAGTTCAAAACCGTAATAAAAGCATGGAAATCATATATAAACCATGAGAAGAATTGTTCAATTCATAAATATTCAAAACCCCCAACCTTTGTTTCAAAACCAACATAAATATCATATGGATAATACTTTAAAACACATGCTCTTATAAAATTAACAATGAGGGAAGAGTAAAATGCCTGAAATAGTAAGATGTATGGAGAGAAACCACCCTTGAAATCCCTAAGTGTTCAACCTTTTGAAAACCCAAAAGTGTTCTTGACCTTGAGGATTTGGGAGTACTAAAATTTTATTTTAATATTTTCTGAGTGATAATGATAACCTGAATAGGTTATAAGTCGTGGGTTTCAAGTCGGGTACGAAGGAAAATATCTAGAATGCCCTTAACTTAAAAGCTAAAAAAATGCCGCCTTTGACTACGAGTCAATCCTTGACTCGTAACCACTCCTTAGACTCTTCACCACGAGTCATATCCAAGGCAGTACCACCAAGGTACCCTACACTGTTGGCCTTATGACTAAGCCACATAAATTATAATGGGACCCTACAACTCATAGGGTCTTGTTATAGTCAACACAGAACCCAAATTGGGAATTACACTGGACACCCTACGATTACACCTAACGACTCGTACCATTTCCTTACGGCTCTTAGTGAGCCACATGTACTTAGAGTAGAATCTGTCCACAAACTTACTAATTTGGTTATGACTCATCCGAATGACTCATCAGGACACCCGTCGACTTATATGGTCTAGTCATAACTAGGGAAGTGAGCTTAAGAATCAAGAAATTTTCAATGGATAAAATCTGGGGTGTTTCAGTTCTCCCTCACTCGAATTATTCAGCCTCGAATGATGGGTCAAGGCAATTGATAGCACGATTTGGCTTCATATACCTCTACTCTTACCTTTAACAAAGATAGAAAAAAAGATACCAAGGAAATCACTCTTTTCTTTAACAAAGTCAAAAAACACAGATGTTAAGAATAACATATACCGTAGAAACAATTATCCGAAGTGGAAAACAAGAATGGATACATGGACTTCATGTCCTCTTTTGCTTTCCAAGTAGCATCTTCAACCTTTTAGTTCCTCCATAGAACCTGTATCGAAGCTACATCCTTTGTCCATAACCGATGAACTTGCTGATCTAAAATTATGATACATCTTTATTGAATCGAGATGAATGACATAACGCAATTCATGAGCCTCAGCCAAGTTCATCTCCCATAACCTATCTACATCGAGAACACATAATCTACCTTGGTATCTCAATATACCACCAAAACCTATCTCAAAAGCTACAACCTTTTGCTGTCCCACATCGCCCTTAATCTCTATTAAGATAATATCCAGTACCTGCTTCTCCTTTATCTCAACAACAAGAGATGACTTTGCCATCTCTTTCACAAACACACCACCATACTGAGAGTCCAAGAGACGAACTCCAAGGTTAGCCAAACGGTGAATATCTTTCACCAACTCCCGCTTATTCTTATCAACATGAGCTAGACTCCTCATGGATAACCTATTAAGAGCACAACAACCACATTAGCTTTATCTGGGTAATGGTGGAGACCCATGTCGTAGTCTTTCAGCAACTCAAGACATCTCCTCTGCTTTAAATTTAATTCCTTCTGGGTGCTCACATATTGTAGGCTCTTATGATCATAAAAGATATCTACACAGACTCCATACAAATAGTGACACCAAATCTTCAATGCAAATACCTCAACCAATAACTCTAAATCATGAGGCAGATAATTCTTTTCATGAACTTTCAACTACCTAAAAGCATAGGCCACCACCCTACCATACTGTATCAACACATAACCAACTTCTACACGGGACTCGAAATAAACCATAAATACATTATTGCCTTCAGGCAGGGTCAAAACTGGAGCTGAAGTTAAATTATCTTTCAAGTTCTTGAAACTACCCTCACAAGCTTCATACCACAAGAACTTCACCTTCTTCTAGGTTAACTTAGTCAGTGGGGCAGCTATAGTTGAGAAACTATCCCCAAATCTACTATAGTATTCGGTTAAACCCTAAAAGCTTCAAATATACATTGGAGTCGTGGTCCTAGGCCACTTCTTAACCACTGTAACTTTCTACAGATTCACTATGATCCCTTCACTAGAAATGACATGACCCAGAAAAGAAACACCCTTCAAACAAAACTTGCACTTAAAAAACCCGACATACAATTGTTGGTCTTTTAAGGTTTGCAACACGATACAGAGATGATCGATCGATCAACCTCACTCTTAGATTACACCATAATGTCATCTATAAATACAATGATGAACAAATCCAGAAACTAATGGAAAACCCTATCATCAAGTCCATGAAAGTCGTTAGGCCATTTGTCAAACCAAAATATATATCTTAGAACTCATAATGACTATACCAGGTTTGGAAGACAGTCTTAGGGATAGCCACATCCCTAATTTTTAGTTGATGGTAACCCTAGCAAAGATAAATCTTAGAGAAACATCTAGCACCTTGAAGCTGGTCAAACAAATCATCAATCCTAGGAAGAGGATACTCATTCTTTACCGTAACCTTATTCAACTGACAGTAATCTATGTACATTCGAAGAGAACCATCCTTCTTGTGTACGAACAAAATAGAACACCTTACAGAGATATACTAGGATGGATAAAAACCTTTTCAAAGAGTTTTTTCAACTTCTCCTTAAGCTCTCTCAACTCAGGCAGAGCTATTCTATAAGGAGGGATGGAAATAGGATGAGTTTCTAGAATAAGGTCAATCCTAAAATTAATATCCCTATCGAGAAAGATACTGAGAAGATCATCAGAAAAAATATCAAGGAATTTATTAACAACGGGAACGGACTGTAAGGAAAGAATCCTTCGAGTTAAATCTTTAACCTGAACTAAATGGTAAAGGTATCCTTTGGAAATCATTTCTGAGCTCTTAGATATGATATAAATCTTCCATTAGGCACTCGAGAATTGCCTTCCCACTCAATGACCAGCTTATTAGGGAATTTAAATATGTAAGGGTTCAACAATCTAAGGAGGTATAGTACGAGTGCAACCAGTCCATCCTCAATATGAAATAAAAATCAACCATGTCTAACTCTATCAGATCTACCAAAGTTTCTCTGCCACCAACAGACACCACACAACCCCTATAGACTTTTCTAGCAGCCACAGAGTCACCCACCGGGGTAGAAATAAAAAATAGATCAGCGATGCACTCAAGACTAAAACCAAAATGTACAGTCATAAATTGGGACACATAAGATAGAGTAGAACCCAGATCATTCAAGCAATACACATCACGAGTAAAGAGTCGTAACATACTAGTGATGACGTTGGAAGATGCCTCAAAGTCCTGGGGGGTAGCAAGAGCATACAAACAATTCCGGCCAGTGCCGGTAGCAGAAGTAGAAGCAACACCCTTTGGTGTAGGATCTAATAAAGTGGCGACAAGAATCTTATTAACCCAGAAGCAACCTTAGAAGGATAATCCCTCTACAAAAGACCAGTTTGACCATATTTAACACACCTATTCCTCACCTTTCACAAAAACCATGATACATCTAAACACAAAATCTACAAGGAGGGTGTGATAGAGCTGACTGAGCCCTACTGTCATGAGATTGGGCCCCCTATCCTTAAACACTATGTCATGTTGAGAACGACGATCACCTTATGGCTTTGAATAAGGTGCACTAGCCGTAGTGTAGGAACCAAAACTCCCCCACTTTTTATTAGACCACTTTCCACCATCTCTACTACTCTGCTGCTGACCTCCACCATGATAAAAAATCTAAACATCTTATTCTGCCTCTCCCCTATCTCTTCCTGCTTCTTTTTATCTTTCTTCACCTGCTGCATATATACAACCAATCTGGAGATGTCCATATCCTTTTTAAATAAGATAACCTTACTCTCTAGAATCAAATCATAAGATAACCTAGAAGTAAATTTCCTCATTCTAGCCCTTATTCTAGACACTAACTTAGGAGCATACAGGGATAACTGATGGAATTTTAGGCATACTCCTTGACCATCATCCTACCTTGCTTCAAATTAACAAAATCTTCCGCTTTTGCCTTCCTTAACTCTTAATGAATGAAGCAGTCAAAGAAAGCTCTAGAGAAATCCTTCCACAGTGCAGATTTGGCATCATCCCCCTTAGACTATTCCTATTCCTCATACTATTAGTATGCCACATCTTTCAGTTGATAGGCAGTGAATAATACACCCTCTGCATTAGTAACATATATAACTTGGAGGATTTTCTCCATCTTATCTATTAAACCTTAAGGATCCTTCTCAACTTTAGAACCAGTGAACAAAGGAGGACTCAACCTTATAAACTAATCAGCCCTTGTGGCCTCAGAAGATGGAGTAATAAAAGCTACACACTCATACTGAGAAGCTACTAACTAAGCTAACTATGAACAGACTGACAAAATTTTGCATTTGACACATCAGCCTGAAGAGCCCGAGGAAGACTAGAGGGGACTGGTTGAACTCCAAGAGGAAAATCAGGAACTAAACCCTTAGATCGGGTCTCTTCCATAGAAGCAGGGTGTCTTCCATCAGCATTGTCCTCAGTTGGGACATAGTTATTTGCATGAGCTTCAGATCATCTGGGAGGCATGACCAGAAAGGTAAACAAACTGGAATTAGAAGAGATTCAAGACCTTAGATGTAGTACCCCAAATTAATCTTAGCTTGATTCGGCTTTTAGTTGCATGCATAAGGGCTTAAGTCTTGAAATTTTCACTAAGAGTTGGGGATTTAGTTATTTTTTTGGGCCTCTAACATTGAGGATTTTAATTTTGATCTTCCCAACCCCAAGACATTGGTTTTTGAGTTGATTTATGTTCAGGGATGTAAAAGGTATGTCTTGGAGGTGTTTCAGAATTTTTAGGCAAGGTTTGGGTTATGTTTGGATCACGAAACCAGTGGGTCACCGTGATAAGAAAGAGACGTAACATTAGTCCCTTTATCATACAAACTACATCACAATAAGGGAAATCAATAACTGCAATAAGACCACATCATGGTGAGCTTGTTGCATCCAGTTTTGAAGTTAAATGACTGAGGGGCAGTTGGGTTTTTTCCCTCTCAACCCAATCATTTATATCAGACTTGGGGCATCAGTTATGGCATTATTTGCCATTCTTCTCCAAATTTCCTCTCTAGAAAACCCTCCCCTTTTTTCCTAAGATCAAAATTGAGTTTTTTTCCCCAAGAAATCAAGAATTCAAGTTCCCCAAGTTCAAGAACCTCCAAGAAAGCATCAAGAATAGTGTTTTCCTTCCAAGTTAAGAATCTTAAGGTATGTGGGGTGTTCATTCATGGGTCCCTTTCACCCATGGATCCCTAAAATCCTCTTTTAAATTAAACAATGGATTTTATATTATTTTAGTATTTTACATGTTCAAGATGAGTTTAACTCATGTTTTTCTTTGTGATTTAATCCAATCCAACCCATGTATGATCCCATGAAATAATTGATTTACTCATGATTTAAATCCCAGTTTCCCAGGTCTTATTCAAGTGAATTTCATGTTGTTGATTTCTCATGTTTAGAATATCCTCTTGTTCAAGTCCATGCTTTCCACATGTTTGGTGAAATATAGGTCTTAGGTTGAACCATGATTCCATACTATAGTTTTAAGCTTAAATGTCATATTTTATAGATTATTCACTCCTGGTGGGTTATGAACACCCGATACCTACATGTTTTAATAATTTTAGATTTTTAAGTAATGATTCAATTAAACCATGAATATTCCTATTTATTCAATTGATATGATCATGATGAGCACTATCAGAATAATGTTCATTTAACCTTAGTTCAGTTTAGTGCCAGTGTCATATCAGTTGGGAGTAGGATTTAACACCGAGATAATACAGGGATGAAAACTTTGCCGTCAGTTAGGCAGAGTCATTAGTAGGAGTCCCTGTATTCCGAACTTCATAGATAGTGAAGGATATGAGGGGTCACCCGTCAGTTTATGCTTGACTTCCTCTCAGGGGTCATCCATCCATTTAGGCTTAATACCCTGGTCCTTTGGTACATCAGATTGGGGCATGTTGGTTACATGATACCTCCCACAGTTTCCGTTAGTATTTCAGTATATCTCACTTCAAGTTTGCTTGACCAAGTGTATAGATCAAATTTACTGTTATTCAGTTATACAAATTTCAGTCTCTCAGGTTACAGATCATTTTGAAAATATATTTATGCATGGTCTTGCATTCTCAGATATTACATGTTTATGCATTTATGCTCAATTATCTCATGTATTTTAGTCAGTACTTATCTCATGTACCAGTACATTCAATGTACTGATCGTATACTTTACTTTGCACTATGTTGTCATATAACATAGGTTCGGATGCTTAGTTTCCCGACCATTCTTAGACAACTTAGCGTAACCCAATAGCAACAATGGTGAGTCCTCATCCATCAAGGACATGATTTATTTATCTTAATTATGTTAGTATTTTATTATGTTCAGACAGTTGGAATTAGTTAGGGGCTTGTCCCATCAACTCCTATGTCAGTTTAGAGGGTTTTAGACAACCAGATAGTTAGTCAAACAATTAGTCAGTTATCAATTCTTTCAGTACCTTTTTATTGTTCAGATAAACTGTTGGTTTTCAGTATTTATAAGATGTTTTAGGCTTGTGATGTAATCACTTCTCAGTATTCAAGTTGGTGTTAATTCTGCAGTTTATCTTCCGCATACATATTTTATTATTATTTTATTAAGTGCTCACAGCAGACACTAGCTCATGGGTTAGCTTGTAGTCACTTGTGATCGAAAGCACCGTTGTCACGATTAGGGGTAGCTTTGGGTCGTGACATTAGATTTTATATCTTGAACATAACAACAAGAAAGGGAAACATTTCAAAATGTCTCGTAGCCTCTCCCTTATAAATTGGCGCGCTGGACACCCATAAATGAGACTTGCACGGCTTTGTTGGACGCCCAATGACACCAAACGTATGCTCTGATACCACCTTTGACATAATCCGAACCAGGGCCTAGCCGTGATGGGTATCTCAAGTCCCATATGGACCGAAGATCACCCCTGCACCTAACCAACCAAACACACCACACCCCATGGTCAAATGAAGTCCAGTCATATAACAAGATAGAGTATAATAGCGTAAGAATGTTTTAAATGCATATCCATAACCAACCACTGATAACCGGCCAATTGACCGACTGATACCGCCCAATAGCCATAGTATTCCAAACAAAGCCTTCTAACATTGATCCAAAACTGAATATCAATAAAGTGTCAAGACATGCCCCCGGTAATAGCCAAAGGTAACACTAAGATATAATGAGAACAAAACATGAAACGTAGACTTTTGATGAGTGGAAGCTCACCACTTAAATGTCAACTCATGAGCTAATACCTAATCCTACTCATGAGGAGTAGAAGTATGGCCAATTCCTGCATCACATGGGGATACTATGTCTAATAACGGTTAGCGGGGTGAGTGCTAGCATGTAAATTAGGGATAATGATAACATAATGACATAATCAACTATTTAACATCATTCAAAAATCAATGCACATAATCAAATGCAGATGTATATCATAGGTCGGGATAGGGGACAAGGCTCAACATGCTTTTCAAAACTTTTAGCCTGCATTTGGTAGCTCAACCATCATATAATAGTACTCATATACTGTATGGACCCTAACTCCTACCCCCTGTCCAGTCCCTAGTTCATGTAGCCATACGAACCAGAGAATAATCTCATATATATAGACACCGAGGACTCAAACTTCCCAACATATAGCAAGGTGACTTACGCACCCAATCATATAATGCTTTAGAGGAGACTCGAACCTCTCTAATCATGAAATAATAGTGAGGGGGACTCAAACCTCCCTGGTTACTTTGACCTCCACATCGCCAAACACGGTTTCCAGTATCGATCACTCGAACCTCTACTTTTATGACACAGCTACACAACCCTTATTAGAGCCCAATTAAAAAGAAGTATCACATATTCCCATTCATTTAACTACATTCCACAATAAGGAATATATTATTGGTATCGTCATACCAACAAAACTTGTAATGTAACAACAACATACCCAAAATAATTCCCATTAACTTGGAGAACAACTCCCTTTGTTTATTAATACAAGGTGAGAGACACCAACTCCCTTTGTTAATTAAATCATACCATTGTATTTAAAATACCTTCATATATTATGCATTAGTTCATGACTAGTTCAATTTTACAAATTCCCACAGTTATCATAATTAAAATCAACTTCACATTATGGGGTTAGGGGCATAACCATTTCAAAAGTCACAAGTTTGGGAAAAATCACAATTCCCTAGTTCATTCACCATACCCATGCACCCACAAGTTCAAAACCAAGATTAAAGCATGAGAATCATATATAAACCATGAAAATCATTGTTCAATTCATAATTATTCAAACCCCCCAACCTTTGTTTCAAAACCAGCATAAACCTCATATGGATAATACTTTAAAACACATGCTTTAACAAAATTTACAATGAGGAAAGATTAGAATGCCCAAAATAGAAAGATGTACGGAGAAAAACCACCCTTGAAAGCCCTAAGTAATCAACCTTTTGAAAACCCTACGTGTTCTTGACCATGAGTATTTTGAAAACCCTATTGTTTCTGAGTGATAATGATACTCTAAAGAGGTTATAAGTCATGTGTTTCAAGTTGGGTAAAAAGGGGAATGATACTCTAAAGAGGTTATAAGTCATGTGTTTCAAGTTGGGTAAAAAGGGGAAATATCCATAATGCCCTTAACTTAAAAGCTAAAAAAGGATCATCTTTGACTACGAGTCAACACCAACTTGTAACCACTCCTTATGACTCGTCACCACGAGTCGTAACCAAGGCAGTTCCATGAAGATGACCTATACTGTTGAACTTGCGACTTATCCATATGAATCATAATGGGACCTTACAACTCATAGGGTCTAGTTATAGTCAAAATAGAACCTAAATTTGGACTTATACTAGGCACCCTACAATTACTCTTGATAACTTATAATGTCACCTTGCGGCTCTTAGTGATCCACTCGTACTCAAAGAAGAATCAAGCCACAAACTTAATGATTTGGTTATGATTCCACCCAACAACTCATTAGGACACCCTATGACTCATAGGGTCCAGTGGTAACCATGGTAGTTATCTCAAAGCTCAAGAAATTTCAAAAGCCAAAATCTGGGGTGTTTCAAGTCTCCCTCAACTGATATGGAATTCATATACAGAAATCATTCCAACTCCAAATTACGCCCAAGCCTATTATCCCTAATCTTTCACAAAACCTCATTCTCAAACTGTTTGGTACCCATCTCCCTCCATTGTTCCTATATCATAATATGTTCTACTATTTTGTCAAAATCCACTAACAAAATAATGATCCAGTTAATCCGCCAGACCTTGAGCTATGTTTCAAAAAAATCCACCAAGATAGTTTACTTCTTTAGATGAGCCCATAGCCCAACTGTCATGACCTAATCCAGGTCCTGGCATTGATGGGTATTTTAAGTCCTATGTGGATTAGAGATCACTCAGCATATAACCAACCAAGCACATCACACCCTAAGGTCGTATGAATTTTGAACATATAACTATATAGCATCTAATAGCATAAGAATGTTTTGAATGCATATCTATGACCATCCACCAACGATCGACCAAATGACCGACATACACCGCCCAATAGCCATAGTAGTCCAAACAATGATCTAAGACTAAATATCAATAAAGTATTGAGACATACCCCCACAATAGCCTAAAATAAGTCTAAGACATAAGAGGAACAAAACATAAAATGTAGACTTCCAATACATGGAAGCTCACCACTTCAATGTCAATTCACGAACTGATCCTAAATCCTAATCACTGAGCAGGAGGAGTAGAAGTATGGCTTATTCTTGCATTGCATGGGGATATAGCATCCAAAGATAATTAGCAGGGTGAGTGCTTGCATGTAACTCAGGGATAAGGATAATATAATGACATGATCAATAGTTAAACATCATTTCAAATCCAATGCCCATGATCAAATGCATACACATATATACATATATATCACATGTTAGGATAGAAAACAATGTTTAACATGCTTTTCAATATCTTTAACCTAGATTGTGTAGCTTAATCATTATATAATAGTATCAAAAGGCTATATGTGCCTCAGCTTTCACCCCTTGGTCGGGCCCTAGTGCGTGTGGCGACACAAATTAGAGAATAATCTCAAATATATGTCTAAACGGAGGCCTCAAACCTCCCAACATATAATAAGGTAAATTTACCACTCGATCATAATTCAAACCTCTGTAATCAGGAATTAATAATAAGGGGTATTTGAGAATCCCTGGTCACTTTGACCCCCACATTGGCAAATATGGTTTCCACTATCGATCACTCAAACCTCCACTTTCATGAATCAGCTACACAACCCTTATTAAAGACCGATTAAAACAAGTATCTTACATTTCCATTCATTTAACCATATTTCACGTTAAGGCATACATTATTGGTATCGTCATACCAACTACACTTGTAAGGTAACAACTACATGTCCAAAAACAATTCCCATTAACTTAGAGAAAACACTCCCTTTGTTCATTAATACAATGTGGGAGACACGAAATCACTTTGTTCATTAAATCATATCATTGTATTTTAAATACCTCTTTATATCATACAATAGTTCAAGACAAATTCAATTTACAAATTACCATAGTTCTATGGGGTTGGGGAAATAACCATTTTAAAAGTCACAAGTTTGGGAAAATCACAATTCCCTAGTTCATTCAGCAAACCCATGCACCCACAAGTTCAAAATCGTAATTAAAGCATAAAAATCATATATAAACCATGAGAAACATTGTTAATTTCATAAACATTCAAAACCCCCAACCTTTGTTTCAAAACCAACATAAACATCATATGAATAGTACTTTAAAACATATGATTTTACAAAATTAACAACGAGGGAAGAGTAACATGCCTGAAATAGTAAGATGTACGGAGAGAAACCACCCTTGAAAGCCCAAAGTGATCAACCTCTTGAAAATCTTAAGTGTTCTTGAGCTTGAGGATTAGGAGTATTAAGAATTTATTATGATTGTTTTTAAGTGATAATGATACCTTGAAGAGGTTTTAAGTCGTACGTTTCAAGTTGGGTATGAAGGGAAATGTCTAGAATGCCCTTAACTTAGAAGCTGAAAAAATACAGCCTTTGACTATGAGTCAACCCTTGACTCGTAACCATTCTTTATAACTCGTCACCATTAGTCGTAACCAAGGAATTACCACCAAGGCACCCTACACTATTTACCTTACGACTTAGCCACGGGAATCTTAATAGGACCTTATGACTCGTAGGGTCCAGTCTACTCAACATAGAACCCAAATTGAGACTTACTATGGACACCCAATGATTACACCTAATGACTCGTAACATATCCCAAAGTATCTTAGTGAGATACTCATACTAAGATAAGAATCAACTCACAAACTTGCTGATTTGGTTACGATTCGTCCCAACGACTTATAGGGTCCTGTTGTAACCAGGGCAGTGATCTCAAGGCTCAAGAAATTTTCAAGGGACAAAATCTAGGGAGTTTCACCAAATTTATGAGAGATTGAGGGTTGATGGATATATTGCTCCATTTCTTCCATTATAAGGGACACATACACAAATTGGCTCGATCACTCTAAAATATGTGTTTATCATTCAGGGATGAAAGGGCACATTACTAAAGAATGACAAACTTTAAGAGATAGAATTCAAATGATGATTAATGCCAAGGTGATTATGTGATGGAGCCAAATCTCGATGCTGATTAATTTTCTAAGCATGACTTGCACTTGTTAGGAACTTTTTAGATGGATTGGCAAGGTGACCAAAGTCTTGATGTTCATGTTGATTCTCCACTCTGGGCTTCCAAGCACTTTAAATTACTGTAAGCTTCACATAGTATGGAGTATTCATTTATGCTTTCCTTTCTTATTGATACAACAAAAACAAAGAAGTCATGAAGTAACTCAAAATAATCCACAAATACACTCCAAAACTGTCCACAAAGCACTAAGATCCTTAGACCGATTGGAGACCCCTCTCAGATTCACAACACAACACTAAAATGAGAAGATAACAAGTGTTTGACACCTATTAAAGCCAACCCAAACTATCTTAACAACACATAAAATGAAGAACAAGAAGGAAACAATTTTGTCCAACAAGAACAAACATAAACCGAGAGTAGAGAACAAGAACAACACAATAAGTTTACAAGAATAAAAAAGATAGAAAGTGAGACAAAGATTATTACAAGATTAAGAACCAAGTGTGTTTCAACACTAACCCCTAATGAATGTAATAATCAATGCCACACTCTTACGGTGACCACCTAGGGAACCAATGCACCTCAAGATCCACCATTTCCAAGAAAAGGCCAATACTAGCTTTTCTAAGCCCTAAACTACAATGGCTATTCCAAGACCTAACTAAGACTAAAATAAGGTGTTCTACTCTCAAAGAGAGGACTTTCAATGTTTTAATATCTCATCATTCATAAACTAATGAGAAAAGACCTAAAAGAGACTATATATAGTATATTACAAAAGAAAGACAAAAATGACTCCAATGCCCTTAATGTGGTGGAGTGGCCATGGAGTGTCATTTAGACAAGTCTAAATGACCAAAATGCCATTAATAAAGGGAACCAGAATAGCGACCCGCCAAGTGTGTCCCAAACCCGAGAGTCCTCAAGTCTTTAAGGCTCCAAGCAATCTTCCACACTCGGGTTTGTTTAATGGCATGTTCAAGATGAACCATCCAAGTATGATCCTGTGCCTTCCATGCAACCAAAGCTTGATTCTTCACGTAGTGACTTTGAATGATGTCATAGAAAGCTAAGACAACCATTTGACTTGTATCACTTATGTAATTAGAACTACGTTGGACCTAATTCCCCTATAAGTGTGATACGTAGGCATTTTTTAATGAGTTCATTCTCATTATAACAAAATTTTGTTTCCTTAGAGTTGGATGGATTGACAATGTGATGCGATATAAATCACAAAGGATGTCTCAGATCAACAGATTAGATGTTAAACAAAAGCAAACCTTGTTTATTTTCCTAGCTGTCTTATCTTCTTTACAACCACAACTGTAAATTGATCATCATGTTCTATCACTGTCGTCTATTTCGTGCATTAGAAGCTAAAATATTTATGTTTAGATCACTTATTAAGACTCGGTATTCATCCTAGAATGTCTTTTGTTTTTATTTTATTACGTTTAAAACTTATCTATGATATGTGGTAACTTTTATTGGTTTTTTTTATTTGGTTAAAAGTTGTCTAGCATTTCAACACAAAATCAGCTAAGAATTTGCAATTTGACAAATATAATTAACCATTTTTATCTTTTTTCTAACAAAAAATTTTACTTCTTCCCTTGCATAAAATACCTTCTTACCTATATCTCCTTATTCATCTCCTTGGTACTTTGCAAAACATGGTAATACTAGAGTTTCTAGACTTAGAAAAGAGGCAGTATGAATGTTTATATTCCAAAGGCATTTATAAATTGAGGTATGATAAATTATGTCTACATCCAAGGGTTAGTTTTCCTTATGGATACAAAGTTGCAAACTTTGAAGTGTTTGATGGGCATGGAGACCCAATCATGCATCTAAAGGACTATTGTGGCAGACTAATTGGCATATAACACAATGGAGCTCTCCTAATGAGACTTTTCATTCAAAACTTGTCAGGAGTAACACTCAGTTGGTATGTCAGAAAAGACTTTGACAAGTGGCATACACGAAAAGACATGACCTAAGACTCTGTGAAGCAACATAAGTTTAATATCAAGGTTGATCCGACAATGTTGGACTTTCTCAAGGTAAAGAGAATGAATGATGAATATTTTGAGGACTATGCAATACGATGGAGATTAGATGCTTCTACGATATGTCCTCCTATACAGGAGGAAGAGTTAGGCCCAGCTTTCATTAGGTCGTTAGATGGTATGTAATACTAAAAATTATTTAGCTTATGTATTCAAATCTTAGATGATCTAATTATAATTAAAAAAAATTAGAATATGACATTCAGACAGGAAAAATTATTGATGCCTCCGCAATGCAGGCTACTTTTCAAGCACATAAAGCATCATCGAAAGAAGAAAAAAGAGAAGATATCTCACTTATCCCACCTCAAGAACAACCCTATCAAAATATCCAACAAACATATGTTGTTTTGGAACCTACAATCCACAAAGATTTTAGTACCTAAATTCTCACCAACATGATTCTCAAATCAGACTTATCCAATATCATCTAATGCTCATCAATCAAAGAAAATGAAACCTTGTACTTTTACTAAATTATCTAAACCTTTAGAGGGCATATTCCAAATATTGCAGGTTCATGGAGTTTTGACACCAAGAAAAATATGAAACCCTAAATACCACTTTTGAATTTTTACCAAGCCAAAAGGTGTGCATATCATTCAAATATCCAAGGACATGATGCTGATGAATGTTCAACATTAAGGTATAAGGTCCAAGATTTGATTGAAAACGGCAAGATTATAGTGCGACAAGGACCACTAAGCAACATCTATGACACTTTCAAATGCACAGTTATTGTCCAAAGGGACCCGATAGATATCACCTCCAGTCATTTGATAAGAAAGCATAGAGCACATCAAAGAAATTGAAAAGGAGAAAACCATCACAAGAAAAGTACCAGTTCTATTTCCAATCAATAAAATTTCCTACTTGACAAAGAATTGTGGACACCCAACCAACCATGAACCTAGGATCTGATACCAACTTGACACACCTCGAAACTGGGCCATATCATAGGGGCACCTCAAGACCACATGACCCAGAGGTCGCCCTAATAACCCTACCTAATCATCATCATATTTGTCATAAGGGTCGAATGAATCCTGACTGTATAATAAGATACCGAAGAACATACTACAAGTCATAACTTAAACATGTCTAAACACTTCATTAGATTCATCAAACTAGACATTATACCCAAGTCCACAATCATTTATAATACCTCTATACAAACTAATATTTAAAAATGTATATATCGGGACAAGCCCCTGACAATAGCCAAGCCAAGTCAAATTAAGACTAAGTCTAAAGATAGGAGACCAAGAAGGAATATCTTTCAAAGTAAGGAAGCTCAACACTCCAAAGTCAATGCACGAACAACTTCGATCACCTAATCACTGCGTAGGAAGAGAACATGATGCTCCAACCCCTATGTCATGTGGGGACATAGCATCTGGAGATGGTTAGCAATTGGAGCGCTAACATGTAACTCAAGGATAAGGGTTAAATAGCATCATCAATCAAAAACAAGTCAATATATCATATTCAACCTTATTCATGACCTTATCCATACATATAGGTATATCATATTCCAAACAAGTAAACAAGTCTTAACAACATTCTCAAGACACTCAATTATGAGACATAAAGTAGAGGACTCCGACCTTCCACACTTAGATTCAAATATTCTTATTAGGTATGAGACTTAACCCACATTCACGTATTATTTAGACGAAGGACTTTAACCATGCATACCCTCATAAAGAAAGGGACTCTAACCACATACACCTTAATTTAAGAAAGAAACTTTATCCACCCATGCATATTAATTTAGAAAAGGGACTCTAACTACATGCCCACACATTAGGAAAGGGACTCTAACCTCATGCCATATTACATAGGGAACTTTAACCCAAGCCATTATATTTGGAGAGGCACTTCAACATCAAGAGATCTCATTGTGCAAGGGACTTTAACCGTAAACTATTCCATTAGGCAAGGGACTTTAACCTCAAGCCCTTTCATTAGGCAAGGGACTTTAACCCCAAGACCTTACGACTATCATTAGTCGACATTGGGACTTCAACCCTTTGTCCATTCATCATCATCTATTCAATTCACAGTTAAGGACGTTAACCCATTTAGATAATTCAACACTATACATGACCACATGGTCCTCATGGGAGCTTTTATTGCTCAACCATTTCAATAGTCCAATGCCTGAATTCAGTTCATCTCACAATTTGATTTATGGTCATCAAGACCATCACAAATATTCATATTTCATTATATTATCAATCTTACACCATATTCATACCACACTTTGGTTCAACACACAATTCAAGTTCATATTCTAGTTTAAGGACTTTAACCCCTCATTAACCATCACCTAACGAGGTCATCAATTTTACCATTCATGTCTCATAATACCTTTACAATATCATTTAACAACTATTCATACTTATTAGGCGATTTCCCTATCTCAAAATATAATAAATATAAGACTAGACAATTCACTTAGACATTTTCACAAACACCTTGTGTACATGCCTTTACTAAGGCTATTTTTATGGTAGAATCATCAAGATTAGAGTTACTCAAGACTCACATGTTATACCACATACAACAGGAACCCACATGTGCAAATCATCATCAATAACATGTAAAAACACAAGTCTAAGCAAAAGTCCACATTATTCATCATTAGGAAACAAAACCCTTTTCATTGGATTTCAAAATCACCTTGTACACTTACTAATACAAGTGTAAAATACATGGGTTTAGAGTTATTTATCAAGGGTAAGAGTTACATACCTTAGACAACTTGATTCACTAAGAATCTTGACTTCACTTTGCCTCTTGAAGATCACCCTTGAAACCCTAGCCTCCAATTCTTCAAAGATGAGTTTGAGAGAGTGTTTTGGATGTTTGATCCACTCCAAATTTTTTTAAGAAGGCCATATACATTATATAGTGTGGGGACTCAGGGTTTAGAGTATATGGAATAACCACAAGGCCCCCAACTAAAAGCAGAAAATTGGCCACAATGTTGGGTACAACTCACTTGAGTCAATCATACCATAGGCTAAGAGTGGTACCCTTACTTGTACCCTAAGATCCTCCTAGGTCACCTATACTGGTTAGGGTACTACTATACACCTTTGAGTCATATCCAAAGGGTATGACTCATCCCCTAACCGTATACTTCAACCATACCAAAAAATGTCCACTCAAAGTTTATGTCCAAATTCTATACGACTCACTTGGTACGACTCATACCTTAAGGTATAATTATGGAGGGTATCACTCATACCTAGGAAGTGAGTGTCCCTCACCACACTGCCTAGGGTATGAGAGGGGAGGGAGAGAAGCATATGACTCGTATCCAAGGGGTACGATGCATGCCCCTAGTCATACCCACCCTAGTGACATCAAATGAAGAAATTTCTTAATGGTTCAATATCTAGGTGTTTCAATTCTCCCCCACTTGGATTATTCATCCTCGAATGATGGGTAAGGCAAGTATAAACACAAGTCAACATGTTATCACACATCAAATCAACCTTCAATCAAGTTAGGACAAAGCACAAAACAAGGATATAACACACATCACGCTCATTATCAATCGACTATTCATTTTATTAACTTGGGACTCAAACCCATTAATTATAAAAATGCTTACTCATTTCACAAGTTAGGGACTTTAACCCATCGACTTATCAAAGTTACTTGCTCAACTCAAAGACTAGGGACTCAAACCTATCATCTATCAAAGGCATGAATAAACTCAAAGTTCTATGGTCTTAAACCTATTACAACAAGGACACATAAAATTTCAAGGCATTAGGACTTGAACCCATTGTCTGACAAGACATAAATCAACTTAAAGCTGGGGATTTAACCCATTGTCTAGAAAAGGCACAACTCAATTCAACACATTGGGATCTTTAATTTATTGTATATAAGGACATAAATTGAGGAAAGAAGATTAACACATACATAAATCGAGGTAAGAAGATTAACACATACCTTCATCATAAGTTCTCGGGACAGGAAACAAATGTGGATACTTAGTATTCATGCCCTCTTCTGCCTCCCAAGTAGCTTCCTCAGACTTTTGGTTCCTCTATAGAACCTTCACTGAATCCACTTCTTTCATTTGTAACTGACAAACTTGCCGAATATAGATTCTCACTGGGATATCCTCATAGGACAAAGAGTTTGAGATACCAACATCCCATAAGGGAACAACCAACAAAGGATCACCCATATATTTCCACAGCATAGAGACATGGAATACCGGGTGAATGGAGTTTATGCTAGCAGGCAACTCCAACTCATAGGCAACATTACCAACCCTCTTCACAATCAAGTAGGGATTAACATACAAGGGACTAAGCTTCCCTTTTTTCTAAACTGCATCACTTCCTTCATGGGAGACACTTTTAAGAATACCCAATTGCCAATACTAAACTCTAAGTCCCTACGCCTCATATCTGCATAGGATTTTTTCCGAATTTGAGCAGTTTTCAATCTATCATGAATTACCTTCACCTTCTCTAAGGCTTGGTAAACTAAATTGGGGCCAGGCAACTTACCCCCGCCAAATTTGTTCCACCCAATAGAAGATCGACATTTCCTACCATAGAATGCCTCAAAAGGGGCCATGCCAATACTAGAGTGGTAACTATTATTATAGGAAAACTTAGTCAAAGGCAAGTGGTCATACCAACTACCACTATAATTATTCACACAAACCCACAACATATTCTCCAATGTTTGGATGGTCCTCTTCGCTTGCCCATCCATTTGCAGGTGGAAAGCGGTACTAAGGCAGACTCTAGTACCAAAACCTTTTTGGAATAACTTCCAAAAGTGGGATGAAAATAGAGGACCATGATCTGAGATAATTGAAATCGGAGCACTGTGCAATTTTATGATCTCCGCAAGTTATAACTAAGCATAATCTTCCGCTGAGTAATTAGACCTCTAGGGCAAAAAAGTGAGTGAACTTGTTCATTCTATGAACAATGACCCAAATAGAATCACATAGATTCCGAGATCAAAGAAGAACAGTAATGAAATCCATATTATTTACCTCCCAATTTTATTCGGATAATGGAATCTCATGATACAAGCCCCTAGGCCTCATGTTCTCTACTTTCACTTTTTGGCACATCATACACTTAGCCACATAACCAGCCACATCTCATTTTATATTACCCCACATATAGAACTCTCTAAGATCATGATACATCTTAGTGGAACCAGAGTGTATAACATACCGAGATTCAGGAACACATAGTCTACCTTGTTATCTCAAGATACCATCACCACCAATCACAAAGTCCACAGCTTTATGTTGACCCATATTACTTTTGATTCTCATCAAGTCGGGGTCCTATACTTGCTTTTCCTTTATCTCAACCATAAGAGATGATTGAGATACTAGATGAACAAATACACCACCATACTCGGAGTCTGCAATTTGAACTCCAAGCCTTGCCAAATAGTGAATGTTCGTCACCATTTCCCGCTTTTTATCATACACATAGGCCAAACTTTCCATGGACAATCTACTAAGAGCATTGGTGACAACATTAGCTTTACCAGGGTGGTAATGAAGACTCGTATCATAGTCTTTCAAAAACTCAAGCCACTTTCTTTGCCTAAGGTTCAACTCCTTTTGAGTAAACACATATTGAAGACTCTTATGATAAAAAAAATCAACATGAACCCCATAAAGATAATGTCGCCAAATCTTTAACGCAAAGACCACGGCTAACAACTCTAAGTCATGAGTAGGGTAGTTCTTTTCCTAAACTTTTAATTACGTAGAATCATAGGACACCACCCTACCATGTTGCATTAACACACAACCAATACCAATTCGAGAAGCATCATAATATACAACAAAACCATCACTATCTTCAGGCAAGGTCAAAACCAGAACTGAAGTCAATTTGTCATTAAACTTCTCAATAATACCCTTACACGCATCCGACCATAAGAACTGTAATGCCCCAAAAAATGGGTCCCGAAGCGTCACACGGTGCTTGAGGCTACGAGTAGCCCCAAGCTAACTCTTTGAGCCATTTTCATTCAGTTCAACACAAATCAATGGGGTTTCCATAAATAATCCTCAAATATCAACAGAGTAATCATCATCCAAGAATAAACGAATTTCAGAAAGATAACAAAATATGACTTATTAGTCAACTCCCAACATCTATTCTAGTCTGACAAGCCTCTAAGAAAATCAATAAAACCAGCGAGCCATTGAGACATGCCCTAACTGACTCATACTCAGTTATTAAATGTAAACACTTTTGTGAAATCAACATCAGACATCACGTCCTCGGAACATGAGGACTCACCACAACAGAGAATGTAGAATAGCATGCCCAAAGAATCACTGTCGAACCTGGAACTGAGCACCTGAACCTATATTCTGAGAAAATGCAGCCCACATCCAAAGATGTGGGTCCGTACCATGGAAAGAAATCGAGTATATGGGGTATATATAGTTTTATAAATATCATCATCATAAATATTTATAAGAAATATGCAGGATGTACGAAAGACTCATATAGCCCAAAGAAAATCATCATAATCATGAGAGAATGAAATAAGTACAATAACACATGTGAGTCATCATATAATTTGTCAATCACTTTCAATTCATCAAGAATATCAATTCTCATAATGTAAATATCATTTAAATCTTTTGAAAGAATAACTTTCACAATTCCACTTTCAAATCACTTCACCATTCACCATAGACACAAGGAAACACACATAAACTAGGAGATCCTATAACCGACATAAACCATGTGAGCTATATGGAGTCCAATGTACAACCCACATTGGGGAGAGCCATCCTATCCTTGCCATTGGAGTAGGACTATTGATATCAAATCCACACAAACTAGTGATCATTATATAAATCAACCTCAGGCTCACTCCTACAGGGGCACGTAGTTCTAGGGAAGTAAGGTCGCTTTATACCTCCTACTCGGTGATAAAGATTTCTCCCAGACTTAACTTAGATCATTTTAAAGACAATCCACGACAAAACAATTTCAGTGATATATAAATACACATCGGGAGCCATCATGCTTCCCATATATCAAAATTAACCACGTTGTGGATTTCTTTCACACTAGAGTTCAACACAACTCCATTAAGACCAAAAGGTCAAATCATTAAAAATATCTCAAATATTCAACATCAACGTGCTAATAACACACACTTTCTCAAAAAAATACAATTTCTAATGGAGATTCACAACAATAACAAAATCATGATAAATATCATTCAAGATTCATGCTAAATATCTCCACACATGTAAATTCATCTTTCACAATCATAAAAATCAAGATTTCATAATAATCATCATAAGATATGGGTTCATGCTTCAAATTCATAAAAATCAAATAAAAATCATGCCTTTGTTAAGAAAATTACTTTTGGGCACAAGAACGAAAGAGAGTTCTTGTTGAAAAACTCCACATACCTTGAATTATGAACTTTAAATCGATACTAATTTTTGAGATATTAATCGTGCCTTTGAATGATGGTTCTTGGAGTTCTTGAACTAGGAACTTGGAATCTTGAATAAATTTGTAGAATTAATGGTGAACTTTGGAGGTTCTTGAAGTTGGATGTAGGAGCTTAGGGTTTTCTTTTTGAGGGAATTTGATGAAATATAACAAATAATGCTTATAATAGGCTTTAATATAGGGTTTGGATGGATTTTAGGTGAGGGGGAATGACCAAAACGCCCCTAAAAATCAAATAATTCTCGAATCTGTCCTTTGGTGGACTATTTTGATAGTCTGAAGTAGATCAACCATAACGTTTTACTTCGATATCCAAATTGGATGAAACCAATTTCATTAGAAAGAGGACTCTCATATATTTCCATTGATATATAGTATCTCACCCAAATCATTGTGTACAAGGAGTTATGATTGTTTGAAGTTGACCCAAAAATTTGCTTTTGATAAGCTAAAGAAGATCGACCATAACTATTTGCTCCGACAGACAAATTGGATGAAACTAATTTCATTGGAAAGAGAACTCACAAAGCTTTCCGTTGATATATAGTAGATCACCTAGATCATTATGTACAAGGAGTTATAATCATTTAAAGTTGGAGCAAAAATACGCCAGGCCTCAGTACTTTTTCCTACATGTTTTACTGTTCACTACTATTCACAGGGAATTCAATAAAGGGATAGATAAATTATAGCTCAATATAGTTTCTAAGGATACAGAGATCAACAAACTGAATATGATAATTCAACATCTGATTATTTAGGGTCCAATTATCACTAATGAACTTAAAATTGAGAATGTTGACCTAAAGAAAAGGCTGTCCACCTTGAAAGATGAGGTTCTAATCTTGAATGCAGATATAAGAAATTTAACTAAGGAATTGTTGCACTTTTTATATTGCAGATCACAATAACCTGGCTCTACTTCATCAAACCATCCTTCCAAGTCCCCCCCACCCCATTTAACCTTTATTGATTTATATGACTTTTTCTCTAAAATATTTAAATTATGCGCTGTAATGATACTTGCTCTCTACATATTAATGAATCTTTCATGACGTGTTGCATATATTTCCTCTGTCTATTAAATATGTTCTTTATGTTAGTGTTGCTCCAATGTGTATGAGTTAACTAACCTATGCTTATCTTTAATCTTGGTTTACTGTTTTCAGTTTTCAATGATGCCAAATGGGGATTACTGACTTCATATATTAAGAACCAGGTGTGTGTTTTTAAGGTATGTACTGATGATTTTAGGGACCAGGTACCAAGTACAGCGCGGTACGTACAGAAGATGTTAGGGACCAGGTACCAAGTACAGCACAGGTGTGATGATGTGTTTGAGTCTGGAGGCATAGTGACAAAGGGAAGTATACAAATGCACTAAATGAATAATAGTGCATGATTTCAAGGGGAAGTAATTGAAGCTTGATTGCAATTGTCAACAAGAGACCAGGTCCCTATGCTGTATGATGGTAGAAGCATGATGATTAAATGATAGGGGGAACATTCATCTTCAGTAGTGGTAATCACACTGATTGAATATGATAAATGTGTATTGATGATCAAAACTCTACGGCTAGATTTTCATCATCAAAAAGGGGGGAAATATTATATCTTGTTTTGATGATGAGCAGAAGACTACAAGGGACCAGGTCATTGTACGTTCAAGGCAACAATATAGCTGGCACGCTTCTGCATAGTTTTGACCTTTTGTGTAACAAATTATGCAGGTGTTGCTTGTACTATTGAGGATATGTAGTCCAATGGTATTTCAACCCTAATAATCACTCATATATAAAAGGAAAAAGATATTTCTCTATCAAATAGTTTTTGCAAAATTCAGAAAAAAAAATTGAGAGAGGCAAAAACTCAAACCAGTTTCAATAACACAAGTATAGCTCAGGTTTTTATTTCTTATGCACAAAAAGGAATGAGTATTCTTGAGTTGAGTCATGAATTCTAATTGAATTTGTTATGTTGTAAGAGTAATGTTCTTTTATTCTTAATTTAGAGAGAGCTTAGGTAGATTTATTACCTAAGGTGGATACTGGTTAGAGTTAATCAATATCAAGGTGTGTCATTGGCAGAGTTGTCAAGTTGAGCTTGTAGTAGAGTTATTACTAGGATGAGGAACCTAGAGTTAGGTTCATTGAAGCCTGTAATCAAGGGTTTGATTACAGTGGATTTTGGAGAGTTTGTGAGGTAAGCCGTTGTTTTTCCTCCCATGAGCAAGGTGGTTTCCATATTAAATCTTATGTTTTTTACTCTTCTTGCATTGTATTGTGTTCCTGGTTGCTTTACTGTGGTTTTGCCTATGATTGATTTTGAGGGATCTGGTTCCTCACAGTATGGTGCAACCCCCAAGGTTTCAACAATATGCCAAACTCCCCAAAACTTGGTGTCATAGTGTAGGAACTACTAATACAACCCATGAATCAAATACATCAAAAAAAATCCAACAGGAATAATGTTTGTCTCCGAGTACTTATAAAGACATAGTTTAATACAAAAATATAGAAATGGACTTCATACACATGAAAATCCAAAAGCTACCTTGAATAACTCTGAAGGATCCTAAATCAATCACCATGTAGCTCACTTGAACTAGGACCTGCACCGAATGAGTGCAGTAGGAGTGAGTATGGTCAATTTGTACCCAGTAGGTATCATAGGCTGACTGAGTAAAGTAGATAATAAGGCATACAAAAATACACATTAAGGGCATGTCACCTGCAATCAAAAAATATTCCACAATGGTAGCCACACTTCTTACACTAACAGTTCTATTATATCTACCTATAACACAACTAAATACCAGAAAGGAATACAAGTATACATGTATACCATATATAATCAAGGAAAAGAAGAGAACAACATACACAAGAGCATCAAGTACAAATAAGGAAAAATAGAACAATGGATAGGTAACAAGTCAAACAGAATATACAATCACATCACAAACATAATAAAGTAAATACAATCAGAATATGATGATGATGATGCAATGCACGAGGTTGTTGCACAAGCTTCGAGACCATCACATAGCCTTTGAGATCATCGTACAGTCTTCATATATACCTACATAGCTAAATATTCAAGACGTAGGACCCGTAGGGGGTTCATCAACCCATATACAACTCAATATCCATGACTCATCTCTGGAACATCCTTCGATGAAGGTCTACAAAATCTGATGTTCTCGATGTTTCTTGAGCTTTCCAGTATTTCAAATATTTACAGTGTTTCCTGTATTTCTAGTGTTTTCAGAGCACATACATGACATAATAGACAAATCAATTACACCATACGACAACAACAAGTATATAAAGCATACAACAAACAAGTGAAATTATGCATGTGATGCCATGAGAATGATGATGCAATGTTCATAACCGATGGACCATGAGAATATCCAAAAACCCATCAATATACCAACATGTGAGCCTAGATATCCACTCAATATATCCAACCATCCATGAAAGCCAACATAATTCATATGCCAATCGAGTATGAATACACTAACATACACAATTGATACTACAATAGGCTTTTCATCTAAGAAAATACCATTATTTTTATGTATATAGGCTATCAACATCACATAAGACCCCACACAGTCACACATAGCACATAATAGCTCAACCACCAAATATATCACGTATAGGCCCCCATACAGGTATAACACAATAAGAGAGACATTTATCATGGTTAGTTCCCACACATTTAACATGCTTTTGTATCAAAATTAACTACCAAGCCCAGTCTGAGAGAAGTTAAGCATAACCTACCTCGAAGGTTAAAAACTAATATGCAATACTTCAATCCCAAATCCTTAATCCTCATGAATGGACCTAGAATCAACTAAAACATGAAAATATAAAATTTGTTTGTCAAAATAAAGCCAACGATACTCATATTACCTATTTTCAAGTCAGGGTCAAAACGGACCCCGAAATGTGTTTTTAAAAAAAAGGGTGAAATCGTAACTTTGTTTTCAAAACATGTTCCCCATATATTTAGGAGTCTATCGCTTATAAATCACGCAAAAATGAGTTAAAAATAAGATTCAAATAAAAGAAAAAACTTTTTTAAAGTTTATCGGATGAAACCCCCGAAATCCATTTTAAAATCTAGAATCGAAGTTGTTTTAAGGATGAAATTGAGGAAAAATTGATAATTATGAGGTTAGAAACTCAACTAAGTGAAAAAGGTTTAAAATTGGGGTTGAAATTGAAGAAATACATTTTAGGCCTTAATGGCCAAAATCCCCAGATTTCATTCTTTAATCCAAGTTTAAAACAAGAAAGAGATGATAAAGATTGACGAAAATAATTGAAATAGGTGTTATGGAGATTACCCAAGGTTAGAAGTGGAAGAAATATCTAAAATTCACAAACCTTAAGCTCCAAGTCTCAAAAATAGCTAAAATGAAAAACTGGGTATTTATATACCCAGGCATCACGATCGCGGAGCAGGTGTCGTGATCGCGATACTTGGCCTGTCAAGGGTATTGCGATCGTAGACAAGTGTTATGATTGTGACATATGTCTACAGTCCCCAATCGCGGTCTCAATAGGAGCATCGCGATCACGGGTGTACCAGCTGAGACTTGGTACATTCCAAGTCTCTGCTGGCCCTTTGAAATTCATCTGAAATTTTGTGAATACAAACAAACTATGCTACCCTATCAAATTCGATTCTCCAGACTCAATGGTGATATCAAATTTTCAAAAGACATTATTTTCACAAAGTTGACCCCCCTAAACCCAAAATCACAACTTTTCGAACTGAGGGTTGAAGTGAGATTTAAAAGCCATAAAACCACAACAACTATGTTACCACCGTAAAATCGATACTTTGGATCTGCTGGCACAATCTGCTTTTCCATTCGTCAGACGAATCAAAAAAGATGTTTACTGAAGTCAACTAGAAGGCTCTCAAAGCCACCAAAACCCTTAATATCACATAAATCACATCGAAAAGCATCAAAAATCATGCATATCATCCCCTCACCTCATAAATACCACAATGCAACCATGGTGAGAAGTAAAGTAGTTAAATCGAACAAAAACACATTTTTTCATCAAAATTTAGGTCGTTATATCATCCACCTCTAAAAATCTAGTTCGTCCTCGAACTAAAGGTAAGAGAAATACCTTAGTCGGCAAAAAAACTGGGGATACAAACTATGCATATCAGACTGACCTCCCAAGTAGCCTCATCTACAGATCTATGGCTCTATTGGACCTTAACCACAGGAATCTCTAGAGTACAACCGTCTAATATCCCTAGCCAATATAGAGACTGGCTCCTCAACAAAAGACAACCTCTTGTCTAACTAAACTAACTCCCAGTAAATGACATAAAACTCATCCAAAATATAATGACAAAGTATGGAAACATGATAAACTAGATGAACAACTGATAAAACTGGGGGCAAAGATAACTCATAAGCCACATTGCTAACAGTTCGAATAATCTCAAAAGGCCAATATACCTGGGGCTAAGCTTGCCCCTCTGCCAAAACCTCATCACACCCTTCATGGGCGAAAGTCAAAGGAAAACATGATCACCAACACCAAATTTCAAGGCACTGTCATGACCCTATTTCCTCAGGTCATGATGGCACCTACCATAACCCACTAGTAAGCCAGCCAACTCGTAGTCTGGAACATCTAGTAATGGATTACTCAATAATATAAGGAAAAATACGGAATATATGAAATATAGATCTATACATAGAAGAATCCCAAAACCAGGTGGTATCAATACAAGATCTTCTAATATAAAAAGAGTACAAAAGTGAAATATCAAGAGAAATACACTAATACAACTTATCTCTGAATACAACTTAGAGACTAATCTAATACATAAAAGAGAGATAAGTAATTCTCCAAGCGTCAGGAGCTCACTCTAAGTCTCTGAACCTGGACTGATCCACACGATACACACATCAAATGTGATAACCCGTACTATGATCTACAGGCTATAGAAGTGTAGTATGAGTACCAAATGAATGGTACTCAGTAGGCTACTGCAAACTAAGCTCCAAAGATAAAGCAGATATATACAACATATAAATAAAATGGAAACTACACCCAAGAGTTCATAACTCATAAGACAAGTCAATGAAAGAATAAGGAACAACTATACTGTTCATGTCCAAGAGTCTAAAATAATAAAACTAAGGAAGTATCACGGTGAACTATCCTATTCTAGCTACATTCAATATACGTCAATGCAATACCGTATATCCCTGATCAATATACAAATAAAGATCGAAAGAAAATATATATAGTAATATACAAGGTGAAGAAATAACTATATAACATGAACAATGAAAGAAGGGATCTACGGTAGTATCCTAGCTTCATATAGCTAAATATATATATATATATATATATATATATATATATATAGGTATATATACATATAAACACGAGGTCATCTCAAAGCATAACCTATATCATTCATTATATTCTTATTTTGAGACCTCATTATAATAGAATCGGGATTTAAATACTATCATACTCGGGGTTTCTAATCTACATGGATCGACATGAAATAATCATGCATAGTAATGCAATCACAAAATAGGAGAGGTCAAAGACATACCTCAAATCCCGATACCCGATGATAGACCAATATGTCATAGGCTAGCCATAATAATGATCATAACAAGGATAACAATAATATTAATAACATCGTGAATAATCGGCTACTTCGAACAACCAAATACCTAGAAGATCCTATGCGTACCCCCACCGACCTAGGCTCGTAAGGTCCAATCAACATACAACAACACAGGGCGTATTCTTCACCCATATCTATGTAACTATCCCATACCGACTGATAGATATAGGTGCATACTATTGATAAGCAATACGAATGCAGGAATAAATGTGAAGTACACAATCAATATCATAAATCATCATAACTCTCCTCATCAGGACCATCATCATTGTAATAAACCTTTGGCTTTGTCGGGTATCAACATATAACCAATATATCCTCTAGCCTTGTCGGGTATCAGCATCATCATAGCAGTATCCTCTAGTCTTATCGGGTATCAATATCATCATAATAGTATTCTTAGACCTTGCTGAGTATTAATATCATCACAATAGAATCCTCCAGCCTTACCGGGTATCAATATCATTAGAAAAGTGTCCTTCGGCCTTGTAGAGTATCAATATCATCATAATAATATTCTCCAGTATTTTCAGGTATCAATATATCATTATAGTATCCTCCGGCCTTGTCGGGTATTAATTTTTTTCACAATAGTATCCACTAGTCTAGTCGGGTATTAATATCATCATAATAGTATAGTCTGTCCTTGCCGGGTATTAATATCATTTCAATTACCATTACCGAATAACATACACTACACTACTCATAAACATACACATATCACCAGAGAATATCTATCTAGTCAATACTTCCCAACTACTCATTATTAGTTAACCAACCTTATTATAATAGAATCACTAGTTTAGTAGTCATCACATAACCTCTAGTTATTAGACTAAAATTATCCTTCATATAATCCTTACTCATGGGATAGAAACTATTCACTATTTATTAATTAGCCAACACCTATCAACTTGTCAAGGTTCATCACTAGACCGAAACCACCATTTATCCACTGTTCATTATTATCAACTAATCATCCTATATCCGTTAATAATTACTAGACAACATCTTACTACTTGTTACCGAACCTTTTTTTATTAACTAACACCATTTATTAACTAACGATTATTAGCTACCATGTTTCAACTAAGCCAGATTCATTAACTAATACATTAGATTCCTATCCATCAAGTGCTATAGTCCCCTGATAGACAACTAGTTACCACATACCTTAGCCATCTAACAAGAAGAGCAGTCATAAGATCACATTTAAGTTATAATCACATTATTTATGATGGTAAATAATCATGAACGTACCAAATCTATGCATGTCGTCACTGGTATTCAATCAGTGGAATAATAAGCATCATATCGCATCTTCTTCCATCCCATATTGGAGAGAGATATATACAATCATATACATATTCATTAACTATAAGCATATCATTTATAATGATAAACAGTTCTCGGTTAGTCTATCAATATTATAACACAGCCCTTGGCCCATTAATTTATCCAAAATAATCACAACATCATAATCACAGCTTTGGGCCCATACACATATCTGGGACTCATATCAATAATCATATTTATAAGTCATAGTATACCTCTAATCATCTCACATATAGAAGGCATCTTAGATATAGGAGGCATAATATCAATAAGCATGTAATCAACTCTCACATAAGAGGTATCTCACATCTAGAAGGAATAATATAGATAGACATATAATTATCTCTCACACAAGAGGCATCTCACATCTAGGAGGAATAATATATATAGACATGTAATCATCTATAGGATATCTTATATCAATAGGTCATACATCATGACTACGAGGAGTATCACTTCTCTAGGCCAATTTACATATCCAAGAGAAACATCATCTCTATAGGTCCAACAATTATAACTAAAGAAATAGCAACTCAACAGGCCAATCATCAAGTCTAAGAGGAAATAGCATCTATATAGGCCAATCATCAACTCTAAGAGAAAATAGCATCTCTATAGGCCACATAACATATCTAGGAGGAATATCATCTCTAAATGCCAAATATCACTTCCAAAAGGAGTATCATAACTATAACTCAAAAGCCACAAGTCGAAAATACCAATACAAGTTACCAAATTATGAAGTAACCTTATTCTATAGTCTACTTGCCTCATCTATGTCTAACATCTACACTAAGTTCATAAGACTTAACACAAGCTTAGGCCTAAGGGGGCCAACGATCCCACTTCTAATCCACAATTTCCATAATTAGGCATACTATGACCCAAACTAGTCTAAGGTATCTAGTACATCTTCTAGATATCAAGTAAGCCATATTCAAGCCTAAGATAGAAACTTCGACTAGAAATAAGGGTACTCAAGTCAACTTTACCCAACTTATGATTTTAAGACTACCACACTAGCCTAATAAGGCTAAATATACAAATCATGCTTTAAAATATAAAACCATATTCTAAACATAGAATTATATCATATCATGCTATAACTAATCTAAACTAAAGAGGAAAGGCAATAGGATACAAAAGGGTTATAAACATGCCATCTTACAGGTCCAAAACCCTTATCTAATCCCCAAACATCAATATATCAAGGCAAAGTTATCCTTCTCATAATAAAGCCTAACATCAGTATTCACACGCAACATATATCACACATCATCTATAAAGAAAAGTAGACAGAAGCCTACCCCAAGGCCAAATCGCAAAACCTCACTTCATGGACCATATGCTCATTTTCACTTTACAATCCTCAAAATATCATAACACTATCAAAACCATAATCTACTCATCAATACGAGTCTAATGATACCCATATTATACTATTATCCTTTGGGTCCAAAAATAACACCAAAACCCCAAGTGGGTCCCACATACAGAAATGAGTTTCCGAGACCAACCCAATGTTCACACATGAATAAGGAATAATAACCCTCAAAGAATGGGTGAAAGCTGAGCATAATTTGGGCTAAAATCAAGCCCTAAGTTAAATTGGGGTTTCGGGTCCAAACCAAGAAATTCAAGCAAGAATTCAAGAAATTTTTACCTTAAACTTGAAGATAATCGCGATACAAGATGATAATTAAGATCCAAAGTCACCCCCATGACAAATTTTGAGTTATTACACTCATTTTGGGGTTTCTAGGTCTAAATGGTGAAGGGGAAATGCCTCAAACGTATCTTGGGGCCTTTATATAGCCCCTATAGGTACTCTAATGTCGCAATAGTGGTCCTATGGGCCGCTATCACTATACTCGTGATCGTACACTCTTGGTCGTGATCGCGGTTGCACCAGATGACGGCAAACTCAAAAATAAGTTTTTGAACCTCAGAACTCATCCAAAATCCAAAGAACATTATCTAATTAAGAATTTTTAGTGTAAACCATATTTTAATTCTACTGAAATCATCTACACTTTTATCGGAGATTATTTAGGCAAAAAATGAGGCCCATAACTATAGTTTCATCACTTTTTATAAAATCCTCTCAATAGCCCAAAATAAGTCTGGGAGCATTGGTACATGAACCAAAGGTCTCCCTAACCTATAATCGATGTTCCAAATGCGATGGCAAAGTCGGATTTTAAATCCTATGTCATTTCGACCAAAAGTAGGTCCTACACCCATTCTTTCCAATTTTTAACTTTCCAACCAATAGGTCAAAATTAGCTCAGGTGCATTGGGACCTGAATCAAAGGACTACCCAGATCAAAATTGATATTTTAGATCTGCTGGCACAGTCGGAATTTGGATCCGAGATTTTTCATTGAAGTTTTTGCTCGGTGGCCAGTTGGAACCAACAAAGACTTTAAAATAGGGAATTGGCTCTAACAAGAAAACGAATTGCCTATTAATTGAACCGTCGGTCCCATCAAGTCATAAATGAATTGAGTGAGCTATAGAGAAACTCAAACGGTAAAGGTAAGCATAAATATAGAAAATAACCTATAGGGTCATTACAATATTCACTACTTGAAGGACTTTCATCCCCAAAAGTCAGCGGATAGAAAGAATCTCAAAAGCTTGAAAAGATGAGGTACTGGTACCGCATGCTCCAAGCATGACTTCCCAGATAACCTCCGCAAAGGGAAAACACTTCTAAGGGATTTCACCATAGGTATTCCTTTTTCAACCAACACTCTCATTCTACTTCTAAAATAGCCAAAACTAAATTTTGACCGCTAACTGGCCTCCAACTGAACCAAAAAGATTGATAGATATAAGGCGGCCCACAAAGGACACAAAACAGTCCATAAAGAACAAGACACAAATGATTAGACAAATGCTTACATAAACACTAGAAACCGTTAGATGTATCAAATCTAAGGACCTCTAATACTAATATAAATAATCACCAAAACCCAGGGATGTTACCTCCTCAAGAACCAATGTTTCAAGCCAAGTTACAACTCAAGCGAATCAACACTTGAATTAGCCCTCATTTCGATTTTGGCTTTTCCAAGCCCTACAACTAAGGTATTTCACTCTCAAAACCTAGAGAGAATTAGGTGTTACAATGTTTCAAAGTCTTCCATCAATTAAAAAAACAAGTATGAAATAAAACCTAAAGAGTCTACTTATAGTTATTAAGAAATGAAAACAAAATGACCCTAATGCCCTTAATGAAAGAAGCTCCTATGGAGTCTAAGAAAAGGGCACAAAATCACCAAAATACCCTTAAGTAGAGTGACAATTTTGGAGTGTTTTAAGGCTCTTCAATTCTCCAAAGACCGTGAGCCATTAAGTGTGGTCCAAAATCATGAGTCCTCAAGTCTTTAATGCTCCAAGAAATCTTACACACACGGCCCTGCTTAATGTCATGCTCAAAATTGATCCTTCATACTTGTTCTTGTATACTCGAGGTGACCAAGTCGTGAGTCTCTATGTGTTGTCCTCCAAAGATGTCATCAAAAGCTAAGTTGGCCATTTGGCTTGTATCATCCTCCCCTTTTTGAAAAGGATTCGACCTCGAGTGAACAAAGAGAAGACAAATAAGCACCACATCCTCATGGAATGTGGGTTAGAGTTAGCACAATAAACAACATCAACATGCCAAGAAGGTACAAACTTGAGATAACCACACATCCTTCATTTGAATCACGAGGAACTTAGTAAAAATATTACAAAGGATTTGGCAAAAGAAATCACCATCAAGGGGTTGCCTTAATTGAAAGCAAAGTCCACTAAACCCATATAGTAATGTCACTCAAACAAGTGGGCCGACCAACAACTATCCGTCCTTCATACCCTAAGAAGTTACAGGGGTTAAATGGAAGATGTAACTAAGAGACTTAGGTCTCGGCCATTCTCACTCTCCCCTAGGGTGACATCCTCAAAGTCAAGCATATCCTCTTTATCACCATTGGAAATATCATGAACAAAAAGAGGGTTTGGAAAGGTGTTCCATAAGTCAACTTCAAATAAAGGTTTCTCATTCATGCACTTACTAGTTGTTTTAAAATCTTCACTAGAAGTATGCCCAGCATAAGAAACACATAAAGAAAAATTAGATGGAATTTCTAAGCACATATAACCTTCTATTTCAAAGGAGAAATTCTCTCTTAGACACAAACCACCACGGGAAGCAAAGGGATCACAAGCAAAACCATATTTACAAAGACAATCACAATTTGGGCTTCCTAAACAATCGAGCACATCAAGGTCATTTCCACCTGATTGATCATTGTCCACATCCTCACTAGTTGTTGGCAACTAATATACCAATGTTGACTTACCTTGGTTTTCACAAGGGTCAAATAGTGTGTGAATACTCTCTCTATTTGGTAATGGAACCTTAGTCAAGTTATAAGTGCTAGGACTAGATGGACACAAATCATACTCATGGGGAGAATCAATTTCGTCATCTAAAGGATCAACTAGTGCTTGCATACCTAAAACAAGATTTTGGTCCTCATGCAACCTAACAATACCAAGAGTATCACCAAAGGATGACTCAAGCACCTCTACCCTAGGAAAATCCGTAACTACACCCACTTGGCTGCTACTAACCACAACACAATATTTTAAGTTCATAGAAGTGTAGGGGATAGCATTTTTACCTTGTAGATCACATGAGATACGGCCTTACTCTTGACGTGTATATGGGTAGGCCAATTTCTCCCTTTGACCTACCATACGATCCAACCTTTTATTTATCATAGCTAGGTCTCGGGATATAGTGTCAAGGTAGGCCAAAATGACATAGGTTACATTGTTGTCCATGGGTTGAGAGGTTGAAGCCACGGATTCCCTTGTAATTGAACCTAAGAAAAAAGAACAAGCCTACATAACAAAACACAAATAAGTTCAAAACAACCTCACCACACTCTCACACACTTGATCGTCTTACACTTGGATTCACATGTATTGCAAGTCGGCTTGTAGTTCGTGATGATTCAACGGGTGAGTCTACTCCTTGGTTGGGATAGATTCTTTGTTTAAAGACTCAAGAAAATATTTTCTGAACTTGAACCAAGAAATACTACGATTCAAAAACAAGAAAAGCACACAATAACGCTAACACGAAGAAACGTATTCAGAAACAAATTTACAACTTAGTATGTATTTACTACTTGCCAATTAGTATAAGAATCAACAAAATGAACCAAAGAATCAACAACAAGAAACTAAGAACCCAAGATATCGAGCCAAAAGTTTTGGTATTGTACATAATTCGGTGATGTGGCGGTCTAGGATTTGGTTGCGGTTTTTGAAACGTTCTTATTTTTTCCAACTTTAAAATTTTGGTTCAATTTTCAATTCCTGAAGTGTATAATTCATCCTAGAGAAGAAAACAACAATATTGGAGCCTTTTTCACCTTTCAAAAAGGTTTGACTTGTCTTACACCTTTTGGGCAAGACACCATTTTGAGGGGTTAGTGGACTTTTCCTCTTTTGTACACCTAGGATAGTGTTATTTCTCCCTTTTGGAAACAAGTCTTTTGGTAGATATTTTTGTCCCCCTTCCCTTTTGCTAGGTCTTTGGGACTTGTTTTCAAGTCCAACAATGACTTCACTTCTTTCTACTTGGCTTTTGGATCAAAACAACACTACTGAAGAGTCTTCGTGCAACTAGACATGAAGATTGGTCTAGAACAACAAGAACCTTCAATAGAAGTTTGAAAACCAAACCTCACATGCACCTCTGAGAATCAAAACATACCTTTTCAAGCTTATAACCCACAACACAATATCAACAACACAAGTTCCATCCTACTCCTTCAAGTTTTTGGATCCAACAACACCACCACCACAATGCTCAAGTTCTTGAAACCGTAACATCAATACCAACAACAATGTTCAAGCTCAACTTGGATCTAGACTCAAGGGTGATAGTAAAGACAAAACTAACACTTAGAAATAACTAAGACAAGCAAAATATACCTAGATCTAGAGTAAAATCTCGGCTGAAACAATAGCAACAACAAGAACACTTTTCGGCGAAGAACACCAACACTTAGAACACTTTTTTTTAATTTTTGACTAACCGAGCCCAAGATTGGTTTTGTGGGAACAAAACTAGCCTTAGTTCTGATACCAAATGATACAAGGCATCCCATAAAGGACACAAAATAGACCACAAAGAACAAGACACAAAACAACAACAAGAAGAGAAGCACAAAACACAAATGATTTACAATATATTAAAGGATATATAGTTAGATAAATGCCTACATAAACACTAGAAACCCTAAGATGTATCAAATCTAATGACCTCTACCACCTATATAAACAATCACCGAAATCCTTACGGTGACACAAGAGGAACGTTACCTCCTCAAGCACCAATGTTTCAAGCCAAGTTGAAACTTAAGTGAATCCACACTTGAATTAGCCCTCATTTCAGTTTTTGCTTTTCCAAACCCTACAACTAAGGTGTTTCACTCTCAAAACCTGGAGAGAATTAGGTGTTACAATGTTTCAAAGTCTTCCATCAATAAACAACAAAGTATGAAATAAACCCTAAAGAGCCTACTTATAGTTATTACAAATGAAGACAAAATGATCCTAATGTACATAATGAAAAGAGCTTCTATGGAGTGTAAGGAAAGACCACAAAATGACCAAAACACCCATAAGTAGAGTGGTGGTTTTTGAGTGTTTTAAGGCTCTTCAATGCTCCAAAAACCGTGAGCCATTAAGTGTGGTCCAAAACTATGAGTCCTCAAGTCTTTAATGCTCCAAGCAATCTTCCACATATGGCATTGCTTAATGACATGATCAAAACTGGTCCTCCATGCTTGTTCTTATATACTCGTGGTGACCAAGTCTTGAGTCTTTATGTGTTGGACTCTAAAGATGTCATCAAAAGCAAAGTCGTCCATTTGGCTCGTATCATTGATACACGCACTTTTGAATCACATCAGGTTGATACCATCCCTATATCCACATAAATCCACAGAGGCACATCCAAGCCAAAATCAAGCCATGACATGAGTAATAAAACCAACTCAAAATCCAAAGATATCTTTCATCCACATAGTCTCATCACAAAGAACTCAAAGAACTAAAGTTGATCTGCTGAAAGTCCATAAGGCAAATATGAGAATAAGCTCATAAGGCATTATCTAGGCATACAAATAGTGATAATCACAGAATGCAATCTATGCCAATGCTGTAACCAATCTGGATAAAAATCAAACTAAAATCTCAAAGTCCAAGGTATAACTACTCATCACTGAATATTGCACTCCAGGATGTCTCATCAATCAAGAATGAAGACATACTAATTCTAACTTGAGAATATTACTCCCGCTGAGTATATCATCTAAAATTTGCAAAGAAAACTTAAACTCGAGGTCAAAACTAAAATAACCAATATGAGGCCTATTGCCTATCATCTGAACACTAATCAACTATAATCCAACTGAAGTCTAGAAGATTGAATAAGCAACCGCAGAGTTGGCTCAACCAGCCTAAAAATAAAATCTGAACTGAAATATGATCAAAACAAAGGTTGCACGACAGCTCTACAACACCAACCTGAATTCTCAATACTAAGGCCGAACCACTCAATCTCAAATATCTAAATCAAAACTAAAATTGGGTAGGCATTAATGCTCCAAATCTATCATAATTCCAAATCGCCATTCTAAGGATTCAAAATACAAAACAGGGCCAATAAGGCTATATCAATGTCAACTATATCAAATCGACTCTAATATCCAAAATTTGATATATCTGAGATAAACCATACGAAGCTACAGTCAAGAAATATCTGGAGAATAAAATCACCTATAGAGATAACCACTGACTGATAATACAAGCAACCATCTCTATATCATCTAGAGGAAATGAAACATAGCCACAAAATAGAAATCATTCCTAAGGTAAAATCACTAGTGTAAAATGCGTATAACCCACTCTATATCTGCTAAAGGGCATGAACTATCCAAACATACTCAAAATATCTCAAGGATGAAAACCACACCAGTGTAGGCAAAACCTTTAGCAACTCAAAGAAATGCAACTTAAGCCAGAACAAACCAATCCAACACTCCATCTAGGCCAAGAAATAGCCATAGGCTCATATCATCAAGGAGAATTACTCCACCAAGCCTCACTAGGATGAACAAATGCTGAAATAGGGATTTCCTTAATCCACCTAAGAACAACATTATAAAGGAAGAAATACCGATCTCAAAACCAAGGTCAAGGTTGAGACCACTACTAGAGTACCAACCACTTGATCTAAAGAGTTTCTAATTTGCCAACTTCAGAAGTGATCATAGGAAAGGCCACCTACCTCTAACTTTCTAACTCCACTAGACAAAACCATAGCACAACGACGAAGGCGTATCCAATCTCCACAACTAATAACAAGGAAATCTATCACGACAGAAAGAACTCCATATACCTATAAGATAAATCCATGATATTTCAATATCTACTATCAAAATTGCTATCGAATGAAGAAATAGCCACAAACAAAGAACGAACCTCAAACTGGTCCATCTCACAAATGGGTTATACCAAAAAAGATAGCCAAAACAAAAGCTTTCGCAACTCAAGAGGAAAGTCTAGGAATCTCAAACTCAAAAATGGGCAACATAACTAAATTGTAGACTCAAAAACACAATAAACCATGGAAGTTCAACTTACCTTTGATACCACAATACATTCTTAAAATCAATCTAATACAGCTAACCAAGAGGGAACACATCCAACCTCACCACGCTATAGGAAGAAATTATCAAATCAGGCTATATATACTCAAGCCACCAAATAATATCACATGAAAATAAAAGACTAACAAGATAACACTAGTCAATACAGCAACCCATCAAGAGTCAAATTCATCATGTAACAACATCAAGTAATAATATCAAGTAATATCCACAATCTTACATAGTGGTAGCAATAGCAACAGAAATATCAATATCAACATACTAAACAAGCGGTACCAAGATAAATATCAATATCATGTACCACTCAATGGCCACAATAGTGTAATATACCAAGATAAATATCAATATCATGTACCACTCAATGGCCACAATAGTGTAATATACCAAGATAAATAAAACTCAAACCCAAAAACACACCCATAGGGGAAAAACATCAATATAGATCTACTCCATCCACTACTAAAAAAAATAAACCATGAAGTAGTAACATAATCATGAATTCAACAATAAGGCACATAATGACCGATATAAATTCATCAAGACATATAATAATCAATGGGTATGTAAGCTTAAACTAACATTGTTCTTGAGTGGGTACTTATTTGTAATTGAACTACTCATGCTATAAGAGTAATGTGTCATTTTAGGTAGAGTTACCTAATTTAGTTGTTGATTAGAGGTAATCAGCAGAAAGGTTCTGTGTAGAGTTACCAAGATGAGCTTCTAGTAAAGTTTTTACTAGCAAAAGGAGCCTAGAGGTAGGCTGAAATGTAGACTGTAAACAGGAGGCTGATTACAGTGGATTTCTTTGGTGCTTGTGAGGGAAAGCCATGGTTTTTCCCTATTTAGGTTTCCACATAAAAATCTTATGTTCTTACTTTCTAGCACTGTCGTTGTTTCTCTAGCACCTCATAGTTGATTTACTATTCTATCGCATGTGTTTGACTTTGGTGATACTAATCCCTCACTGTGTAGTGCAACCCTCAAGGGTTCTATAGAGTCACTTGAAGTCTATCCTTAAGGATCCAAACTCTATCCAAAGACTCACGAAGCAAGTCCATACCTCGAGGTTTAATCTTAAAAACCTCAAACCAACCAATTGGAGAGCAACAATACCTACCATACAAAGCCTTGAAAAGAGTCATGTCAAACTGGAATAGTAGCTATTATACGCAAACTCCACCAAAGCTAGATATTTCTCCCACTAACCTCCAAATTCCATCGCACAAGCATAAAGCATCTGTTTTGACTGTCCATCGGTTTGGGGGTGAAAAGTATTACTAAGATCAACCCGAGTACCAAAAGCATCCTTAAAAGTCTTCCAAAAGTAGGATATGAATAATAAACCTTTGTCAGAGATTATAGACACTGGCATGCCATACAGATAAACCATCGTACGAATATAGATACCAGCCAACCTCTCAGTACTGAAAAAAACTTGAACCGGATTAAAATAAGCAGATTTGGTTAATTTATCTAGAATAACCCAAACATTATCAGATCCATGAGAAGAATGAGGCAACCTAGTCATAAAATCCATAGGGATCCATTCTTATTTCCACTCGAGAATTAGAAACCTCTAAAGAAAACCACCAGGCCTTAAATGCTAGGCCTTCACCTACTATCAACATAGGCAATGAGCTATAAAATCCACTACATTTTTTCTCATAGCACCCCACCAGTAATGTTGTCTCAAATCACAATACATCTTAGTCACTCCCGAATGGATGGAATATCTAGAACAATAAACCTCCTCCAAAATCAATCTAATCCAGTCACCAACACTTGACAAACAAACTCACCCTCCATTTCACAAAATACCATTTGAATCAAGTGAGGCTTCCTTAGCCTCACTATATAATAAATTATCTTGAATTGCTATCAACCCAACATCATCAAACTGATAAGACCTAATCTTCTCAAACAAAGAAGCCCTAGCCTCAACAAATGCCAAAATGCATCCAAGCATTAAAATATCAAGAGTAACCATCTAGTTAGCTAAAGATTGAACGTCTAGGTCCAAAATCCGCTCGTGGGACAAAAGATGCACCAAGCTACTTATGCTAGTCGACTTTTGGATCAAGGCATCTGTAACCATATTAGCCTTGTCCATATGCTAGAGAATAGTAAAATCATAATACTTAAGCAACTCAAGCCAACGGTGCTACCTCATATTAAGATTTTGTTGTGTGAAGAAATACCGAAGACTACGATGATCTGAGAAGATCTCACAACAAATTTCATACAAGTAATACCTCCATAACTTCAAAGTAAATACAACTGTGTAGAACTTCAAATCATGGGTAAGTTAGTTTCTCTTATAGGGATTTGACTAAAGAGAATCATATGCTATTACCTTACCCTTCTACATCTATACAACACCTAACCCAACACCAGAAGTATCACAAAGGACAATAAATCTCACGCCCTTCTTGGGAAATATCAAGAAAGGAGTAGATGTCAACAAATTCTTAAGCTTTTAAGATATCATCTCACAAGAATTGGATCACTAAAAAATCTTCTTCTGAGTCAATTTGGTAAATGGAGTCATAATATATGGAAAACCCTTAACAAAATGGAAATAGTAACCTACTAGACCAATACAAGTCTGAATCTTAGTAGGAGAAGTAGGTCTAGCCAAATCATGAACCACTGCAATCTTGGTCAGATCGACCATAACACCATCCTTGGTCACCACATAACCTAAAAAGAGATAGGATCTAACCAAATTCATACTTGCAAAACTAAGCATACAAATTCTCATCCCTCAATCACTAAAGCATAATTTACAAGTGCTCCTCATGGTCAGCCCCACTCTTGGAATAGATAAGATATCATCTATAAATACAATGACAAAAGAACTGAGATACAGTCAAAATACTCAGTTCATAAGATTCATGAATGTGGTTAGGATGTTGGCCAACCCAAATGACATGACCAAGAATGATAATGACCGTACCAAGTTTGAAAAGTAGTCTTTGAAATATCTGAAGCTCTAATCCTTAACTGGTGATATCCAGAACTCAAATCATTCTTTGAAACACTGCAGCACCCAGAAGATGATCGAACAAATCATTAATATAAGAAAGAGGATACTTATTCTTAATTGTCACCTTATTCAGCTATTGATAATCAATAAACATATGCATAGACCCATCATTTTTCTTCACAAACAAGATAGGCGCACCCCAAGGTGATACACTAGGTTAGATAAACCCCTTATCCAGTAACTTCTACAACTAATCCTTTGATTTATTTAACTTTATTGGGTCCATCATATAAGGAGAAATAGAAATGTCTTAGTTCTTAGCTTGATATTAATAGCAAATTCAATATCATGATTCGGAGTTATACCAAAAAATCCTTAGGGAAAACATCCATGAACTCATCGACAATATGAACAAAATCCAAAGATGGAGATAAAGCAATACTAGTATCAAAAATATGAGACAAATAAGACAAACATTTCCTCTTAACCAAGCGATGAGCCTAAAGAAAAGATATAATTCTCTTAGGACCCAAATGAAGCACGCCCTTCTGAGTTATCCTCGGCCCACCCAGTGAAGTAAAGTCGTGGTCTTAGCATAAGAGTCTAGGATAGCATGATAAGAAGCTAACTAATCCATATCAAAAATGACATCAAAATCTACCATATCTATGATAATTAGACCTACCCAAGTCTCACACCCAGCATAAGTCACAACACAAGATAGGTACACTCGATCTACTATAAAAAGTCTCCTACAAAGGTGCATAGACAGGCATGGCAAAAGGCTTATAGTAAAATCAAAACCCCAAAGAAAAATATGTACATGTATAGAAGAAAGTTGATCCCAGATCAAACAACACAGATGCATATCTGAATCAAATAGGGATTATACTTGTGATGACAGCATATAAAACCTTTGCCTCTGGTCTGGAAGGTATAGCGTAGCACTGTCCATAACCACCACCTAATTGGGTATCCTTTCCTCTCCTATAACCACCATCACAGGCACCACTACCTCTACATAATGCCCTAAGACAACCCCAGGACATCACACAGTGCTTAGAACCACAAGTGATCCTAAGCTAACCCATGATACTACATTATTTGTGGGCAACTGAGTAAATACATAAAACTAAAAATAATGAGTGGAAGATATATCATTGGCAGAACTTATTCATTACAAAACTATTTGAATTATTTACAACACTAGAATATGCAAATGTAAATTAAAACTGAATACCATGAAATACATCAACTCTGACTGACTATCTATAAAGCCTCTACTAATACTGACTACAGGTAGCTAGGATATGACCTCCATCTATTCTTAATCAATACAACTAAACAAAACATAATAATACTAAAACTATAGTTGACTTGGGTCCTCAAATCAATAGAACTCATCACTTGTTGGATGGAAGAGATAAACGATCTGCCCTGATTTATGGGGTACAAATGGTACCTATATTATGAAACAAAGTAGCCACACAGACATATATGTGGTTAGTACTTCTGTAATGTACTGAGTAAGTGGGGGTGAATGCAATAAGTAAAATCTATTCAATTCATAATCTTAAAACATGCATGTTAAGTGCAAGTAGACTCACCAAGAAACTGAAATAAACTGAAAGCTGAAATATCATAAAAACATAAATAACAAACATAATCTGATAAGTTGTGTGAGTTACTACAATAGTTTATAAAAACTCTCTTTTCAATGGAATAAAAAAACCGAAGTTGAATACACTTTCAAGTCATGAAGGCTAAGTGTAAAAGGACTCACCTTTATCATAGGTAAAACTAAAAGCTAAAATCTCATAGGGAAAACAATCTCTGAACAAAACTGTGAGTCTTTACACTTAGTTTTTAAAATACTCTTTTTTGTGGGAGATTCTCATAACCGATATAAACTATGTAAGTTAGCATAGAGTCCAACGTATGACCCATATTGAGGAAGGTTCTTTTATCCTTTCCATCGAAGTAGAACCTAAACTAAAATTAGAGTGATCACTAAATTGATCCCATATTGCACAAAGGGTACGCTTTCGAAGTGAGGCCCTTAAGCCTACGGTGGCATATAGTTTCTGGAGAATAGGATGCATTAGACCCACATTCCCCTCTTGATGCTAAATACTACTCCCAAATATATATATATATATTTATATATATAATGTATGTTCATACTGAGGAAATTCACCTTAAAATAAATATTTGGGTTTATAAATCTAAAAACCAATCATGCTTCAGATAATAAATCATACCCATGAATATCTATGTGAAATTTATAACATGTCTGAGATCATAAGATCAAAACTAAAATCCAAATCATATTGTAGTAATCTAAAATAGTAAATCTAAACTTCTTGTAAAATGAGAGAGTCATGATAAATTCATATGCTCTTATTTGTAAACTGATTGAATCATGTTGAAAATCAGGTATATTTATCAACACATGGGAATTCATGTCAAAATACTAAAATTCATCTCATAAAAACAATCATGCAAGTAAAAACCTAAGTAAAGGTAATTTTCTGTGCTAACTGGACTTTAAATCACATGATAATGTGATAATTTCAATAAAATGGAAATTGGGTATGAACCCTAGTTGAAATCACATAAATTCATTTAAAAAAATAGATATTTTGGGAACAAAAATGAAAGAGTATCCTCGTTCAAACCCCACATACCTGATTACTTTTGATTCTTCAACTAAAATTTTAAGGATCTGAACTTGGAGATGAAGAACCCTAATTTCTCGCTTTGGGAGAAGAGAAAATCACGTGTTTATTAATTAATTTGGTGTTGTGTTGATAATGAGGGAATTGGGGTTGTTTTGGCTTTTTATTCAGCATTAAAATAGCTTAAACGATGTATTTTGGAGTTAAAAGAGTGGAAAAATACAGAAAAATCCCTTAGAAGTCGTGTGGAAGTCAACTGGAAGTAGTTCCAATGATTTAGATCATGACTCGTAGGGCCTGGCCATGAGTCGTGAATTGAGTCATGGTCAGAAGTCCAATTCCAGCCTCTACTGCCCTGATTATGACCCCCTCCTAATGACCCATAATGAGACATTACGAGTCGTAGTCTGGGCAGCTTTAATAGTTCTTCAATATTTTGGCCATAACGTTTCACACCGTCATTGGATTAAGACAAAATTAGTATCGTTGGAAAGCTAATTAAATTATATACCTTTTGGTGAGCCTTGAGATAAAATATTCTTAGTATAAAAAAAGTTATTCTTATTTGAATATGAATATAGTGATATTCTTCACAAGAATTTAATCTCTAATGGATGTTTTGACTTGTCTATGAGCTAGGAGCTATTTGAGACCTTTATATGTGTCTAAATCACTATAAAACTATCAAAACATGGGGTTTGATCTTGTATGAACTTAAATCATGATTCTAACATTGGCTTAGATTTTTGGGGTGTCATAATATCTCCCCTACGGGATCATTCATCCTTGAATAAATACTGACTTGGTTGAAAGAACTGAAAAAGAGATCTAATACCTGACATAGAATTTTGAGAGGTGAATATGGACATGATAACTAAATTTCCAACTGACTTTAAAAAGATTGAAAATTTGAGAACTCATTAGTACTGTCTGGTTGAGTTCTGAAGTTGGATAACTAACATGATACTGATTTCTGAATCTAGATATCCTTTTTGGTTGAGACTGACTTAGACTATGGGTAAGGAGTCAACTGAATTCACAATTTGTATCCATATGAATAAATTACTTCATGGAATAGGCATATTCATGAAACTTCATATAGTAATACTAGATGAAAAGATAGAAAATATAGGAGCTTATGTCACGACCCGATTTCTGAGTCATGATGACACCTACCACATCCTATCGGTAGATAAGTCGATACCATAATCCGGAGCTAATACAATGGGTTACCTTGGTAGTAATGTCCAACATGGACCCCATATAAGAACATAATATAAACAATAGCATTCTACAATCTAATACAATCGATATACAAATACCATTCCCATGACCTCATAGTATTAATACAAGAGCATCTAGATTTCACAATAGGAATTTACAACTCAAAGTCTAAAATGTCTTAAATAATCTCATCCATTTGTCTTGGAAAAAAAAGACAAATAAAGATCGAGGAAAAGAGGGCAACTCGAATTCCAAGACCTCAGCCTATCTCCGAATGATCAACATGGCATGATCTCAACTCAGCGACGGCAACTAGAACCTGGGTCTGCACTAAAAAGGTACAGAAGTGTAGTATGAGTACCAAAACACGGGTACTCAGTAGGCATCATCGGCCAACTAAGTTAAATTATAATATAAAGATGATATAAGGTAAGACAATAACTTAAAGTTAAGGTATAGGATCAAACCTGAATCCTTTTCGATATCACTGTAAAAAATAACTAGATTACTAGGACAATATCATAACGTATCATATCAACTTATACCATAATCATCATACAAAAGAGAAATCATTTCGGAAGCATAAATCCAAGTCTACAAGATAACAAATATGGTATCTACCATAATCAACACAAACTCCCTTTAGAATATAAAGCACAAGAACTTACCATGATGTGCCATACCACTGGGAAGTACATAAAAAGTACACAACAAAGAACTCTTCACCGCGTCCTGTACCGCCAAAAAGTACACCAAGGAATGAATAAAACAACTCATCACGATGTACCATACCAATCGAGAGTGCACCAAGAGATCAATCCATCAATATATCAAGGCACAACCACACACAACAACTCACCCCAAATCCGTGGGTTCCCATTTCTATCATGAATTCTTACCGAGGTATACAATCAATATCGATACCGCAATTCAATCACAATAAAACCGATATCACCATAGCATAGTTATATAGTTACTTAATCACTATTTCATTGATGAACTCCAAGTCTAGTCTATATTATATAATCTTCAAATCCATGAAACACTAGTTTATGAGTCTTATAGTTTACCAGTCATCAAATAAGTAAAAGCTATAAGCTAGCAGTGTTATTAATTATTTGACCATCACAAGGCCATTCTCTAGTTAGGATTCTCATTATATAAGTCATCAATTAGGACATCACGACATCGCATACTAGATGACAACTTAACCATTCATCACACCATACTAAGTCTATTACTATAGGCATATTACAACCTTAAGGACTAGTTTCCATATTTTAACCAAGGAAGGTCTACCATTTAGTTTGCTAGACTCCAAGCCCACAAGTCATAGTCATTTATTAGAGGCAACTAGTTATTACATAAGCCATTTTGCTAGGCGAAATTCCATAATATGACCATTGATTCGAGTAAAGTAGATTTACTAGGTGAGCCTTTGGTGCTACACAAGATTACCCATACCAATTAGCTTTAACCGAAGAATAGACATAAACTACCTCTAGTTACCAATTAGAGTCAACGAGGGTCACACCTCTTATTTAGTGGTTAATGAAAAAAATAAGTATCAATTACCAAGGAAGACATCAAGTCTCAAGTGCACCAACAGTTTAGCAACACATAGCAAAACCTCACATATATTCATGCACTTATATAAAGTTGACCCACATGGCATCATAACATCATTACCTCTTCCGGATTCACCGGGTATCATTAAAACATCAACATATCCTCCAGATTCACTAGGTCTCATCATAACATCATTGCCTCTTTTGGATTCACAGGGTATCATCATAACATCAACATATCCTTTGGATTCACCGGGTATCATCATAACATTGTTACCTCTTCCAAATTCACCGGGTATTATCATAACATCCACATATCCTCCGAATTCATCGGGTATCATCATAACATCATCACCTCTTTCGTATTCACCGGGTGTCATCATACCATTAAACATTCCCCCAAGACCATAACATACATCCACATACATAACCAAATCAATAAACATACACAATTTCACAATAATAGGGTAATAGAGATGTAAGTTAAATATACCATCCTACTTTACTATTAATCATCACCACATAATATGAGTATAAGTATGAGCATGAGCATTCATATATTATGCATAATCACCACCTTTCCAAGGTTATCCATATCATGACTATAAGATAATCCATCAAGTATATACATTATCCAACCATCAACCATATGCATAATTCGACACCCGAGTTTAACCATTATAATTTCAATGACATAATTTAGACGTTCATCAAGTATCTAGATCTCTAAGCGATTTCATAGTTAAAGCTTAGGGTGGGTCAAGTCCAACTCCTAAATCCCAAGAATGTCAAAGTTCACTATCACAAGACTAACTTCTACCCAAAATTAGGCTAAGTTATCTAAATCACACCATAAGGTCTTATCAATCCTTACCAATCCTATAGGGGAAGTCTTCTTCAATCATTCTTTCTAAGTCAACCCAACACCAAGGTCATTTCCTAAATAAGCAATACACAGGTCAACATGCCCTTACGGTTAAGGAGAAATATCATTCTCATATATTAGAGCAACTAAAGTTTTCTCCTACTATACATGAGACTACTAGTAGAACTATCCAAGGCTCTAGGCTAAGGGTCAAGCATCATTCTTTGCAAGTTCAATAACCTGTAAGAGTCAACTAATCCCAAATATCACCATTCAACCATTTATCATCTAAACCCCGCTCAATCTCACAAGATATCAACAATTATACTAAAATCAAGCTCAATCTAATTACAAGTAAGCCTAACCTACCTAAAGTCTAAGCAACTCATGAACCAACAAGCTTTGCCTTTCTTTTTCTTGAAGCTTCTTCTTCCACGAGCCAAGCTATCAATAATACAATCTAAGAATTACAACAAAAATAATAATACCCATTGTGACACTATTGTGCCATGGGTTCAAAAATGACACCAAACCCCCTAGTGGGTTCCACCTTCAAAAAATGACTTTCTGAGACCAGCCCATGGTTCAACTATCATTAGGGAGTTATAACCCTCAAGAAATTTGATTAAATCAATCATATTTGTGGTTATAATTTATCCTCAAACACTTAGGGCTTTTGGGTCAAGAAATCAAGAATTTAACACCAACTAGAATGAATCTTATCTTAGATTTGTGGCAAGATTCTATTTCATAAGTTGTGTAAGCTCCTAATCAACTCACAACTCACTTAGAAGACTCCATTAGGGTTTGTATCTTAAGGGGGCGTAAAATGGACAAAATTTTGGGCAAGAGAACCCTTAAATAGGTTCTATCCAGGTCTCGGGTAGCGTGGTTGTGCCCTCTGCCTAGCTGCGGTTGCAGCACTGTAGTCACACCTAGACCTCCATGGTCCCGGTATCTCTTACTATGTCAGGCATGGATGAAGCTTAAAACTTGGGTCTGAGCTCTGGCCAATGCCTCGAGATGTATTTGAAGTTAGTTTTGAGAAAATAAAATATGTTACCACATACATTTTGATGTTTCGAATGCGTTGGCAAAGTTGAATTTTGCATTTAAGGTCATTTTACTAGAGTTTTTGCTTGGTGGTCAATTAGGACAAACAAAGACTTCAAATTGAGAAAGTAGTTCTAAGAATCAAACAAACTACTAGGTAACCGATCTATCATTTTTTTCCAAGTCATTAATGACTTGGGGCGGCCATTGAGAAGCTCTATCGACGAAATAAGCAAAAATACGGACATGACTTGAAGGGTCATTATAACATCCACTACTAAGGAGCTTTCATCCTCGAAAGTTAAAGATGAGAAAATACCTGAAGTCTCAAACAAATGAGGGTACTAGGACTGCATGTCACTCTCGATCTGCCAAGTAGCCTCCTCTACTGGGCGATGCCTCCACTAAACCTTGACTACTGAAATCTCCCTAGTCTGTAGTTGCCTCACATCACAAGCCAAAATCAACACGGGCTCCTCCACAAAGGTCAATTGATCCTCCAACTGGATCGAGTCCCATCTAAGTACATGAGAAGGATCAGGAATATACTTCTACAACATAGAGACATGGAAAACCGAATCAACAGCGGCAAAGCCTGGAGGTAAAGCCAACTCATAGGCTATCTCTTCAACTATACGAAGAATCTTAAAAGGACCATTATAGTGAGAGTTAAGCTTATCCTTTCTCCCAAATCTCATCACACCTCTAATAGGTGAAAAATGAAAGAACAATCGGTCACCAACTCTGAACCTCAAGGCACAGAGTCTACGATCATCATAGGCCTTCTACCTACTCTAAGCTACTCTTAGCTATCCTAAATTACCCTTACTCTGTCAATGAGTCCTAAAGAAAATCTGTACCCAAAGGCCTAATCTCAGAAGTCTCAAACCATCCTAAAGGAGAATGGCATCTCCTACCGTACAAAGCCTCATAAGGCACCATCTCAATACTGGAATAATAACTGTTGTTGTAAGCAAACTCTATCAATGCTAAGCGTTGATCCCATTAACCTCCAAAGTCCATAATACAGGCTCAAATCATATCCTCAAGCACCTGAATGGTCCACTCGAACTAACCGTTTGCCTGTGGATGGAAGGCTATACTTAAATCCACTTGAGTACCCATCTCCTCCTGAAAAATCTTGAAGTAAACACAGAACCATGGTCTGATATCAAAGACAGAGGGACCCTATGAAAATGAACTATCTCTCGGACATAAATCTGGGCTAATCTCTCAGCATCAAAGGTTATTTGAATAGGAATGAAATATGCTGACTTGGTCAAACAATCCACAATAACACAAATACCATCATGACCATGGGAAGTACAAGGCAAACCACTAATGAAGTCCATAGGAATCCTTTCCTATTTCCACTAGAGAATGGGTAATCTCTGAGTCAATCTGTGTGGATGTTGATGCTTGACCTTAACCTACTGATAACATAGGCAATGAGCCACAAAGTCTGCAATATCTCTCTTTATACTATCCCACCAATAAAGCTGCCTCAAGTCTCTATACATCTTGGCCGTATTGAGATTAATAGAATATTTAGAGCTATGAGCCTAATGAAAAATCGACTGAATCAAGTCATCAAGTCGGGGAACACAAATATGACTCCAAAATCTCAAAATACCCTCACAATCTATGGTGTGTCTTCCAGACTCACCACTTACTACCCGATCACGGAGAAGGCACAACCTGCTATCCTCAAACTGACGGTCCCGAATCTGCTCAACCAGTGGGGACCTCACCTCAACACAAGCCAAAATCCTTGCATGATCTGAAATATTGAGGCAAACCATTAAATTGAATAAGATCTGAATGTCTATGCCAAGGGCCTCAAAGATACTGATATACACGCCAAACTACCCATACTGACTACCTTGCAACTCAAGGAATCTGCCACCCCATTTGCCTTACCCGAATGATACAAAATAGAAATACGTAGTCCTTTAGCAACTCCATCCACCTATGCTGGTGAGCATTAAGCTCTTATTGGGTTATAAGATGTTGAAGACTACAATGATCGGTGAAAATCTCACAACGTACACCATACAAGTAATGCCTCTAAATCTTGAGCAAAAACACTACCACCGCTAGCTCTAAATTATGAGTGGGGTACTTGTGCTCAGACCCTTTAAGTTGTCTAGAAGCACATGATATGACATGACCCTGCTGCATCAAACACAACCAAAACCAACACCAGAAGCATCACAAAATACTGTGAATCCCCCGCCCTTAACTAGAAGAGCTAACACCGAGGATGAAGTGAGACAATCCTTGATCTTTCCAAAACTCAACTCACACTCCTCGGACCATTGAAAAGGAACTTTCTTTCGGGTTAATCTAGTCATAGGGGCTGATAAGGTAGCAAAATTCTCAACAAAGTGCCTATAATAACCAGCCAAACCAATAAAACTATGAACTTCAGTCATAGACATAGTCTAGCCCAATCAAGAATCGCCATAATCTTAGCCGAGTCTACCATAATACCCGCCTTGGACACCACTTGTCCAAGAAAAGATACCGACTCGAGCCAAACCTTGCACTTGGAAAACTTGGCATAAAGCACATGCTCTTGCAAAACCTGGAGCACAACCCTCAAATGTTGTGCATGTTCCTCACTACTTCTCGAGTATACAAGAATATCATCAATGAACACAATAAAAAAAAGTCTAGATAAGGTCTGAACACACAATTCATCAAGTCCATAAACAAAACTGGGGTATTAGTCAATGCAAAAGACATTACCAAAAACTCATAGTAACCGTAGCGGGTCCTAAAGGCTTTCTTCGGGATACCCTCAGCCCAAAATCTCAACTGATGATAATCGAACCTCAAATCTATCAGAAATATAGTTGCACCTTGAAGCTTGTCAAATAAGTCATTAATGTGAGGCATAGGATAACGGTTCTTCACCGTCACCTTGTTAAGTTGCCTATAATCAATACACATCTACATCAAACCATATTTTTTCTTTACAAATAAAATAAGGGTTCCCCATAGGGACACACTCGGTCTAATGAACCCCTTGCAAGGAAGATCCTAGAGCTGAGAGTTTAGCTCCTTAAGCTCTGTAAGAGCCATACGATAAGGTGCCATAGATATAGGTCGGGTGCTAGGCTCAAGGTCAATAGCAAACTCAATCTCATAGTCAGGAGGGATACCAGGCAGATCATCAGCAAACACATGAGGAAACTCACTTATAATAGGAACAGAGTCAAGTGTTGGGCTCTCTACACGGGTATCATATACATAGGAGAGATAAGACTCGCAACCCCTTGATATAAGCCGCCTGACGTAAGCATAAGAAATAATCCCCATTGGCTCGTGGATAATTGCTCTCTACCATACGATTGGGGGTATGCTAGGCATGGCTAAGGTAACCGTCTAGGAAAAACAATCCATGACTGCATCATAGTAGGATAATCAATCCATGCCAAGAATCACATCAAAATCCAACCTATCAAAAATAATATGATGAGCATAAGTATCAACATCACTAACTGTCGTAACATAAAATCTGAATACCTGATCCCCTACTAAGGAATCACCTATGGGAGTAGATACACAAAATGGCATAGATAATAAATCACTGGACAAGTCCAGTCATGGTGCTTAATAAGTAGATATATAAGAATAGGTGGATCTGATATCAAATAAAGAAAGAGCTGACTTATGGCACACCAATATCATACCTGTCACTATAGCATTCGATGTCTCATCCTTGAGCTTAGCAGGTACTGCATACAATTGACCATGCCTGCTACCTGGATGGTCACCTAATTGACCTACTACCCTGCCTGCCGGAGTACCACCTCGAGCACCCTGGCAACTACTTATACGACCTCGCAAACCACCTCTACCTAAGGGATGAACTAACCTAATGGGAGTAGCTCCCTGGGCTGATACAACCATCGCCCCACGACTAGGGCACTCTTTAAAGAAGCGAGCAAAAAGCCCACAAGTAAAACAAGACTCACGAAAATAAAAAGAACTCACAAATTCAGATGACCCAGCATAGCTACGACATCTAGTATGGCCCATAGGTAAACCTAAGAAAGATTGATCACCACCCTTACTAAGGCGTCCACTAGCAATAAAATGATCCCATCAGCGATCTGAAGAGTTGCCTAAACCAGTCTACTAATCTGACTCTGAGGTTGAAAAGATAGACGCGGGAGATGCCCAGCATAAGGAACACCACCTCTGAATTGGGAACTACTATGGCTCTACCAAATCTTACTTAATACTTGGACCTCTTATCATGACCATCATACTACATGTCCTTCATCACTCTAGGATGATTAGCAACCTCAACAAAGGTCTACCCACTTCAACCAAACTCTGGGTAGCGATCCAGATAGAAAGTCTCAATCCTCTCACAAAGCAGCAAACTCTGTCATACCAATAATTGTCATAAAACCCTGCTCTAATCTAGAGAACTAATCTCTCAAATGGTCTTTAAGGCTAAGCAGCATAAGCTTCTTTGAGAATATCTTGGAGAATTGAGCCCTGGAGAGAGAGGAACATCCAACTAGTCTAGAACTCACAAATCCCTTCCTCCAGCGTCTAGTCGACAAATCTAACTGAAATATAGTGTAGTCCACACCACGAGTATCAACAAGGCCTAACCCATAAAACATATCCTCACAAGCAGTCAGAAACTCAAATGCATCCTCTCCAGGAGCACCAAAAAATCTAGGTAGAGCCAACCTTAAAAACCTACCCAGTGTCTTCTGCTCCTCTGCAGACATACCAGGATGGGTCACAATTGGTTGAACAATTATTAGATGAACAACTACCAAAATAAAAGGAACCTTAACTCTAGGAGCTACAGTTGTAGGATGCACTCCTTCTCTAGTAGTCTGCGAACAATCAATAATACCCAATATCTGAACCTAAGTATCCCTAAGCAAAGAAGAGGAGATAAATCCTGGTGGATCTTGGGTTGGTCCCTTGCCTACCACTGGCTAAGTTAGAGGAGTCTCTGGCTTGAGTGTAGCAATAGGATCCTGGGGAGGTACACCCCGATCCCTAGCTAGAGATACATCATGAGTATGGGTCTTGGGACCCTCCTCACATATCACTAAAGCACGTGTCCTGGGCATCTACAAAAGAGTAAAGTTAACAGAATATCCTACAAACCAACTCAGACTCTTAGAATGATATGAGTAAAATAAGTGAAGGACTCCTAAGAATGTCTTATAGCATTTCGAAGATAGGAAATGGATGTCAATATTCTGATCTGCAGGACTCTATTAGACACTAGCTGTTTTACCAATAATATCGGTGAAACCTAGTCTCTAATACCAATTTCTCACGACTTGATTTCTGAGTCATAATGGCACCTACCACATCCCACCGATAGATAAGCTGATACCGTAACCCAGAGCTATTGCAATGGGTTAGCTTGTTAGTAATGTACAACATGGACCCTATATAAGAATAAAAAATAAATAATAGCATTCCACAACTTAAGACAATCGATATGCAAATACCATTCCCATGACCTGATAGTATTAATGCAAGAGCATCTAGATTTGACAATAGGAATTTACAACTCAAAGTCTAAAGTGTCTTAAATAATCTCATTCATTTGTCTCAAAAGAAGACAAATAAAGATACAGGGAAAGAGGTCAACTCAAACTCCAAGAGCTCCCCCTGTCTCCGAATGGTCAACATGTCATCATCTTGACTCAATGACGATAACTAGAACCTAGGTCTGCATAAAAAAAGTACAGAAGTGTAGTATGAGTACCAAAACATGGGTACTCAGTAGGCATCATCGGTCAACTGAGCTAAATTGTAATATAAAGATGATATAAGGTAATACAATAACTTAAAGACAAGGAATAGGATCAAACATGAATCCTTTTCGATATCACTGTATAAAATAACTAGACTACTAGGACAATAACAAAATGTATCATATCAACATATACCATAATCATCATACAAAAGAGTAATCATATCAAAAGCGTAAAGCCACATCTACAAGATAAAAAACATGTATCTACCATAATCAACACCAACTACCTTTAGAATATAAATCACAAGAACTTACCATGACATTCCATACTGCCCCAAAGAACAAACATAGAACACAACAAAGAACTCATCACGGCATCCCATAGCACCGGAGATTACACCCAAGGAATGCAATAAAACAACACTTCATGATGTACTATACCATTGGAGAGTACACTAAGAGATAAATACATCAATATGTCAAGGCACAACCACACACAAAAACTCACACCAAAGTCGCGGGTTCCTATTTCCATCATGACCTCTTATCGAGGTCTACAATCAATATCGATACGATAATTCAATCACAACGAAATTGATATCACCATAGCATATTTATATAGTTACTTAATCTCTATTTCATTGATGAACTCCAAGTCTAGTCTATATTAGCTAATCTACATATCAATAAACACTAGTTTACGAGTCTTATAGTTTACTAGTCATCAAATAAGGAAAACATACAAGCTACCAATGTTATTAATTATTAGACCATCACAAAGCCATTCTCTAGCTAGGATTCTCATTATATAAGTCATCAATTAGGCCATCACGGCATTACATACTAGATGACAACTTAACCATTCATCATACCATACTAAGTCTATTACTATAGCCATATTACAACCTTAAGGACTAGTTTCCATATTTTAACCAAGTAAAGGTCCATCAATTAGCTTACTAGACTCCTATACCACAAGTCATCGTCATTTATTAGAGGCAACTAGTTATTACATAAGCCACTTTTATAGGCAAAATTCCATAATGTAACCATTAATTCAAGTCAAGTAAAATTACTAGGTGAGCCTTTGGTTCTACGTAAGATTACACATACCAATTAGCCTTAACCCAAGAATAGGCATAAATTACCTCTAGTTACCGATTAAAGTTGATGAGGGTCACACCTCTACTTTAGTCGTTAATGAAAAAGAATGAGTATCAATTACCAAGGATGACATCATGTCTCAAGTACATCAACGTCTTACCCACACACGGCATAACCTAACATATATACATGCACTTATATAAAGTTGTCCCATATAGCATCATAACATCATTGCCTCGTCCGGAATCACCGAGTATTAACATATCCTCTGGATTCACTGAGTATTATCATAACATCGTTACCTCTTCTGAATTCATCGGGTATTGTCATAACATCAACATATCTTATGGATTCATCGGATATCATCATAATATTTTTACCTCTTTCTGATTCACCGGGTACCATCATAACATCAACATATCCTCCGAATTCATCGGGTATTATCATAACATCGTTACCTCTTTTGAATTCATCATGTATAATCATACCATTACATATTCCCCTAAGACAACAACATGCATCCATACACATAGCCAAATCAATAAACATACACAAGTTCACAATAATAGGGTAATAGAGATGTAAGATATATATATCATCCTACTTTACTATTAATCATCACCATATAATATGTGTATAAGTATGAGCATGAGCATTCTTATATTATGCATAATCATCACCTTTCCAAGGCTATCCATATCATGACTATAAGATAATCGATCAAGTATATACATTATCCAACCATCAACCATATGCATAATCTGACAACCAGGTTTAACCATTATAATATCAATAATGCAATTTAGACGTTTATCAAGTATCTAGGTCTCTAAGGGATTTCATAGTTAAAGTTAGGGCGGGTCAAATCCTACTCCTAAATCCTAAGAATGACAAGGTTAATGAGCAACATCATTCTCATCTATTGAAGCAACTAAAGTTTTCTCCTACTATGCATGAGACTACTAGTAGAACAATCCAAGGTTCTAGGCTAAGGGTCAAGTATCACCCTTTGCAAGTTCAATAACCTATAAGAGTCAACTAATCCAAATATCACCATTCAACCATTTATCAACTAACCCTGCCCAATCTCACAAGATATCAACAATTATACTACAATCAAGCGCAATCTAACTACAAGTAAGCCTAACCTACCTTGAGTCCAAGCATCTCATGAACCAACAAGTTTTGCCTTTCCTTTTCTTAAAGTTTCTTCTTACACGAGCCTAGCTATCAACAATACAATCTAAGCATTACAACAAAAATAACTGTACCCATTATGGCACCATTGTTCCATGGGTTCAAAAATGGCACCAAACTCCCAAGTGGGTTCCACCTTTGGAAAATGACATTCTGACACCAACCCTTTGTTTAACTACCATTAGGGGGTTATAACTCTCAAGAAATTAGAGTAAATCAATAACATCTATGGCTATAACTGAGCCTCAAACACTTAGGGATTTTAGGCCTAGAAATTAATAACTTAACACCAACTAGAAGGAATCTTACCTTATATTTATTGCCAGATTTAATTTCATAAGTTGTTTAAGCTCCTAATTAACCAGCAAGACTTACTTAGAAGATTTTACACTCCATTAGAGTTTGTAGCTAAAGGGGGAGGCACAAAATGTCCAAAATTTTAGGCAAGACCACCTTTAAATAGAATCCACCCAAGTCTCAGGTAGCGCGATTGTGCCCTCCACCTAGCCTCGTTCGCGCCTGGCCTTCGTGGTCGCGACATCTCTTGTTATGCCAAGCATGCCTGAAGCTTGAAACTTGGGTCCAGGCTTTGTCCAATGCCTTGAGATCCATTCGGAGTCCGTTTCAAGAAAATAAAATATGTAACCACATAGATTTAGACGTTCCAAACGCATTAGCAAAGTCAGATTTTGCATTTAAGGTCATTTTACTAGATTTTTTCTTGGTGGTAAATTAGGACCAACAAAGACTTTGTTACCGATCTATCGATTTCGATTAGTTACTAATGACTTGGGGCAGCCATGGAGAATCTTTATCGGTGAAATAAGCAAGAATATAGACAATGACCTGAAGGGTCATTACAGTTTATCTGTTTGATTATTAAACTTAATTATTGGTCATATAAATTGACTCATACTAAAACCTTATAACTTAACTAAAGTATTTATTCAACACTCTTTGTAAGAAGTTCTAATAACATTAGGGAGTAAGGAATTTTTGGCATGATCTGAGAGATATATCTAAATAATAAATTGCAATATGTCTACCACTCTATGGCATTGAATATAGGCATATAAATCATAAGCTAGGATAGAATTTACTATGCCTTAGTTAATGCAACTTTCTACTTTCAAGCTTTGCCATACATCTCAAATACCCCTCATCTATACTTTTTCTCTTAAATACTACCTTTCATTTGACGCCACTTATAATCTTCACATGGATATTGATAACTCTATCTACTAAAGTCTAAGTTGAACTAAATTCTCTCACCATTTTCAAGTTTTAATCAAAGTCATAAGGTACTACACATAACATCATAATACTAGTCTAAACAACAGATTCAATATCTTATGTGTTTTTAGTGCTCTCATATCAAGAATAATACTCTTGTAAACTAAGAGCAGGAAAGGAACTATGGCTAGCATAATCTCACCAATTAGGATGCGTGACTGGTGCACTTAAACGACTAACTTCAACCTCTTACTAGAAATTCACTAGTGCACAATGCATTTATTCACTTATATGTCAATATGACATTCAAGTCTATCTTTATAATCATGCATGAACTTTTAGGCAATGAACCCACCTAGGAATTTTTCCATTCTATAATACCTCAATCAATAACAACTTTCATGCACTATTCCTAAGAAGACACCCCTAGAACTCTCAACTAACTATGACATATACCAAAGCTTTGCTTCAATCTTCCTTCAGACTTATAGCCTTAGATAAAACAAACACACCACAATCCTTCTATAATAAGAACATTTACTCTCTCCCATCTAAACCATTGTTCATCCATTTCCATCACAACTATCCTTATATAAGGAGAGGTCACAAAAGGCTAGAACATGAGGAACTGAAGAATGAAAAAATACTATACATAACTTTGACACTTAACTGAGGCTTGAGGAATAGAGTATCAAAGGCATGAATTTGTGAAAGAGATCTAAATTGAGGACATCATGCCATATTACAAATTTCACTAGTCATTAAGGGTGTACCATGAGTTCTGGGAACTGAGAATACTCTGAAACATGGGTTCATACTTATCAAAAGATACTTAACATAAGACTGGAACTCATAGACTCATGGGGGATGACTCCGATCATAAAGTGAAGTTGTTTATTCCTAAACTAGAAGCTAAGAAGGAACATGATATGCATGAAGTGCATAAGAATTGGTCACATGAGTGGCTCTATCATGCAATACATAGATATAGTGCCATAATGAATGAAATCCAAGAAAAGGAATGTGCTAGATAAAGAATAGATCACTAACTCATCAAAACTCTTATTGACATGCATCACAATCTAATTCACAAAACTTGATTTGGTTAATTACCCTATCATCTCCCCTTTGACTAAATCTAACATTCTAACTTATGGGTCTATTCATATCCTCAAGACTTAGCCATAATTTTTTCACTCTAATGGTCTACACATAAATGCTCAACTCATGTGAATAAACTATATTTGGAAAATACTAACTTCATTCTTGGACACTCCCTTGATATATACAACCCTTAACTTTCTCTAGCTTTAAAATAATCATCATATACTTATACTCTTCTCGATAAATATACCTGCCTTACTAAACACATAATCTACCTCTTTTTTTGCATATCTTAATAATATCCCATCTCTAAACTTATTCTTTTTTTATAAACCATGAGAATCAAAATCATACTAAAAGACTTAACATCATCTATCCATAACTCCTTAACTTAGCTTTTAAGAACACCGTATACTATATAACTAGCCCCTCTTAGAAACTCAAGGGTACAACTAACCATACACAACACTTAATAATCTTGGAAAATAATGCAACCCCATACACCTTAGGTACACCTCTACATCATACCTACAATATCATAATTGTGAATAAATAAACTTAAACTCTTGCATACACTATTTCAAGCCTACTAAATCACTTTCATATAACTAGCATCACTAACCAAGCAATCAGTATTCCACCTTGATGAGCATCCACAATTCAAACTGAGTGCCTACTACTAGATCTGATTAACCACACAACTTCACACACTATTCTTGCATGGAAGCTATAAAATAAAACATCAAGAAATACTAGTTCACTAGAAACTCATAATAATAATGATTGATCATAATATTAAGGTCTTTCTTATTATAATCTATTAGCACATCCTTCTTTGACACATCACTACTATTTACCCATTCAGATGCCTAAATTATATTCATAGCTCTATAAGTTTTGACTAATTTCTTTTTCACAATCACATATCAAAGCCTATATAACAATCCTAAACAACTTAATACTTTATATGCTATACTTTTCTAACACAATAACATTCCATCAAGAACTTCTTTCCTAGTTCAAGCATACTCTAAGTCACCTTAACAAATAACTCCTTCTCCACCTTTTATCATGAAATCTACACCACATTCACTACCCTATTTGTTAACACCCAAAGATGTATCACCTTAATCCTCACTTAATAGTATGTATACATCTCTTAATATACTATTAACCAGTTGTTATCTCTAACTTCCTTTTCACTACACTTCTGAATCGATACTTTCATCTCTAAGGATGTTTTACTACTTATAAAACATAACACTCTAAGTTACAATACTTCTTAATAAAAATTATTTTCAATAATTTGGGTACATACTCTCTCCTCTCATGAGCGTTATCTTTAACAAAGGGTTAAAGAAAAATATGATTACATAGCATATCTTGTCTTAACCATACAACTCACATGGATGAGTACATAAGCTTATAAATTAAAGGACTCTAAACACACTAGAGGGATCCTCTCAATCCCTTTATGTGATTCCTAAAGTTTACTGATAGTGAATCTGAGCATCATCTCGGGAGGATTTTGGAACAACTTGGGTTCGAACCCTTAAAAAATTCTCTGGATTTATGAATTCTGGACATCATACAACTTATGGGTACCAGTGGTATTATGGGTTAGATTGGTATGCTCTTGGCCTATGCTAAATAGTGTTGGTTGGTGTAATACCCCACAAAATTCTCTCATAGTCTAAGCCTTAGAGCATGTCAAGTAAAGTGTAAATCCGACCCTAAAAGATTAAGAAGTGACTTCCCAAGTGATAAATATTTTTAAACCATGTATAATTTCCTTAATATCAACTTTTTCTCATAAAGAGAATTGAATTATCTTTCCAATGATACCAATTTTGTCCAAATATAGTATCGGGGTGAGAAGTTATGGTTGTTTTACTTAAAGTTTTCAAAATCGCCCAGGAGCAATAGACAGGTTGATGGACCATCGCCCGGACCATTGTAACCAAGGTAGTGACTCCCTCTTTTGGCCCAAGTGTGACAGCTAAGATGAAGGACCGTCAAGCTAGAGATGGACCATCACTAGGACCGTCGCAACTAAGGTAGTTTGGCCTTTTTCTGACCAACTTGCAATGGACGATCCGACAGACCATCAGAATAGTGATGGATCGTCATTCCGACCATCGCAAATCTCGTTTAGTATTTTTAAAATATTTTTAAAAAGGGCTTTTCGGTCTTTTCTCACCCTTTTAAAACCTTGTATATATCTTGAATGAAGCTGAGGGCATCATTCTTTATCTTTAACATCAAATTAGGATTTCTCTTAAAAATCAAAACCCTTCTTCAAGAAAAATCAAGAAATCAAAAATCTATCAAAGAGCCTTTAAGAAAGAGTTTTCTAAGGTATGCAGATGTTGATTCTTGGGTCCCTTTCATCCAAGAAGCTCAAGAATCCTTTTCTAAATTTCAAAGATCTTATATTTATGAGTTTTCATGATTCATGTGAGTGAAAAATGAAGTTCATGCTATTATTGAGTTTTAATTCATGTTTTGACTATAGGGATTTTAAGTTTTGACCCTAGTATGTGATATTCATGTGATGTTCATGATAAACCCTCTTCAAGTTGCTTGTTAAGTGATATGTTCATGTCAATTAAGTGTACAAATTTTTGAGTAAGCAAAGCATGCTCCCCATATGTTCGATGAAATGCTTATGTGAAGGAATTAGAGCCATTATAGCATGTTGACTAGAAATCCCCAATTATGTGCAAGCTCATGCATGCCAAGTGTTTGTTAAAAAGCCTTAGTGAATGAATTGTGACATGATAGCATGAAATTCCCCAATTATGTGTTCTTTAATGCATGCTAAGTGTTTGATACAAGACCTTGTTGAATGGAGTATGAGCTAATAGCATGTCTCCCTATATTATCACATGTTTATGATTTCTAAATGCATGAAGAGATGCTTTAGTAATTGTGATGGTGATTGAATGTCCATGGTCATGATTATTTGAGAATGGTTATATTTTACTTTTAATATTATTGAGTCCTGGTGGTATTTATACTCGACAATTTAGCTGCAAGTCTAGAGCCCATGTCATTTTTCACAATAATCTTAGTCAAGCAATGATTCTTAGAACTCAATGAGTTAAAGAACTCAGAACTCTCAGAAAGTTACAAAACTTAAGTAATCTCAGTAATCTCAATATCGTTAGCATTCAAGCCTCGGTTCAGTATTGAGATCAGATCTAGTAGTATTCAAGTGTTCAGTTCAAACCTCAGTAGATTTCACGTAATCTATTCAGAGCTCAGTATCATTTAGTTAGATAATAAGATTCAGTAGTATTCCGTCAGATAACGGAACTAAGTGAACTCAGCTTAACTCAATCAGATCATTTGAGAAATATGATCGGTAACAGATTCAGCTCATTTTAAATTCAGTTAAGAATCAATTTAGAGTCTTTCAGTTGGGAGTAGGAGCTAGCACCGAGCGTGTGCAGGGATTATGGCTTTCTCATTAGAGAGGCAAAGTCGTTATCAGCAATCCTTGAACTTCAGAACTGCATAGCCAGTGCAGGATCAGGAGTCACTCATTAGAATAAGGCTTGACTATTGTACTACCTTAGGCTTGACTTTCTGTTGAGGATCACCCATTAGAGAGGTTTGAACTGAGTAGAGCTCTTTACCCGTGCACGGTATTAGCACCCTTCTAGCTGGGGTTACAGGTTAGAACCCACCAGTTTAGATTCGAGGCATGTCGGTTAAGTGAGAACTCCTACAGTTACAATTTCAGTATCAGTCTTTAGAGTAGAATTCAAAAATTAGCACTATCATATACAGTCACCTATCTCAGTACGAAACTCAAATAATTTCATAGATTCATGGACCACCTACTAGATAGTCCTGGTCTCTCATAAAGTTAATCAGTATCAGTACTAATAGATCCAGAGATCACCTATTAGATAGGCCTGATCTCAGCTTCAGAATCAGTTGAGTATTCTCATTATCAGATCCCGAGATCACCCATTAGATAGGCCTAATCTCAGTCTCAGATTTAGTTGAGTATTCTCATTATCAGATCCTGAGATCACCCATTAGATAGGCATGATCTAAGTCATAGATTCAGTTGATTATTCTCATTATCAAATCCCCAGATCGCCCATTAGATAGGCCTAATCTCAGTCTCAAATTTAGTTGAGTATTCTCATTATCAGATCCCGAGATCACCCATTAGATAGGCCTGATCTCAGTCTCAGATTCAGTTGATTATTCTCATTTTCAGATCCAAAGATCACCCATTAGATAGACCTGATCTCAGATTTAGTTGACTATTCTCATTATCAGATTCAGAGATCTTCTACTAGATAGGTCTGATCTCAAATATAATCTCTTCTTATCATTAGTAGTAGACTCATGGATCATCTTTTAGAGAGGTTTCATCTTAGATTCAGTCATTCGATAGTAGCAAGCTCAGAATTCAGTCATTGATATAAGTAGATTCAGTTAATCAGCTATAGTATCATTAGTTTCCGAGATCACATGCTAGATAGGACTGATATCAACTTCAGTACTCAGTTATCAATATTAAAAGTTTTAGTTACTCAGTATCTTAGTATTAGTAGTGAGTTCAGACGTCGATAAGGCAGTACCCGAGTTTTAGTATTCAGAGTCACGATGATTTCAATTATGGTTTGTGCATTCATTCATATGTCCTCATTCAGTACTCTCATAATTATTTAGTTAAGTAATTGTTCATGCATAAGACCTTGTATTTAGCCTTACCTTATCTTGCATACTCAGTATATTCCCACGTACTGACTCATTTGTGCTATGGTGTTTTACTTTAAACCATAGGTTCAGAGGCACAAGATCCAGAGTACCCTTAGCAGCTCAGTCCCAGTCAGCAACAGTAGAGGTAGCAGTGAGTCCTCATCATTTGAGGATGATCTTTATTTTATTATCGCATCAGATTTAGTTTATTTTCAGTAGACGGAGTTAGTTGGAGACATATCCCACCAATTCCACAGTTCAGACAGTCTATAGGCTTTTTAGACAAATATGTCAGTATTTAGTTTTTAGTTTTGAGTATTTTAGATATTTTGAATCTTATGGAAAGTTTTCTACCAGTTTTCTATATTTGTTATATTATATTAGGTAGATCTCAGGTACAAATATCAGTAGAAGGTTAGCTTGTGGTCCTTTGGGATCATGAGCATCGTGTAACGACTAGGGGGTAGTCTCGGGTCATTACAGTTGGTGGGTTGGATGGGTTTCTGGAATGGGTATGACATAGTTGGTACAAGTCATATGGTTTATGATGGTTCATATGATTTGGTTTTTTCTTTACTTAATCTAAGACATAGTAACTTAACTTAGATCTGAGTACGAGTGGCTCACCAAGAGCCATAAGATAGGGTATAAATCATACCATTAGCTCATATGGTAGGTAGTGTTCAAACTTCCTTTGATTTAATTCTGTCAGGGATACAGTTTAGGGATACAAATCATATGGTTTGGGTAAGACTTGGTTTAGGAAAGTCGTACAGTGTGTCTTATTGGATCTAAAGGGAAGGCCTAGGGTACGAGTGATGGGTATCACTCATATTGAAGGGTATGACTGGTATAGGGAGTCGTATCATTTTATGGGAATTTTAAGTAGTTTAAGTTGGGGGTAATCTGGATATTTCCCTACTCAACCACTTAAGGACCCATGTCTTATAACTCTATAGGTACATCATTTACCCTATTATTCTAATCTAAAACAATCAAAAACTCTCTCTAATTCTCTATAAGGCTCTTGGGTAAAGAAAGTCTAGGGTTTCTTCTAGAGGATTAATTTAGGGCTTGTATGGGTGATTTCTCTCCATCATCTTTCTAATCAACGCATGTAATCCTCCCTCATAGTTAGTTCCAACTAAAGGCATGTTATATATAATATTTTCATGGCGTGATTATTGTATGGTTTTAGGGTTTTCCAATATATGTTGGGGTTTTGCTATTAAATGTTTGGTTATGGTTTTCCCATGTTTTAATTATAAAATTACATGCTCTAAAGGTGGTTTGTACAATTGGTTGCATGGGAATGGTAAATCGGTAATTTTATTTGGTTCTGGAAACACTATGTCCCCAACATATTTGATAAAATGCCTATGATAATGCTTTTATGATATTATTAGACTTTTAATGGAACTATTGGATAGTATGGTTTGGTAATGGAACCTTAAATGGTTTAAATGGTTTGGAATGGTTAAATGGTAAGTTTTTATGGTCATGGTTATGATTAATTAAACTTCCTTGTTGGGTACAAGGGAATCCCCCAAGTAAACATGACAATGAACAGCTTGTGGGGTATAAGGGATTCTCCCATATAAGCATAATAATGGAAAATTTGTGGGATATACGGGATTATCCTAAGTTCAATTGATAATGTAATATATGGGTCCATGGAAATCCCTTTACATAAAAAGGTCGGCTAAGGATATTGCTTGCAAGCTATAGTCGGTATGGCGATACCACTACTTATATCCTGGGTTAATAATAATAGAATAATAGTTTAGTTGGATGGTAATGGTTTTAATTGGTTAATAATTGCGGGGTTTGATAGCTAACCGTGAAGGTGCGAGTCCAATGGACAAACACTAGAAACTCACATTTGCCGACATGAGGGTTGGTCATAGTGACCATATATGATACTATAAGGTACATGAGGATCATATAAGTACATTGTACATATGTATCATGGAGAGAGAAGGGTACTAGAGAACCCCCTACTCTCATGGTATCTTCAGTTTATGTGGCTACATGCATCAAAGCTTGTTTAGGGGGTTAAATTGGAACCATATAGTCCATGGGTGGTTCTAGGATGGTTAATCTACACATACCCAGGTTAATAGTTTTAAAGGCATACTAAACTCGGCTCCCTTTCCTGGCATGGTTATATATATATATATATATATATATATATATATATATATATATATATGGTTTTTATGCATATGGTTGGTTTACTTGGTTTCACTAGATGGCATTATTTTATCCTTATCCGAAGTTCATGCTAGAGTTTACCCACTAACCCATCTTTGGGCGATTGTATCCCCACACGATGCAGGAACCGGCCATTCTATTCCTCCTGCTTAGTGATTAGATTCGGGATCAGCTATTGAATTGAAATGGTTTGCTTCCATATTCCAAAAGTCTCTATTTTATATCAAGGATGTATTTTCATACTTTGGTTATTTTATGGATATTGGTTTTGGCTATGGTAGGGGACATGTCCCAACCGGATGTTGTATTTCTTTTGGTTAGAGTCTTTGTGTGACTACTATAGGCTGGAATGGGTAATGTCGGTATTGGTTTCAACCTTAGTATTGGTATTTGTATTGGTATTAGGGCTGATACCGATGGATGGAATTTATGATTGTTCCATCCTTTTATGTTATGTTACGGATATAAACTTAGTTCTTATATTGGTTTGGAAGGTTATTAGTTGGCAATGTATGGTTAGACTTGCTTGGATTGGTCACGGTTATAGATCTATCCCAGAGTCTGGTAGCATAATAAACGCTATCTTGTTATACGTTCGAAGCTCATCTGACTCAGGGTATACTTATTTGGAGGTTAGGTTGGGTAATGGGGGTAGTCCCCGGTCCTTGATGGACTTGTGATGCACATTACGACAAGGCCCTGGTTTGGGTCGTGTTAGATTTGGAATTTACTACTCATATTATCTAGAATATGTCATAGATAGAGATTTATGGAGCAACGCATAAATCGACAGAAGTTCCTGAGGGAACAACTTTACTGCATGATATAGAGCATGAAAAAGGAAAATATTTCTTAAATGCCAAATAGCCTCTTGAAGAAAAGTACAAACATCTGTGTAAAATTCCATAAGACTCTACAAGGCACGGGTTCACAAATACCCTAGGACACTTAAAATCTATGCTCTAATACTAATTTTGTAGCGCCCTGAGACTACCCTTGGATGACACACGGTGCTTAGTGATCCTAAGTTAACCCATGATACTGGTATTATTCGTGAGCAATTGAATAAATACATAAAACTAAAAATAATGAGTGGAAGAGATATCATTGGCAGAACTTATTCATTACAAAACTATTTGAAACATTTACAACAATGGGATATTCAAAAGTAAATTAAAACTGAATACCGCGGAATACATCAACTCTAACTAACTGCCTATGAATCCTCTACTAATACTGACTACAGGTAGCCACGAAATGACCCCTAGCTATCCTTAATTAATACAACTGAATAAAACATATAATACTGAAACTATAGTTGACTCGAGTCCTCGAATCAAGAGAACTCATCACCTGTTGGCTAGAAGCCTTTAAGGATCTGCCTTCATGTGTGGGCTATAACTGGTACCTACATTATGAAACAATGTAGCCACACAAAGATATATGTGGTTATTACTTTTGGAATTTACTCAGTAAGTACGGGAGAATGCAATAAGTAAAATCGAATCAACACATAATCTTAAAACATGCATGTTAAGTGCAAGTAGACTCGCCAAGAGATTAAAAGCTAAAATATCATAAAAATATGAGTAACAAACATAATCTGATAAGTTGTGTGAGTTACTACACAAATTTCTAAAAACTCTCTTTTCTATGGAATAAATAAAATTGAAGTTGAATACACTTTCAAATCATGCAGGCTGGTGTAAAAGGATTCACCTTTATCATAGGTAAAACTAAAAGTTGAAATCTCATAGGGAATAATTCATAAAACAATCTCTAAATAAAACTACGAGTACTTACACTTAGTTTCTAAAATACTCTTTTCTGTGGAAGATTCTCATCCAACATAAACCATGTGAACTATAAATCTATGGTAGCACGTAGTTTCTGGAGAATAGGATGTGTTGAACCCCCATTAGTCTCTCAGTGCTAAATACTACTCCCAAATATATATATTGTATGCTCATACTAATAAAATTAACCTTAAAATAAACATTTGGGCTTATAAAGCTAAAAACCAATCATGATTCTATTAATAAATCATACTCATGAATATTTGTGTGAATTTCATATCATGTCTGAGATCATAAGATCTAAACTGAAATTCGAATCTTACTATAGCAATCTGAAATAGTAAATCTGAACTTCTTGTAAACTAATAGAGTCATGATAAATTTATATGCTCTTATTTATAAACTAATTGAATCATGTTGAAAATCATGAACATTTATCAACTCATGGGAATTTATGTCAAAATACTAAAATTTATCTCATAAGAACAATCATGTAAGTAAAAACATGAGTAAAGGTAAATTCTTGTGATAATTGAACTTTAAATCACATGATAATGTCATAATTTCAAAAACATGAAAATTCGATATGAACCTGAATTGAAATCCCATAAATTCAATCCAAGAAAAAACAAAGATTTTGGGCACAAGGATGAAAGAGTATCCTTGTTCAAACCCCACATACCTGATTACTTCTGATTCTTAAACTAAAATTTTGAGGATTTGAACTTGAAAATGAAGAACCCTAATTTCTAACTTAGGGAGAAAAGAAAAATCATGTGTTTATTGAGTAATTTGGTGTTGTGTTGAGAATAAGGGAGTTAGGGTTGTTTTGGATTTTTATTCATCCTTAAAATAGATTAAACGGCATAGTTTTGGAGTTAAAAGAGTGGGAAAAGACCCAAAAATTCCTTAGAAATCATCTAGAAGTTGCCTACAAGCAATCCCAATGACTTAGGTCACGACTATTAGGGTCTAGCCACAACTCGTGACTTGAGCCGTGGTCAGAAGTGCACTCCAGCATCTACTGTCCAGATTATGACTCCCTCCTAACGACCTGTAATGAGACATTACGATTCGTAGTCATGGCAGCTTTGATAGTTCTTTGATATTTTGGCCATAACTTTTCACCCCTATATCGGATTAAGGCAAAATTGGTATCGTTAGAAATCTAATTCAATTATCAATATGTTGGTTAGTCTTGAGCTCAAAAATTATTAGTACACAAAAACTTATGAGCAGTTGAATATGACTGTAGTGATATTCTTCACAAGAATTTAATCGCTAAGGGATGTTTTGAATTATGTATAAGCTAAGAGCTATTTGAGACCCTAATATGTGTATAAATAACTATAAATCTATCAAAACATGACATTTGATATTGCATGAACTTAAAGCAAGGTTCTAATATTAGCTTGGATTTTTGGGGTGTCATATCTACCTCGCGCACCTCTAGTAGAACCTATACCCCTCAATTCGATATAGAAGTATCCCTGAAAATACACCAGGGGTAGTTCTTGGCTAGATGGAAAACCTCATCACACATATTGAAAAATCTACGAATCGAATTAATAGGAAGGGTACGACTAAGCTAGAACGACCACCTGAGGCTGCTTAATCATAAGACCCACTACCTGACCATGCAAGGATGCCTACACTTGTCTACCTATGGAAACCTCTAAAATCTCTAACTCAAGAACTGTGACCATTGAAGTCACCATGACGGCAGACCCTCTTGACACCTCCCTGAGATGCTCAAAGAAAAGACTCAATCATCATAGCATGAACCACTATACTCTGAAATAATGCCCCTAACATTGTCACTTGGGCAATAGCAAGTTGAAGAGAAATATCCAACCCCTTTACGAACTTTTAAATCTTCTCAAACTTGGTGGAAATACAGGCATAAGAATATCTAGACAATGTATAGAAATGTGTCTCATACATTACAATAGTCATGGAGCCCGGCTTTAGGTGATCAAACTCAGCTCTCATCCAATCCCTCAAACTGTATGGTACAAACCTATCTAAAAGTGCCTTAGTAAATTAATCCCAAGTTATCCTTGGAGAACTAAGAGGTCTACGACTAACAAGTGATCTCTACCAATTCCTAGTTAATCTATCGAGTGGTAAGTAATGTAAGCAACCCCATGCGGCTCAAGTGATCCAAGGTTATGCAAATTCTCATGACAGTCAATTAAGAACTCATAGGCATCCTCGCCTACAATACCACTGAGCCTAGAAGGACCCAAACAAGTAAATCTGTTAAACCTTTTCTGAACCTCAAAAGACATAATTGCACTCGCAATAATAGGAGGCAACGTGAATCTGGCTGGTTGAAATCCCACCTGAGGCGGTAACATAGATGAAGGTTAAACTCCTAATCTTGGAATACCATACTAAGATGTAGGCATAGAAGGAGGAACAACACTTGAAGTCTGTGGAGTACCATAAGCTGGTGTCGGTACCACTGGAGGATCCACACTCAAAATTAGAGGAACGTCATAGGACGACTCTAGCACAGACGGGGGTACAATACTCAGAGCTAAAGAAACACCAAGTGCACTTAAGGGAGCACCCTCCAAATAAGTCAACAAGCAAATCAGCAAAACCCTCTAAGACTGGGGTAAAAGAACTCTGCGAGGCCAGAGTAAACCCCATATCTCTAACATGCTCAACGCGAGGATTAAGGAAGATCCCCTAGTACTATCTCTGGACGGGGTAAATTCCCATGCCCGTCCACTACCTCGAGCCCATCCACAGCTTGCAACTCGCCTTCTAGACTAAGCTTTCTCCTCATATGATAGCTTCACATCCCTAACCTCACAGTATCTACTCCTCACCATCTGCATATAAAAGAGTAAAATATAACTTAGAACATAAGGTATGATTCTAAGGAACAAAATAAGAAAGTTTCCTAAAGATATCTTAGAGCCTCTCGAAGATAGTTATGGATATCTACATACCGATTAGTGAGACTCTACTAGACACCCCATTCATACACCGATGATACTAATGAATCTGACTGCTCTGATACCAATTTGTCACGACCCAAAAACTAAGGGTCATGATGACACTGTCGCAGTAAGCCATGATAAGTAAGCTTATCACCTAAACTGATATGAAAGAGGAATCAATACCAAAACTCAAGGCAAGACTTCTAGAACAAAGTTGAACCACACATTAGTAATAAAGACAGAAGGTAAATAACAATAATACCATCAATCTCCCTAAAAGTTGGTGTCACAGTTTAAAAACTACTAAATATATCTCAAATGTCAAAAGGTACAATAATAGTCTAAAAAATCTAATCTGTCTCAAAATACAAAACAAGAGATAAAAAGGATAAGAGGTGGTAAATCAACTCTGAAAGCATAGATCGACTGCTACTTCAAATATACTTCAAATCAACTCTGAAAGCATAGATCGGTTGCTAATTCAAATATACTTTAGATACCTCCTGAATCAGCTATTGTGTGGCACACTCATAATTGGATCTACACCAAAAAAGGCATTAGGGATGAGTGCGGTCCACTTTTACTCAGTAGGTATCATAGGCCAACTTAGCAAAGTAGAAAATAAAACATATAAAATACAAACTATGGGCACCTTACATGTAATCAAAAAATATGCCAAACGATAGCCTACACCATCCCCACTAACAGTTCTACAATATACGCATATACCAAATACAAGTACGAGAAAGGAACACTATGGATAGTGAGGTACAAATAGATAGATATCACATCAAGAATGCAAATACAACACAAATATACACAAAGTATAAAATGCAATTAAGATGGTGATGCTGATGATGTGATGCACGAAGTTGCCGCACAACCTCTGTATATACATACCGAGTTGTGCTTCCGAGTTAGGAACCATCGAGGGTTTGTCAATCCATATACAATTCAATATTAAATACCAATATTCACAACTCCTCTCCAACATAAAAATCAATAGAGGGTTTTTAAAATTAGTCACATTTTGATTAGAAAAAGTTAGTGGATCTAGTATTCCCACGGTGGTACCGATGTTTCATGAATGTTTATGATGTGAGGATGAAATGCATACAACCAATTAGAATGAGAATTTCCACAATCCAATCAATATACTAATCCACTTGAGCCAAAAATTCACTCTATGTGCCAACCATCCATGATCCAATATAGTCCATATATCCATGGAGCAAAATACACATAATATTTTATTAATACCACATAAATTCTATTTTAAGCTTTTTCACCAAAAAGACACAATCAACATATATACACACACAAGGCTAACAATATCATATAAGACCTCACACAGTCACATATAGCAAACAATGTATCAAAACTACCAAATAGCAATAACATAGGCCCCTACACAGGCACAACGCAATAATAAAGTCATTTCCATGATAGTTTCCACACCCATAATATAAATTTATACCAATACTATCCAACCCAATTTCAAATTTAAGACATAACCTACCTTGAATGCCAAAAGTCAATCTAAAAAGCCTTTATCACAAAGCTTTCTCCTCACGAATAGACACGAAATCAACTAAACCAAATAAATATAGAATCTACGAGTAAAAGAGAAGTCAATGATACCCATATTGCTCATTTTCAGATCGGGTCAAAACAGACCTCCAAAATAGACTTTAAAAAAAGGGTAGCATTGAAGTTTTAGTCCAAAAATATATTACCCGTAATTAAAGGAACACATAGAAGAAAAACCAAGTGAAAACAAATTGAAATCACAGTTTAGATTGAAGAATTATTATTAAGTCTTTCGGGCCAAAATCCCCAAATTTCATTTTTGAATTCAAGTTTTAATAAGATTTAGATTATAAGAATAAAAAAATTGAAATAGGAATTTGGAGCTTACCCAATCTTAAAATGGGAGAACTCGCCCAAAAACTCAAAACCCCAAGCTCCAACTCTCAAAAATGGTAAAAATCATAAAAATGAGGAATTTAACCCACCCAGGCATCGCTTAAGCAATTACCGAATCGCTTACATGGACATCACTGTAGCGATCAGGTGTTGCTTATGCGATCGCCGCCTTATCGCGTAAGCGACCTGGTTGTCTCTTAAGCAACAGTCGTCTACGCGATGGAAGAGTCTCTTAAGCGATACCCCATCTAACTACCAGGTCGCTTAAGTGACCAAAAAGTGACCTAAGCAGGTGCACCATCTAGAGACTAGGAGAATTTCAAGTCTCCGCGGACCCCTCAGGATTTATACGAAATCTCAAGAATGAAAATAAACGATGCTACTAGACTAAATTTGATGCTTCCGACTCAATGAAGATATCAAATTTTTAGAAAAAAGGTCATTTCTACAAAGTTGGTCCCCAAAACTCAAATTTTGCAACTTTCTGAATTAAGGGTCGAAATGAGATACAAAAGTCGTAAAACCACAACACCATGTCATCAATATATAATCGACATTCTGAATCTATTAGAATAGCCTATTTTTTCATTCGACACACATATCAATAAATATTGACTGAAGTTAACTAATAAGCCTTTTTAACCACCAACAACTATAAACTTGCACAAATCACACCGAAAAGCATTGGAAATTATGCCAATTAACTCCACATCCCAAAAATACCATAAAAAAACATGTGAAGAGATAAAATGATCAACTCACACAGAAATAAATATTTCAAAAAATTCACCAAAAATTAAGTCATTATATGTTTTCATTATGTTCTTGTTGTTCATTGATTTCCCCATACAAGGACCTGGCACCTAATCAGGTCTTAGGATGGACTCTTACAAACCATCATGAGTGATAAATGAGTATGCATGACAATAGCCATATCAACATATAATAACCAGCTCTACAATGGCATGAACGAATTCAAATAACCTAAATCTCAATAAGTCATGATATAAAACCTTTCATGGCAATACAATGATAAAAAATCATATAAGACAACAATGAGATCAAACCAAGCCCCCACACAGGCATCACAATAATCATAAAGAAAAATTAATGCTCAAAAAAAGATAAATACCAGCTTTTACATAGGCGTCTCAATGATAACAATCTCCCAAATTTATAATAAGTTTCACACAATCTCTCACACGGGCAACACGATAGTAATAATGATTTCAATAGATAAAAGCAGTGCTAAAGTCCCCTGCCCATAATATACTTTATATGAATAGTTATCTACCCAGTCTAGTTTGAAAAAAATTAAAAGATAACCTACCTCAAAAGCCAAAACACGAGGTTGAACCCCTCGATATGAAGCCCTATCCTTTTGAGTGGCTTCAAAATGCTCCCAAACAATCAAAAATGGATTCTACATATAATTAGAAGTCCATTGAAAACCATATCGATATACTTTGATTTTAGATCCAAAATCATTTTAAAAAGTGACGCTAAAACTAATAGGGTAGAACTGAAATTTTAATTAAAAGTATTTTACCCATAATTTAAGGGTTCTAAATTTGAAACTCATTGAAAATTGAGTGTAAATTGGGTTAGAAATTATCAAACTACTCATTTTTTACTTTAGTAGGTAAAACTCAAAATTCAAGTTTAGAATCCAAGTTTCAAAAATGTTTTTACAATATAATCAACGGGTAATAGTTGAAAAGACGTTTATGTCACGCCTCAAATCCCCTTTAGGGCGGACATGAGACATTCGATAAAATTAAAATGATACAGAGAAGATTAGCACGTGCCGATCTCAATACCTTTATATATGGGTGGCAGCTTAGGAGAAAAAAGCCTAACATAGGCCAATCCCAATGTTCATATATGGGTGGTAGCTCAGGGACGCAAGCCTAGCATGGGTTGATCCCAATTTGTCTATTTACCACTGATTAGCTGGTCATTGCACTATATGGCTTACAATGATGATGAAGTAAGAAGGGTGAAAATGAAGAAAAGAATGTAATGTACCTAGTCCCACAAGTATATATAAAGGTGCTCTACTAGCACTACTTATACACTTGTATCTGATTTCTATTGATCTCTTGTATCATGTATTGTTACCTTTAGCCTTACATATTCAATACATATTTTCGTACTAATGTCCCTCACAGGGGCCTGTATTTCATGTTGCAGGAACAAGTACTTCAGCTAATACACCTCGCTACTAGGAGCACGAGATATCCAGTGACTATTAGTAAGCTCCAATTTGATTCGGGGCTTTTCAATTCTATTTTATATATTTTGGTATTGTACAGTAGTTAAGACTACAACGAGGGTTTGTCCTGACCTTAACTAAGTTTCTATGTATCTTTTAAAGGCTTTATAGACCAATGTGAAATTAAGCATGGTAGTGTCTTGTCTCTTAGATGTGGTAGCCTCAACGGCCAAGTCTTGTATTTATAATTTTGTGTTTTCCCACCTGATTGTTCTAATTGATGCATTGTATCATATTTGGCAGAACTTTTGGTTATCATATTATGCATGAGATGTACAGGGTTATAGGTTGGTTCTCTCGGACCTTACAGCTACGAGTGCCTATCCGTCTCGAAGGGGATTTGAGGCGTGACAGTTTAGAAGCTTACAAAAATTATTTTGAGGAAAAATCCCCTTGTAATCGCTCAAAATCGAGGTTACAATGATAAAAAAAATGGTAAAATTCATATTCCCGGATGAAAAAGGAAGTATTTATACTGTTCAGGTCCCTACCGCGTATCCGACCCAATATTTGCCCTTTACGTCATGGAAACTTAGCCACATGCACGGTGATCAGGTGAATCCTTCACCATATGTGTGATGAAGGACTACCTAGTGCACCAGATGACACTCAAGTCTAAAATTGTTCTGAACGGGACCACTCGATTCGTCCATGACCCTACAAAAAAAATTGATAATGTCGCTAAGATAATTTTAATGTTTCAAACTCAATGAAACAATAAATTTACCAAGAGTCATTGCTATCAATAAGATTCCCCTCGAGAATTCCTTTAGGCCAAATAAATTATTTTCGCAGTCAAACACTCAAAAATCATAATAAAGCCTTAAAACCTGAACTAACCATGCTACTAACCCAAAATCAACTGACAGAATTACCAGTCAATACTCGGATCATAAAATATTGATCAAAGTCAGTTATATCACTTTAAAAGTTACTCAAAACCTCAAAATCATATAAATCACTCTCAAACACTTTCGGGACTGTGCCATCCATCCCCACAACTTATAAATAATATAAAACAACAAAGAAGGGCAAAATGGTCAGAAATAGAAAAAACTAAAAATCACCATGACGATTTTTACAATATCTCGCTTAGGGACATGCAATCGCAAAGGAAGAACATGAATAAGTGAAAGTTGTCAGAGTGACTGATGATCACCATGTGTGTCCCTTTCTAACGTCCAAATCTCCTAACAGAATGTTTCATGATCTTGTACTCATATACTAAATAAATAGAGCAGTCAAGAGAGGGAAACAAGGAAACAAGAAGAAAAAAAAGAATAAAGAAGAGAACATGCAACAGGCTTTGATGGAATTTATAAGAGGACCAAAATTATCTCGTAAGTCTACTATGATTAGGACCAATAAAATTAGATGAAAGACACAGAATACTGGAATGCCATAATTCGACAGAATTGTAACAAGGAGTCTGACAACCAAATCTAATGTTAATAATGATTAAGTAAATCATTTGGAACATAAGGTCGATAAAGATAAATCAGGACTTTCATGGGATTCAAATGTTAAACAAGCATGCAAATAATTCTAAAGTTGGGATTAAAGAATTTTAATATTGAATGGGTGACAACTTTAGTGTATGCAAGGTATGATGGAAGCCAGAGATTAGAGCTATGGATGATATCTATCAGTTAGCTTATAACATATCACTTCCTTGGATGGTAGGTGGTGATTAAATACTATTCTAAATGGAGATGAAAAATTAGAGGACTCCGTATTTATCCTCAAGATGTAGAAGATTTTTCCATTTGCATCAACTCATGTGAATTGGAGGAAAATAACTTTAAAGGCAGCCTTTTTACACGTTGGAATGGAAAAGGAGGAAAAGACTATTTTTGAAAGGTTGAATAGAATGTTAGTCAACCAAGCCCTTCAGTCCAAGTTTGATCATGTGGAAGTTGAACAACTTAATAGAATAGGATATGACCATGTTCCATTATTATGTACTTATGTGAATAAGACCAACACTTCATAAAATCATTCAAATTTTTTAAATATTGGACAGAACATGAAACTTTTTTTGATACTGTAAAGCTGAATTGGGTAGCAAAAGAAGGTCCTAATCCCTTTATTACATTCAAAATCAAGTTAAAGAAGTTGAAAAAGGCCCTATCAAAATAGAGCAGAGAAGTTTGTCGTGACATTTTCAACAGTTACTAATTAAAGAGGTAACAGTCAAAATCAAAGAATCATTATTTTAAGCAGATCCTTCGCAAAACAATGGAACCATTCTTCAATAATGTCAAGCTGACTTAAAGGAAGTACAACAACAACAAACCCAGTGTATTCCCACATAGTGGGGTCTGGGGGAGTAAGATGTACGCAGTCCATACCTCTACCTCTAAAGAAGTAGAAAGGTTGTTTCCGATAGACCCCCGGCTCGAGACACGAGATACTACACAAATACATACTAAAGCATAGAACCAGATGTCATAACATAAATACGACACCCATAAGTAATAAAAACAGAGAAAAGCAAACAGATTCGTAATAAAACATGGAACAAGGTATCATAACAAGAATAATACCCCCACCAAGTAATTCCCTACACTAGCGACCCAAACTGGCCCTAGCCTTCTGCCCTAATTCGAGTCCTCCAGATCTTCCTATCTAGGATCATGTCCTCGGTGAGCTGTAACTGCTCCATGTCCTGCCTAATCACCTCACCCCAGTACTTCTTCGGCCTACCCCTACCCCGCCTAAAACCATCCAAAGCTAGCCTCACACACCTACGAACCGGGGCATCCATGCCCCTCCTCATCACGTGTCTGAACCATCTCAATCGGACTTCCCGCATCTTATACTCCACTGGAGTCATACCAACCTTCTCCCTGATAGTCTCATTCCGAACTCTATCCCCTCTAGTCAGCCCACACATCCAACACAACATCTGCATTTCTGCCACCTTCATTTTTCGAATGTGGGAGTTCTTAACTGGCCAACACTCCGCTCCATACAACATGGCCGGACGGACTACCACCCTGTAGAATTTGCCTTTAAGCTTGGGCGTCACCTCCCCTTGAATACGCCGCGTCAACACATCCATCACCAATGCAAACAAAAAGGGACTAAGAGTAGATCCCTGATGCAATCCTGTCAAGACAGTGAAATGCTCTGAGTCTCCACCCGCCGTCCTCACCTAAGTTTTTGCTCCATCATACATGTCCTTAATTGCTCTGATATATGCCAGCGGGGCTCCACTCACCTCCAAGCATCTCCAAAGCACCTCCTTGGGGACTTTGTCGTATGCCTTCTCCAAGTCGATAAACACCATATGCAGGTCCTTCTTCCTTTCCCTATACTGTTCCACCAGCCTCCGTACCAGGTGGATTACCTCCGTCGTCGAGCGTTTAGGCATAAATCCAAACTGGTTTTCCGAAATAGACACTATCTGTCTCAGCCTCACCTCGACCACTCTCTCCCAAATCTTCATAGAGTGACTCAATAACTTAATCCCCCTATAGTTATTGCAACTCTGAATGTCACCTTTATTCTTATAAAGAGGGATCATGGTACTCCACCTCCAAGCCTCGGGCATTTTTGCCGTCTGAAAGATTTTGTTAAACAATCCAGTCAACCACCTTACACCAGCCTCTCCAGCGAACTTCCAAAAATCCACCGGTATCTCATCCGACCCCGTCGCCCTACCCCTTCGCATCCTGCGAACAGCCTCTCTAACCTCTTCTACCTTAAAACGTCTACAGTAACTAAAATCCCGACGCTCCTCTGAGTGCTCCAGCTCCCCTAACACAATAGCTCTATCCCCTACGTCAGTCAAGAGCTTATGAAAATACGACTGTCATCTATTCTTAATGTGGCCGTCCTCCATCAACATTGTACCGTCCTCCCCCTTAATGCACTTCACCTGGTTGAGGTCACGACCCTTCCTCTCCCTAGCCTTAGCGAGTCTAAACAACTTTTTTCCCCTCCTTTCCCCTGTAACCCTGCATACAAGCTCTCAAAAGCGGCCGTCTTAGCCGCCATAACTGCTAACTTAGTCTCCTTCCAAGCTAACTTGTACTCTTTCCTGTTTACCCGCTTCTCTTCTTCGTCCTTACTCTCAACCAACTTAGCATACGCCCCTTTCTTGGTCCCCACTTTCTTCTTAACCTCTTCATTCCACCACCAATCCCCCCGATGATGCCCGACCCGGCCCCTAGAAACACCCAACACCTCACTTTCATTCTCTCTGATGCACCTAGCCACCCTATCCCACATACTATCCGCGTCCCCCCTACACTCCCACACCCCCATTCCCACCAACTTCTCCCCTATCTCCCACGCCTTCACTGGCGTCAAGCCGCCCCACTTAATTCTAGGTCTACACTCCTCACCCCTCCTCTTTCTATTCTTCTTTATACCCAAATCCATAACCAAGAGCCTATACTGGGTCGAAAGATTCTCACTCGGGATGACCTTACAGTCCTTACACAACACCCTATCCCCTTTACTAAGAAACAAAAAGTCAATCTGGGTCTTAGCTATTACGCTTCGAAAGGTGATCAGGTGATCGTCCTTCTTTGGGAGGCCCGAGTTCACCACCACCAGCCCAAAGGACCTCGAAAAATCCAATAGAGTAGCCCCCTCTTCATTTCTTTCCCCAAAACCAAAACCACCATGCACATCACCAAAGCCTCCCGGTAACGCCCCGATGTGCCCGTTGAAATCTCCTGCTACAACAATCTTCTCCGAGCTAGGCACGCCTCTCACCACCTCATCCAAAGCCTCCTAAAACCGCATCTTCTCCTCCCCCTCCAAGCCCACTTGCAGCGCATAAGTACAACACACGTTCAGGGTAAACCCCCGAATGACCAACTTAATAGTCATCAACCTATCGTTGATCCTCTTTACCTCTACTACCTGATCTCTAAGCTCTTCATCTACTAAGATGCCAACTCTATTCCTACGCCTCTCGCTCCCAGAGTACCAAAGCTTGTAACCATCCACATCCCTAGCCTTAGACCCTACCCACTTGGTCTCTTGAACACACGCAATCTTAATCCTCCTCTTTCTAAGAATCTTCACAAGCTCTATGGACTTACCCTAAAGAGTCCCTATATTCTAAAACCCAACCCTCAGCCTACCATCACTATACACACGTCTTCCTCTACTACCCCTGAGGCCAAACCTTGGCCTCCCTCCCACTCCTGCCGTTTTCTCTTCCCCCGCCCCCACAACAGCCCCCCCACCCCAACCCCCTCGGACATGACCCTATCCAACCATCAACGCCCACAACCACTACTACAAGAGAATATAAGAAAAAATAAATAAAGGTAGTAACAAAGCAGCAGCAAGAAATACAAGGCTCACACAAATTCGAAGAAATAATCAAGAAACAAAACTAAACTCAAATAGAGAGCAAACACCAATGGACTCAACACCCAAAACCCCAAAAATAGAGCCCCAAGCCGATAACCCAATAAAAGCAGTGCAAGAAATGACAACAGACAATATCAACAAATTAAACGCAAGTCAAGATACAGGAGATAATACTAGCATAATACAAAGAATGAAATAGCAAAGGTTAGAATTCACCGGGTTATGCTTCTAGACCAAGTTCTCCTTTCCTGCGAGGTATGTTTGATCCCCTCAAAATGATGCAGAAACTGGTCACCGAAATATTATTGCCAGAGCTTCGCCCAAGTGCCACCGGAGTCAGAGCCGGTACTGTCAGAATCTGCTATCGGCGCTCCGACAACCAACCAACCAAAGACAACACGAAACTGAAACACCAAACAGATCGAGCTGGTCGGATCTGGTGATGAAGATCTGGTCGGATCTCGGGTCGGGTCCTGGCCGACGCACAGTGACGGTGAAACGATGAGCTGGTCGGCTGACCAACGCGTTGCGGCAGAGATCTGGCCAATTCTCGACCGACGAACGGCGTGAAGGTTGGCGACGGGCTGACTATCGTCGTTGATCGGAGAGAGAGAGGAGGAAATGCAGCGATGGGCTGACCGTCGGGTCTGGCCGACGTGCCACGGCCGAAGCTGGTCACTGACGGCGGGATCTGGTGGCTGACGGTGATGACGGCGGCGCTATTACTGCCGTCATCATTCGGTCGGACGGAGTGACAGCCGTCAATGGTCGGACGGAGTGACGGCGTCGGTGTTGCTGCTGGTTATCGCTGGTGTCGGTGTTGCTGCTCCAGCGTCGGTGACTTGCTGGAGGAGAGATAGAGTGAGTGAGTTTAGAGAGAGTATTGGAGGCAGAAAGTAGGTATTGATTGGTTTGTTGAAAGAAAGAAACTACTAGATATTTCTATAATCTAGTAAAAAGGAGAAGGAATAGGCAAGAATACAAGACGAGAATGACATTCGGATAGAAGAGGATGTAATATGGAAAAATCAATAAAATATTATAGAAAAAAGTTCTCACAGGAGGAAGAAGGTGTTAACTAGGAAATCTTATATCATATTCCTTCAATGGTAGATTCAGAACAAAATTCTGTGTTATGCCAAATGTCATCTGCAGAAGAGTTAAAATAAGCTATATTTAAACCAAGTGTCCCTGATGGCTTTAGAAGGTATTTTTATCAAAAATGCTGGGACATTATGGGGACAGATGTACTCAAACTATTTTGTAGTTTCTTTCAGGGTCAGACTTTGCCTAAAATCCATTATCCACGCCAATATGGGGTTGTTGCCTTAAAAAGACCGAATTCAAAGTTACTCAATCATGAGGTCTATAAGTCTCAGTAACTTCATTAATAAGGTTTTCTCAAGGGTAATTCATACATTCTAGGAAAGGTCCTACTTTTGCTGATTCCTAGTAACCAGTCTGATTTTGTGAAAGAAAGGATCATCATTAAAAATATACTACTTACGCAAGATACAGTAATAGATATTAGGAAACGAAAATGTGGTTATTAAACATGATATGACTAAGGCTTTTGATATGGTATCATGGCTATACCTAATCAAAGTCTTAGTAAGGATGGGAGTCTCAGAGCACTTTCTAGACATGGTATAGAGACTGTTAGCAAACAATTGATACTCTATCCTATTTAATGGCCAAGCTAGAGGTTGTTTTCACTCAACAAAAGGGGTAAAGCAAGGGGATCTTTTATCCCTAGCTTTGATTGCTCTATCAACAATAGTGTTGTATAGGGCCCTAAATTCTATGTTTGATATCTATAATATTGTGGCGTATGGCGTGTCAAAATGGAGTCAGAAACTGAACCATCTTGTGTATATTAATGACACCATCATTTTTGCATCAGCAAAGGAGGATTGAGGAAACATCCATGTTGATTATGAAGGCCTTGAAGTAAGATGAAGAAGTATCAGTTAAGTTAATTAATAGAGAAAAAAATCATTTTATATGTTTCATAAGGTGGATCATAGATTGTTTGAGAAGGTGGAACAAATTACAAGATTTTTCCGAGGTAATTTCCCTTACAAATACTTGGGCTGCCAAATTTTTCATGACAGAAAAAGGAAATAGTACTACAATAATCTTATTCAAAAGGTAAAAGACAAGCTTCAAAATTGGAGAGGTAAGCTTTTAAGGGGTAAGGCATTTTTTATAGAAAGTGTGTTGCAAAGTATATCAGTGAACTAAATATACTATCCATAAAGTGATTCTGAGATTCCGAGATTTTTTTGGAGTACTAAAGAAGATGGTAGAAGTAGGCATTGGGTCGCTTGGGAAAAGCTTTGTATCCCTAAAAGGGAAGGAGGCTTGAAATTTAGATCCTTTTATGATATTTAAAAGCTCTTTTTGTCAAGCTTTCATGGAGATTCAGAACTACTGCTACTTTCTGGTCAAAATTCATGAGGAATAAATCTTGCAAGAAGTTTAAACCAACACAAGTGGAATGGAAAGATGGCTCTCAAATATGGAAGAAAGGACTGAGGTAATGGATCAAATAAATGGCATGATATGTTGGGAACAATGTAGTGGAAGTACTTATACTTGGGAGGGCAATTGGTCTAGTTTGGGACTATAAAAAACAAGTAATCATGATTTTCCTAGAGCTGTAATCATTGAGGATTTGAACTTTTTAACGAATGAAGAAGGTTGGGATGTGGATAAGTTGCAAGAATGGCTGCCAGAAAATATGGTGAATCATATTTAGAATAGATTACAGTTAGTAACTATAGCTAATATACCGGATCAATCTAGGTGGATGAAATCTAGCACAGGGAAGTTTATAGTAAAAAGTGCATGGGAGAAGCTTAGACAGAGGAAACAAGAAAGAAAAGTTGATTCTTATATATGGACTAAAGATATATCTTATAAAATCTCTTTCTTTCTATGGAGATTGTGGCAGTATAAACTACTGATGGATGAAGTTCTCAAAAGGCTCACAATTATCCTATTGTCTAGATATAGATGTTGTGAGATTGAACAAGAAGGATCTGTTGTACACTTATTTATTCAGGAGACTTTGCAGCTTTTATTTGGAATCACTGTGTAGGTTTATTAGGACTTCATGTCCATTCATTCAAGTGCAACAGACACTAAACAAGTGGTAGGACCTAGAGTGTTGTGCCAAACTAAAACCTATCTATTTGGCTCAACCAGCTTTTGTTTGTTAGCAGTTATGGAAGAGAAGGAATACTATTATACATAGAGGTACAACGACTCGATGGAAGGTACTAAAAGAGATCAATACCAACCTAGTTATGTTGGCTAAACTAAAATTTCCTTGGATGAGAAAAATGCCTAATAACTGGTAGCAATTGATTCTTTTTCTTAAGCAATACAGACCTAAGTTGAGGGCCTAATTAATTCAATAGAGAAGACTATGAGTAGGTTGGTTTAAATGTAATATACATGGAGTCTGTAGAAGCAATCCTGGGAAAAGCTTTGCAGCTTTCTGTATTAGAGATTTCAATGGAGACCTAGTTTTTGCTAAATCAAGAAAGCTAGGGGAAGCTAACAGCTTATATATAGAGGCTATTACTATTCATGAAGGTATTCAACATTTTATTACATAGCAGAGAATACCAGTCTGGATAGAGTATGATTCACTTACAATAGTTAAGATTCTAGAGGGCAACAGGGAGATTCCATAGAGCATTAGCATAGAGGTGGACAGAATTAACTACTAGAGAAATAAGGGGCTACTGCATTTCTCCAACATCCTTAGGAAAGGCAATGTACTATCTAATTTTTTTAACTTACGAGGTTTTTAATTTTACAGGTACATATAAAATTCAATTTACCATATTTCAAGAAGTACCAGCACAAGGAAGGAGAATTCAAAACATCAACAAGCAAGGAATCCCACAAATCAAACGCAACATATATATAATAAAAGTATGCAGCAATTCGTTGAAGCTCTAGAAAAGATGAAAATTCCTCTGAGACATTGAAAATAGATCGCCCATCCAAAATGGAAATGAAAAGACAGAGAGCACCAGTTCAAGTAAGAGACCATAGCCGCATCCAAACGACCAAAACCCAAGAGTATATTATGGCAGCAGGGCCTTCTTCTGAACTGAGTTCCAATTGAAAAGGTTCACAGAAAAAATTATTTGTATTTTTTATCTACCCGAATTTACTTTCTTGTAGTTGAGCACAGACTGTAATGTTTCCAGTTTACTTAGGATAATCAAGAAGATGCTTTTGTTAAACTTTTCCTATTGTTGTATTAGACATGGTGTTACCTAATGTGGTTGAACTTTTCTTGGTTAAGACCAAAATCTTGCAAAATGCAAATATTAACTCTAATATAATTCTCACAAAATAGTCCAAAAAATTTAAGCTACTGACCTTGTTGAATCTCAATGTGTTCAATCGCAAGAAAACATGAAAAACTTTTGAATTTTCATTTCACCTATCGTAATTGTATATTTCTTTTCTTTTATGCACAATAGTACACAACATTAAATAGTTAAACAATACAAAAACGGAAAAGAAGCAACAATTGCTCAATTTACATGATCTAAGAGAAACAAACAAAATAATGTATACACATAAACAACTGAAAATAAGGAAGGCATGAGGATATGAGTATACATACCTTAAGAATAAGAATAATGTAAATGAAGAACCGTTCATCTAAAGGCATAATTACTAGAAACAAAATCGCAATACGTAAGGCCTGAAATATAAAACAATAAGAATAATAAACGTAAGAAAAATAATAATACAAACACATGAAAGGGAAAACCAAAAAAACATGAAGTTTCATGCCTTCTTAAAATCTTAAAACTGAAATCTTTAATTTTTTTTATTTTAAATAGTGCATTTGATGAGTTGAATTTTTCTCCTCTGCTAATTAATTTTTATTTTTTTCATAAGATAAGATCGTGGCATCATTATTTGCTTATGAATTTTTCAGAAGCAGGGTTAACGTAATGGAGATGGAAAAGGGAAGATCAGGAGTTTGTTGAAAACGATGGTATTTACTGTTGTACGTGTATTTGGTAAATTTAATAAAGGGTAATTAATGAATTTTATTAAGGGAAATTAATGGGTACAAAATTTTTTTCAAAAGAAAAGAATTAAAAGGGATAAAAGGCCAAAAAAGAGGAAAAAAGATAAATCTGAATAGTAACTTTAAAGGCATGCCACATCAGCAACCTCTTATTTCTCTTTTATTTAGATATATAGATTATTCCTCTGATGTTATAGGACGAGCCTCTAATGGGTCATTTAGTAGGAGGTCTAAGGTGGGATATCCGATGAATAAGTTTGAGATATCCCATGGATAAAATTTATACCATGTTTGGTTGATGGTACAAACTTATTCAAGGACTAATTTATACCATCAACCAAAATGGTATAAAGCTAATACCATACTCAGTCTTAGTATAACTCATCTTATCCGATCAACCATGGTACTATTTTATACCTCTTCTCATATGATATAAAATAGTCTAAGGATTATAATTATGGGATAATTTAGTTTACCTTCCAAACGACCCCTATACGTTCGAGATCTGACCTTTTGGACTTTTCTCTTTCTCAAAAGTTGTACTTTTGTTTTTTATTTTTAGTTTATTTAGTTTATTAGACTTGTTTTTGTTTTGTTTTTTGTTTCAGATTGTATTTGGGCTGGTGCAATGACCCTTCAAGTTATTTCTCGTGATTCCGCATATTTTTTTAGTTAGAGCTTTTTCATAGCTGCCCCAAGTCATTTATGACTTGCTGGAATTGATAGTTGGTTTTTGGGTAGTCCGTTTGGTATTTAGAACCAATTCCCTATTTAAAGTCTTTGCTGGTTCCAAATAGCCACCAAAAAAAACTTTAGTAAAATGATATTGGATGAAAATTTTGATTGCGTCAGCAGCTCTAGAATATTGATTTTAGATTGGGCAGACCTTTGGTTTGTGCCCCAATACACCCAAACTCATTTTGACCTATTGGTCAAAAAGTTGATAAATTGGAGATTTGGGTGTAAGGCCCGTATTTAATCAAAATGACCTCAGATGAAAAATCCAACTTTATCAATGTGTTAGAATATCAAAATTAGTGTGGTTGCATACTTCATTTGCTTATATGGGATTCTAGATGCATCCGAAGCATTGGCCGAAACTTGGAATATATTTTAAGTTTTAGCTGTCATCTGGTGCAGCAAAGGTACCATAATCACGGTGGCTATATCATGATTGCAGCCCATGTGTCCATAATAACCTGAACCGAGGGCCTGGGAAGGAGTATTTAAATGCCCTTTTTGGTTGAGAATTGACCATTTATCTCTTGCCTTGGGTTCCATAAACGTGGATAGAGTGTGTAGTCCCCAAATTGAGTCTTGGGTGTTGATTGGGAGCTTGAATAATTCGCATATTCGTGATTAACATCAAATTTAAGGTATTAATCCTTTATTTATAGTGTTGAATTTTTTATTATTCGACCCAAAACCCCAAATGGCTTGAGGCTTGATTTTTGCCCAAATATGATTAATTTGCACCAATTTCTTGAGGGATATAACTCCCTAATGGTATTTGAACATTGGGTTGGTATCGAAAACTCATTTTTCATAAGTGGGACCCATTTGTGGATTGTGTCATTTTAGACTCGATGCACAATGGTGCAATATGGGTATTGATATTCTCATAATAATGCATAGATTGTGTTTTTTGATAGCTTGGCTCATTGAAGAATCTTTAAGGAAAGGAAAAGCAAAGGTTGTTGGTTGTGAGCTATATTTAGATTCGAAGTAAGTTGGTCTTACTTCTTGTTAGATTGAGCTTTATTATAGTATGAATTTGATATCTTGATAAGATTGGGTGGGGTTTTAGGTGCTGAAAAGGTATGTGGTAGTGTTTGAGATTAGTTGAGCCACTTAGGCTATTGAACTCATAAAGTGTGTTGGTTGACTTATAGCCTAGAACGTTGGTTAGTTGGACTTGTTATCTCATGAATAGAATCATAATGCTATAGTTGCTCTAGTTATACGGAAGTGACCTTGTCACTCATATTAGCGACCTAGATACTTGTTAAAAACTTAGAATATGACTTTGGTTATATGATGGCTAACCCCAGTAAATGGTTTATTCATGATGTTGGTATTAAAAATAATGTGCATAATTGATTGCTAGATTATTGGTAATTCTCGGATAACAATGAATTGTCTTATAGATTGAACACGTGACTATGTTATCACTTACTTCATTGACTAAATTACCATATAAGCCTTGGATTATGTTATTACTCGTATTATGTTCAATTATGGTGACTAAACTATGTGATGCTAAAAATTCTCTTGTGCTAATAATACGAATGGGCTCTAGAAGGTGTAACTATGGCTTGTATTGGAAGTACTAATGATTATGTTAAGACCAGTAAAGTATTGAGTCTTTATATCGTATGAATATAATTTTTCATGCTCTTTATGATATATTGTGTTGAGAATGAATGAGGAGCTACAATGGTATGTCTTTTTTTAATTCTCGTTCTCCCTATTCCTCGTGAGGCTTGCATTTATTTTTTATTGGATTGACTTATATATATACATATAAATGTTGTGATGATGCTCAATAAGTCTAGAGGATATATTGATGTTATGATGATGCCTGGTGATTACGGAGGATATATTGATATTATGATGATGCCTGGTAAGTCCGGAAAACATATTGATATTATAATGATGCTCGATAATTTTGGAGGATATATTGATGTTATGATGATATTCGGTGATTTCGAAGGACATATTGATATTATAATGATGCCTATGATTTCAGAGGATATATTGATGTTATGATGATGCCGGTAAGTTCGAAGGGTATATTGAGGCTATGATGATGCCCGGTAAGTTCGAAGGATATATTGATGTTACGTATGATAAACATGTGTATATATGCTTATGTGTGATTATTACTTTTTATGATTACATCTGTATGTCCGTTGAAGATATGATGTTATTCTTGGGATGTCAGTTATGATTCTTCGATGCTAATCACTTTTTAAGTGGTGTAGTTCTTGCTAGCATTGAATAGTGAGTAGAAGTAGTATATGTTGAATAATAATTAGGATAAGTTGGCAAACGGGATATTGTGTGGCATTTGAGGATTCACCTAGTGAGTTTAGATAGTATTAGATAAATGAATTGATTAAGGTATATTGCTTATTTGAGTGAGTTATGTGGTGACTAGTTAACTACTAGTGACTATCTTACTTGATAAGTTTAAGTCTAAAATTCTAGTTAGTGAACCTTGTTTGGTTGAAATGTAGTAACTAACAATTGTGGTTGTTACGTGGCTAATGATGATAATAGGTTAGCATAGGTGATGATTAATGATAGTGATGACTACGTTATGATATCGATTAGCCACTAATTGAGGATTTGTATATTAATGATGTTAGATACTAAAAGAGGTTAATGGTTAGATATAAGAGTATAATGAGATCTAGTGGCCTTTTATAGATGGTGAATGGGGCTATTATGATGATTAGAAATGGGTATTGTTTAAATGGACCTATGATCTAATAGTGAACCACGACTAATTGGATATTGGCTAACTAGGGAATAAGGGTTAGTTATTATCCCGTGAATAAATTTTATGTAAAGAATCGGTTAAGCTAATAACTAGATGTCATTTGATGACTAGAGAATTAGTAGTTAATAATGAGTATTAATTAGTTAATAGTGTGCATAGATTGAGTATAACGATGAGATACATTTCTAAACGGTGATATGATTATAGTTAGGAGTACTTTGGTAAATATTATTCAATTACAGTAATTGATGAGGATTATGAATGTTGGCAAATGACCGTTGGTGTGAAATGTGGGAAACCATGGATATTGAGAGGTTGGTTATATATATATATATATATATATATATATATGTTGATGATTTGATCTTTGATGCAATCTCCAGTGGTATGGGACGTCGTGATGGATTCTTTACTTTATATTCTTTTGGGTGTAATCTCCGGTGGTATGGGATGCCGTGGTGAGTTCTTTTACTTTATGATCTAATGGATGTATGTGAATTAGCTTGGTGATTATGCAGTTGTAATTATATCAGTGTCGTTTTATGCTTCCAGATCAATTACCCATTATATATGAGGATATTGGCGTGTATTGATTTGAGATATTGTATTATTATTCTAGTTGATCATTTATTTTATACAATGTTGATGAAGATGATTCAGGTTCGATTTGAACCTTGACTTAGAGATATTATCTTGCTTTATATCATCTTTATATCATAATTTAGCTCAGCCTACTGAGTACCTATTGTTTTGGTACTCATACTACACTTTTGTATCTTTTTTGTGCAGACCCAAGTACTAGTTTCTGCCGCTGAGTTGAGTTCATACAGTGTTAATCTTTCGAAGACAGGCTGAGCTCTTGGAGTTTCAAGTCACCCGTTTCCTTCTAACCGTGTTCAGTCTTTTGTATTTGAGACAAATGGATTGACTATTTTAGACTTATGAGTTGCATTTCCTATTATCAAACTTAGATGTTCTTGTACTGATATTATCAAGTCATGGGATTGGTATCCGTATTTTGATTATCTTCTTGTAGTGGAACACGGTTGTTCATAATTGTATTCGTGTATTTTTACGACCTGAGACTAACCCCTAGTCATAACACGGTGCTTGGAACCACTAGTGATCCCAAGCTAACCCATGAACTGGCATACTGCTTGAGCAACTGATTTAAATTGTATAAAAACAAAATTTACTAAACGGAAACATAAACATGAGAAAGTCTAAATAAATGTAATACTGCTAAAGTTTACAACATGAAAAAACTAAAGAAAGAAACTTGATTTACATGTAATGACTCTGACTGACTATCTTTGAAACCTCTACTATGTTGACTATAGATAGCTGGGACATGCTTCCAACTACCACAAATCAATACATATGAATAGTCAAAATACAACACATGAACTGCAATGTAATAGAGTTCCTAAAATAAGGGAACTCATCACCTGCTTGATGCATGCTGAGGATTGTCTGACCCTGGTGTGGACTATATCTAGTACGTACACTATGAAGGAATGAAGCCACAAATGCATATATGTACTCAGTACAATGGAATGTACTGAGAGTATGAAGGCATGCACTAAATTTGGGAATATTTAAAACATGATTTAAAATTGAGGATATAAGTTATTTGCTAAAACACACATTTAAAACATGGTTATACGTGAAAACTCTAAGTCATAGTGAGATTTATAAATCATGAGCTAAAAATTTTGTAAGTTGGGAAACGGTAAAACCTGAGTATTGTATGTGAATCGTATATAATATTGAACTATAATGCCCCATACTTTTTCCTATCTAATTTCATCTAAAGAATGTCTAGCATTAGCTTCTAAATTGAATGATGGTTATTCCATGAGGAATTTTCAAGATTTTCACTTTTTGTCATGTAGAAAATTCAATAAGTTTTTCATCAATATAAAATTCGCCCAAATTCGATAACTGGGTCAGAAGTTACGACTATTTCAAGTTTCCATCATAAAACAGCGCCATATTAGTCAGTGGCACGCCATGCCACAAGAGGAAATGGCATTTGGCAAATTCCAGTAGGGGTTTGCCATTATGGCGCATCGCGCCAGGTCCCAAATTCAGAATTGTCCTTTTCCAGTGTCTTAGCGTGATTTCCCCCGCGTCACGCCAAAGTTCCAGGTTGCAAAAGAAACGGCAATACAATGGCTCCGCATCACGCTATCCGTCAGTTTCTCAATTATAAAATTCCATTGACACGGCGCGATAGCACCACGTCGCGCCAGGGGTTCAATTCAAAAATTTTTTACTGAAATTACAAGACACGTCCAGGGTTAAAAGGGTCAATTTTCCACCCCTATTTAAGCCCTTTAACACGTGATTCAGCCATTTTTCACCCAAAATACACTCTGTTCTTTCAAAAACCTCTCAAGAACAACCTAGGGATTTTCGTAGAAGATTCAGAATCAAGGATTTCCTCCGCCAATCTTCACAAAATCACAAACTAAGGTATGCGTAGTGTTCATTCATGGACTCCTTTCATTCATGAATCCCAAGAATCTCTTTTCTAAGTTTAATTTTATGGATTTATTTATGAATTTCATGTTGGGTTTATTTTGTTTATGTTGAGAATGATCAATTAAATTCAAATACATGTTGGGTGATCAATTTTATGTGGAATTGATTTGTATAAATGTGTATTCATATGAACCTATGAATAAACCATAGATGATGGAATTAGAGATAAATCATGATGATTAATTGTTGTATAATATTGTATACATGTACTATGCCTACCATTTGTTTGATTAAATGCCTAGATGAATGAACAATGTCCAACTAGTATGATATCCTGAAATCCCCATGTATATGCAAATTATGCCTATCAGATGTTTTGATGGAATGCTTCTATAAATGTATTATGGATTATGATGTTAGTTATATGTTCAAGTAAGTTATGCTTGGTCAGTTTTCGTTCCATCGAGTCTTGGGTGTACTTGTACCCATGTCATGTTTCCATGATACTCTCAGTCAAGCTATGAATCCTTAGACTTTAGACGGTCTTATGACTCAGGAAATCTCCATGATCTCATGAACTCAGTCAGTTGTCAGATATCAGTAATATTTCATCAGTCAACAAAATTCAGTAACCCAGTCCATGTTCAATTCAGTAAATTATGTTCAGTGTATATTCAGATGGGAGTAGAAATTAGCACCGAGTGAATCCAAGAATGGGAACTCAGCTGTTATATAAAGGTGTGATTCTTAGAAGCAATCCTTGCATTCCAAAACTATATAGCCAGCATAGGTTGAGACATCATACCTGCTATATGAGGGTAGATGAGGTGGCTTAGCCTGCTATATGAGGGTTCCTACCATTCTCACTAGAGTTACCTATTATATTAGGGTTACTCACATGTTGTCCTTACCAATGGTTAGAGCTCTTGAAAGATTATGACATGAGTGTCCTCTATCATCTGGGCAAGGACAATGTAGTGGTCGACGCTCTCAGTAGACTATATATGGGTAGTGTTTCTTATATAGATGACAGTAAGAAGAAATTAGCTCAGAAAGTCCATCATCTTGCCAGACTAGGTGTTCACTTAGTCGATACAGATAAGGGTGATATATGGGTTTAGAGTAGTTCAGAATCATTTCTAGTTTTTGAGGTAAAAGAAAAATAAGATAGAGATCCCAGCCTTGTCAAGTTAAAAGAGTCAGTTCAGGATCAGAAAATAGAGGTTTTCTCCCAAGGGAGAGATAGTGTCTTCATTGTCAGGGTCGTCTCTGTGTTCCAGGTGTAGATGACTTAAGGAAGCGAATTCTTTTAGAAGCGCATGGTGCGCGCTACTCTATTCATATAGGGTCCACAAAGATGTACCGCAACTTTTGGGAAATCTATTAGTGGAGTGAGATGAAGAGAGACATTACAGAGTTTGTGGCTAAATGCTCTATATATCAGCAGGTTAAGATAGAGTATCAGAAGCCTAGTGGGTCCATGCAGGAGTTCAGTATTCCTACTTGGAAGTAGGAAGTTGTGAACATGAACTTCGTGACGGGTTTGCCTCAAATTCGTCATCAATATGATTCAATCTGGGTCATTATAGACAGAATGACCAAATGAGCTCATTTCCTTCTAGTTCATACCTCTTATTCAACCGAAGATTACGCCAAATTCTACATCAGGGAGTTGGTCAGATTGCACGATGTTCCGCTATCTGTTATCTCAGACAGAGGTACCCAGTTCACCTCTCATTTCTGTAAAGAATTCCAAAAGTGTCTTGATACCCAAGTTCATCTTAGTACATCCTTTCATCCTCAAATAGATGGTCAAGTAGAAAGGACCATTCAGACGTTAGAAGATATGCTAAGGGAGTGTGCAATCGATTTCAAGGAAAGCTGGGATGACCACTTACCTTTGATTTAGTTTGCACACAACAACAACTATCATTCCAGTATTCGGATAGCTTCGTTCAAAGCTCTCTACGGTAGGAGATGTAGATCTCCAATTGGTTGGTTCGATGCTTGTGAGGCCTCAATTATAGGGCCTAACTTGGTATTCGATGCCTTAGAAAAAGTTTAGTTGATTATAGAAAAACTCTGGGCTGCTCAGAGCCGATAGAAGTCTTATGCAGGTGTTTGTAAAAAAGATCTCGAGTTCGAGATTGGTCACTATGTCTATCTAAAAATCTCTCTCATGAAGGTAGTGAAGCGGTATGGCAAGAAAGGGAAACTCAGTCCCCGATATGTCATTTCCTTCAAGATTCTCAGTCGATTCGGCAAGGTAGCTTATGAGCTCGAATTGCCTTCAGATCTAGCCTCAGTACATCCAGTCTTTCATGTCTCTTTGCTCAAGAAGCTCATAGGTGACCCATCAGTTATAGTCCCTATTTAGAGCATTGAGTTTAAAAACACTCTCTCTTATAAAGAGATTCCAGTTGAAATCTTAGACTATCAGACTCGTAGATTAAGGAACAAAGAAGTCCCTCTAGTTAAGGTTCTTTGGTAAAATCAGTCCATCGAGGGAGCTACTTGGGAAGCAGATGCAGACATGCGTACCAAGTATCCTCACCTCTTCTTCTCCAACTTAAATCAAGCTCAAGGTAACAATTCTCCTTAAGCTTACTCAGTTTCATGTTCAGTGTTTATCATAAACTTGGTATGCAGTTTCATGCTCATGTTCCCATTATAAACTTGGTATCAAGTACCATTGCATATTCATTCATGCATTAGCTCAGTTATATAATTATGCATCAGACATGCATTCTCATTGTGAGAAATATAGTTCATCAGAACACTCAGTTATATATTCATGAATCAGTTATACATGCATCAGATATGCATGTTCAGTATTATATGTTTAGCTTGTCATTCATGTCAGTCATGAGATCATGTTCCAGTTCTTCATGTTCAGTATGTACATCAGTTTTCTTTTCTCCCCTCTCAGTCAGTCTCATTCAAGGACGAATGTTCTCAAGAGGGAGATATTGTAATACCCTCATACTTTTTTCTAGATAATTTCATCTCAAGAATGTTTAGCATTAGCTTATAAATTGAATGATGGTTATTCCATAAGAAATTTTCAAGATTTTCACTTTTTCAATGTGGAAAAGTCAATAAGCTTTCCATCGATATAAGATTCGCCCAAATCCGATAATCGGGTCAGCAGTTATGACTATTTCAAGTTTCCATCGTAAAACAGCGCCATATTAGTCAGTGGCATGCTGCGCCACAAAATGAAATGGCATTTTGGAAAATTCCAGTAGAGGTCCGCGATTATGGCATGTTGCGCCAGGGCCCAAATTCAGAATTGTCCTTTTCTAGTGTCTTAGAGCGATTTCCCCCACGTCGTGCGGAAGTTCCAGGTCGCAAAAGAAGGGGCAACGCGATGGTTCCGTATCGCACCATCCCTCAGTTTCCCAATTTTCAAATTCCAGTGACACGGTGCGATAGTGCCGCATCGCGCCAGGGGTTCAGTTCGGGAAATTTTTACTGAAATTACAAGACGAATCCATGGTTAAAAGGGTTAATTTTCCACCTCTATTTTAAGCCCTTTAACATGTGATTCAGTCACTTTTCAACCAAAATACACTCTCTTCTCTCAAAAACCTCTCAAGAACAACTTAGGGCTTTCCATAAATGATTCAGAATCAAGAATTTCCTCCATCAATCTTCACAAATTCACGAACTAAGGTATGCATAGTGTTCATTCATAGACTCCTTTCATCCATGAAGCCCAAGAATCTCTTTTCTAAGTTTAAGTTTATGGATTTATTTATGAATTTCATGTTGGGTTTGTTTTGTTCAAGTTGAGAATGATTAATTGAATTCAAATCCATGTTGGGTGATCAATTTTATGTGGAATTAATTTGTATTTATGTGAACCTATGAATAAACCCTAGATGATAAAATTAGAGATGAATCATGATGATTAATTTTTGTATAATTTTGTCTACATGTACTATGCCTACCATGTGTTTGATTGAATGCCTAGATGAAGGAACAATGCCCAACTAGTATGATATCATGAAATCCCCATGTATGTGCAAATTATGCCTAGAACATATTTTGATGGAATGCTTCTATAAATGTATTATGGATTATGATGTTAGTTATATGTTCAAGTAAGTTATGCTTGGTCAGTTTTCTTTCCATCGAGTCCGGGAGGTACTTGTACCCGAAATATTAGTTGTGTGCCTAGAGCCATGTCATGTTTCCACGATACTCTCAGTCAATCTATGAATCCTTAGACTTCAGACAGTCTTATGACTCAGGAAATCTCCATGATCTCATGAACTCAGTCAGTTGTCAGATATTAGTAATATTTCGTCAGTCAACGGAATTCAGTAACCCAGTCCATGTTCAGTTCAGTACTTTATGTTTAGTGTCTAAGATAGGAGTACAAATAGCACCGAATGAACCCAAGGATGGGAACTCACCTTTTATATGAAGGTGCAATTCTTAGAAGCAATCCTTGCATTCCAGAACTATGTAGCCAGCATAGGTTGAGACATCATAGCCTGCTATATGAGGGTAGATGAGGTGGCTTAGCCTGCTATATGAGGGTTCCCACCATTCTCACTAGAGTTGCCTGCTATATTAGGGCTACTCACATGTTGTCCTTACCAGTGGTGAGGTATTGAAACCCTTTCGATCAGGCATAGATTGGACCCCAATTCGGCTATAATTTGTCATTTTGGGTATGTCGGTTAGATGACTAATTCCCACAGTCTCAGCATCAGTCTCAATAATAGAATTCAAATAGTTCTTCAGATTTCAGGACTATCAGATACAGTCAACTCAGACATATTACGAAAATCAGATAGTTTCATCAGATTTAGGACTATCAGATACAGTCACTCATGTTATCAGTAATATTTCGATTCAGTAATCATGTTATCACAGTATTAGTGTCAGTTGTTATGTCTCATGCATGTATTCTCACGGTCATGATAGTTAGTCAGTTATTATTATTGTACATGCATATGAACCCCATGCATTCAGCCTACCTCACGTGCATACCAGTACATTCAAAGTAATGACCCATTTGCCCTATGGTGTCTTATACCATAGGTTTAAAGACACGACCTCCAGATCAGCAGTAGATTCCAGTTTCAGCAGTCAGATTTTGAAGTGGGTCCTCATCATTCGAGGATATAATTATTTCCTATTATCTCATTAATTAGTTTATTAGTTGGAGTTAGTTGAGGATATGTCTCATCAGCTCCTTACTCAAACAGTTTAGTCAGTTAGAGGCTTTCTAGACTATCATGTTCAGACAGTTATTTTGGGTATTTCATACCCCATCCAGATGTTATATTTTTATCAGTTAGGTTACAATTTTGAACCTTATGGACTTTCAGTTCATGTTTTCGCATTATAAAGTATTTTATGCAGTATACAGGTACAAATAACAGTCCGGGTTGGATTATGGTCCTTCGGGGTCATGAGCACCGTATAGCATTTTAGGTACCAGATTTAGGGTGTTACATGAACATGCAGTAAAACTAAACTGAGGATCCTGTATGAATATTTAGCATGAAAACATAAACATGTAAAAACTAAAGATACAAAACAAAGTATAGTATGTACGGACATGATCTGAATAGCTGAATAGATGATATCTGAATAACTAAAATAATCTGTAAAACTAACTAAATAAATACTAAAGTTTGTCTACTTGGTTAAGAAAATCTGAACTGAAATAAACTGAATAATGACTAAAACTGTGGGAGTTATCATGTAACCGGAATAAACTATGTGAGCTATCATAGGTCCAATGTCTGACCCACGTTAGGGAGGGTTGTTCTATCCTTGGCATTGGAATAGAACCTGAACTGGAGTGATCACTAAATTGAGCCCATATTGGCCAAGGGAAACACTCTCTAGCGAGGCCCCTAAACCTACGGTGGTATGTAGTTTTTGGAAAAGTAGGATGCGATGAACCCACACTTCCCTCTTGGTGCTAAATCCTACTCCCAACTGAAAGACATTGAAATACTAACTAGTGCATGCACTAAAGCTGATAAGCTCAGGTCATGGTCTTTTTAAAATATCAGTGCATACAAAGTCTAAAAAATCATAAACATGTAAATTGACAGTGCTCTATATGATCATAACAAATTGAGTTTAACAATAAAATCATGGGTTGGCTGACTCATTACTTAAAAAGTCTAAAACATAAGTAAGCATGTAGGTATCGAGTGTTCAACCTGCCACCACTGAATGATTACCGAATTCGATTGCAACAGTTAACATAAAGTCAAAATTCAAAGACCCAAAACATGGGATATTTTAATAGTCTGATAAATTTATGAATGTAAATATAGGAATGATTTAACCTTAGGAAAATATCATGTTTATACAGTTTAAAGCATAATTTGAGAATTTAACATGATATTCACTAAATATTACATAGGGTTTTGTAAATTCAAGCATGTAAGAGCATGATTCTCATGGAGTAAAACAATTAGCATAACTTAAATATAAATATAATGAGGAAACATGATTGAATTTCATTTTTTACATTGAAATGGATAATAAATATGAGTAAAATTCATACATGAACCAAAAAGAGGCTTTTTGGGCTCAATAGGTGAAAGAAACCCAATGATGAATACCCCACATACCTAAATTGGATGAATTCTAGAAGAAAATTTTGAAATTGGAACATGAATCCTTGAAATCTTGAGGGAAGAAACTTAAATTTTATTCTTAAGAAGAGGAGATGGATTTTAAGTAGTGTATTGAACGTTTGGGGTTAAGAGAGTGGAAATATTGTGTTTTAAGACCCCTTAATTTATTTAAGAAAGATTAGAAATGGTTTAGGGGTGTGAAAAGACCTCAACACCCTTAAAATAAAATAAAATGGAGCAACTTGGACGTTTGGTTTTTGGTTGGCGGGGCATACCAAAAGTTAATCCTAGAGTGGGCGGTGTACGCCAAAAGCCAAGCCCATCTAGTGGCTGTTGGCATCTGTCTCGCGATGCACAACCTTAGCGAAGGGTCAAAATTATGACACACACCCACTTATAAGGCCTAAAATCACCCCCAACACAACCCACAACTTCTAAATATGGTCTACCATCGAAGTGGGGTTCAAAAGGTCATTTTGAATGCATTATTTGAGTGTTAAAATCACAGGGTATTACATTATCTCCCCTTGGAATCATTGTCCTAAAATGATGGGTAGGAACTTATTGAAATTTAGAAGTATGTAATAAGGCACACATGACATGTCTACTAATGAAAGATATAGCTGAACTGAAACATTAAAACTTTCATCATGAAACTAATTTGTGAGATGGCTTGACTCTATAGACTGTAAGGAGTTTATTCATGCTGAGAGTTTAGAACTCACTTGAAATGTTTATGATATGATCTTAAATATAGAACTACGAAGTGATAACTAATGCAATAAAATTCCAAGAGTTACTAAGGATAGAATAAGGTATGTAAATTCTCATTAGGAATTGTCCCACAACAAAACACGTATAGGAATCAAAAGAATATGGATTCATGGCATCACCAAATACATTATGTAAGTACGAATCATGAGACAACGATTTTAAGGCTGTACAAGGGGTATTACAATGTCTGAGCTGGAATACCTGGAAAACTAAGATCATTCACTGAACACTTATTAACAGAATCATGACTAAATATCTGAATAGTAGACATGATGCATGGACTGAACTAAATTCACTATTTGCATGAACATGAATGAATTATCTCATAAAATATCCTTACTCATGAAACTTTGGATAGTAAGACTAGATGGAAAGAAGGAAAACTATAGTAGCTTATCTTGTCTGATTGCTAAACAAAATTATTTGTTATATGGGCTGAATCATACTGAAAGTTTATAATCAACTGGAATATTTATCCAACACTTTTCTAAGAAGTTCTAATAACATTAAGGAGTAAAGAATTCTTGGGCATGATCTGAGTGAGATATCTGAAAAAGGAATCTTAATATGGCTACAACTTCTGCAACATGGAAGTAGTCCTAGAAAATATAAACTAGGATAGAATTGCTAGGCCTTAGGTAATGCAAATGCCCACTTCAAGTTTAGCCATGCTTCTCTTACATGTGTGCATATCACTACTCCAGCCAAAGTTTGAGTTGAGCTACATATTCTCACCATGTTCAAACCTAACTCGGAATCACAAAGTACTACACATAACACCATAGTACTAGTCTAAACCATGAATTCAATATCCTATGTATTTTTAGAGCTCTCATCTCAAGAGTAATACTCATTACCACTTCATCAACTAATTTCAACCTGTTATTATAAATTCTCTAGTGCACAATGCATTCATCCACTTATACACCAACATAACATTCAACTCTATCGTTATAACTGCATATCAACTTCTAGTCAACCAACTCTCCTAGGAAATTTTCTCATATTCTCTAATATTTCTATCAATAACAACATCCATGCATTATCCACAAGAAAAGACACATAAAACTTCAACTAACCATGACATATATCAAAACTTTTCCTCAATATTCCTTCAACTTATAGCCTTGGATAAAATAAGCACACAATAATCTTTCCCCAAAAAAGAAACATTTACCCTCTCCCATCCAACAATCGTTCATCACCACTATCATTTCATAAGGATAGATCACTTTAAAGGTTAGAATATGAGGACCTGGAGCATAAAATAATGTAATGCATAAATTTGACACTTAACTGAGGCCTAGGGAATAGGGTATCCATGGCATAGATTCAGTAAACAGATCTAAACTAAGGATATATATAACATAATCTAAATTTTACTTATCGTTAAGAGTGTAGCGTGAGTACCTAGAACTGATCATACTGTAAAGCAGGAGTACATGAGTCATGAGCTTAATGACCTAAGTTTGGAGTTCATGAATTCATAGAATATGATTTATACAGCTGGGTAAACTGGAACTCCTCATACTAGAATCTGTGGGCTTATATATTTTATGACAAATACATGAACATGAGTTATTATCATGAAGCTGACTTGTGAGGCTTGAGTAGATATCGTAATGACTGAAGTATAAAAATTTGTACTGAGATAAGAATGGGTCGGGCATCTTTCTCCCTTAGTGTTGTTTTACAACACACTGGCATCACCACTAGAATCTGAAAGCCTGACTTGGTTCTTTATTCTATCATCTCCCCATTAGATTTAAACTATTATTCTACGTCTATGGATCCCTTTAATAAACTCTAAACTAAACTTCAACCACTTTACTCTGGAGCCCAAGATATAATAATACACATAAATAATAAACACACCCTTAAAACTACACCTGAAAGTATAAATCACATTGCTAATACTTCCTTCTGAGATATAACTTATAACCTTCTATAGCCCTAATAATCATCATACAATAACTTAAGCACTGACTAACTTAAAATTTTTAGGAGTATCACCATACCCTAAGTTCACACCATCTAGGATTTCAACTCTTCTTTCTGTTAGCTCAACCATCCAAAATTCAAACTTAGATTCGAACTCTTAATATGGATATTCCCAAACTTTTAATGAACTAAACTGACTTCATTCTTGAACACTCCCTTAATATATACTATCTGTAACTTTCTTTAGCTTCAGCAATCATTATCACATACATATACCCTTCTTGACAACATACTTGCCTCACTAAACACATAAGATGCTTATTTACTTTCATAGCCTACTAATATCAAATCTATAAACTTATGTTTTTCCTAAACCATAAGAATTACCATTACATCAACATACCCAACATCAATAACCAATAACCTATAACTTAGCTGGAAAGAACATTATATACTACACAACTAGCCTCATTCACACTTGGTAACTCAAGGATACTATCTAAGAACGCACACTGTAAGAAGTTGAAATAATACAATCCCATATCACCTTGGGTACACTTCTAGATCACACATACATCATCATACTTAGTTTTAAATTAATAAACTTAAATTCTTACATACACTATTTTAAGCCAACTGGTTCACCTTTCATACAACTAGCACCATGCATACAAAATCTATTGAATCCAGATAAATACTATCCCCACTTTACTATTATTAAACTTCTAGGTTCATGCTTCTAAATCTAGGTCACATATTGACATAGGATTCTAGAGAGGGACCTGAGGGCACATCTGACATTGGCTTATTGCATAAATTTTCATAATCGTGAATGAAATATTCCAAACTTGAACATAAAGGCACTGATGGGATTCTTTTTTAGCCCACATTCAATCTCATAACTATATGCGAGGACTGCCTGAGAACGCTCCATCTGTACAAATTTAAGCTTAACTATTTCTATTACCTCAAAACTAAGGCAGAGTTGACATGAATGGAGCATGATGACAATCGGTATAAGTTTCTTATAGAACCTTTCTACAGCATAATCTGAGATATGAAAGGAGGGAAACATTTCTTAAATGCCCTGTAGCCTCTTAAAAAAAAGTACAAACGTCTCTATACCGTTCCGTAAGACTCTAGTAGACACGACTTTATAGACACCCTAGGACACATAAACCTTGTTCTCTGATATCAAGTTTGCCACGGCTTGAGACTAGCCCTAGTTGTAACACGGTGCTTGGAACTACAAGTGATCCCAAGCTAACCCATGATCATGATACTGCTTGAGAACCTAATTTAAATTATATAAAAACTAAATTTACTTAGCAGAAACATGATCATGAGAAAGTATGAATAAATGTCATACTGATAAAGTTTACAATATGATAAAATTCAAGAAGGAAACTTGAATTACATGTAATAACTTTGACTGACTAACTATGAAGCCTCTACTATACTAACTATAGATAGCTAGGACATGCCTCGAACTACCACTAATCAATACATATGAATAATCAAAATACAACTCATGAACTACAGTAAAATGGATTCCCCGAAATAAGGAAACTTATCACCTGCTGGCTGCATGCTGAGGACTGTCTGACCCTGGTATGTGGACTATATCTGGTACCTACACTATTAAGGAATGTATCCACAAATGCATATATGTGGTCAGTACGTTGGAATGTATTGAGTATAAATGCACTAAATTATGAAAATATTTAAAATATGCTTTAAAACTGAGGATATAAGTTATTTGCTGAAACATACATTTAAAACATGGCTATACGTAAAAACTGTAAGTCATAGTGAGATTTATAAATCAAAAGCTAAAAATAATTTTGTAAGTTGGAAAATGGTAAAATATGAGTATTGTATGTGAATCTCATATAATATTGACTTGCTGTAAAACTCTATTGAGGATCATGTATAGATACTAAGCATGAAAATATGAACATATAAAAACTGAGGATGCAAGACCAAGTATAATATGTACTGACATGACTTGAATAGTTCAGAGCTGAATAACTAAAATAATCTATAAAACTGACTGAATAAATACTGAAATCTATCTACTTGGTCAAGCAAACCTAAACTGACATAAACTGAATACTGACTAAAACTGTGGGGGCTATCACGTAACCAACATAAACCATGTGAGTTATCATGGAGTCCAACGTGTGACCTACATTGGGGAGGGTTGTTCTATCCTTGCCATCTGAATAGAACCTGAACTGGAGTGATCACTAAACTACGCCCATATTGGGCAAGGAGAAAACTCTATAGGAGGCCCCTAAACCTACGGTGGCACGTAGTTTCTGGGAAAGTAGTATGCATTGAACCTACACTTTTCTCTCGGTGCTAAATCCTACTCCCAACTGAAAAACACTGAAATACTAAATGATGCATCCACTGAAGCTGATAAGCTCATGTCATGGTCTTTTCAAAACATCAGTTCATACAGAGTCTGAAGAAATCATAAATATGCAAACTGATAATGCTCGACATAATCATAACAAACTGAGTTTAATAATAAAATAATGGGTTGGCTGAATCATTATTTAAAAAGTCTGAAATGTAAGTAAACATGTAGGTATCGGATGTTCATAACCCGCTAGTACTGAATGATTACAGAATTTAATAACAACACTTAAAATAGTGAGGTAAAGTCATAATTCAAAGACCCAAAACATGAGATATTTCAATAGTTTGATAAATTTCATGAATGTAAACATGGGAACGAGTTAACCTTGGGAAAATATTATGTTTATACAGCTTAAAGCATAATTTGAGAATTTGACATGATATTGACTAAACATGACATGGGGTTTTGGAACTTCAAGCATGTAGGGGCATGATTCTCACGGAGTAAAACTATTAGCATAACTTGAATGTAAAACAATGAGTAAACACGGATGAATTTCATAAATTACATTAAAATTGATCATAAATTAGAGTAAAATTCATACTTGAACCAAAAAGAGGGTTTTGGGGATCAATGGGTAAAAGGAACCCATTGATGATACCCCACATACCTCAATTGGATGAATTCTTGAAGGAAAACTTGAAATTGGAAATTGAATCCTTGAATTCATGCGGAAAAAAACTTGAATTTTGTTTTTGAAAAGAAGAGAAGGGTTTTAAATCGTGTACTTGATGTTTGGGGTTAAGAGAGTGGAAATATTGTGTTTTAAGACCCCTTAGTTTGTTTAAGAAAGATTAGAAATGGTTTAGAGGTGTGAAAACACCTTAACACCCTTAAAATACAATAAAATGGAGCAACTTGGACGTTTGGCTTTTGCTTGGCGGCGCAGGCCAAAATCCAAGCCCAGAGTGCACGGTGCACACCAAAAGCTAAGCCTATCTAGTGGTTGTTGGCGTTTGTCCCGCGATGCACGGCCTTAATGGAGGGTCTAAATTGTGATACACACCCTCTTTTAAGGCCTAAAAGCACCCCAAACATAACCCACAACATCTAAACATGGTCTATCATCAAAATGAGGGTCCTAAAAGTCATTTTGAATGCATTATTTAAGCGTTAAATGCAGGGGGTGTTACATATATTTAGGCTCGGTTGGGCATTTCAATCGAAGTAACCCATTCCCTTAGCTCCGAGTTACGGTGTTGGCTTACCTACTGGTGGGTTTTAGTAGGTGTCATCATGACTCGTAAATTGGGTCGTGACTGCTGTTTTGAACCAAGTTTACAATCCTATTCTTTCTTGCATAAACTAGTCATCGATGGCTCGTGCTAAGCCTAGGCCCAAACTTAAAAAGTGAAAATAATAATTTAATTAAGAGTTATAATTTGTGGTATATTTTCTATTACATAATTAATTTAATGTAATATCACATTAATTATAACTTGTTAATAATTAATACGTCTATAAATTTTTTATTTCATAAATGAATAATTTCCAAAGAATAAATTGTTTATAATAAAGAAATTTTAATAGGAAAATAAGTCACGGGAACTAATTTTTTTATAACCATTGTGTCTGGGCCTGCTTTCATGCACCTCGACTAAATTCGCGGGATATTACCACTTTCCACCAGTAACAGATACCAAATAACTCTATTCACCAAGGCTAGGACGAGTGGAAAGAATCACCTAGTATTTTTTTTACCTTAGGTTCTCAATTAATTTTGCTCTTCATCTGTACTTTATACTTTAAAAAATATTTTTCTGCTATCCAAATAAGAGATCTAAGAACATGTCTAATTAGATCTTATCTCATAATATTTAAATAATGTACACATTATTGATCAATAATTTCTACTTTAAGCATTCAACATCATAAATATTTCAAAGGCAATGTAAAATTATTCACGAAAAAAAAATCTTTTAGATTAAAAGGAATTCTGAAAAAGAGAAACAATTATATAAAAATCGTAGTTGCTGCAACAGCAATAAAATACGAAATCATAATATTTAGGCTAGGAACTTCTCATTTTTCTCATCTTCATTTCTCTATTGTAATTGACAAACTTGTTTCATATAAAAAAAATTATTACAAACTCTACGAAGGACAGAACTTCTTTAGGAAAATCAAAGGACTTATGCATTCAAAGGAAAAAAACTTCTTCGATATATGTTTTCTTATAAAAAGCAACTATCGATTCAAATTAAATGTCCTATAAAGAATATAATGTTTTTACAATTACATATAATTTAATTTTAAAATTCACTTTTTATTTTTTAGTGAAATAATTTATAGATACACAATATCTAATGTTTATTTTAAATTGCAAATTTAAAAAAAAATAATAAGTTTTTTTATGCTAAATTAAATGACATCACCTAAATTAAGATGAATGACAAAATAATAGTTCAAGAACATATATAAAATAAAATACAAAAGATTAAATGCGACTTTGCCGAATTTTATCTACCACAAAAAAGTACTTTTTCTCTTCTATTTTATGTGACACTTTTTTAAAAGTCTGTTTTAAAAAAAAGTATCTAGTTTTAAAATTTTCTTTTACCTTTAACTAAAATGATTTACTGACATACAAATGTATAATAATTATTTAAAGTCATAAATTTTAAAGTCTTTCTTTTCTTTTAAATACAGTATCAAGTCAAACGATATCACGTAAAATAATATGAAATGAATAATACATGGTCTACCAATTATAAAGGCCTATTGGCAATTCCTTAATAAATGAAGGATAAATTATGCAAAAACACAAACTTAAGAGGCATAAATATATAAAATTTCTTATATTTTAAAATATTTCATACAATCTCATATTTCTTCTTTTCCTCTTGATACATACTCCCTCCATTCTAAAATAATTGAATTGTTGAGGTTTGACATGCCTCTTAAGAAAAAAATTTTAGGACATGAATTGTAGGTTACTTTCTACTATTACCATTTTAATTATTCTTAAATTATTCTCCTAGAAAATGTGAAGTACTTAAGAACCTTACTAAATAAAAGGATAAAATTTGAAGAAATTTTTAATATGTCTCTTGAAAAATAAACAATTCAGTTATTTTGGACATTGAAAAATAACTCAACAATTCATTTATTTTGAATAGAGGGAGTATTAAATAAGGAAGTAACATATTTGCATTAATTTTGGAAAAGTAAATAATGAGAGAAAATCTCTTAAATATCTAAAAAAGTTAAATTAAATTTTTTTATCAGATCTTATCATTTGCAATTTACAGTTTGGTTCAAATTCTTTTCCATCTCTATTAATTTTTTTTTCTCAAAACATTTGAAAGTTTTAATATGTGCTTCATGTTGACAAGCATTCTTATTCTTTTGAAAATCTTCATACTGTAGAAACTAAAAAATCTCATAGTTTTCAGCGGAACCATGGCAATGACGATGACCACTGCAATGATCCGCAGAATTAGATATTGAATTTGGCATTGATACATATATATTTGGTTAATACGCTTGATAATATAATGTTGTTAATTTTTTGATACATTTTTTATACGATCCAGGACGGCCTTAAAGCTTTAGAGTACGTCTTCCGAGGCCAATACAAAGAGGTCCAATACATTGCTATTAATATAATTATTTGTTTCTAGTGTTAGATCCTTGTTTCCTAACACTAATTAGCAACTAGTAATCACCTACTAGGTTGTGAAATAGTTTAGAATTTGTTTCTTTTGTGTCTTCGTTATTTGTGTATTTTTTTTATTTTTGATTCGTTGTAGATTCTTGATTCACGTCCTTACGTAATTTTTTTATTTGAGTCTTTCAAAAAAAAGTCCACTCAGACCTCAAGCCATAATTGGTACCAAGTAATTTCATTAGAGTACAAACGAGATACCAACACTTGCGACACCAATTGAGTAACAATCAAAGGTGTGATCTTGAGAGCTTGTGAGGTTGTTTTCTTTTCTAACCTAACATGTTTGCTATTTTTTTTGTTTTGTTTAGTGTTTCTTTTGATAGGTACAATGGCGGATGAAGGTGAAATATCTAGTGGGGTTAAAACAATCATGGAAAGGTTTGATGCCATAGATAGTTATAACGCCCCAAATCTGATACCCAAAACGCTACACGGTGCTAGCCATAAGCTAACCCATAACTGATATCTGTAACTGAAAACTGCATAATATAATGTATAAATACGGAATAAAAGGGATGAAAGGCCATAAGGTTCAAATATTTGAAAAAATATAACATCTGGAAATACGGTATATCAATACCAAAATTGAAATAAACTGTCTGAACATTCTATTCTGAAAGCCTCTAAACTATCTGAAAACTGTGGAGTTGACGAGACATGTCCCCAACTAACTCCGTCTACTAAAATAGAAATAATAAAGTAATGAAATAATCATGCTATCCTCGAATGATGAGGACTCACTGCAAATCTACTGCTGCTGGCTGAATCTAAAACTAAGTACGATTGGGAACTTGAAAGTCCGAACCTATGGTATAAAACACCATAGCGTAGAAAAAAAGTATGCATCCGTACGTCTGAATGTACTAGTATGCAAAGTGAGGTAGGCTGAATGCATAGGTTTCATATACATAAACAATACTAACTGACTGAAAACATGAATGTGAGAATACATGCATAAATATCTAACTATAAATGAGATCATGACAATACTGACTACTGAGTCTGAATAATGATAACATGAGTTTTGCATAACTGATATATTGTTAACTGAGTGACCGTGTCTAATATCCCTGATTCTGATGGAACTAGCTGAGTTTCATACTGAACTGAGTGACTGTATTTGATAGTCCTAAATCTGAAGAACTATCTGAGTTCTTTTACTGAGACTAAGACTGAGACTGTGGGAAGTAGTCATCTAACCGACAAGCCCTTTTTCTGTATAGAGTTGGGTCCAATCTGTAATCTCAATTAGAAGGGTGTCAATATCATGCCACTAGTAAAGACAAGTTGTGAGTGACCCTCATCTGGTAGTGTCCCCAAAAGAGAATGGTGGGACCCTCAACTGGCAGTGTTAATCCACCTCTCAACTGTCAGTGTTGATGTCTCAACCTATGCTGGCTACATAGTTCTAGAATGCAAGGATTGCTTCTAAGGGTCACACCATCTACTGTCAGTGTGTGCCCTCATCTTTGGGTTCGCTCGGTGCTGAATTCTACTCTCAACTGAATAGATACTAATCTAATTATACTGAGATAAACTGGACTGAGTTTACTGAGTTTTGTGGACTGGTGGAATGTTACTAAATTCTGTTAACAGACTGATTCATGAGATTACTGAGTTTTCCTTAGTCATTAAACTGACAGAATTCTACTGAGTTCTTAAACTAACTGAGAATACTACTGATCGTGGCGTGACTGAGATTATCATAAAACTGACACTGGCTCTAGGCACACAACTAAATTTTTGGGTACAATTACCCCCAGGACTTGATGGTATGATATTGACAAGGCATGATACTTCTTGAACACATGACCAGAGTCAACAATTGATAGTACAAACGTTGGGGATTTTCATGAAGTATTTGTATGTCATAAGCTTACACATGAATAAGAATACATATAAACATGTCATAATTTCGTAAGTCTAATCTCATGAGCATTCCACCAAACCATTACAATGCATAAAAATAACATGGAGGTCATTGTGAACATTAGGGTAAAGCATGGATTCATCAATTTGGTCATAATTGAGTCATAAAGTATAATTCTTGTTCTTTTAGGCTTTTTAGCAAACACCTTGCATGCATAACTTGAGTCTTAGGCATGAATATTAAAATAATACATCATGAAAACATTTTTCACTTCAAATACAAGAATTCCAACCACATGCTAACATAATTTCATTATATGTATTAAAGATTTCAACTTGGTAATCATACAACAACATAAACATGGATATGATTCAATTCATAACATGGAATTCAAAATTTATATTTTTGAAAGGGTTTCTTGAGCTTCATGGGTGAAAGGACTCCATGAATCAACACTTTACATACCTTCGATGAAAGTTTCTTGAAGATTAACGGTGGAATCTCCTAGATTAGAACCTTCAATTAAAAACTCTAGACTTGTTCTTGAGGGAATTTGAGAGAAACAACTATATTTTGGTGAAAACCTAATAGAATCTCATGTTATAGGTTTATATAGGGATGGAAAATTAACTCTTTTGCCCTTAAAGATGCAGACATTTAATGACTAAAAACCGGGCATCGATGCGATACCCAATGCGTCGCACCATGATCGCGCCAAGCCTCAGTTGTTTTTACTGGCAGTCCCTACAAGAATGTTAAACAACGCGATAGGCAATGCGGCGCACCAAGATCATTTTGGTCTACTGTTTTGGGATACCAAACGTGGTCAAACGAGTTCTAAAAATCTAAAACTTGTTCGAGAACACCTATCGACCTCTCTGATCATGAATCAAAAAAAATATGAACCACTAAGGGACATTAAGGTCACGAAATAAGATTTCCAACTTTCAAAGGCCAAAATAAACTAAGTTTGGGAACTTAGCTAGAATTTTTTAAGTCTGAGACCCCTTGAATATCCTAAAAGGATGAATTAAGCTTAGAAATTTTGCGGGGTCTTATAATATCTTCCTCTTGGGAATATTCATCCTCGAATAAGACTAACTGAGATGGGAGAAATGATAACGTAAAGTATATACTGATCATGAATAACTGAAACATGAGTACATGACTGATATTACTGATTTACTGAGATTCATACTGAGCATGCATATCTGATGTATGATTTCATGACTGAGCTGATATATGGATGCATGACTGGGAATACTGATTCACTTTTTCATGCATATCTGATGCACGAATACATGACTGACATAATTCATGAACACATGACTGAATATGAAATGGTATTTGATACCAAGTTTATAATGGAAATCTGAGCATGAAACTAAATTCTAAGTTGTAACTGAAATTTGAACATGAAAATGAATAAGATTTAAGAAAAGCTATTACCTTGGGATTAATCTAAGTTTGCAGAGAAAAGGTGAGGGTAATTGGTCCGCATATCTGCTTCTGCTTCCCAAGTAGCTCCCTCAACTGACTGATTCCGCCAAAGAACTTTGACTAGAGGAATTTCTTTGTTCCTCAGTCTGTGAGTCTTGTAGTCAAGGATTTCGACTGGAATCTCTTTATAAGAGAGGTTGTTCTGAATGTCTATGCCCTCTATAGGGACTAAAATTGTTGGGTCACCTATGCACTTCTTAAGCAAGGAAACATAAAATACTAGATGGACTGAGGCAAGATCTGAAGGCAATTCGAGCTCATAAGCTACCTTGCCAAAACGACTGAGAATTTTGAAGGGACTGATATACCGAGGACTGAGCTTTCACTTCTTCCAGAACCGTTTCACTTCCTTCATGGGAGAGATTTTCAAATAAACATGATCACCAATCTCAAACTTGAGATCTTTCCAGCATATATCTGCGCAGGATTTATGTCAGCTCTGAGCTATCTTGAGCCTTTCTCTGATCAACTAGACTTTTTCTAAGGTATCGAATACCAATTCAGGCCCTACTACTGTAGCCTCACCCTCTTCGAACCAACCGATTGGAGATTTGCATCTTCTACCATAGAGAGCTTCGAATGGAGCCATCTGAATACTAGAATCATAGCCATTGTTGTATGCAAACTCAATCAAAGGCAAGAGGTCATCCCAACTCTCTTGAAATCAATTGCACTCACTTGCAGCATATCTTCTAAACTCTGGATGGTCCTTTTTGCTTGACCATCTGTCTAGGGATGGAAGGATGTACTGAGGTGAACTTGGGTACCTAGACCCTTTTGGAATGCCTTCCAGAACTGAGAGGTGAACTGGGTACCTCTATCTGAGACAATAGACATTGGGACACCGTGTAATCTGACTAACTCCATGATATAAAGTTTGGTGTAATCCTCGGCTAAATTAGAGGTATGGACTGGAAGGAAATAAGCTGATTTGGTTATCCTATCTATAATAACCCAAACCAACTCTGGACGCATCATAGTATACAACGAACCCATCTGAACCATCTGGAAGAGCCAAAACTGAAGTTGGAGTGAGTCAAGTCTTCAACTCCTGAAAACTCTTCTCGTAAGGATCTGACCATGAAAACTTGACTTTCTTCTGAGTCAGTCTGGACATAGGGGATACAATAGAAGAAAATCCCTCAACAAACCGTCTGTAATAGCTATCCAAACCCAAGAAACTCCTGATATCTGATGAAGAGACAGGGCGAGGCTAGTTTTTTACTGCTTTGGTCTTTTGAGGATCAACTCTAATGCCATCACCGGAAATGATATGACCAAGGATGGCTACTGACCTTAGCCCAAATTCACAGTAACTAAATTTAGCAAACAACTGATGATTTCTGAGAGTCCACAACACTATTTTGAAATGTTCTGCATGATCACGCTTACTGCGAAAGTAAACAAGGATGTCATCTATGGAGACTATGACGAACATATCTAAGTACTTCTTAAACACTTGATTCATCAAGTCCATGAAGGCCGATGGGGCATTGGTAAGACCAAAGACATGACTAAGAATTCAAAGTGACCATACCAAGTTTGAAAAGCTATTTTTGGAATGTCAAATTCTCTAAATCTAAGTTGATGATAACCTGCTGAAGTCTATCTTAGAGAAGTAACTGGCACCCTGAAGTTGGTCAAATAAGTCATCAATTCTGGAAAGTGGATACATGTTCTTGACCATGACTTTATTGAGCTGATGGTAATCAATGCACATTCTGAGAGAAATATTTTTCTTTCACACGAATAAGACTGGCCTACCCCACGATGACACACTGGGTCTAATGAATCCCTTATCTAGGAGATCCTTCAACTGTTCTTTCAATTCTCTGAGTTCTTCTAGTGTCATTCTGTATGGCAAAATAGATATAGGCTGAGTATCTAGAAAAAGATAAATGTGAAAGTCTATTTCCCTTTCGGGAGAAATTCCTGGAAGATCTTCGGGAAAGATATCTGAGTATTCATTCACTACTGGGACTGATTCAAGATTGGGTGTTTCAGAACTAGTGTCCTTAACTTGAACAAGATGATAGATACATCGCTTAGATATCATTTTCCATTCCCGAAGGTAGGAAATAAGTTGACCTCTGAAAGCTGAAGTACTACCCCTCTACTCTAGGAATGGTTCATTCGGAAACTAAAACTGGACAACTCTTTTTCTGCAGTCGACTATGGCACAGTAGGAATAAATCCAATCTATGTCAAGAATGACGTCAAAATCAGTTATCTCTAATTCGACTAAGTCTGTTGATGTAACTTTCTGATATACCATAACTGGATAGTTCCTATATACCCATCGAGGCTATGATAGTTTTACCCACTGGGGTAGAGACTAAAAAGGGCTCTGCTAGAATTTTGGGATTGACTCCAAAATGAAGTGCGATATAAGGAGTAACAAAAGACAAAGAAGCTCTTGGATCTAGCAAAGTGTAAAAATGTATATGAAAGATTTGTAACGTACCAGTAACTACATCAGGAGAAATTTTTTGATCCTATTGGGACTAAAGAGCATAAAGTCTATTTAGGTGTTGCCCACTGGTGGCGCTGGAAGTGGCACCCTGCTTGTTCGGTCGATCGAACTGAGTTGAGGAATAGTTATGCTGACCCTGAAAACCTGGATGGGGACAATCTCTGACCATGTGGTCTGTCTTGCCACATCTGAAACAGACATTGTTGCCCGCTCTGTAAATACCCTGATGGTTTTTACCACAAGTTTGACAAAGAGGATGAGTGCGGGCACTAGTAACACTGCCTTGAGGTTTAGGGCCTGACACCCTATCTCTGCTGCCATCTTTAAATTTCAGCACTAGGGTACTGGCTGAGGAAGGAGCTGGAATGCATGACTTTGGGTAGAACTGAGAACGATTCCCACCCTCTGACTTAGGCTGAGCAAAGTTGAAACTACCTGCCCTTGCTCTCTTATTCTGCTTCTCTCTTATCTTAATGTTCTGCTCTTCTATCTATTGAGCATGGATCATAAGCCTGGCTATGTCCATCTCACTAATCAACATCGCAGACCTGTACTTATTGACCATACTATCATTCACTCTAGAAACAAACTTACTCATCTTAGCCCTGTTGTCTGCTACTACGTGAGGAGCATATCTAGCTAATTAAGTAAAATTAAGAGAATACTCTTTCACTATCATGTTGCCCTACCTGAGGTTGATAAATTTTAACACCTTATCTTCTCTCAGCTCTATAGGAAAGAATCTATCTAGAAATGCAGTGGCAAACTCCTCCCACTCAATAGACCTTGCATCTATAGCCTTCTCTGCCTTCCACTATTTGAACCATGTGTGAGCCACATCCTACAACTGATATGCAGCTAGCTCATTACTCTCACAAGCAGTAACCCCCATGATATCTGTAACCTTCTAAACCTGATCAAGGAATTCCTGAGGGTCCTCATCTGAATTAGACTCGAATAAGGATGGAGGATTCATTCGGATGAAGTCCCAAATCTTGGCTGCAGCTGAATTGGCCACTGGGCTGGCTAGAACGACAGTTGGTCGTTCATTCTGGAAAGCAACTGAATTAGAAAGAGTAGTGAATGTAGCTCTGAACTTTACATGAGAAACATGTTCATCTAAGAGATCTATTTGGACGGGCTGAGGGGCTGACTGATTTTCATTTCTTCTTTTGGGAGGCATATTCTGTAAGCGAAAAGGGACAAACAGATTAGACTAAAAGTTAAATTTGAGCTAATGCTCACTGGCACGACATGAATACTGAAAGAAGGGAAATTATTTCTAAAATATCTTATAGCCTCCTGTACATAAATATGATGCGCAACACACCCATACACAAGACTCTATTAGATGCGGCTTTTCAGACTTCCTAGGACACTGTTGAACCTTAGGCTCTGATACTAATTTTGTAACGCCTTAATCTGACACCCGAAATGCTACATGGTGAAAGCAATCCCGAAGGACCATAAGCTAACCCATGACTGATATCTGTAACTGAGCACATAATATACTGTATAAATGCAGAATAAAAGGGCTGAAAGGGTATAAGGTTCAAATATCTGATAAAACATAACATCTAGAAATATGGTATATCAATACCAAAACTAAAATAAATTGTTTGAACATGCTACTCTGAAAGCCTCTAAACTATCTAAAAATTGTAGAGTTGATAAGACATGTCCCCAACTAACTCCGTTTACTAAAACTGAAATAAAGAAGAAATAAAATAATTATGCTATCCTCGAATGATGAGGACTCACTGTAAATCTACAGCAGATGCTAAATCTGAAGCTAAGTGCAATTGAGAACTTGAGCGTCCGAATCTATGGTATAAAAACCATAGCGCAGAAGAAAAGTATGCATCAGTACGTCTGAATGTATTGGTATGCAAAGTGAAGTAGGCTGAATACATGGGGTTTATATGAGATCGTGATAATATTGGATACTGAGTCTAAATATTGATAACATGAGTTTCGTATAACTGATATACTGTTAACTGAGTGACCGTGTCAAACAGCATTAATTCTGATGGAACTAACTGAGTTCCGTACTGAACTGAGTGACTGTGTCTGACAGTCCTGAATCTGAAAAACTATCTGAGTTCTTTTACTGAGACTAATACTAAGACTGTGGAAAGTATTCATCTAACCGATATACCCCTTTTTTTGTATAGATTGGGGTTTAATCTGTAACCTCAATTGGAAGGGTGTCAATACCACGCCACTGGTAAAGATAAATTATGAGTGACCCTCATCTGGCAGTGTCCCTAAATGAGAATAGTGGGAACCTCAACTGGCAGTGTTAATCCACCTCATCAACCCTCAACTATCAGTGTTGGTGTCTTAACCTATGCTGGCTACATAGTTTTGGAATACAAAGATTGCTTCTAAGGGTCACACCCTCTACTGCCAGTGTGTGCCCTCATCCTTGGGTTTGCTCGGTGCTGAATCCTACTCCCAACTGAATAGACACTGAACTAATTATATTGAGATGAACTATACTGAGTTAATTGAGTTCCGTGGACTGACAGAATGTTACTGAATTCTGTTAACAGACTGAGTTCATAAGATTACTGAGTTTTCCTTAGTTATGAAACTGACTGAATTCTATTGAGTTCTTAAACTAACTGAGAATACTACTGATCATGACGTGACTAACATTATCATGAAACTGACACTGGCTCTAGGCACAAAGCTAAATTATCGGGTGCAAGTACCCCCAGGAGTTGATGGCATTCTACTGACAAGACATGACACTTCTTGAACACATGACCATAGTCAATAATTCATAGTACAAACGTTGAGGATTTTCATGAAGTATTTGTATGTCATAAGCTTACACATGAATAGGAATACATATAAACATGTCATAATTTTGTAAGTCTAATCTCATGAGCATTCCACCAAACCATTACAATGCATAAAAATAACATGGAGGTCATTGTGAACAGGGTAAAGCACGGATTCATCAATTTGGTCGCAATTGAGTCATAAAGCATAATTTTTATTTTTAGGCTTTTTAGCAAACACCTTTCATGCATAACTTGAGGCTTAGGCATGAACATTAAAATAATACATCATGGCAATATTTTTCACTTCAAATACAAGAATTTCAACCACATGCTAACATAATTTCATTATATGTATTAAAGATTTCAACTTGGTAATCATACAGCAACATAAACATGGATATGATTTAATTTATAACATAGAATTCAAAATTTATATTTTTGAAAGGGTTTCTTGAGCTTTATGGGTGAAAGGAACTCATGAATCAACACTTTACATAACTTAGATGGAAGTTTCTTGAAGATTAACGGTGGAATCTCCTGGATTAGAACCTTCAATTGAAAACCCTAGACTTGTTCTTGAGGAAATTTGAGAGAAACAACTATATTTTGGTGAAAACCTAGCTGAATCTCGTGTTATAGGCTTATATAGGGGTGGAAAATTGACCCTTTTGTCCTTAAAGATGCGGACATTTAATGACTGAAAACTGGGCATCGATGCGATACCCAATGCATCGCACCATAATCGCACCAAGCCTCAATTATTTTTACTGATAGTCCCTGCAACAATGTTAACCAACGTGATAGGTGACGCGGCGCGCCAAGATCACGTTGGTCCACTAGTTTGGAACACCAAATATGATTTTTTAAAAATCTAAAACTTATCTGGGAACACCTATCGACCACTCTGATCATAAATCAATAAAAATATGGACCATTAAGGGACATTAAGGTCACGAAATGAGATTACCAACTTTCAAAGGCCAAAATAACTAAGTTTGGGAACTTAGATAGAATTTTCTAAGTCTGAGACCCCTTGACAAGCCTAAAAGAATGAATTAAGCTTAGAAATTTTACGGGGTCTTACAATAGCCGATTTGAATCTCATGAAAGTACAATGGCAAGTATGGAAGGGAAAATTGAAGGGATGGAAAGCTTTTTCTCAAAGAAGTTGGATAACTTGATAGAGCATCCAAGCTTTCCTAAATCCACCCTCCCCAATCCACTAATTTGTCAAGCTTTCTTGAGTGGACATGCTTCAAATGAGCTACATGGTAATCAAAATAACTCTTGCACTCTAGTGAACGAGGCTAGTAGCCAACTAAGTGTAAATGATAGCTTATATTTAGGTGAGCGAAATGTCTCTTTGCTTCATGATGATAATGTTCAACTTGAGAGTGTGAATACACTAGTTGATCATAATAATGACAAAATTGACTCTTCTTGCAAGATTAATTTATGTCCACCTAGTTTTAAAGACAATGTGATAAGTGATAGTACATCGTCTTATGAAAATCATGAGGACCAACTTTGGTGTATTATTTTTGAGAACCCTAAGAAACATGTGTCATTGTCTCCTTTGGGTATTGCTTATACTTGTGCATCCTTGCTTGACACACTTGTGGTTAAGCTGTATGAATCCCAACTTGTGGATGCCAAGTTAATAATTCACTTGAAAGGAAAAAGTCATATGTGTTTAAGTGTCTTGATTCCATCCTTGTGTGTCTTATGTGCTATATCTTTTAAGCCAACTGGTATTTCTATAGATGATAGCACCTTGGATGATGTCTTTACATTCGATTCCTTCCTATGTTACCTTTTTTCGCATGATGATGACCACGTTCGGGTTGAAAATGCATTTTTATATGAACATGGGTTATCTTGGAAGAAAGAGTGTTGTGCATCCTAATAAATTGACTCGTTCCTTAGTTATTCCAACTTCTTGTGACTTGGTTACTAGATTTCTCGAGTACCTTGCCACTCTTATGTATAGAAACACCTTGGACGGGACTCATCTTCTTTATACCTTTCTTTACTACCTCCTTGCATTTGATGACATCCATGTTGATGTTGGATTTATTTTAGATAGAGGTGGTAGTTCTTGGATAAGGACTTATGGTGAAATAATAAAACACTTGTGTCTTCTGACCTTGGTAGTTTTCTTATTTCCTAAGGCTCTTTATAGCCAACACCTTTGTATAGTGTATGATGAATTCATTTTATTGATAACAAAGAATCATTTCTTGTATGTCAAGTGTGTGCAACCTTGGCATGATGTTATGATTGATTGTACTAACTCTAACTCTCATTCCATGAGAAGTGTGTGTTTGTTTGTCTTTCCTTTGGTTTTGCAAGGTTTAGATTAGAGGATGAATCCTTTTCAAGAAGGGGAGGATGATATGATCCGAGACGGCCTTAAAGCTTTAGAGTACATTTTTCGAGGCCAATACAAAAGGTCCAATCCACAAACAAGTCAAGATCTCAAGAGGACATTCGGTGGACCCTCTTTTAGGCTCCTAAGCCTACAAGGTCGTGTGGAGCATGTCTTAAACAGCCCATGTGGGTTATTTTGGAAATAGCCACTTTTGGGATATTTCTTGTAATAGTCTATCTTAGGAAAGGCAACATTATAAATACATGTCTTAGTCATTTCATTTCATAACTTTGATGATATTATGAGAGAATACTCTTATGAGTGTTTTTCAAGTGGGGAATCACGTGTGACAAACGTGGAATCGTTTGTGTTGGTTACTTGTTTAGAAACGTGGGCTGCTTGGGGATTCCTATTTCCTTAAGGTTCACATAAGAAGTTGGTGTTTGTTTATACGAGTCTTAAGGGTCTTAGCGTTTGATACACGTTTTGGTTCTAATTTCTTGTATTCTCTTATGTCAACTTATCTATATTTACTTTCATGTCTTTTTTGTGTTTTGAATTTCTTAGATTAGTTTTCATGTTATATCTTCGATTTTGTATCAATTTTTATACTATAAAAATAGTAATACATTTGTTGCCAGTACATTGATGATAGATATGAGTGATACATTTGTTGCCAGTACATTGGTGATAGATATGAGTGATACATTTGTTGTCAAAATAATGGTAAAACATATGGAAGATACTTTTTTATAGTGATTCATATTTTTGTTTCATTTGTAAATGTTTGATACATTTAACATATGTTTAACATATGTAAACTATTTATTTTGTGTGAGATTAATTTTTGATTGAATATTGAGTAATTTTACCAGATGTATCATTATGATACATCTGGAACTAAATTTATTATAAAGATACATCTAAAACCAGATTTATTATAAAGATACATCTGGAAAACTAGTCCATCACATAAAAATTTAAGATCAGTTTGTGAACACTACTAATAATGACAAAAAATGTTTAAATTATAGGAGAAGGAAGAAATAATTAAAAGTTGACTGATTATGGGTATTTCAGAGATTCAGTTTGTGAACACTACTAATAATGACAAAACATGTTTAAATTATGGGAGAAAAAAGAAAAAATTAAAAGTTGACTAATTATGGGTATTTCATAAATTCATTTGAAAGTGGATATGGTATGTAATAATGCTCAACTTACACGTCAATTTGAGTGCAAGGCGGTCGTCGTCAATACATTTATTCAACTTTGGAGTCGGGGTCGAATCCACGAGAAACAATGTGAGTGGCAATCAAATTAATTTGAAATGCTAGTTACAAGTTAAATTCAAACAAATGGTATAAAAATAAAATAGGGGAGGTGAGTTTCCTACACTGATGTTTCTTTTGGGGATTTTCCAGTATAAATTTGGGGCTATGAATAATTAGAGTTTTAACAACTATGCACGGATCTTGGGAGTATGCATTACTAAGGGAGTGACATATGGGAGTTAGTCACCAACATCGATTTAGTAAGTCAAATATGGATAGGTTTGGTTATAGATTTTGATGCTAGTCTTTCAACAAAACACCAAACTTTCACTCATTGATCCTTTCGAATGCCTAATGGATGTGTTCAATAATTAGCAACCACAACCTCAATCAAGGCATCCCTATTTCTAGTATGACACCCAAGGCATAGTCAATCTCACTTTCGCCCTTATTTCTAAGATAGTGAGAATTTAGCAAACTACACACATAATTGTCTATCATTGCTTTAGTCTCCACATCCCTCTTTCGAGGATGATACAGATTTCTAAACTTCACCCAAAACCCTTCTTTCGAAGATAGCCTTAGGTTATTTAAAGCTTAGAGCTTTCACCCATCAAGACCATGTGGGTATTTGGAGTTTTCACCCATCAAATCCCAACCAAACTAGCATAGCAATAATAGAACCCATAAACATGAACTACCAAATAGATGCTAACAATAACAACCTACACACACTTAGACCTCTATTCACACATAACCCCAAATGGGAGATTTAGCTATCATAAGATAAATAAGCATAGATATACCCATAATCTTCATTGAATTAATTTGTGGTAGATCTAAGTGAATGTTACTTCAAACTTGGCTCCTCCACAATATCAACAATGGAAGTGAGAAAATCTTCCACTTGGAAAGTCTCCAATGTATTCTTCACTCAAAATTTATACAATATTTTCTTTTCTAAAAATGGAGACTACAAAGTCTCAAGCTAAACCTAGAAAAATTGGGGGAAGAAGGAATGTGATGGAATGAATGATACATCAAATTAGGGTTTAAGTCTTTTTGTTCAAATTAGGATCAACATTTGCAATGACAGTTTTGTCCTTGGGCTGAACATTTCCGCGAAGCCGCGATCATGCAAGTCTGGTTGCGACCGCGACTACGCGACCGCAATTGACTTCCTTCGTCGCGATTGATTGACCATTTTGATTGACCGCGATCGCGGTCCATGGACCGCGACCGCGGTAACTGAGGCTAGTTCACTGTAGGTCTTCAGCTGCACTTTTTCTGCTCCCTTTTGATCATTTCAAACTCCAATCCACATCTCTTTGTCTTTTCAACTCCTATACCTGCAAAAAGTGGATGTTAGTGCATTAAATCACAATTATGACTCATTTACTCATTTGAGACAAGGTAATATGCACTCAAACTTAGTATGAATGAGTGGTAAAATCACCACTCATCAGTATGCCACGATTTGCGTGTGATTTACTCCTCATAATAATTGAAAATCGACTACTTCCTAATTTAACTAATCACTCAGTTACAAATATATCACAATGCATATGTATCAAGGTTAAAAATATGTATCACAAAAATCAATATCCAAGATATCTTATAATTTAATAAAGTTATGATAAAAAGTGTTATAATGCATTAAAAATTTGAGATTTATGTAAGTTACCCATATGAATGTGGCTAATTACATAGGCCTAGATGGCTACCCTTTAACAAAAATAAATGTAGCTAAAAGTAAGAAAATGCAGGCAATTGAAGTAGCCACGTGAATAGGCTTACAACATTAAAATATTAAAATGTTGAAAGTGCTCTGTGAGGACGACAAAAAATTTTCATCCTCACTTATATACAAGTAATAATAAATATACCAATTTTAGTAAGGAAAAGTAATTTTATCAACATGTCATAATTTTAAAGGAAAAAAAGATAATTTTATCAACTACATGTCACAATTTTAGATAGAAAAAGTAATTTATCAATAACATATCACAATTTTAGAGGATTTTAAAAAAATTAAAATTATCATAATTTTTCAAGTACATGTAATAATTTTAGAGGATCCGGGCGGGGCATAGCAAAAAACGCACCGAGGCATTTTGGGGAGGTGAAAATATCGAATGGCGAACGCCCCAAAATTTTAGGTGTTTGTCTAAGCGTTGGGGTGTTCGCCTAAGCGTGAGGCGTAAGCCTAGAAAACTTTACAAAATAAAATATTTTTTTCCTATTAATAAGTATCTAATTTAAACTTAATATTAAAATATATGATTGATAAATACTTAAATACTCAAATCAAAAGTAAAAGAAAGCTTAAAAGTTACACTTTCAAACGTATTTGTCGGTGGATGTCGACGGTACCGCTACTCAAAAAGGTATTGGGCACACACTTTCATCTTCCTAGTTCCTTTCTTTTCTTTTAGATTTTTGCAAGTCATATAGTGACTAGTTTTTAAGATATTTATTTTTTTTGCTCTCTTTAAAATACAATTTATAGTAAATGGGTGTGTTAATATACTGATAGAGTAACGAGAAGGTGAGTGTTGATTAACTATGTACTATTTTTTTATACAAACTTGTGTTTTTTGGACATAATAGGTTATTATATGAGAAGGTGGCTTTATATATTAGTTGTATAATATGAATTTGGTTATTTTTTTGTGGAAATAGATTTAGATGCATTTCCACTTATTTCTTTTTATAATTTTGATATAATTTTATCTTTTTCGGTGATTTACCACTTTTAAAAATATTTATTTCTAATAATATTAATTTATAAAATTTTAAAAATTAAAGAATCCGTGGGGCTTACGCCTCGCCTCATACCAGGTAAATCGTCTCACCTTATGCCTCCGCCTTTAAAAACAATGATTGTGAGGACTATTAAATTTAAATATCCTACATATATCTATAATTTATAATCTATAATTTATAATATATTAAAAATGCAAAAGACCTATAAAATGTTATTTAAACTTTCTGTCCTTTATTAAAAGATTTTATTTTAAATAAAATCATTTTTTTACTATTTTTTTCCTAATATTTAAGATTTGAAAATTAATTAAATATATCTATGATAAAAAAATTTCTTATTAGAAGTCATCAAAATTAATGACAAGTAATATTTTTTTATTATTTTATGATTTTAAGAAGATTTAAAAAATCTAGAATAAATATAAAAATATTAGAATGAAAAAAATTTAAGAAGTATCAAATTTTTTAAAGTTTAAGTACGTAACAAGAATATAATCAATGATTTTAATACATCTCTCTTAACCTTTCAACAGAAAAGAAAATAGATACTGCATAACAAACGCAAAAATGATGATCCATCAACCACTTAAAATTTTTTATTGTAAAATAAATATATGCTTACATTAAAATATATATTTATATTTATATTATTATATATTAAATTGTGAAAAATCTTTGAAAAATGATTTAAAACTTTTACATTGTAATAAAAATCTCGATAATAAATAAAATTATTTAATTTTAAATAATTAAATGTTACATGTGAGGCACATGATTAAATATAATAATCCCGGACCTGTTTCAATAAATGGTCCGATGTGTTTTTGCCTTTTTTTTTAATAAAATCAAAAAATTATATAAGACAGCATTTGCATGGTACAAACACAAAATCCGAGTAATTTTTTCGCTATATTTATCTCAACCTTTCTAAGGACATAAGTACACACAAAATAACCATGTGGGTATGACGATCTTATTCTTAAAAGGTTCATTTATCTTGCAATGTTTAAAAGCTTACGGAATAATTTGAACCTAAAAGATAACAATACCGTCCGAGAAAATCATCTTTGGAAACAGAGGAAGGACAATATGCTCGGCAGCAGTAGGTCAACCCAAGTCCTTGGAACGCGATGAACAACCTTTCAGTTTTGGTTAATGAAACTGGCATCTTAAACATACCAATTGCAAGAAAACCAGAATGCCACCAAAAAAAATAATAGTGGAGACTGTTATCTTATTGATCCCAAATTGGTAACCCACATCCATAGGCAAACATCATGGTAGAGAGGAAGGGATATCAACATTCACAAGATTAAGAGCTCAAATCAGACATCTTTACACTGCAAACAGAACCCTTGCAGTCATCATCCATTTATTCGTCGTCGTCATCTAGTAACCTCCTTGAATGAAGGCATTCAACCGGTTCAGCTCTTCCCTGTGCTCACTCACAACAGCACGAACAACATCTCCAATGGACACCATTCCTATCATACCTGTCTGATCAATAACTGGAATGTGTCTGATACGGTTATCTGGCAAGTGATACAAGGAAATGTACGTGAGCTTATTTGCTGAACCTGGGACAAAGGAAATTTATAAGGGTTTGCAAAAGTTGTAGGATATAGCACCTGTCATCAGTTGCATTGCTTTCAGAACTTTGGTTTCAGGTGTGACGGTGATAAGCTTGTTCTGCAGATACTCACATACAATAATGATCAGTCACTTTGAGCTAATAATGTATTGCATGTTTAATGGCAAATGCCAGATATACAAGTGGTTGATTGGAAGCAAATTCTACATGCTTCGGTTTTTTACTTCCTCTGTTCTTTTTCTCACAAAAAGAGGTTTTGGAGTTTTACCTCCTCTGTCATGATGTCCCCAACCTTGGTTGATTTGGATGATCTTCCCTGTACTATGATTTTCCGAAGATAATCTGATTGGAGAAAAATTAATGAGAAGGGGAAGTGGTCGAAGATAAAAGGAACAATCAGAACTATGGTAGTTCTTGGCATGTCCAACCGTGTGCAATTTTTATGTATTTACATCTAGTAAGTTGACTTGCAAAACTGGAGAGCAGAAAATGGAACCAGAAAACATTGCCTATAGCTTAACTCAGTTGCATTATTCTCGAAAATACATTTCCTCAGGTGAAAGCAACTATAAAAATGAAAGAAACAGATACTGGTGACACTGACACTGAATTTCAGTGACCTTTCCCAATTCAACATTCATGTCAATGCTTATACAAGCAATCTTATGCTTTATAGATTTCATTCACCGTCACATAGAGATTCTTAAACTTAATGTTTATACCAGTAACCTTCCCCGTTTTACATTCTTTTTGGCTCACATTCACATAGATGTTCTTAAACTTGATATGCATTAGTACATCAATAAAGATTAACAAGGAAGGTCGGTGGTGATATCCCGATAATGCTATAGACAAGGTGAATTTTATGAGTGAACATGATAAGAGCTAAAAATCAGTAATGGAAGGACCCACACATATATGCTCGAGAAGATCCAACATTTCTTGTAACGTAATCTGATGATTGTTGAACAAGTTGAAAAACTGACTCGAGTCAGGAGGACGGTGTGGTGGTGAGTTTGGATTCTCAGGATGTTTGTAAGAAGGATACTTTTAAGTATCTTGGGTCTATGATTAGGGAAATGGCGAGATTGATGAGGATGTCTCTAAACGTATTGGAGCAGGTTGAATGAAGTGGAGGCTCGCCTCTAAAGGCAAATTCTACAGAGTGGCAGTCCATCCGGCCATGCTGTATGGAGTGGAGTGTTGGCCAGTCAAAAACTCCTATATTCAAAGATTGACGGTGGCGGAAACGAGAATGTTGCGTTGGATGTGTGGCCTTACTAGAGGGGATACAGATAAGAATGAGATTATCCGAGAGAAGGTGGGAGTGACTTCGGTGGAGGACAGGATGCGAGAAGGAAGGTTGAGATGGTTTGGGCATGTGATGAGGAGGGGCACGGATGCCCCAGTTCGGAGGTGTAAGAGGCTAGCTTTGGATGGCTTCAGGAGGAGCAGAGGTGAGCCAAAGAAATACTGGAGGGAGGTGATTAGACATGACATGGAGCTGTTTCAGCTTACTGAGGACATGACCCTAGACAGGAAGGTGTGGAGGTCGCGGATTAGGGTAGAGAGCTAGTGTGAGTGTGTGGATTGTGACTAGGTGTTAGGTGAGTTTGGGTGTGGTGGGTGTCTTAGGTCTGTGAGTGCATGTTACTACGACAAGGGTATCCGTTTTCTAAATTTCGTATTGTTCGTATTTCTCTTATTTCCTATTTCTCTAATATCTAGAGTTATTATTTCTTATCTCTTATTTCTGTTATGCTATCCATCTTGTTTCATGTTTCATTACAACCTTGTGTTACTATTCTCTATCTTGAGCCGGGGGTCTATCGAAAACAGCCTCTCTACTTCCTCGGAGGTAGCGCTATGGACTGCGTACATTTTACCCTCCCCAGACCTCACTTTGTGGGAATACACTGGGTCTGTTGTTGTTGTTGTTGTTGAACAAGTTGAAAAACCAATACTGGTACAAGAAATTAAGTAGGCATCACAAACAGGTATTTGTTTAGAGAATCATAGTCAGTTATGCCTTATAAGATATTAAGATAGGTGTTTGTTTACCTCGCTCGGTAATAATGCCAGCAATTGACTTATTTTCCCCAGATTTAACCACCACCAAGGCTCCTACATTGTGCTGCGTCATCTGGCATTAGACACAAGAGAATCAGTTGCATCAAGTTAAATGGATAAAATTTACACTTGTTAGCATAAGAATAGGAAAGAAGTTTGGTTAAGTAGATAAAAATGCAAATATCAACTGCGTAAGCATCCTTCCTTCCTGTAAATGGTGGAAAAGACACTGTACAGATGATTGGCGTAAAGTTACTAACCGATTTCACAGCATCATAAACACTGTCATCTGTGGTGCACCAGAGCCAAGAGCCATCCGCACCTTTACCTTTGCCCTTCAAAATGTCAGATATTTTGGTGCTTTCAAAACCATGTTCTTCTATACGAGCAGCTGAAGTTGTTTCACAGCGCACAAACATAAGTGGCCTCGACACTGGATTCACCAATCGGACATGTCGTAAAACAGCACTTTTGAGGACACTTCCACGAGAAAAGAGCTTAAATCCTCCTTGCATTTTTGCCTACAACATGAATTTAGATTATATAAACTAGCTAGCTCCCCCACTAGGTGGGAATTCACCGGATATTTTTTGTTGTAAACAACTAGCAAGCTTTAGTGCCTTAAAAACTACATCAAACTAATCATAGGTCCAATCTTTATATTATAGGTACAAATGAGAGTCCAACTCACATAAAAACGTTTTTATTTCAAGCAAGGACTTTGGGCTAAAACAACATCTGAGGGTAATAACTAATAATAGACAAAAAGAAGATCCCGAGATGCGTCCTTTATTAATGGCCTACGTGCTACTATTAATTCCTCACTCCACCATAACCAAAACATTTCATATTTAACCAAAACATTAGTGTAAAAAGTGGTACTTAATAGTTTTATCTTCTTCCTTGAACAAATCTAAAGATTTCATTGTCTCTTCGGATTTATTAATAACATAGACCGGTCATCAAAGCAAAAGAGAGAGAAATGAACAGATCATCATCGTCGTCGTCGTCATCAGAAGACAAGTTGATCAAAAGAGAAATCCACAGAGTCGACATGTTATTCAAGGAATTCTTACAGTATTTGTTTTGATATACAGTGACAAATATAAAAAGGGCAGAAGGCTACTTCGAACTTTTCAGTCTAGCATCTAATGATCCTGAAATCCATAGATCTGCGTTAATTTGTTATTGAATCAATAGATAAAACAAAAGAAGAAGCACTTTACAAGGAAAACACATGATAGGGAAACAGAAACATTATTAAATGCTGGTAAACAAAAATTCTTTTGACACCGCTAACGCACGCAGGCAAGCACGGGTAACACGAGAGACTGATAAAAAGGAAATTAGATTAGAGGAGAAGAAAGAGCAAGCAAACCTTCTCACTCACTGGTGTTTCTTTCAGACAAAGAACAGAGAAAGTCAGAAGAAAAATGAAAAGGAAAAGGTTAAGGTTGTTAGAGTTTATCCTATAGGTTTTACTAATTTACGACTCTCGTCAGTGATTTAACTTTAATCGGGCCGTACACTATTTTTGTAAGCAAGCACGAGAAGATCCTGACCCTTCACCTTTCCTCCAGTCAGGCCGCCCCTGGTTATACACGGGACATTTTAGTAGGGGCCGTTTGCCTAGAGGGATTAGAAAAAGTGTTTTCTACTTTCTTCCTTAAGACAGAACTTTTCATTGGTGGTTTTATGTAAGGAAATATTACTGTGTACTATAGATAGCTACACTGAAAAAAGTTTGATAAAATATTTAAGGCGATATGGTCTAATGAATCTGTATATATATTTTGGATCCTCTTACTCATTTTTCTGTAATCCTTAAACTTAATAATTCATAATATTTTAAACTTCTCTAATTGTTGACCATGTTTATGTGATAACCAGATGATTAAAATTTCAAATGTTATACCTGAGTACGGATGAAACTTTTTGACCAAAAATAATTAAAATAAAAAATCTAACACCCCTTTCTTCTTTCTCCCACCCCACCCTATCCTGGTTTCTTTCCCACCCCACTTGTCATTCTATCCCTATTTTCACAATTATAAAATCTTTTTCAAGATAGCAATTACATAACAAAAGAAAAAATTACAAAAAAATCAATAACCCAACTAAATTTGGCCTATATCCATATAAAAAAAATTTAAATTAATTTTTTTTTTAATTTTTTTCAAAATAGCAAGTTTCGTCGGGAAAATGATGGTCACCGTCTTGATATTTTATATTTGATCTATATTTGATCATGTTTTTACCTTTTTGGAGTTGCTCCGATATTTTCACCGTTGAAGCTATGATGTAGGACTATTATTGGCTTATCTCCTACAATAGAGACTAGATTTGTTTGAATCTATATATTCGGTAAAATTTGAATTGTAACGTTGAAGCATCTAGAGAATGAGGTTGTGAAATTAATAAAGTGAGTCGATTATTGTTTTAATAGTTTCCCATGATCTTCATTTTCTAATTCGAAAAATATGTTTAATAAGACTTTTGGAGACAAAAAAAAAATTCTAGAGAATCTGAATAAGAATTTTCGGTCATCTTATTGTACTGAAGTGAAGGTTAATAAAATCAAAAGGAGAGAAAAGTGAAAAAATATTATTTTAGTTATTTTCATATAAAACTAAAAATTATAAGAGAAACTAAAGGATAAAAAGATTATTTTTATAGATGAAATGATGTGGTTAATGATACAAGTATGATGTGGCATTAACTTTTGCTAATGTGAATATGATGTGTCCCCATATCAGAGCAAGTGAGGAACACATACCGACAAAGGGGCTTAAAAAATTGTGTTTGATTGAATTTAAGGGTTTAATTTGCAAAGGAGTGAGTAAAGAATCCAAAATATAAACACATAAAAGTATAAGAGTCTACTAGACTATTCCGCTAATATAAAATTACCATCTAAAATAAGGCTTGTATCTCAAAATATATTAAACTTTGCGGGTCTTATTAATTTTGAATTTGTATTATTACACCCTTTTTTAATCAGTCTCAATTTTAGAAAACAAGTGCTAGTCACAACTAATCATTACTTGACAAGCAGTAATTTAGTTAAACATACATTTTTTAAAAAAAAATTAATTTTTCTTTTTACTTTTTCTTTCTTTTTCTTTTTTCTGTCCAATGACTTCTTCTTTTTTCTTTCTTCATCAATATTTAAGAAGGCAAAGGAGCAAATATATCCTTTAATTTTATGATATAAAGTAATATATCCTCCATTACAAAACTAGGGCAAATATACTTTTGTTATTTATGAAATGGTGTAGGTATACCCTTGTTATTAACAAATTTATATTATTTTGATTAAATAATATTCATCTTATTTTTAAAATAAAAATAAAATAAATAAATTTATTTTTAATTAATTTGTTTATTTTTAAACTGACCCAACCTATCCGATCCAACAAAAATAACTCACAGATTATCAATTTAGAAAATATCTAATGAAAATTAAAATATTTGTATTCTTGACTATGCGATTTTGGGGAGAGGAATGAAGGTGGGGCTTCTTTTTTAGATTTTTCTAGGGCTTTTTAGTTGTAGATAGCGAATTCGAGCTTTTCGAAGAAGGAGGAGCACCTTATTACTTTTCGTAGTTCAGTGGCCAAGACTCAGAATGACTTTTTGCTCCTTAGGAAGGGTTATAGAGCGCTATGTAAAGGCTGTAAAGTCATACCTAACAAGAGTTTCGACTCAACATAGGTTATTGGTGATGGACTTGGTTATCAACAAGGACAAAAAGAAGAGGAGTATGGAGGATCGGTCCAGGATCAAGTGGGGTAGCTTGACGTTGGCTAGTGCTTTGGAGATGGGGGAGAAGTTGAAAAGTATGGGGCTTGGGAGAGTAGATAGGATGTGGATAGTATGCGGGAGTTGACTGTCACTTGTATCAGAGATGCCGCTAGAGAGGTGTTGGGTGTCTTGAGAGGTCGATCAGGTAAGCATTGAGGGGATTGGTGGTGGAACGGGAAGGTTAAGAGGAAGGTGGAGTCTAAGAAGGTGGCCTATGTCAAGTCGGTTGAGAGAAAGAATGATGGGAGAGAGAGACGAATAAGGAAAAGTATGAGGTAGCTAGACGAGAGGCTAAGCTAGCGGTTACGGCGGCTAAGACTGCAACTTTTGAGAACTTGTATGCGACTTTAGAGAAGAAAGACAAGGATAAGAAGTTGTATAGGCTTTCCATGTCCAGGGAGCGAAGGGCTCATGATCTTGACTAAGTTAAGTGAATTAAGGGAGAGGATAGTACAGTATTGGTTGAGGATGCCCTCATTAAAACGAAGTGGCAGTCCTATTTTCATAAAATCTTGAATGATGAAGGAGACAAAGGTTTCGTGTTTAGGGATTTGGAGAAGTCTAAGGAATATCGTTATTATGGTAATTGTAGGCATATTGAGGTTGAGGAGGTCAAGGGGTAATTCGCAGGATGCATTGGGGTAGGGCGACTGGGCCAAATGAGATTCCAGTGGATTTTTGGAAAAGCACTGGTGAGGCAGGTTTGGAGTGGTTGACAAGGTTGTTTAATATCATTTTTAAGGCAATAAAGATTCCTTAAGCATGGAGGTGGAGTACGATGATTTCTTTATATAAAAACAAGGGAGACATCTAAAGTTGCAACAACTATAGAGGTATTAAGTTATTGAGTCATACTATGAAGGTTTGGGAATGGGTAGTTGAGTTGGGATTAAGAAGAATTGTGACTACCTCTAAGAATCAGTTTAGTTTCATGCCATGTCACTCGACTACTGAGGTCATTCACTTTGTGAGGAGATTAATGGAGCAATTTTGGGAGAGAAAGAAGGACTTACATATAGTGTTTATCGATCTTGAGAATTCTTATGACAGAGTGCCTAAGAAAATTCTGTGGAGATGCTTGGAGGCTAGAGGGGTGCCCGTGGTGTGCATTAGGTCGATTTAGGACATGTATGATGGAGTGAAGACTCGTGTGAGGATAGTAGCTGAAGATTTGGAGCACTTTTCGATTTTGATAGGGTTGCACCAGGGATTGACTCTTAGCCCTTTTTATTTGCCTTGGTGATGGATGTGTTAACGCGATGTATATAAAGAGGGTGCCTTGAAGTATGTTATTTGCTGATGATATGGTATTGATTGATGAGACTCGGGGATGAGTTAATGATGAGTTGGAGATTTGGAGACAAACCCTTGAGTCTAAAGGATTTTGGTTTAGCAGGACCAAGACGTATTACCTGGAGTGTAAGTTTAGTGATGTGTCGCAGAGGCTGGCATGATTGTGAAGCTGGAATCTTGGGCCATTCAAAAAAGGGAGAGTTTCAAGTATCTAGGGTCTATGATTCAAGGCAATATTGAGATTGATGAGGATGTCACGCATCGTATTGGGGTAGGATGGTTGAAATAGAGGCTTGCTTCGGGAGTCTTATGTGATAAGAAGGTGTGCCTGAAGCTTAAAGGAAAGTTCTACAGAGTGGCAGTCCGACCGGCTACATTGTATGGAGCGGAGTGTTGGCCAGTTAAGAAATCCTATATCCAGAATTTAAAGGTAGCGGAGATGAGAATGTTGCAATGGATGTGTGGTCATACCAAAAACGATAGGGTGAGGACTGATATTATTTGGAAAAGGGTGAGTGTGGCTTCGATGGAGGACAAAATGTGAAAAGTGAGATTACATTGGTTTGGGCACGTGATGAGGTGGGGTTCTGATGCTCCAGTGTTTGTTATATTGTTAGTGGTTCTAAATCGGGGGTTTATCGGAAACAACCTCTCTACTTCACTTGAGGTAGTGGTATAGACTGCGTACACTCTACCCTCCTTCCAGACCCTACTAGGTAGGAATACACTGGGTATATTGTTGTTGTTGTTGTTATTGTATTCTTAACTATGCAAGTACCTGTATAATTATCTGTACTTTTTATATGAAAATGTATTTTAGATCAGCTAGATGAAAGTGTATCTTTAGCATAGTTTTATCAATAAAATAAATTCATTTGCCTTTTTAATTTTAAAAATACAAATTTGTTAGTAAAAACGGTATGTTTACATCATTTCATAGGCGATATGGATATATTTGCGTCACTTTTTTAACGAAGGATATATATATGTTCTAAATCACAAAGTAAAGGGGCATATTTGCCTTTTTCCCTTTCAGCTTTCACCCCTCGCCCCTCACCCCCTCCCCAACCCCTCTCTATGTTCAAGCTAACCCTGTCCTTCATTTACTTTCTTTCTTCTACTTCTTCTTCAGTTAATTTTATTTGTTTAACTGGTCTTTCAACTCTTTTATGTTAGACTTTTTTGAGTGATTCATAACAAAATTAATTATTTTTCTGTACAAATTTAATATTTTGGAGGTATGATTGATTAATTTATCTTTTTATTACATGACCTTAAAATTAGAAATGATAATTTTGAAAAGAATCAATAAATTTCACAAAATAACAAGAAGCTTGATTGAAATTTAGATAAAAAGCCTAAAATAATACCTCATAATCATCTTGAAGTTTAATGGAATTATAAATTATCTAAAATGCAAAGAAAATTTGTAGATAAGATTTTAGAGTTAAAAGAATAAAAATGTTAATAGTAAGAGAAGATGGATGAAGTTGTAGCAAAAATGGTGACATTGAGTTCCAGCGGAGATAGCAACGGATTTTTGAAAAATAAAAAAGAAAGTAAAGCATAAAAGAAAAAAGGTTACAAGAAAAATATGAAAATACATCATAAAATAAAATTATAGTCATTATTTTTAGGTCATTCACGCTCTGTAAGAGAGTGTATACACTTTTTATGTCGGGTAGTTGAAATAGAATGTAATGATATGTGTTCAAAGTTGTTTAATAGAGTAATACGACTCCCGTAAAGTTTTAAGTATCTTCTTAAAAAACAGGTCTTAATTTAAGTGGGTAATTATGTATTTTCTCAAAAAAATTACATACGTATCTACACTTCACTTTGGGTGAAAACCGTTTACACCCCCAAATTTTATTTTAAAAATTAACCACCCTCCTCAACTTTGGATAATAATCATCTCCCCCCTCCCTTATCCTAATTAAGTTTTCAAAATGCCTATATTACTCTTGTATTATCAACTTTCGTATCTTTTTCTAAAACTTTTTTATTATCATGACCAAATTTACGAGTCATGACGACACCTACTTTATTCCGCTAGTAAGTAAGTCGAATCGTAATCCGAAGTTAAATGCAATGGGTTAACTTAGTGGAAAGTGCCCCCAAAAGAGAGAAATAGACAATACGATTCGAAAATAAGCAAGGCAATAGAAATAGTTTTAAAAGGTAGTCATAATATAGAAAACCATTCCATGACCTGGTAGAGTTAGTACAAGAGCTACTACAACACACCATAAGTTCTAGAATAGTCCATACAATCTATCTCAAAATAAAAGACTAGTACATAGAAGGAAAATGGGGCAACTCTGACTCCAAGAGCTCACCCGATCTCTGGAATCTAAGACAGCACAATCCTCAAATCAACGATGGCAACTAGTACTAAAATCTGCACCAAAAAGGTACTAAAGTGTAGTATGAGTATCAAACCCATGGATACCCAGTAGGCATCATCAACCGACTGAGCTAAATCATGATATAAATACGATAAAATACAAAATAACATAACTAAGTCAAGAAAATGGGGAAATTTTGTACATAACTCCAACATCCTTATACACTTTGAAATAAATAAATCGGAATAATAACATAAAGAACAAGCAATTATAACTACAAGATTGCTCCCATAAGCCAATAAATGTGGAAAGTAAATAACCCAACGTAAACCCCTATAAGCCTAGAGTGTACAATCAAGTAATCATAAACCAAACCACCATCATGTTCTATTTTTCATAATACTACTAGAATTTATCCATGCCATACCACACTATAGTCAATTTCTCATTCCGGACTTGAACCGACCCATATCTCAACATCATATTCCATTGCCGGACTTGAATCAATATCACATAATTAATATCATAAGAAATATCCAGGCTCAAATTAATAGTTATATAAGCAATATTGTAATTAATATACGAACTCGAACCGATATTTATATCATTATTATTATCCAGACTCGAACTGGTATTTATAGCATTAATATCATAATCATTATCCAAACTAGAATCGATATTTATATCATTAATATCATCATGGACACTATCTGGACTCGAACCAGTATATATATATATAACCAATATCATAAACAATACCCGAACTCGAACTAAAGAATATATATGTGTGAATATATATTATCATAATACCAATAAGCATCAACTCCCAATACCAACCCATCATAACCATCAAGTGCCAAATCTCCGCAATATTACCTTAGTGAGAATTTTCAAGGTGTATAACAAGCGTATAAAATGTTACAAGAAACAACATGAATCTTGGCCTAAGATGGGTCGAAAAACCCACTTCTAAATCTCTGAAACCCTTTAAAAGGAAAATTCTACCTCGGTCTAGGTTAAGGTATCTAAAAAAGCCACAATAAACCCTAAGATATAAATTTTACTGAAAGCAAGTACAACTAGATCAATTATGTCTAAATTACGACCTCTGAATAGCCTAAATGGTTCAACTAACCAAGAATTACCAATCACTCCATCAACACCTAAAACCCATCCCAAATCTAACATAATATCATAACTATACTAAGACGTAGCTCAATCTAAGAATAGGTGAAACCTAGCCTACCTGAACACCGTAGAAAGCTCGAAGAATTTGCTAAATCATCAACTTTTCCTTAAGAGAAGCTTTCGCAAGGTGCCACACTATAAAAATCACAATTTACTCACCATAACAAGAATAATGATACCCATATTGCACTATTTTTCTTCAGGTCAAATTACTCAAAAATCTCATGTGGGTCCTATCTACGAAAATTATATTTTCAAAGACAACTCAAAATTTTCTTATGCTCAATGAGTAATTATCCTAAGAAATGAGTGAAATTCAAGCTACATTGGTGATAAAATCAAGTCACCAAATTTTAGGGATTTTAGAGAAGAAAAGGGAAAATCAACCAAGAACATGAAGAAATCTTACCACAATTTCGAAGGAGAATCGTGTAATAACCATTATGTAAGTTCCCTAAATCACCCACAAGCTCTAATCCTAAGATTTATCAATGTTTAGGGTTTAAATCTCTTGGAAATGGATGAAGAAAGGTGAAAAAGGGCAAACAAAAGAATATTTATACCCTTCCAAGGTGCTTGGGAGTCGCTATCGCGACCCAACCCTCACAATCGCGATATCTACCCTCTGGTGGCCACATCGCTTTCACGATGACCAGCAATCATATTTATGGCTCTGGTCCTTCTACTGAGGGTGTCTCGATAGCGACATGGTTAGCGAGTATACCAACACAACTGAGACTTTCCAAGCCTTCGTGCACCTCTTGGGATTCATCCGAAATTCCATATACATAAATGGACTGTACTACCCTATTAATTCAACATTCCTGACTCAATAGAGCAGTCAAAATTTCCATCCAAGGTCGTTTTGATAAAAAGTGGATCCCATACCCAACATCCATTTTCTTGACTTTCTGACCAATTGGTCGAAATAAGTCTGAGTGCCTCGAGACTTGAACCAAGAGTTCACCTAGCCTAAAATTGATATTTTGGAGTTGTTGGAATAGTTAGAATTGGCATACGAGATAGTTTGGCTGATGTTTTTTCTCGGTAATCAATTTGAACTAGCGAAGACTTCAAAATAAGGAATTGACTCTAAAAAACAAACGAACTGAACAATAACCAAATTGTCAATCCCAGCAGATCATAAATGACTTAGGAAAGCTATAGAAAATATATAATGATGAAAATAAATTAAAAAAATGAAAAATAACCTGAAGGGTCATTACAATATACATTACCAAAAGGGCTTTCGTCCGCAAAAGTCAAGGATTAGGATGTACCTGAAGTCCCGAACATGTGAGGATACTAGGTCCATATCTCTCTCTTGATATCTAAAGTATCACCCTCTACCGTATGGTGCCTCCACTGAACCTTAACTACAGGAATCTCCCTAGTGTAAAACCATCTAACATCACTAGCCAAAATGAGCACAAACTCCTCCACGAAGGTCAACCGCTCATCCAACTAAACTAAATCCCATATAAGCACATGAGATGGATCAAGAATGCATCGCTACAACATGCAAACATGAAAAATTAGGTGGACAACAGTAAAATCTGGAGATAAGGCTAACTCATAAGCCACCTCACTAATAACGTTCAACTTACACGTCAATTTGAGTGCAGGGCGGTCGTCGTCAATATATTTACCTAACTTTAGAGTCAGAGTTAAATCCATGAGGAACAATGTGAGTGGCAATCAAGTTAATTCAAAATAACAGATACAAGTTAAATCCAAGCCAATGTTACAAGAAGAAAAAAATAAGGGAGGTAGGTATCTACACTAATATTTCTTTTTGGTTTTTTCTAGTATAAATTTGGGGCTATGAATAATTAGAGTTTTAACAGGTATGCACAGGTCTTGGGATTATGCACTACTAAGGGGGTGGTGTGTGGGTGTTAGAAATCAATATCAATTTAGTAAGTCAAATATAGGTAGGTTTGGTTATAGATTTTGATGCTAGTCTTTCAACAAAACACCAAACTTTTACCCATTGATTCTTTCGAATACCTAATAGGTGTGTTCAATAATTGGTAATCACAACCTCAATCTAGGCATCCCTATTTCTAGGATGATACCCATGGTATAGTCAATCTTACATTCACCCTTATGTCTAAGATAGTGAATATTTAGCAAACTACACACACGATTGTCTATCATTGCTTTGGTCTCCACATCCCTCTTTCAAGGATGATATAGATTCCTAAACTTCCCCCAAAATTCTTCTTTCGAAGATGGTTTTGGGTTTCTAGAGCATAGAGCTTTCACTTATCATACCCATGTGGTTATTTGGGGCTTTCACCTACCAAATCCCAACCAAATTAGCATAGCAATGATAAAACCCATAAATATAAACTACTAAATAGAAGCTAATCAATAACAACCCACACACACTTTAACCCCTATTCACACATAACCTCGAGAGGGAGATCTTGCTATACATAAGATAAATAAGCATAGATATACCTATAATCTCCATTGAAGTAATTTATTTAAGATTAAGTGAATGTTACTTCAAACTTGACACTCCCACAAATCAACAATAGAAGTGAGCTAATCTTTCACTTAGAAAGTCTCTAATGGATTCTTCACCCAAAAATTAAATAATATTTTCCTCTCCAAAAATGGAGTCTATGAATTCAAGAGGTAAACCTAAGAATTAGGGAAGATGAATTCTCCTCCATCATGCTAGGGCTTGAATCTTTTTGTCAAAATTGGAATCAGCCGCGTGCATTTCTAGTTTTGCCCTTGGGCTGATTTCTCCCGCTAAGCCGCGATCGCGTGGGTCTGGTTGCGGCCGCGGTTATGAGAACACGGGTAACATCCATGATTGCGATTGACTGACTTTTTCTTGACTGTCGTGATCACGGTCAGCAGACCGAGGATGCGGTACCTGAGGCCATTCTGCTCTAAGTATTAAGCTGCACTTTCTTGCTCCCTTTTTGATCATTTTAAGCTCAAATCCATATCTTTCTATCTCCTCAACTAGATGCCTGCAAAGAGTGGATATTAGTGCATTTTATCACCAATATGTCTCATTTATTCATTCAAAACAAGGTAATGTGCACAACTATTTAGTGAGAATGAGTGGTAAAATCATCACTCATCAACACCCCCAACTTAAAGCATTTGTTTGTCCTCAAGTAACACTACCTCTTACCATGAGACAATAATTCTTTATGCCCAACTTTATACCTTACAGCTCACAATGACTTCAACTTAAGTCGCAATCACAAGTAGCTCATTGCATACGGGCTAAGCTAATTTTCACTACACCCCTCATTATAAGATACAACATTCAAGGATACATAGGATTTTAAAAAGCAACCAAACAACAATATCCAGTACTCTAGAGGTGGCTTTCTCTAGAACACAACTTAGCTATACTCCATTTGCCTCATTCTTCGAAAGGCGACAAAATCACCCACCATAACTTTTTTCACAAGCCAATCCTCATAAGAAAGAAAACTCTAAACACCAAGCTTCCAAAAATGCAACAAGGAGTTTTAAGTACAAGAACTCTCTCTCACACAAAAGATATCTCTATGGAACAAGTGTTATACCATAAACGTTCCCCTATTTTCAATTGCCACTACAAAGAAAGTAAATGGTTGGAGATCTCAAAGTACTTTGTACGCTTGTAATGTAGGTTTGGGTTAGGGTAGATATCATTCGGGAACAACATGGCTACACCCTTCCTTGAACATCTATATCACACTTTTCAATCTTTCTTTTTTACTATGGGCCACTCTACTTTGTTTTCACTCTTTTATCATGCCTACATTTTTCTTTCTTTGTTTACCCATTTATTTAGTTCTTTTTCTTACAACTTTCGTGCAATTCATTTCTTTTGTTGGATCCTTTGTTTTTCTATTCCTTTATTTTCAACACTTAAGCACATTCGACATTTCACTAATAATTTTGTAGCCTCACACTTTCTTTTATCAACCTTTACCACCCCCAACTTAGGCTTTTAGCCTCAAGTTACATTTTCAAATTCAAGGAGGGTTTGGTTCAAAAGAGGAATAAAAAGAATGGATCACAATTTGTAATGAGTTTGTCAAAGAAAGGTCCAAAGGCTCAAAGTGGGTACTAGAGAATATAATTATGCATGGATAGGCTTTTTAGTCTAGAGTGGATTCCAAAATCATAAAGGTGGCCTAAGATCATTTATCCAACCTCATACAATCCAAATTAGTTTTGAAAGACTAACAGGGTAAGTTCTAGATAACATAAGTACACAACAGATGAATACCAAAATCTCACCACACATGGCATGCAAAATTCGCCAAGGGGGCTCAAGTGTCCCTCCTGCGAGGGACAAAATAGGGGTATATATTTCTATTCGTAAGTCAAAATTATAAAGACACATAAAGACAAAGAGTTTTGTTACAAAATTACTCACGTCCATGCCTTTGATTTTGTTTTGAAAAATTTGGGACGAAGGGGGTTATTTATTTTAAATTAGCACCATACACAATTTGCTAAATTAAGGCAACAACCAAAGCCTTAGCCTCACATTTTGGTTCAAAATGGGCACACTAACCATATGGCTACTTAGACTTTACCAATGGCGTATAATGTGATCCCAAATTTGCACTATACAATGCTACAGGTACTCAGACTTCCCTTGCATCATGATATTTATGCTACGAGTACTCAGAATTCCCCTGCACCTATGCCTTAAATCCCAAACATGACATTTTACCCTTACAAATGTCGTCACTCAACACAGGGAAAAGCTTGTCATGCATCATCAAAATCAAAATAAAAGCTAAAGTAAAAAGAGAAAAACTAGTATTAGAAGAAAAACATGCTAATCCATAAATCGTGGGCACCAATCGGGTACCCAAAATCAAAATCAAAATAAAAGATCAAGTGAAAAGATAAAAAATAATACTAAAAGAAAAACATGCTAATCCATAAAAAGTGGGCACCAATCGGGTACCTAAAATGTAGCATCTAAAAATAAAAATAGTATCCAAAATGTCATCCAAAAATAGTATCAAACAAAAATATCCAGCAATATATCATCAAAATAATACAAATCTCGAGGCACCTCCAACTAAAAGGGTGCAGTGTCCTCACTACATGTGCAAGTTAGCAAGAGTAGAAGGGGTCTACCTGAATATGAATCAAGAGCTATACTCTCCCGCTGACTCTGCGCCATCACCCTCAACATCATCAACAGACCAATCAGCAGGGGCCTCGTCTTAATTGTCCATCCTAAGTGAAGGTAGTCGATGGTTAGGCTTGAGTATCTTGAAGATGCCTTTCACCTCCTTTTACAGCTTCTTAAAGAATTTATCTCACTTCTTCTCTCCCTTCACCATTTTCTCATGTGAATTCATGAGGTCCCTGTGTGATGCAGCTAAGGCCGAATAAGCTCTCTCTAAATGAGCAACAGTGGCTTCCTACTTTTTCTACTCCTCTCTGTATTTCTCATAGTCTAATGGAGCTACGTACGAGTGATGAGCGATGAAAGACTCTCTCATTCCCTGAGGCAGTCTAGATAGTAGTTCTCTAACCACCCGCATCTTACCTGATATTTCATCGAGGGGGTTGACTGATCAAGGTCTATAAAAGTCTGTGCCCTCTTGGGTTAATTTGCCAGAGTTGCCTTCCTCTTCTTGCTTTGGCCTGGGGCACCCTCACTTCTAAATTTAAGTGAAAAAATATGGGGGCGTGGGAGCACCTAGTTATATAAAGTATACTTCTCCACCTGTGCCCTCCTGTATAACTCTGTGATAAGAGAAGGGAGGAGAAAATATGTACCTCCAGGATTTCTGATATACCTCTATTCTGAATGCACAATCTTGCCCATATTTAGGGCGATGCCATAAAGAAGATAGGTCACCATCCGAGCTCATAAGCCTATAACAATGGTCATGTGAGTGCAAGACGATACTCGACTACAGATAATATTCAGCCAAAGTTTGGCCTCAGCTGTGAAGTCATTCATCAGAATGTCTCTCTTGGTAGTGGCCCAGGAAACATCCTTGCCAGGACATCAAATATTTGCCATCCAGGTACCTGGCTCACATAATTTTGCATCAAACTACTACATGTCAGAATTTGGGAGTCCATACACCTCGTTGATCCGCTCTGTCCCAAAGTTTACTTGCTTCTCCCAAATTATCATCATTGAGTTTGTGAAAGAAACTATGCTTAAGTTAAAGTAGAATTCATGCACCCAATGCTCATTAGCAACACAGGGTTCTAAGGCAAAACATAGCCACCCAGTCTGAGTAAGTCTAGCATGAAAGCTTGGAACTTTTGCTCTACTTTGTCCAAGTTGATACCCCTTTCAGGGAGTAACTTAGTCCTGTGCAAATCCGCATTGTAGAGGTTCTGACATTTTGGGGTCATGAATTTGGTGTTGTTAAATCCCTCCATCTCTGAGGTTTAGATCCTGTAAATAATGCGCTTAGTCCATCATTAGTACTATCAAACCAAAAATATGCTAGATCAAACAAATAAATGTATGCGACAGTGTTATAGAAGGTTTTGGGGGCAGAAATGGATGTGCAGAATTTTTCAGTTCCTGCAGACTCTTCCCTCAGGTATGGCGATCGCAGAGCAGTGACCAGACCGCGGTGATGAAATTGCGATCATCGGGACCGTGATTGCAGTACCTGAGATCGTAGTCTACAATTCTGCACTTCAGTTAGAACATATAATTTTATCCCCACATGTGTGTTCTACTAGGCACGTAAGCATTAAGACTAAGTTACTCGAGCCTAGTTATCATGATTATACCCCCAAACTCGAAGAATTTAACATGTAATTAATAGGGGTATTGAATCGAACACAAGGTGAACACACTAATTTCAACTGTTTAAACCTTAAACCATAATCATGGTGGTACAGACCACAGTGATAGTAACTGAGACCAAAAATTGGGTCTCCTGCACTTCCTGTTTAGTCCAAACTTGCCAATTTCACACATTTTCCTTTTTCAAGTTCTTTCAACATTCCTCCTAGTGCTAGAATTTCATGGATTATGCATTAAGAAATGTAAAAACAAAATTTATTATATCATGCATAAATAAAAATGATATGTGCCATTTTTTGTGGTGCGATGGGTTGCCTCCCATCGAGCGCTTAGTTTAACATCTTAGTACGACGCCTCCAAATTTTCTTTTGTGTCTCTACTTAAAAGAGCTGAATCTCTATCCCAACTTTCATTCAATATGCAATGAGTGTGTAACGACCCGGGACTACCCCCTAGTTGTCACATGGTGCTTACAACCCCGAAGGACCACAAGCTAACCCATGAATGATATATCCTATGAGCACTATATAATAATACTGAAATAATTATAGAATAATATGCTGAAATGCCATAAGGTTCAAACATCTGAAATATTGATAGTGAATAATAACATCTGAATCTGAAATACTGTCTGAATCTATTCTGAAAGCCTCTAACTAAAACTGTCTGGAAGTGGAGTTGATGGGACAATCCCCCAAATAACTCCATCTACTAAAATACTGCTAAGCTAAAGTACTGAAATGAAAGAATATCCTTGATAGATGAGAACTCACTGCTAAATCTGCTACTATTGGCTGAATCTGGCTAAGCGCGGTCAGGAACCTGAGCATTCGAACCTATGATATGAAACATCATAGCGCAGAAAAGTATACGTCAGTACGTGGGAATGTACTGGTATGCTAGATGAGGTAAGACTGAATGCAAGGGTTTATATGCATGAACAATAACTGACTAAACGATATGCAAGAGCTGGATTAGCATACATGGAGGATCTGTAACTACTGAACATAGTGTGCATACTGTAACTGAGTATACTGGAACTGAATCTGATAACTAATAACTGAATATACTAATAATCTGAGATTACTGATATTCTAAATTACTGATAACTAAGTGACTGTATCTGACAGTCTTTATTTTGTAGAATTGAACTGAGTTTTATTCTGAAGACTGAGATCAAAAATAAAACTATGGAAAGTAATCATCTAACCGACATGCCCCAATCTAAACTAATAGGGGTCCAATCTGTAACCCCAATTGGAAGGGTATCAGTACTGTGCCATGGGTATAGACAAGCTAAAGAGTAACCCTTTACTGTAAGGTTCCCTAAACGAGAACGATGGTACCCTCTACTGGCAGGTAGAGCACCTCATCAACCCTCAACTGGCAGGTTTGATGTCTCAACCTACGCTGGCTACGTAGTTCTGGTATGCAAGGATTACTTCTAAGGATCACACACTCTCCTGGAAGGTGAGCCCCTCATCCTTAGGCTCACTCGATACTGAATCCTACTCCCAGCTGAAATACACTGAACTGAGTATACTGAACTAGACTGGACTGATACTAAGATTACTGAGTTTTTCTAAGTTCTGTTACTGACTTAGTTCTACTGAATTCTGTAAGGGACTGAGAGTATTATTGATCGTGACATGACTGATACTATTCTATAACTGATACTGAATCTAAGTAACAGCTAGATTGTCAGGTATTAAGTACCTCCAGGACTCGATAACATAAAAAGAAAAGAGAAGCATAATCTTGAATAACATAACAATATTTACTTGGTCACAATTCATTAATAGAGATATTTCATCAAACACTTGTAATGCATTAACTTGTACATGAATAGGGAATACATGTTAGCATGTTATAATGGCATTATTTCATTCTCATAGACAATTTATCAAACACATGGAAAGGATAATTGGTTCATTAAATCATAAACACTTAGGGTTAACATGGATACAACAATCAACTTGCAAATTCATGGATTATAACATGAGGATTACTCAATTCAACATACATGTTATACCATTTCATGGAATCTACCATTAATCATGGATTAAAACTAAATAAATATCAAAACATGAACACAATCCAATTTCATATATGTAAACCATGAATCATAATTCTTGAAAAAATGAAATATTTGACTCCATGGGTGGAAGGGACCCATAGATGAACATCTAACATACCTTAATTTGATGAGTTCTTGGAGAGATTCTTGGGATTGACCTTGATTCTTGAGAGCTAGGGTTTGTTTTCTTGAGGGAGAACTACCTTTTGATTTTGGGGAAAAGTTAATAATGAAGGGTTTTACACATTTTTAGGGCTTAAATCCCACATCTGGGAGGAATAAATCATGGGAAAAGATTGTTTTAACCCTGAGCGCAACTTTAATTTTTGTGAAATTTTCCCAATCTAGACCCCTGGCGCGATGCGTCACTATCGCACCAGGCCACTAGAAAATGACAACTGGGAAATTACATGGCGGCGCGATGCGGTGGAATCGTGTTTCCACTTTGTTTGCAAACTGGAAGTGCACCGTACACGGTGGAATCGCATTGGTACACTGGAAATTGAAAATTATGAACTGGGTCTATGGTGCAACACGCCAATATCGCGGAGAACACTGGAAATTGACAACTGCTATTTTGACACAATCCACGTGCGCTACTGGCCTAAATGATGATGCTTAACGACGGAAACTTAAAATTGCCATAACTTCTTACCCGGTTGTCAGATTTAGGCAAATTTTATATCGTTAGAAAGCTAATTGAATTTCCTACGTAATGGCAGACTCAAATCATAAAATTATTGAGTATATCCAAAAAATTTATTTAGGATAACCCATGTACTAAGGGTTAATCTAGGCTAGAAAAATACGAGGTAGTACAATATCTCTTCCTTGGGAATATTCATCCTCGAATGTGGCTAGTTAAACTGAGAGAGTACGGACAGACTGAGTTTATAAACTGAACTAGACATACAAAAATATAGCATGATTACGTGACTGGTATGATAGACTGAACTTACATCCTAAACATGCATATCTGATGCACGGGATACATGAATGAACATACTGATAAGATGAGTTTAAATATTAAACATGCATGTCTAATGCATGAGTATATGTCTAAACAGATTAATGAATACGTGACTGAATATGCATGAATGGGAACATAAGGACATGACTAAGTCTTACTCATGATACATTAATTGAATACATAAACTGAACTGATTTTTTGAATGCGTGTCATGATAGGGGAATGGTCATACGACTAAGATTGGGACTTGAGGGTCATCTATGAAGCCCCATTACTTCGAGTAGATTCATTACGTGAAGAGGAAATGGAAGGTTTAGATCATGTAGCTTGAGGGTTATAGTGCATCTCCCCCTTGGGACACTACGTCCCTCGGGAATGCTGATTTGTTTAAGATACTAAGTAAAAGCATGAGACGATGCACAGGACACCCACAAACTAAATCGTAATTGAATATCTGAGACCTAAAACTGAGGCATAAATATGTAAATGGGAGATTTGTAACATACCAATGACCACATCAGAAGAACTCTGTTGATCTTGTTTGGACTGAAGTGCATAAAAACTATTTAGGCATTGCCCACTGGTGGTACTGGAAGCGGCACCTTGTTGATTCGAGCAACGTGACTGAACTGAAGGACTACTATACTAACCCTGAGAACCTGACTAAGGATAATTTTTGACTCTGTAGCCTGGCTTACCATACCCGAAACAAACATCGTTGCCAGCTATACACATACCCTTATGATTCTTACTACACTCTCTGCAAAATGAATTAGCATGACCATTGCTTATGCTATCCTGGGTCATCGGTACATTGGCTGAGAACGGAGCTGGAATTGAAGACTTTGGATGAAACTAGAAATGGTTACCCCCATCTGACTTAGGCTGATTGAAATTAAAGCTACCTGTTCTCGCCCTCTTATTTTCCCTCTCATTCTCCTTAAGTTTCTGCTCCTTAATTTGTTAAGCATGGACCATAAGCTTAGATATGTCTATCTTTTTAATCAACATTGTTGTCCTGCACTCCTTAACCACACTATCTGACACCCCAGATGTGAACTTACTCATTCTGGACCTATTGTCTACTACTACATGGGGAGCATACCTGGCTAACTGAGTAAACTTGAGGAAATACTCTTTTTCACTTATGCTACCTTGTCTGAGATTGATGAACTCTTAACACTTTGTCTTCTCTCAGTTCTAAGGAAAAGAATCTATCTAGGAAGGCAGTATTAAACTCTTCCCACACTATAGGCTCTATATTTATACCTCTATCTATCTTTCACTACTTAAATCACGTATGGTCTACATCTTATAGCTGATATACGGCTAACTCAGCATTCTCACTGGAAGTCACTCCCATGATATTTGTGACTTTCTGAACCTGATCGAGGAACTCCTGTAGATCCTCTTCAGACTCAGATCCCGTAAAGGAACAAGGATTCATTCGGGTGAAGTCCCAAATTTTGGTTACAGCAGTATTAGCCAATGGGTTGGTCAGAAAAATAGTTGGCCATTCATTCTTAGCTACGACAAAATTGGCTTGAGTAGTAAATATAGCTCTAAATTCTACGTGAGAGACATATTCGTCTAGGGGATATGCTTGAACGGGCTGAGGAGCTAACTGGTTTTTGATTCTTCTTTCGTTAGTCTTTTCGGGAGGTGTGTTCTGTAAATAAAAGAAGCAAACGAATTAGAATGAGAGATTAATTTGAGCTCCTGCTTACTCATACGACATGAATACTGAAAGAAGAGAAATTTTTCCTAAAACATCTCATAGTCTCTTGTCCATAAGTGTGGCACGCTACACCCCCATGCACAAGACTCTACTTGATGCGACTTTCAAACTTTCTAAGACACTGTTGAACCTTAGGCTCTGATACCAAGTTTGTAACAACCCAGGACTACCCCCTAGGACCACAAGCTAACCCATAAATGATATCTCCTGTGAGCACAGAATAATAATACTGAAATAATTATGGAATAATAGGCTGAAATGCCATAAGGTTCAAACATTTGAATTACTAATAATGAATAATAACATCTGAATATAAAATACTGTCTGAATCTAGTCTAAAAGCTTCTAACTGAAACTGTCTGAAAGTGGAGTTGATGAGACAATCTCCTAACTAACTCCATCTACTAAAATACTGCTAAGCTAAAGTAATGAAATGAAAGCATATCCTCGATAGATGAGGACTCACTTCTAAATATGCAACTGTTGGCTGAATCTGGCTAAGCGCAATCAGGAACCTGAGCGTCCGAACCTATGATATGAAATATCATAGTGCATAAAAGTATGCTTCAGTACGTGGGAATATACTGGTATGCTAGATGAGGTAATGCTGAATGCAAGGGTTCATATAAATAAATAATAAATAACTAAATGATATGCAGGAGCTGGATTAGCATACACCGAGGATTTATAACTGCTGAACATACTGTGCATACTGTAACTGAGTATACTGGAACTAAATCTGATAATTGATAACAGAATAAACTGATAATCTGAGATCACTGATAATCTAAATTACTGATAACTGGGTGACTGTATCTGACAGTCCTGATTCTATAGAACTGAACTGAGTTCTATTCTGAAGATTGAGACTGAAACTAAAACTATGAGAGGTAATTATCAAACCGACATACCCCAATCTAAACTAATAGAGGTCCAATATGTAACCCTAATTGGAAGGATATCAGTGTCATGCCACGAGTAAAGACAAGCTGAAGAGTAACCTTTTACTGGTAGGTTCCCTAAATGAGAACGGTTGTACCCTCTACTGGCAGGTAGAGCACCTCATCAACCCTCAACTAGCAGGTTCGATGTCTCAACCTACTTTGTCTATGTAGTTCTGGAATGCAAGGATTTCTTCTATAAATCACACCCTCTGCTGGTAGATGAGCCCCCATCCTTGGGCTCACTTAGTGCTGAATCCTACTCCTGACTGAAAAATACTGAACTGAGTATACTGAACTAGACTGGACTGATACTAAGCTTACTTATTTTTCCTAAGTTCTGTAACTGTCTGAGTTCTACTGAATTCTGTAAGGGACTGAGAGTACTACTGATTGTGACATAACGGATACATTCTATAACTGACACTGACTCTAAGTAACAACTAGATTGTCGGGTATTAAGTACCACCGGGACTCAATAACATGAAAAGTAAAGAAAAGCATAATCTTGAATAACATAACAATGTTCACTTGGTCACAATTCATTTGTGGAGACATTTCATCAAACACTTGTAATACATTAACTTGTACATGAATAGGGAATACATGTTAGCATGCTATAATGGTATTATTTAATTCTTATAGACAATTTATCAAACAAATGTGAAGAATACTTGGTTCATTAAAACAAATACACACTAGGGTTAACATGGATACAACAATCAACTTGCAAATTCATAGATTATAACAAGGGGATTACTCAATTCAACATACATGCTATACCACTTCATGAAATGTACCATTAATCATCGATTTAAACTCAATAAATGTCAAAACATAAACATAATCCAATTTCATACATGTAAATCATAAATCATAATTTTTGAAGCTGTAAAAATGGATTGTTTGACTCCATGGGTAGAAGGGACCCATAGATGAACATCTAACATACCTTAATTTGATGAGTTCTTGGAGAAATTCTTGGGATTGACCTTAATTCTTGAGAGCTAGGGTTTGTTTTCTTGAGAGAGAACTACCTTTTTTATTTTGGGAAAAAGTTAATAATGTATGGTTTTACACATTTTTAGGGCTTAAATCCCACATATGGGTGGAATAAACTCATGGGAAAAGACTGTTTTAACCTTGGGTGCAACTTTAATTTTTCGTGAAATTTTCCCGATCTGGACCCCTGGCACGATGCGCCACTATTGGCCAGGCCACTGGAAAATGAGAACTGGGAAATTACATGGTGGCACAACGTGGTGGTATCGCGTTGCTACTTTATTTGCAAACTAAAAGTGCACCGCGACGCTGTGGAATCGCGTTGGTACACTGGAAATTGACAATTATGAACTGGGTCAATGGTGAGATGCGCCAATATTGTAGGGCAACACGAAAATTGACAACTGCTATTTTGACACACATTGTGATGTGTTACTGGACTGAATGACGATGTTTAACGACTGTAACTTAAAATTGCTATAACTTCTTACCCGATTGTCGGATTTAGGTATTTTTTTATTGTTGGAAAGCTAATTGAATTTAATATGCAATGGCAGGCTCAAATATGAAAATTACTGATTATATCCAAAAAAATTATTTAGGATAACCCATGTAATGAGGGTTAATATATGATAGGGAAATACGGGGTATTACAGAGCAGCAAAGGGATGGAAAATCAGATCTTCCAAGTTGAAACTTGGAAGAGATGAGGTCATGGCGAGCAAGCTTCGATCTCTCCATTTTGAAAATTTGAACCTTTTACCCAACTTCACATCGACTTTCAGTTTTTCTCCTTGGGTAAAAGTGAGTTCATCAGTAGGCCACTAGTTATACATCGGGCATTGAGTTCCTTGGTCATTAATGGAGGGAGTTTCACATGCTCCTTTGGAATGTCAAATTCCAAAATATAGAAATCGTACTCCGTCGCCCCACAATCCATCATTTGTCTCGATGGATGGATTCTCATCACATCCACTAAGCATAATATTGAAAAGTGGTTTAGATGATGTCCACCTCCTCATTTTATGTTAATCTTCTCCAAAGCATCTTCACCCTTAAATAAACTAGAGTAATCATAAGCGGTTCGTATTGATTCTTCTTTTGACTAGTACCATTTCTTTTATTTTGGCCTTTTCTTCCTCATATGATTTGGATGATTGGGAAGCCACCAAAGAGTCTTTGCTACCAAGTTCATCATCATAGCTTGGTTTCTCTTCTTGACAAACCTCTTCTTGGGAAATGGGCATGGTTATGAGGTTTGAAAGTATTATATCCTTACATAATTCTCTTACTTTGACATTTTCCCCTTTTAACACCCCATTGGATTGATGCAAGTCTTGTGCATTCTCCCCGATTATAGTTACCCGATCCAAAATGGTTTGAAGCATTGCTTCAAGACCAATGGGTCTGGTTTGTTACTCCATATTCTTCTCATCATAAGACCTATCAATCTCATAAGAAGAACTATCAATTTAGTTAGTATAACAGGGGGAGGGGGCATTTGGGCAATCACTCCAATGTCCATCTCGACCACTACATAAAGAACACATATACTCCTTATAGGATTGAGATGGTGAATCCATCTCTCTCCAGGTAGCATAGTCATAATCTCTCATGAAGTATGGTACGTCATAATTTGGACATGGGTTATCACGATAGGATTCCCAACTACTAATATCATATTAGTTAGGAGATGCCATAGAGGAAACTAAAAATAAAATAAAATCTACCTACAAAGAAAAATCACAATCAAATATATACATGCTTGAATTCAAGCAAGTAATTAAAATTTTAAACTAACTGGATACGCAAAATTATTCCCCGACAACGATGCCATTTTTTATCATGGTCAACTTACACGTCAATTTGAGTGCAAGGCGATCGTCGTCAATATATCTACCCAACTTTAGAGTCAGAGTCAAATCCATGAGGAACAGTATGAGTGGAAATCAAGTTAATTCAAAACAATAGATACATGTTAAATCCAAACCAATGTTTTAAAAAGATAAAAATAGAATAAAGGATGCAAAGTCTACTATCCTCAAATCGACGATCCCAAATCTACTCAAATAGTGTAGACCTTGCCTCAATACTAGCAAGAATCCTTCTAGGGTCAAAAATATCAAGTCGAACCATTAAATTAGTGAAGGACTGAATGTCCCGTTCCAATGGCCTTCGAGAAACTAAAATACAAGTCAAACTATCCATACTCATTACTTTCCAATTCAAGGTGTCAGCTACTACATAATGATATAAAATAGAGATATTATAGTTCTTAAGTAGCTCAAACTATCTACATTACTAGCATAAAGCTCTGTCTAGGTCATAAGATGTTGAAACTGCAATGATCTGTGAAAATCTCACAAGTCCCACTATAAAGATAATGCCTCCAAATCTTAAGCGCGAAGACTATCATCGCCAATTATAAATCATGAGTGAGATAGTTGCACTCGTACACCTTAAGCTGCCTTAAAACATAAGCAATAAAATGAAATTATTGCATCCATACACAACCCAAATCAACACTAGAAGCATCACTATACATAGTAAATGCCTCACGTTCAACAGAAAGAGCCAAAATAAGAGTCGGTGTAGGGAACTCCTTAAGCTTACCAAAGCTGGACTTACACTCCTTGAATTATAAGAAAGGAACCTTCTTCTGAGTCAATTTGGTCATCGGTGCTGAAATAGTAGAAAAACCATCGATAAAATATCTATAATAATTGGCCAAGCCTATAAATCTACGAACCTCAATCGGAGATGTAGGCCTGGCCCAATCATATATAGCCTCAATCTTCATCGGGTCTAGATAATTGATATGATCCAAATAGCCATCCATGTTTTTGAAGACATCATTGGAGGCCAATGCATAAAGACTCAAGATGTGGTCACTTTGAGGACACAAGAATATGTATAGAGGACCTATTTTGAGCATAACATAAAGAAAACCCATGTGTGGAAGATTGCGTGGGGTCTTACCTTTGATGCCAACCCAAGACCATAAATGTTGAAGCATGACCCAACGGTTTTGGATTATTGAAGAAGCACCCTTCATTAAGGGTATTTTGAGAATTATACTTGTTGAAAAAAATACTCCATGCCTGTCCCTTTTATTAAGGGTATTATGGTTATTTTTATGTTATGTACTAAGTTAGGATATAAATGTACACTTATTAGCCTTATTTTAGTGAGTTGTTGAATAAAATTAAAAGAACTTATCTCTTAGGAGAGAGAGAGAGTTGTAATCGTAACTAGGGTAGCACTAAGTGTGGAATCACTAGCGTGGTATTTTAGCTAGAAACATTGGTGCTTAAGGAGTGTGAGTTACCTCTTGAGTCTATGTAAGAGTATTGGTGTTGCTATTATGTTAATTAAGGGTCTTAGTGTTTGAGACACACTTTGGTTCTTAGGTCTTGTAATAGTCTATGTCACACCACCTATCCCTTTACTTTCTTATAATAGTTTGAGTGTTTGTTTCTTGTAAACCCAAAACCATTGGTTGTTTATTCCTTAGGGTTGTTGTTCATATTGTTTTGTTTCTACGTTAGTGTGTTTCTTCTTGATATTGTTGTGTTGGTGGATGTTTTGTATCAAAAGGAGACCCTACGGGTTGTGTCTTCTTCTTTAGTTTTGTGTTTTGTTCTTATTATTGTGTGTTCTTAGGAGTTTTTGTATCATTTGGTATCAGAGTAAGGATTGATTTTGTTCCAACAAAATCAATCTTGGGCTTGTTAACTCATAAAAAAAGAGGTGTTGAAAAAACAAAAATCCAAAAAAAAATATTTTATCCCCTTTTTGGTCTTTGGCCAAAATTTTGAACTTAGATTTAGGAGATTTTATTTGTTTTGGTTGTTTCTAATTTAGCCCCTTCTTCACTAACACTAATTGAGTCTAGATTCAAATTTTGAGCTATTTTTGAGTTGTTCTTAGAATTTGAAGGTTGTTGTTTCTTGAGGATTGGTGGCTTGAAAATGTATTGTTGATGTTATCGTTTAAGATGTGGGTTTGAAAATGTGTTGTTGTTGTTGTGGAGTTCAACATGATCTAAAAGAAATAAAAATCATTCAATTTGGAGCTCATTTGGTTTGGTTCCGTTCTGGAATGTTCTTGTTGTTCTTTATGTTGTGTTGAATAAGAATGCTAAAGGAGGTTGTTTGATCTAAAAAATTTGTGAAAGAAAGAGCGGTCTTTGTTTATCTTAAAAAATATTTCCAAGACAACACAAAAGGATAAAGTAGGCAATAGGTCTTTCAAAAAGCTTTATTGCCAAAAAGGAGAAAGGGCATTTTTCAAGCTTGACAAAAGAGGAGAGGAGACAAGACCCTAAAAAAGGTTGTCTTGCCAAAAAGGTGCAAGAAATTCAAAGACTCTTGAATTTTGGAAAAGTCCTCCAAAGTCTTGTTTGGCCAACTATATCCGAAAATCCATTATTCCAAATTGGAGATTGAATAATTCAAGTTGAAAAACAAAAGAAAAATTCAAATTTCAACAACTCCCGATGCCCAATCAAGGCTACCACATCACCACAATCCAAAATGACCTAGGGCTCAAAATTTTAGATTTCTTAGTATCTTTATCTTATTCCTTTAGTTTTATTTATTGATTCTAGTCCTAATTGACAATCTAGTAATCACCTACTAGGTTGTAAGTTAGTTTTGAGTCTGTTTTGTTCGTGTTTGCATTTCTTGTGTGCTTTTATCTTTTTGATTCATTATAAATCCTTGGCTCTAGTCTTAACTAGATTTCATTTGAGTCTTTTGAATGGAAATCCACTCCAGACAAGAGTAGAACTCAACCCCTCAATGTCTCACGGAGTACAAGCCAACTTACAACTCAGCCCTCAATGTCTCACAGAGTACAAGCCAACTTACAACACTTGTGAGACAAAGTGTGAGGTATCTACAGAAAGGAGACTACGGTGAGGACACTTTTGAGTTAACTGGTTTTTTGTTTTTCTTTGTTTTTGTCTTTCTTAGGTACCATGAGTGATACTTTCAAGGCCACTTGTGAAGATTTCAAATGGAACCTTGAAAAACTACGCCAATTGATATCCATACTTAGACCATCAAATCCAATTCCTCTTGTCCAACTACCACTTAATTGGAAACTCCCTTGTGATGAGAGCTCCCCAAAGGATAAAGTGGGCTGCCATGACACACACTCTAAGGTGAAGGCCAAATCTCATGTGATCTACAAGGTAAAAATGTTATCTCCTACACACCATAAACTTAGAATGTTGTGATGTGGCTAGTAGTAGCCAAGTGGATGTAGTTGATGATTTGCCTGGAGGAGAACGACATGAGTCTTGCCTTTGTGATACTCTTGATATTTCTAGGTTGCAAGAAGATCCAATTCTTGTTGTAAGTAAGCAAGCACTAGTTGATCCTATAGATGACAAAATTAATTGATTCTTCTTGGAGGAATGATTTGTGTCCACCTAGTGCTAGCATCTGTAACATGAATGAGGTTCCATTTCTGAGTAATGAGAGTATTCATACACTAGTTAACCATTGTAAAAACCAAGGTGAGTCTACGTCAGTATGTGAGTTGCTAATAACTAGTGAGGGTGTACAAAATGATCAATCGGATGAAGATGACCTTGATTTTCTTGAATGTTTAGGAAACCTGAATAATGATTGTTTTTGTGAAGATAGATTTGATTGTGATCCTTTTTCTGCCCATGGTGGTTTGTATCTATGTGAGGATTAGTCTTAGGAAAGAGGCGGTGGTGCGTGTTTAGAAATTCCATCTACTTTTTGTCTAGGTATTTCTTATGTTGGGCATACTCTTAGTGGAGATCTTAAAACTAGTAGCAAGTGCATACATGAGAACCCTATATTTGAAGATTACTTGGGGAACACCTTTCTCAACCCTCCTTTTTCTCATGATATTTCCAATAGTCATGAAGAGGGTATGTCTAATTTTGAGGATGGCACCGTAGGGCAAAGTGAGAAGGTCCAAGACCTAAGTCCTTGGCTACTTATCTCATTTGACCCCGGTAATCTCTTGGGATATGAAAATTGTTATACATCCAACTTGTTGCTTGGTCTACGCGATAAGCAAGGCTTAAAAGATGATGTTGGTATCCTTTCCTATAATGTAAAGTCCTTTTTGGGGATTCATAATCCACTTAAGAAACCCTTATTGTGCAAGGGGAAGAACTTCAACCAAGATGAAGGGTTAAAGAAATGAAGTCATGAAAGGTTCCAAGAGGATTCACCATTGTGTGTTTCCATTATTTACCAAGGTTTTATCACTTGTAGATAAAGAAGAGAGTCTTCTCTTGGAACTACTTTGGATCAACCCTGTTTCGGTGATACCCTTCTTATATATGTGTGTAAAGTGGTGGTTTTTATAGCCAACTCCTTCATGCATTTTTCAATAGATTTCTAATGTTTAACACGAAGGATCCTTGGCTATATTTCAAGTGTCTACCACCTTGGCATGATGATGTTATTTATTGCACTAACCCTAACCCTCATGCCATGAGGATGTTGTGCTTGTTTGTCCTTTCTTTAGTTTTGCAAGGTATGAATTCGAGGTCGAATCTTTTTCAAAAAGGGGAGGATGCTACGAGTTAAATGTCCATCCATACTTTTGAAGGCATCATTGGAGGCTAACGCATAAATACTAAAGACTTGGTAACCTCGAGGACACAAGAACATGTATGAAGGACCCGTTTGGAGCATGACATAAAGCAAACCCGTGTGTGGAAGATTGGTGGGGGCTTACCTTTGATGCCAACCCGAGACCACAAGTGTTGAAGAATGAGCCCATGGTTTTGGAGCATTGAAGAAGCACCCTTCATTAAGGGTATTTTGGGGATTACACTTGTTGGAAAGATACTTTATGGCCACCCTTTTTATTAAGGGTATTGTAGTTATTTTTTTGTTATGTAATAAGTTAGGATATAAATAGACACTTATTAGCCTTATTTTAGTGAGTTGTTGAATGATATTGAAAGAACTCATCACTTGAGAGAGAGTGTCAAAACCGCAACTAGGGTAGCACTTAGTGTGGAATCACAAGTATTGCATTTTGTCTAGAAACGTTGGTGCTTGTGGAGCGTGAGTTGCCTCTTATATCTACGTAAGAGTGTTGTTGTTGCTATTATGGTAGTTAAGGGTCTTAGTGTTTGAGACACACTTTGGTTCTTAGGTCTTGTAATATTTAATGTCACACTACCTATCCCTTTATTTTCTTGTAATAGTTTAAGTGTTTATTTCTTGTAATCTCAAAACCATTGATTGTAGCATCCTTAGGGTTGTTGTTCATCTTGTGTTTTACTACCTTAGTGTGTTTCTTCTTGATATTGTTGTGTTGGTGGCTGGTTTGTATCAAAAGGAGACCCTACGGGTTGTGTCTTCTTCCTTAGTGTTATGTTTTCTTCTTGTTAATGTGTGTTCTTAGGAATTTTTGTATCAATAATCCCATCCTTAGACACTACATGCCAAAGAAATTTCACCGACCCAAGTCAAAACTCACACTTAGAGAACTTAGCGAAAAACACATGATCTCTCAAGGTATGGAGCACTATACTCAAATGTTGCACATGCTCCTCTTTACTCCTCGAATACACAAGGATGTCGTTTATGAACACAATCACAAGGAAATCAAAATAAGGTATGAAAACTCGGTTCATCAAATCTATTAACATGGGTTAGACATTAGTCAACCCAAAAGACATTACTAGGAACTAATAATGACCATAACGGATCCCAAAGTCTATCTTCAAGATATCCTTAGCCCGAATCCTCAAATGGTGGTAATCGAACCTCATATCGATCTTAGAAAACACCACTGCACCCTGAAGCTGGTCAAACAAATCTTTAAGGTAAGGCATAGGATAACGGTTCTTCACCATGACCTTATTAAGCTACCTATAATCAACACACATGTACATGGAGCCATCCTTCTTCTTCACAAATAACGCAGTATCTCCCTAATGAGACACACTCGATCTAATAAAACCCTTACCAAGAAGGTCTTAAATTTGGGAATTCAGATCCTTAGGCTCAGTATGAGCCATATGGTAGTAAAGTGACATAGAAATAGGTCGGGTGCCAGATATAAGATCAATAATGGCAGGAGGTATGTCAGGAAAACCGATAGGGAAAACATCAGGAAACTCACGACTATAAGAACAAAGTCTAGCGATGGACTCTCCATACTAATATTATGAATATACACGAGACAAGACTCGCAACCCCTCAAGATAAGTCTCCTAGCACACATATAAGAAATAATCCCGATCGAACTGCGACTAATAGCTCCCTATCATACAATCGGGGATATGCCGAGCATGGCTAAGGTAATGGTCCTGGAAAAATAATCCATGACCGCGTGATAGTGGGATAACCAATCTATGTCCAGAATCACATCAAAACCCACCATGTCTAGTACAATAAGATCAGCATGAGTATCAACATCTCTAATAGTCACAACATATGATCTAAACACCCAATCCACTACTAAAGAATCACCTACGGGAGGAGATACACATAAGGGCACAGATAATAAATCCTAACATAACTTTAACCATGGAGGAAAATAAGCAGACACATAAGAATAAGTGGATCCCAGATCAAATAAAGCAATGGTCAATTGATAACACACATAAGTCAATACCTACGACAACAACATCTGAAGACTGATCCTCAGGTCTAGCAGGTATCACATACAACTAACCACGCCTGCCACCTGACTGGACTCCTAACCAATCACCTCTCTAACCTATCTGAGAACCTCCACGATCACTATGGGGACCACCCCTACAACCACGCATACCACTTCGAGCTGAGGGATGACTTGCTCTAATAGGAAGGATATTCTGAGTTACGGTAACAATCACCCCACGACTAGGGCAATCACGTGAGTAATAACGGAAAGATCCATAACCATAGTATGTCACTTAAGACTTACTAGAAGCAGAAGATTCAATGAACCCAGAATAACCACCACGACTAGAATAACCAGAAGACAAACCCCTTGAAGAGTGACCACTACCTTGAACAGGACGAGCACTAACACAAGATTGACTTCCGTTAGTAATTTGAAGCACTACCTGAACTGGTTTACTAGGCTGACTTTGAGGCTGATAAAACTAAAGATGGGGGTACCTACCCTGAAAACCACTATCACCTGAGTATGATTAGAAATCTCAGCAAAAGATCTATCTACAACAACCAACTCTAAATAGACATGAAAGAGGTAGTGTCAATCTACGAACAAAGCAACGAATCCTCTCGTACTCAATAAATAGAATAGAAGTAGCATGCATAGCCAACTCATAAAAATGAGCCTCATACTCTACAATCGTCATGGAGCCCTACTCTAATCTATAGAATTGATCCCTCAAATGATATGTAAGACTGTGAGGTATGTACTTCTCCAAAAAGATCTAGAAAAACTGAGACCATGTCAAAGAAGGAGATCCAGCTGGCCTGGAATCAAGATGACCACTCCGCTAATTTCAAGTTGCCAAGTCTAACTGAAAATTAGTGTAATCCACACCACGAGTTTCAACTAGGCCTTAATTACAGAGCCTATCCTCACAAGCAATCAGAAACTCATATACATCCTCGTCTGGTGTACCAGAAAACCTAGGCAGAGCCAATCTCAAGAATATACCAACATCTTCTGCTCCTCAACAGATATAGTAGGCTGGGAAACCATTGGCTGAGCAGTTACTGACACAGGAGGTACCTCAACTCTAGGAGCCGCAACTACAAGTTGGCCCCCGCCTTAGTACCACTTTGATCTATAGAATATTCACTATCAAACGGTACACCACCGACTAACCCCAAAGACTAAACCAAAGCATCCCTAAGAACTGAAGAATAAATAAACCCTAATGGAGCTTGGAATGGTCACTGGCCCACCGCTGACTGGGGTGGAAGAACCTCTTGCTCAGAAGCGTGAATAGGGTCTGGTGAAGGCCCCCTATCCTGGCCCCTAGCTAGGGACACATCTCAAGGCTGTCCACAATCTTTGGGTCATCCACGAATAACAACAGAATCCCTATGCTCGATCTTAGGACCCTCGTCTCATGTAGAAATAGCACGTGTCCTAGCCATCGCGAAAGAGTAAAATCAAGGAAATGTCTTAGTAACTAACTCAGACACTTAGTATGAAATGAGTGAAAGAAGTGAAGAACTCTTAAGAATGTCTTATAACCTCCCAAAGATAAGAGACAAACATCATTGTTTGAATCCACAAGACTCTACTAGACACTTTCTGTTGTACCAATAATATCGATGAAACCTAGCCTCTAATACCAATTTTTCACGATCTAATTTACGAGTCATGTGGAACCTACTTTATCCAGCTAGTAGGGAAGCCAAACCGTAACCCAGAGCTAAATAAAATGAGTTAACTTAGTGAAAAATATTCCAAAATAGGGAAATAGACAATACGATTCGAAAATAAGAAAGGCAATAGAAATGTCTAAAAAGGTAGTCATAATATAGAAAATCATCCCATGACCTGGTAGAGTCAGTACAAGAGCTACTATAACACACCATAAGTTCTAGAATAGTCCATACAATCTGTCTTGAAGCAAAAGACTACACTAATATAGAAGGAAATGGAGCAACTCTGACTCCACAAGCTCACCCTATCTCTGGAATCCAACACTACATGATTCCTGAATCAATGGCGGCAAATAGTACTCAAATATAAACAAAAAAGGTACAAAATTTCAGTATGAGTACCAAACCGCAGGTACTCGGTAGGCATCATCGCTTGTCTGAGCTAAATCATGATATAACATAGCTAAGTCAAGAAAAAAGGCAAACCTGTACATAGCTTCTACATCGTTGTACACGATGAAATAAATAAATCAGAATAATAATATAAAGAACACTCAATTATAACTACAAGACTATCCCCCATAAGTTAATAAGTGCAAAAAGTAAATAACTCAATACAGGCCCGCATAACCATGGAGGGTACAATCAAGTAAAGCATAAACCGAACCATCGTTATTTTCATTTTCCATGATACTACTAGAATTCATCCATGTCATACCACACTATAGTCAATTTCTTATTTTTGGACTTGAACCGATACACATATCTCAACATCATATTCCATTATCGGACTTGAACTGGTGTCATATAATCAATATCATAAGAAATAGCCAGAGTTAGACTAATAGTTGTATAAGAAATATTATAATTAATATCCAAACTCGAACCGATAAATATATCATCAATATCATAATCATTACCCAAACTTAAACCAATATTTATATCATTAATATCATAATTATTATTCAGACCGAACAAATATTTATATCATCATGGCCACTATCCGAATTCAAACCGGTATATAGATATATATATATATATATATAAAATCAATATCATAGACAATATCCAAACTCGAATCGGTAAATATATATGTATATATATTATTATCATAATACCAATAAGCATCAACTCCCAATACCAACCCATCATAACCATCAAGTGTTAAATATCCTCAATATTACCTTAGTAAGCATTTTCACAGTGTATAATAAGCGTATAAAAAATTACAAAGAAAGATATGAATCTTGGCCTAAGGTGGGTCATAAATCCCACTTCCAAATTCCTGAAACCCATTACAAGGCAAATTCTACCTGGTCTAGGATAAGGTATATAAATCTACTTTTAGATGTTAACTAAGTCATAATCAATCCTAAGATAGAAATTTTACCTAAAGCAAGTACAACTTTGTCAATTATGCCTAAATTCCAGTCTCCAAATAGCCTAAATGGTCTAACTAACCCAAACATTGTCGATCACTCTATCAACACCTAAAATCATCCCAAATATAACATAATATCATAAACATACTAAGACGTAACTCAATCTAAGAAGAGGGTAAACCTAGCCTAACTAAATGCGACAGAAAGCTCGAAGAATTCGCTAAACCACTCACTTTTCCTTTCGAGAAGCTTCCGTAAGGTGTCATGCTATCAAAATCACAATCTACTCATCAAAACAAAAATAATGATACCCTTATTACACTATTGTACTTCAAGTACAAAATTACTTAAAAATCTCATGTGGGCCCCAACTATAAAAATCGCATTTCCAAAGCCAACCCAATATTTTCTTATGCTCAAGGAGTAATTATCCTTAAAAATGGGTGAAATCTGAGATACATTGGTGCTAAAATCAAGTAACCAAGTTTTAGAGATTTTAGAGAAGAAAAGGGGAAATCAATCAAGAACATGAAGAAATCTTATCATAATTTTTAAGGAGAATCGCGCAATAATCATTATTCAAGCACGCCAAATAACCCACAAGTTATAATCCTTATATTTCTCAATATTTAGGGTTTAAATCTCTTGTAAATGGATAAAGAAGGGAGAAAAACAAGCATAAAAGGGGATATTTATATCTTTTTCAGGTGCTCGGGAGTTGCTATCGTGACCCGCCCATCGCAATCAAAATATCTGCCCCTGGTGGCCACATTATTTTTGTGATGACAAAAGTCACATTTGTGGCTCTGGTGGTGCTATTGATGGTGTCACAATTGCAACCCAAGGCTCACGGTTAGCGAGTGCACCAGCACAACTGAGGCTTGGAATTTTCCAAGTCTCTGCCAATTCCTCTAAATTCATCTAGAATCTCATATACATAAATGGACTATGCTACCTTATCAAATTTGATAATCCGTACTCAATGGCGCAATCAAAATTTCCATCCGAGATCATTTCGATAAAAAGTGAGTCCCACACTCAACTTTCATTTTCTTAACTTACGTTCAATAGGTCGAAATGAGCTTTGGTGCTTCGGGACCTAAACCAAGAGTTCTCCTATCTTAAAATCAAAATTTCAAGGCTGTTGGAATAGTCAGAATTGACATACGAGGTCGTTTGACTAAAATTTTCTACCGACAACCAATTTGAACCAGCGAAGATTTCAAAATAGAGAATTGACTGTAAAAACTAAATAAACTACCTGGTAACTGAACTGTCAGCACATTCCCAGTAAGTCATAAATGACTTGAGGCAGCTATAGAAAATCTCTAACGATAAAAATAAGCAGAAATACAAAAAATGACCTGAAGGGTCATTACATTTATATTTTTTTAATCTATAAAACATATTTTTAGTGAAAAAGTAAATAGTATTTTTAGATTAAAAAAGGTGAAAATATTGAGTATATAGTTTAATGATGTTTTATAATAAAATAAATGAGCAAAATGAAAAATTATTTTTATCAATAATAACCAAAGCTCTAATATTTATTTATACAAGTGAAAATAATAGCTAAACTTTATAAATATATTTCAATGAAAATAATACAAAATAATTTAATAAAATAGAGATGCATTTATAACAAACTAAATGAATATTATTAAAGAATTGTAAATTATAATTCTAAAAAATATTTCATCATTGATAATCAAAACTTTTTTATCTACATAGACATCATAGAATAAGAAAGAATTAAAAAGTACTTTTATATACATAATTACATATATAAAAACATAATATATATATATATATATATATAATATTAAAATATCAGTCATAAAAAATAACATTAGACAAGAATTATTTCACTATTAATATTAATGAATTTAAATAAAATGGTAAACACCTATATTAAGAAAAATATATTATATAATGTAAAAAGATATTAAATGAAGGATAAAATAGACATTACATAGGATAAGGGAGAAAATAATTGTTGTTTAAAGTTGAGGGGGATGTTTGATTTTTAAAGTAAAATTAGGTTGTAAATGATTTTCACCCCTTCACTTTTTATAGCAATTCTCTCCTCATTCCCTCTCTCTCTTTTCATTTTTTTTTTACCAAATTTAGATTCATATCTTTTTGTTTTTTTTCTTAAAAAAAAAGGGCTTTATGTTATACGTACTATACAATTCTTTTCTTTTTTATATTATTTCCTTGTACAGTTTCATTTGTTTATTTTTGTATTTTTAATTGACTAATCATTTGTATTTTATGAATGAATTTTGATATATTTGTATCAATGAAATCAAGTATCTTTGATTCCTGTATTTGTATTTTATATCATTTATTTTATATTAGTATATTCAAATATATTTATTTCTTATGCATTATTTATTTTTGTATTTTATATATGATTCTCATGACCAATATCATATTATAGCTTAATCATAGTATTTGTATATTATATTTTGTATGTCAATAAAATTAAGTATCTTCAAAATACTTGTATTTTGTATTTGTTAATACACTTGCATTCGTTAATACAAATCGTATTATTGATACAAATTGTACCTGTTGATATAATTTGGACTATCTAAATACAAATATATATTTTTATTTGAATATGATGTCATACCCTATTTTTTACCTAATTCAAAACGAGCACGGCATTATGACTCAAAAAGAATTGACTTTGTATAGAGTCGCCACCTAATTTCTAAGGAAAAATAGGAAACCTATTTATTTGTTTAACAAGTATGACTTTAATTGATCTACGAAACTAGATTGAGTTCTAGGTAAACATTCAAATTATTCTAAAGAAAAGGAGTTAGGCACCCTTTAGAATCCACAAATGTGATTCTCGGCCAGACTTAGGTTTATTAAAGGATGTAAGAAAAATTGATGTTTATAAATAAAATGCGTTTTAAAATAATCTACATTTAAAGTGTGTATAAATTATATATGTCATCATAAAAATATGAATGTAAAAGTATGTAAAGACATATAATCAAAGTACATAAGAATATGTTTGAAAAATGAAAAGAAATTCATAAAAGAATGTATTTTTAATTTTGTTTGATTAAATACCTAAATTAATTTGATTTTTTTTGTATAAATATTAACGGCCTAAGTTTGTCTAAACGCGTGGTGAAGTTTGTATAAATAAAGAACATCCCCGCGCAACGCCGCAAAAAATAAAATTTTACTATGATAATATTTGTACAAGTATAATAATATAAAAATACAAACACAAAATTTAAGGTCTTCTTTGAATGTCATTCCCGATGAGTATTCCCAATAGCCTGTATAAACACTTGTAATAACAATGTTAGTAACAAATAAATAATAACAAAATAAATTGTAAAGGTATGTGTGCATATATGTATTTAAGAATATAATTTTTGTTAAAAAGTGGCTCAGCTAAAGTTTTTCAAAAAATTTACAAAGATTTTATCATTGCCCGAATTTATTTATTTTATTCCGTACTGATATACGTAATATCCGTCTTTTTATTTGTGGAGGCCTCAAAAATCGACGGAAAATTTATTCATCGGCCATGTATTGATACTTGACGTGAATAAATAAACTTGAAAAAATAAAGCCCATCTTTTATAATGGGGTGACCTCAAATATCCGACGAAAAGATAATGTCATTGGTCATGTATAGTATTTTGTTCAAATCAGTTTAACAAACTTAAAAAAAAAAAAAAAAAAAAAAGCATATCAATCCGAAAAAGGAACAGAAAGTGGCAGACAATAAAAAGAATGGGAACACCTAAACACTGACATAGGTTGACAAAAATATAGCAAAATTAATTCTTCACAGTGAACAAACAGTAGCAATAATACAAAAATAATCAACAAAAATAAACATGATGTTCACCAGAATTCATGGAGTTTCATCGAAACACTCTTTTTTCCGAGAACCAATCAAACCACAAGGAACAAATTACATCCAGCAAAGTCAGGGAAACAAAATATACAATAACACATAAATTAGTAAAAGAAACTCAATCAAATGGAGTATTTTCGACAAACAACAATAATAAAAGGAGAAAGAAACGACGCATTCACCAGAGCAACATAATATTCACAATCGCAATAATTAACCAAAAAAATAAACACCAAAACAGTGGTAGTAACGACATGGTGGAAGCGGCACAACTGCGTTACTTCAATGGCGTTTGACGGAGCAACATCGAAAAATCAAATCCGTCCAGATCTGGCCTGTTTCTGTGCAACAATAGTGATAGGACAACAAGGTTCATGGCTCATTGGAGTTGTTTGGTAACGGGGAAAGGGAGGCGACGACGTGGCTGTTACTCGCCCCGCGGCGATTAACTCCAGCGAGGCACGACAATGGTAAGAAGAGGAGAGAAAGAGGCGTATGGTGATGTGGTTTAGAGAAGAGAAGGGTGTGGTGTTGGTGTTGGCCTGAGCTCACTCACCGGAGCTCCAACAGTGATGACGACTAACATCTTTTGAATGAGAAAGAAAAGGGGACTAGGGGAAAGATCGTGTGAGTGAGAGATGTGTGTCTGATATGCATGTGTTGTGTGTGTGTTATGTTGTTGTTTTTTTCAAGAAATTTTAAAGAAAGTAAAAGAGGAGTATTAAAAATAGAAAATAAATAAATAAAATATAAAATCTATCTTTTCCCAACACATTCTTTAAATTATGGATAGTAGGTGAAACAAAGTCAAGTGATGGGACTTGACTTGACTGATTTATTGCTTTGTGTATTAAAATAATTAAATCAACTCACATTTACAAGTCGTATTGAATAATATACAAAAATATGAATGTCAATGTATAATTACGAAAAAAATATATTATGCTATAAATAATTAAAATTATACTACGTGTTAAAAAAGTACAGTGTTATGTTGTGTACGTATGCAGATAACTGTGCAAAAATATTAAAATAATAATAAATTGATAAAAAATTTAAAATTTACGAAATTAAAGATAATTATCAATAAATTATGTAAAATTATAATATGACAACAATTGATTAAAAATCCTAAAACAATGATGATTATCAATAATTTATTAACAATTGCAAAAAAAATATGTGAAAAACTGTATTTTGTGTCATTTAACGGTCAGGGAGTTTAAATGCATTAATTTTAAGTATGGAGAGCCAAAATTGGGTGTCAACAATTTTCTCCTTTCGTTTGAATATAATGTAGAAATCTTCAAACAAAAACGTTGACGTGTAGCCAATTTTGCTCGACAAAATATTATTTTTAATAAAAATTTGAGTGAACTCCAATTTAGAGTTGCTATCTCAAAATGTCCTATTTTAGGATGGACGAATCCAATTTGTCTCATTGAAAGGCGGACGACCTATTTTGAATGTAATATGTCACTTTGAACAGAATGATGGTCCAATGTGTCTTATTGAAAGGCATACGACCTATTTTAAATGTAACATGCCACTTTGAATGGAATGACGGTCCAATGTTTCTTGTTGAAAGGCAGACAACCTATTTTGAATGTAATATGTCACTTTGAATGGAATGACGGTCCAATATGTCTCATTGAAAGGCGAACGACCTATTTTGAACGTAATATGTCACTTTGAATGGAGTGGCGGTCCAATGTGTCTTATTGAAAGGCTGACGACCCATTTTGAATGTAACATATCACTTTGAACGGAGTGACGGTCCAATATGTCTTATTGAAAGGTGGACGACCTATTTTGAATGTAACATGTCACTTTGAATAGAGTGACGATCCAATATGTCTCATTGAAATGTGTACGACCCATTTTGAACATAACATGTCACTTTGAATGGAGTGACGGTTCAATGTGTCTAATTGAAAGGCAAACAACACATATTGAATGTAACATGTCACTTTGAACGGAGTGAAGGTCCAATATGTCTCATTGGGAGATGGACGACCTATTTTGAATGTAACATGTCACTTTGAATAGAGTAACGGTTCAATGTGTCTCATTGAAAGACGGACGACCCATTTTGAACGTAACATGTCACTTTGAACGGAGTAACGGTCCAATGTGTCTTACTGAAAGGCGGATAACCTATTTTGAATGTAACATGTCACTTTGAATGGAGTGACGGTTCAATGTGTCTCGTTGAAAGGTGAACGACCTACTTTGAATGTAACATGCCACTTTGAATGGAGTGACGGTCCAATATGTCTCATTGAGAGGCGGATGACCTATTTTGAATGTAACATGTCATATTGAACGGAGTGACGGTCCAATGTGTCTCATTGAAAGGCGGATGACCTATATCAAACGTAACATGTCACATTGAACGGAGTAACGGTCCAATATGTCTTGACTGCAATTGGTACCTATAATTAGTAATGTGTATAAGAATTCCCCATCTCTTTACCAGCTAACCGAGATCGACTTTAGGATAACTCTTATTATAGTTTCAAGTGGTACCTCAGACATGCCTAAGTATCGATAAGATTTGTTCGTCTTGCTTCAAACAAAGATTTTGAACTATGATTATTCTCATGTTTCAAGTGTTCCCTCCAGAAAGAATGTCTCGTTCTCACATCTATTTGATAATATATACGTTAAATATATACTACTTTATAGTCTATTGAAAATATATACACATATATACGTACCATACAATATATGTACTACTTTAAATAATATACATACAACATATATACACTATATATATACGACATTAGAAAATATATACACATTTATACGTAAAATATATACTACTTTAGAGTCTATTGAAAATATATACACATATATACGTACCATACAATATATGTACAACTTTAAATAATATACATACAACATATATACACTATATAGTATATACATACTACTTTAGAAAATATATACACATATAACATATAGTCATATATACACTACATATTATACTACTTTAAAAACATATACACATTAAATATGTACTATTTTAATATATAAAAAATATGTACACATATATGTAGAATATATACTATTTAAAATATCACTTGAAAGTTGAAACGATATATATACAACCTATATACACTATATGTATACGTTAAAATATTAAATATATATAATTTAGAGACTATAGAAAATATGCTACTTAATATATGATGTAAAACGAGTTACAATATATAGAGATTCAAGAGATAATCAAGAAATTAAGAAGAGATAAGTAAGTAAGAAAGAAATAATAATCCCACAATTGAAGTAAACTAGAGATGAACAAATGTTGATTTGTGATTCTAATTTGAACAAACAATTACATGATTAATTCAAGGGAGAAGAGAATTGAACTCATACATGAATAATCTTACCAAAAGATATTCAAGAGAGATTCAATGTAGAGACAAAGGGATAAACCCACAAACTCATCAAAGAGTGTTCAATCTAAAAATGTTGCCTGACCTAAAATAAGCTCATCATATTCTATTTATACTTTGGGGTAAGCTAATATATGAAAAGACATAAATTCCCTTGACTAAATGTGCATCATATTATGACTATAAAAGGACCCTAAAATATCATGTTAATCTTCTACTGTGTTGATTCTTGACTTTTCATACTCTCTTGAAATACTCCACGTTTTTTATGTCAAGTTGAAATCCATCTATGCAATTAGCACTTTCTGAACTTGCATCATTCTCCCCTAGTTGAAAAGAATTCGACCTCGAAACCTTGCAAATCATAAAGGGGAGTTAGTACCTAAGTCAAAAAATAATCTTTCAGGTAAGTTACATACCACTCCAAAAATTACACACTTTTGTGATAAAGCCAAGAATCATGAAGTTCCCTAAAAATCAACTTTTCAAACATAATATCAAGAACTTTACTCAAAAACATATCGCAATCATAAAAAGGATTAAAGAAACTAATAATTTTACACATTAGAACTTTCAAGTTAAAACTAGTTTCTTCAACAACTTGAACTAAATAGGTCCTTAATTCACAATTTAATTGTACTCTTCTGACCACGTGATTAAGAGAACTAACAATATCATCCACAAACTTTAAATAAAAGTATGCATTTCCTGAATCAAGCACAAATATCAATCTCAAAACTTTCTTGTATTCCTCACTTAGTAACTCACAGCATGAATCAAATAACAACATTAAAGAATTCTCACTAATCACAACAAAGTTGCTACTATAAAGGTCAAAGGCATAGAAATTTGCCTTCATGGCTTTAGAAAGTCCAAAAATAAGCACTAGCCATTAAGCAAATCATTCTTGAATTTAGAAGGCAAAGATACCTCAAATCTTTTTGTTGCCCAAGAAGATGCTCTCAAGTATCTTACCTCATTTGTAGATCCTCTCTTCATGGTTTTTCACAAATAGATCAACAAGGTTAGCAAACTCATCAAAAGAAGAATTGTCACATTTATGCCCATAAATATTTGACAATGCTTCAAATAGATCATATTTACATTTTCTTCTAAAAGCATTTAAAAATTCAGCCCAAATTATGTCCTCAAAGGCAAGATTAGAGTAAGTAAATAAATTGACACAAAAACTAACATCTATCAATTTACTACTCCAATCACTTGTACCTCTCCCATTCTTTAAAATATTTTCTTCAATTTTGGAGGAATTTTTAAAACAAGAATTACTTTCAACAAATAGTTTGGGAGTTAGCTTTCTAACATCCAAACAATTGGCACCCTTAAACAAGTCACAAGAATTATTCTCACAAGTTATGCACTCTTTAAATTTTGAATCGTCATTTTCATCAAGTGCATATGAGACGACAAGGAATGAATCATTCAATTGAATTTCATCAATAGTATTCACACTTTCAAACTCAATTTTCAAATTATGATCATTGTCAATTACACAATCAAGTTTAGGACAACTCAAAGAATGACTTCTATTGTCAACACAAAAATCACTTTTCAAAATTTCTTGCATATTTTCACCAAATAAAGGATTGTCAAATATTTTTAAAAATTTGATATTCTTTAGGCTCAAAAAGGCTATTATCACACATTGCATGCTCCATCTTAAGTGTACTACCACAAAGAATATTCATGTAGTTATAAGATGAAGAATTGCTACAATCAAACTCACTTGCAACGATACATTCATCATCAATCACATTTTTAGTGTTCCTAGTAGCTAAAGAAGAAATATATTTATCTTCATCACAAGAATTCAATGAAATACCATGTTTTTTTATATTTGACATAACACTAGCTTGAGACATTTTAAGATCACAATCAATAACAATTTTAGCTCCACAATCATATTCAACTAGTGTATGACAACCATCCATTTGTCTATTGACACAAAGTAAAGAGTCATCAACCTCTTCAAAAGATGGTCTAAAATTCACACTCAAGTCACTATCAAGTTTATTTGAAGTAACTAAAGAGTTAGAATTAGCCTTTTTACATTGATGAACACTTAAAGAATCTTTTTTACCTTAATTTTCTAAAATTAAGCTCACTTGCTTACATGAAGTAATCCAAACTTGACTTGCTTCTTTCAATTCTTGATTTTTTCGCCATGTTGAGTCATTCATTTTGTGTTCTTCTTCAAAAATACCTACAAAAGAAGTGGAAATACTAGAAGAATAAAAATTCAAAGGGTTAGAGTTAGAATAAGAAAATCTCTCACTCATGCTCTCTTGTTTTTCTATTATCTCATATTCTTCTCTCTCACTTACTTCACTCTTCTTCTTTCCTTCTTGTGACAATTCATTTTCATTTTTTAATTCTCTTTTATTTTGTGCTTGTATCCACTCACTCACTTCATTGCAAATATCTTTTCTTTTTTCCTTGTTTGAATTGTCACTATTCACTCCCTCATTCTTCTTTTTCTCTTCTCGCTCACTCATTTCATTAGGAGTGAAATAGGCTCCAAGGATCCCTTTTGAGTCATTGGGATGACTCTTCTCATCTACTTTTAACTTAGCATCACTAGAAGCTCCAAAGACTCTACTTGAATTATTGGAAAGACTTTGTACATCAAATTTCAAGTTAGTAGTCTTCACTTTCACTTTCTTGACTTCCTCATTTGTTATTGAAGATTCCTTAATGACCTTAGGAGTTAAGACATGCTTTCGTTCCATCGAATCTATAACAACAAACTTTTTCAACTCTCTGTCAAACCAAAATTTATTACGATTGAACTAAGGAGCTCCTAAACATACAAAACAAGTAGACAAAGGATAGACATCACACTAAATAGACCTTTGATAGTTTCCATGGTAAACAATGATCTTCACCTCTTTGTCAATCAAACTTTCATCAAATTTATATGGTGAACTTTCCGTATGATAAGGTATATCTAGCCACTCAACCAAAGAAGGATCAATGAAGTTGGTATAACACAATTTGTTTACACTTACGGTGCAATCACATATGCAACCACTCCCATACCCCTCTACAATGAAGTCAAATTTAGTCAAACCTTTATTAAGCTCATGATCTTTTTTTCTTCTAGAAGCACCACTACAATCATGAAAAACTTCATAACTCTTACTAAAAGTAGAATTATAAGATGATGTTCTCCTTTCTCCATTGACATTCAAACGTCTATTGTAACTCCTTGAACCTATATAATACATAATTAGGACAATAAAAGTGGTTAGTAAATAATGAACCTCACAAGTCACTCCCTCGCGTGTATAACTCAAATGATGGCACTCAATTTTTTCCCGCTCATGTATACACTCAAAGGTCGTAGGCTTTTATAACCACACTCAAATGATCTCACCACTCAAGCCTTTTATCACTCAAGGGTATTTCTTAGTCTCTTCACGGTTCTACAATCTCAAATAATCTCAAAGTAAGCTTTCAAGTATCGGTTCGGAGTAGAATTTATGTCAATAATAAAGAAGGACAAAACACACTAACGGACAAGGAATGAATTGAACACACAATGAAACTAAAAAGAGAAAAGCACGAAATGAAATATCAACATAAAAATAACTAGATAACACGAGTAGAACTAATAGTCAACGTAATCTAGCTAAAGAAATTGACATACGATATGATTTACCCATAAACCAAGCAACTCAAATTTTAGAGTTTGGAAAAAAGATGACCCAACTCAAATAAAGTTTACCCAATCAATATGAGACACTTTTAAGCATCACCCAATAGTTTTTGAAGTAAGAAATCAATTCAAACTTCAAAATTTCACTAAAATTCGCACAAGGAAAAATACCTAATTTTTTAACCCAAAATTAATCCCAAATTCGTTTGTAGATTCCAAAATTGGAAACTAATATAGTTTGCCTATGATCAAAACAACTTAGACCCACAAGCTGAGGGTAAAAATTTCACAAGAAAGCTCAAAAACTCAAATTTTTGCATTTTACAAAGTGCTGAAATTTCAGCTGTGAAAATGAGAGAAAATAGGGCAAAATCAAATTCAACTGCTCTTAAATTTGATATTCAAGCACTTTGAACTATTTCCAACAAAACCCAACAACACCCACTTAAAAATTTCTCCGATTTTCAGATCTAATTTTTTTGATGTTTTTTTTAGATTTTCAAAAGATGCAAGCCAAGGATTAAGAATTGTTGGAACAATTCTTTAGCCTTACTTTGATACCAATTGATGTAAAACGAGTTACAAGATATAGAGATTCAAGAGATAATCAAGAAATTAAGAAGAGATAAGTAAGTAAGAAAGAATAATCCCAGAATTGAAGTTAACTAGAGATGAACAAATGTTTTTGTGACTCTAATTTGAACAAACAATTACATGATTAATTTAAGGGAGAAGAGAATTGAACTCATACATGAATAATCTTACCAAAAGATATTCAAGAGAGATTCAATGTAGAGACAAAGGGATAAACCCACAAACTTATCAAAGAGTATTCAATCTAAAAATATTGTCTGACCTAAAAGATGCTCATCATATTCTATTTATAGTTCTAGGGTAAGCTATTATATGAAAAGACATAAATGCCCCTGATTAAATGTGCACATATTATGACTAAAAAAGGACCCTAAAATATCATGTTAGTCTTCTATTGTGTTGATTCTTGGCTTTCCATACTCTCTTGAAATACTCCACATTTTTTATGTCAAGTTGAAATCCATCTATGCAATTAGCACTTTCTGAATTTACATCAATATAATAATACTTGAGGTTTTGAACTTAAAGAAATTTATTTTTTCATTATGTGTATATATGTTTGTTATGTTTAATTGTCTATTACTTAGTGTAAAGTTTAATAGTAAATTAGTAATATATTAAAACTAAGTATTTAATTCAAACTAGAAATTCAATTTAAATAAAAAAAATTATAAAGTAAGGAGTGAATGAATATTGCATTTTATTGATTGCAAAATGATTCAAAATTTATAATTTACATGAATGAAAAATCTACAAATTTTGCATCATTTTTTCCAACTCATTCATGTTAATATTAACGGGAACTGGCATAGGATAGTCAAAATCAATGGGGACAAAACCATGCATTGGACTTGATTGTGCTGAGTTCTTCCTTAAAGTCATAATTTCTTCAAGATTTGTCCGTCTTTCAGCTCCACCTCCATTCCATGATTTCTTCATTCTACTCTAATTCAATCTCGGAGGCAAACTACAACATTCATAGCATTGCTCCCCAATGAGTATCGGTCCTCAGACTGGTGTTGTCCCTGACTAAAAGCGCTCTCCGTGCAATGGTTGACATTAGAACATTCAATATATTTCTAGCTAATCTTGAAAACACAGGATATTGTCTTTCATTATTCTTCCACCAATCTCATGTGTTGATCCGTCGTCTACGATCTTCTACCGGCTTTGAAAATAATACTTAAGCTCTTCCGGAGAAGTTGTTGTGTAAGTTTCCGCCTCAACGCTATTCCAAATATTTAAATCATAAAAGTAATTAGGAAAATCACTATGTGCTACTTTTTTAGAAGATGATTGCTCCTCGGGAGCATAAGGAGCGACAGTTGGAGTGATATTTGTCGGTACAGGTAAGTAAATCGACATAATGGTTATATAATTTTTCTAAGTAAAGGTTCGCATCACTTATAGCCATAAACAAATCTAGTTGTTCTTGTTCTTCATCTGCAAAATTATTATTAGCATTTATCTCTAAGTTAGAATAAATAAGAGTACTAAAGTGGCACATAGTATTAAATTTCATACATGGATTTAGTATAGCACCAATCAAGTAAATGGGGGGAATTGAGAAAAAATATTTTTTAAATTTAGCTAACATAGCATTAACAGCTTGGTTGTAACCTTCTTTATTCTTAAATTCTTTGAGCAAAACAGGCATATCGACAAAATATACTAAAATATGACAAGCATTTGGATAATAAGCATCAAAAAATTCAACCCTAGCTATATAAAATTTTTCCAAAAACTTAACAAGATCACCAATTGTAGCCCAATCAAAATCATTTAGCATAAATTCAGCCGAATTAGCAAATGAACCACAAAAGGGGTTAAAAGTCAATGTAATAGGAACTTTATAAGCAAGACAAGCTTTTAAATAATCATACGTAGCATCCATCTAGTATCACATTCTTCAGGCATAAGAATCGGCGTAAGTCCATTTTGTTCACATTTAATTTTAAATTCTCACCTTTTTTTTAATTATTTCCTTGAATAAAGCCAACAACAAGTCGGATCTTTTTAATATAAAACTCAAAAAATTCAAGACCATGTCTTACAATTAAATTATATATATGACAAACACACCTAACATGAAATATTTCAGGTAACGATGGAGAGAGATGATTTTTTAACTTTTCAATAACAGTGTTGTTGTTAGAAGCATTATCAAAAGCAATACATATAACTTTTCTTTCAATACCATAAAGTTCTGCAACTTTACTAATAGATTCAGGAATAAATTCTCCAGTATATCTACGATCTTCATCATACAAAAAGCTAGAATACATTTTCGCATAACAAAATTATTATCTATCTAGTGACAAGTAATAGTTAAATAATCATTTCTATTAACAACACGACCAAGATCATAAGTTAGAGTCATTCTACATTGAATATTTTTTAATAATGTAGATAAATAATAAACATATTGTGAATGAAGTCTAAAAATATCGGACCGACAAGTACTTCTAGGAATAAAATTAAACATAGGATTATAAATTGCTTGAATATAATGAATAAAATCATCCGAAGAGGGAAAAGTGAAAGACAAACAACCCACGGCTACCATTTTTGCTATTTCTTTCCGGTACCTCAATTTATTATAATTCTTAATTACCTGACCGGTTGTTGGATCCATTCTAGTTTGTGTTGGCCCACCAACAGGCTCACCACCTTTTGCAATAAATAACTCTCTTTGGTGATTCTCTCTTATATGTCTCATTAATGTACCCATACCCCCTTGATTGCCTCCTCTTTTATGCTTATATACTTGTTGACAAATATTGCATTGCACCTTAGTTTCTCCTTCTATACGTATAAAAAATTCCCATGCAACACTAGTTGTTCTACGAGCTCTTGGGGCACGAGGAGGACGATTAACCGATTCAGATCTAACATTAGCATTTCCTACTGCAGATGTCTCGCCAATATTTTTATCATCTTCGTCTATATTAACCATATCTACTTTATTTTCTTCTTCTATACCGTAATTTTCCTGAGCTTCTAAATAATCCATATCGTAAGTACCTACACCTACTTCTTCCTCAAAAGGTTGACTAAGCAATACCTGAGGCACACGGGTATATCTACTACTTGAACTACCTCTACCTCCATTAATTACTTTTTACTACCACTACCACTTCCGAGACAAAATTTTTTGACACTTTTATCGAGCTTTCTTAATTTATCCATAATATAAATCAAACTAAAAAAAAATCAAAATACACAAAAATAATAAAAATAAATATTCAACAATTAATACACTAATTAAAAACTTAAAGTAAGAGATGGAATGACAATATAAAATTTTAAAAGTATTCAAAAGTTGCAACTTTAGAAAACTTCCACTCGTATTTGTAATCGCAAAATTAAAAAATAAAATTAAGCACTTTAGGAGATATATAGAATATTTGAGAGAGAATGAGATTTGAGAGAGTGAAAATTGTGTCGAAAATGATTTGAAAGTGTAGGGTATTTATAAGATTTTTTTTGGATTTAAAAAAAAAATAGCAAAAAAAATTATTTAAAAAAAAATGGGCCAAAGAGACGGCTATATAGTCGTTGGGCCCGACGACTACTTTTGGCCCAAACGGCTAATTCCATTTTTTTTAAAAAAAAAAATTGGGTCGGTCCGGGCTGGATCAACTGAACGCAAAACAAAATTGGCCCAGCTCGAGACCGGCAACCATGTAGCCCAGGGACTGATCGGGCCGGGCTTTTAAGTGGGTCGGGTCAAACCGGCCCATTTGACAGGTTTATTTGCCCCTTGTTTTGTATTATCTTCGACTTGTGTTGGAGTTTTTCCTTTTTTTCAACATATTTTCCTTTTTTTTTGGATGATATTGGTTCTTTGCTTTTGTCGGAGTTATCTCTTTTTTTTGTAGGGGTATTTGCTCCTTCGAAAGTTATTTTTTTTTTGTTCATCCGAGATAATATATTCTTTGTATTTTGCGTCTTTGATCTTGAATCATTGTCCGCAATTTACACTTATTCAGTGTGCTCAAAAAGGTAGCGCCAAAAGAGGAATAGTGTGTGTAAGAACTCATAAAGGTATAGGCTCAGATACGGTCATCTAAGAAAGGCTTCAGGCTCAAGGGGGAATGCTAGGGATTAATGTGACTTGGTGAGTTGTGGAAGGCACAATCGGGTCAAAGAAGGCCTACAATCCTTTTCCAAACTAAGTGTAACTCAGAATTCACCTCAACAAACATTCATGCCAAGTTCTGGATCAACAATGCAATGCAATGAACAAGTATAAAGCTCACCACACAATGCACTTAAAATGATGAGGTTGGCTTTGTTATTGTCTTAGATGTATGCAAGAGAATTTTCGAGTGTTACTCAGGTTTGACTAAAAAGTACCAAAGGAATCTATGGCTTACCACGAAGTCGGTCCTTTCCATCATACCAATTTATTCTTTCTCACGCACACTCCTAACTATGTTGGTATCAACCAAGTCAAAATTCTAAATTTTTATTCATTTGAAAAAATAATGGGACCGAACTCAAATGAGGGTCGCCTACGTATCTTGTGAAAACAAGAATCAGGTCTGCGTAGTTCAGACAAATTTATAAATTTATAAGTGCAATGTATAATTGTAAAAAGGTGGTGGTCATCCATGAAAATAATGTGAAAGATGATTAGGAAATAACTGCTTTTAACATCAAAATTATTTCGATTAGACGATTGAGAGGATGGGTGTCAAGCATGAGGAGAGATTTGACACAACTTCGTTATGCTGACAAAATTAAAAATGTCAGACATTGAAGGACTTATGACATTACTTCGCCACAATTGGTAGGATTATTATGAATGAAAGAATATTGAATCCTTGCTTTGAAAGTAGGGATCGATACGTCGTAAAATTAATGGTTTATGATGTTCGAAAGAAGCTAGGTGTTCTCTAACCAAAATTGGGTGAGGATTTGGTGGTAGGCCAGCTAGGCACTAATGTTATTGGGAATTTGCGCTCTTGAAGACTTTTGGAGAGCGTCTTTTAACTGTTTTTGAAAAATTGCCCTAGTTGAATTCCAGAGAAATTATTCCAAAATAGTGAAGAGACTGAACCCTAATGCAGGATTGCCTACGTATCCTGTCAGGACAAGAATCAGGTCAAAATGTAGTTCAAACCTATACAGAGTTAGCGACAATATTGCTAAGGAACATCTTTTAACTAATCTGTCATGCAAAATAAAGGTTGGATTACACCTTCCTACTAAATTAAAATCAATATAGAGCAAATAATTAATTTATATGCATAATTATTTTTTAAATATGTACAGAGACTATGATAACATACCACTTGGGTCATGAACCCTTTGAACATTCGGTTAAAGATGACTAATGATGCATGTACCTAAAAAGATGTTGGTTTAGTTCTATTCTATGAAGAGTGGGTTTGCTAGGCTTGTGGTTCCCGAGTGGACTACTCGAGTGAAAAGGCTATGCGGACACACAAAAAAATTCGAACACATCGCTCATACGCCAACTCTCCTAAAATTTAGGATTTTAAAAGAAATTTGTGGGTGCACAAAACACACCTCACTTGCATGTGTGATTGTGTCAGCTTTTCTCAAATGGAAGAAATATGAATGGGATGACAGTTTATATAAAGCAATAAATAAATAAATAAGTTATACAAAATAAATAACAATTTATAACGCACAAACAAGATAAATCTAGACAATTAGAAAGAAATAAATAATAATGCAGAAAAATATAAATATTTACCTAAATCTGTAATGGTTAGGACTTTTCTCCCCAGTAGAGTCATCATTTCTGTCATACCCTATTTTTTTTACCTAAGTTCAAAACGAGTACGACATTATGACTCAAAAAGAATTGATTTTGTACAAAGTCGCTGTCTAATTTTTATGAAAAAATAGTAAACCTATTTATTTGTTTAACAAGTATGACTTTATTTAATTTACCAAACCAGTTCGAGTTCTAGGAAAGTGTTCAAATTATTTCGAAGGAAATGGGATAGGCACCCTTCAGAATCCACAAATATGGTTCCCGGCCAGACTTAGGTTTATTAAAAGATGAAGGAAAAAATCGATGTTTATAAATATAAAATGTGTTTTAAAATAATCTATATTTAAAGTGTGTATAAACTACATATGTCATTATAAAAATATTAACGTAAAAGTATGTAAAGACATGTGACCAAAGTACATAAGAATATGTTTGAAAAATGAAAAATAAAAAATAATTCATAAAAGAAAGTATTTTTAATTTTGTTTGGTTAAATACCTAAATTAATTTAATTCTTTTTTGTATAAATATTAACGACCTAAGTTTACCTAAACGCATGGTGAAATTTGTATAAATAAAGAACATCTCCTCCCAATGTCCCAAAAAATACAATTTCACTATGATAATATTTGTACAAGCATAATAATATAGAAATACAAACACAAAATTTAAGGTCTTCTTTAAATGTCATTCCCGGCGAGTATTCCCAATAACTTGTATAAACATTTGTAATAACAATGTTAGTAACAAATAAATAATAACAAAATAAATTGTAAAGGTATGTGTGCATATATGTATTTAAAAATATAATTATTGTTAAAAAGTGGCTCAAATGAAGTTTTTAAAAAAATTTATAAAGATTTCATCATTGCCCAAATTTATTTATTTTATTACGTACTGATATACGTAATATTCGTCTTTTTATTTGTGGAGGCCTAAAAAATCAACGAAAAATTTCTTCACTGGTCATGTATTGATACTTGACTTGAATAAATAAATTTGAGAAAATAAAGTCCGTCTTTTGTAATGGGGTGGCCTCAAATATCCGACGAAAAGATAATGTCATTGGTCATGTATAGTATTTTGTTCAAATCAGTTTAACAAACTTAAAAAAAATAAATAAAAAAAAGCATATCAATCCGAAAAAGGAACAGAAAGTGGCAGACAATAAAAAGAATGGGAACACCTAAACACTGACATAGGTTGACAAAAATATAGCAAAATTAATTCTTCACAGTGAACAAACAGTAGCAATAATACAAAAATAATCAACAAAAATAAACATGATGTTCACCAGAATTCATGGAGTTTCATCGAAACACTCTTTTTTCCGAGAACCAATCAAACCACAAGGAACAAATTACATCCTGCAAAGTCAGGGAAACAACATATACAATAACACATAAATCAGTAAAAGAAACTCAATAAAATGGAGTATTTTCGACAAACAATAATAATAAACGGAGAAAGAAACAGCGCATTCACTAGAGCAACATAATATTCACAATCATAATAATCAACCAAAAAAATAAACACCAAAACAGTGACAATAACAACATGGTGGCAGTGGCACAACGTCGTTTGCTGGAGCAACACTGGAAAATCAAATCCGGCCAGATCTAGCCGATTTTTGTAAAATAATAGTGAGGGGACAGTGATATTTATGGATCGTTGGAGTTGTTTGGTGATAGGGAAAGGGGGAAGGGGGAAAGGCAGGCGGTGGCGTGGCTGTTGCTCGTCCGCCGGCAATTAACTCCGGCGAGGCGCGACAGTGGTATCGAGAGGAGAAACAAAGGCGTGTGGTGAAGGTGGTTTAGAGAAGATAAGGTTGTGATGTTGGTGTTGGCCGGAGCTCACTCGTCGGAGCTTCGACAGTGATGGCGGCCAACAGATTTTGAAGAAGAAAGAAAAGGGGAGAAATAGTGTAAGTGAGAGATGTGTGTCTGATATGTGTGTGTTGTGTGTGTGTTATGTTGTTTTTTTCAAGAAATTTTAAAGAAAGTAATAGAGGAGTATTAAAAATAAAAAACAAATAAATAAAATATAAAATCTACTTTTTTCCAACACGTCTCTTAAATTATGGATACTAGGTGAAACAAAATCAAGTGACGAAACCTGACTTGATTGATTGTTGCTCTGTATATTAAAATGATTAAATCAACTCACATTTACAACAACAACAACAATTTCCCACCTAGTGGGGTCTGGGGAGAGTAAAATGTACGCAGTCTATACCACTACCTCCGGAGAAGTAGAGAGGCTATTTTCGATAGACCCCCAGCTCAAGAGAAAAGAACAAAAGACAAAAACGTCAAAAGCATGCAATAGGAATAAAATAACACAGCAATAAAGTACACAAACAGACAATGGACCCCTGTCCCCCACCCCTAGACCTACTAACCAAGCTACACCAAACCCTCCTAACTACAGACTACGACTCGACCACCCACCTTAGCCCTCACATTTACAGGTCGTATTAAATAATATATAAAAATATGAATGTCAATGTTTAATTATGGAAAAAATATAATTTTCTTGAAAAATATTTTATACTATAAATAATTAAAATTATACTATGTGGTAAAGAATTGCAGTGCTATGTTGTGTATGTATGCAGATGATTGTGCAAAAATATTAAAATAATAATAAACTGATAAAAATTCTAAAGTTTATGAAATTAAAAATAATTATCAATAAATTATGTAAAATTAAAATATGACAACAATTGAGTAAAAATCCTAAAATAATGATGATTATCAATAATTTATTAACAATTGTAAAAATATGTGAAAAATTATGTTGTGTGTCATTTAACGATCAAGAAGTTTAAATGCGTTAATTTTAAGCATGGAGAGCCAAAATTAGATGTGAACATATGATAGACTCAAGCAAATACAAATAATGCATATACTTGCTTATATGCAAATACCAATGATTAAGTTTGATAATTTAAGAAAGAGAGAAAGATGAAAATACAAAATACAAGGAAGAGAGAGAAAGAGAAAAAATAAAGGTGAAAATATAAAATACAAAGAAAGAAAGAAAGAAAGAAAGAAAGAAAGAGAGAGGTAAACATGTAAAATACAAAGAGAGATTGATGAAAATACAAAAATACAAAGAGGGAGAGAGATAAAAAAGGAATAAAAATAAAAAGCACAAAGAGGGAGAAAAAGAGATATAAAATATGAAATGCAACGAAGGTAACGATATAGACGTGAAGATACTCCATTTTCATTTTCAGAAGTAGATCGTAATTGGTGTAGCTCAGCTCATTGAAGAAGTTGAAGAGAATTGTACTTTCTTGATATTTCTATTTCGATTTTTGATTTTATCTTTTATTTTGTAATTTGAATTTGTTGTGGATCGGGTCTTGATCCATTTGCTAGACTATTTTTGATTTCTAATAAAAGGCCCAAGGGGGCGATTTTCATTTTAAAAGAAATATTTAAAATCATTTTACTTCGGTAAAATAATTATTTTAAAATTATTTGAACCTAAAGAAGCTAAAAGATTACTTTGAAATGCGGGGGATAAAAATTAGAAGTCAACAATTGTCTTCTCCGTTTGGGTTGGGTGGATGCAAGTAACCCTAAAAAAAGGGAGTTTGGCATTCTAATTTTTTTTTATTGTAAATTCGTTTCTTGAAGACAATTGATTTTTGCACAAATTTCAAGAAATTATGATCGAATCTCGATATCAGATTTTTTATATATCTCAAATTTCTTGAGAATTTGGGCCACTTGTGGTTCATAACACTTGATTTTAAGCACGATTGTCAAAATAATCAAAATCTATTTTGATTTTGATTATGAAGAGACCGAAAAGCTTGTGAATTGGGAAATTGGGGGAGTTTTGAATGCATTCAAGTTTTCACACAGAGTCCAGCCTATGTATCCAATATTAAAAGAATCGGACTTTTTGTAGTTTGAGTCAATCAGTGAAAAATATAGTATTTTATACTAAGATAACCTTTAGCTCAAGATGAGTGACAAACAAATCGAGTTACATAAATAAAGTTTGTAATTGTCTTAATTACGAATGTGAGGACCCTTACATCCATAATGAGAGATACATGGACGTAATTTATAAAAGCTTTGGGAGTAGTGTCACACAGATTTGAAGAAAGAAAGGTTGATTTCAGTGAAAACTTAGAAATATCCTGTATGAAAAACTAAAATAGAAAATATACCAAAATATCCAGATGTCTTTTGATATGGGTATGGTTGGATAAAAATGGAAGTCATCCCTTGACTCGCGTCCAAAGAGCTTGATATTCCTCTTTGAACTATCTCCAATTTGCGTCTAAGAAAAGTTCTATGTTATGTTGCGTTCTTTTTGGAGTCGTTTGCTCATGTGATTTTGAGATTTTGATCCTCTCAGACGCTCTCAATAACATCTTAAAATATGATCATTAGCATTAATAATTCAACGTGGAGAGATAGTTTCTTTACCTTAACTCCGTGTCGTGCTATGTCTCTTTTGGCACAAACATGAGTCACTAAATGTTTATAGAGACAACTTAGTGTTTCATCACTAAATAGAGTTGTATTAGCTACAAATTTTTCATCCCAAAATGCATAGTATTTACGACGAATTTGTTTTTCATAAAAATTATAAAAATTTTGTAGGTAATATTATATCTTCATCACTAAAGAGATTATTAAGGCCGGTACAATGATGTGTCACTAAATGTATGATCTAATTTGTGATAATGTTATTTGTCTTTAATGTTACATCTATTTCGTAGTTGAACAAATGTCATTTTATCAGCTAAAAATTGTCTTTTAAATATAATTTTTTGGTCCCAAAATAAATATAAATTAGAGATAGCTTTTTTTAAAAAAAAAATAATTTTTAGTTAAAAACAATCATGCCATCACTAAACATATTTTTTTTAATGACAAAATAAATTGCTATTAACAAAATATGACAATTAGTAGCAATCACAATTGAAGCTAATTTGTAGGTTTATACACAATTTGGGACAAATTTTTCTTATCACTAAATATTTCACTTATATGATAAATTAGTCCGTTCTATCATGGGCTCAATACTGTAAAAGATTGAAGATACTATGTTTTACTAATATTTATTTCAGCATAAAATTGCAAAAAAAAAAGTATTATTTTTAAGGCAATATTTATAGACATTTTGGATCAAACGATGCTTATAGTTGCCACACGGCATATCTTTTATATCCATGAAAACATCATATATGTTGAAGTTTGCCATTTTCTTTACATATATTGGAGCATTTTGTTGCGACCTTGGGTGAGGTGGACAAGTTTCGTATGAATACATGCTTTAAGAATGACCTATAATGAGCAAATGGACTACCATATAATTAGAATTGTTGAGTAGAAGTTATACAATACTAGTCAACTGATCAAATCAATACCTATGGCAAGTAAAACTATAAATACATATGACAAATCTACAATGTCTACAAAGTCTCTAATGAGACTATAAAACTATCAAAATATAGGCTAAAGACTCAAAATTTTTTTGAATCAATCTAGAGCTCACCAACCACGCTGAGTATCCTGTGCTTCTATAGAAGAGTTACATGTACTTGCAACACGAAATGCAGGTCTCCTGTGAGGAATGTCAGTACGAAAAAATGTACTGAATATGTAAGACATGAAGTAACCACATGTAAAACAAAAATTCAATAAAATAAGGTGTCAATACATAAAACATATATGCAAGAATGAAAGACCATCTTTGTTTATACTTGTGAAATATTGTGCATTACATTCTTTCATGTACTCCTTCTTTGCTTTATAATCTTTATTAGTCATATGATACATCTGATCAGCTGATAAGTGGTAAAAGAGGATGACCCATGCTAGGCATTATGTCTTTGGTATACGTTTTTCATCAATATATAAATCAGGATCGGTCCATACTAGGCTTTCCTTTCACCTCTGAGATATCACCCATAATATTAGAATGGACCCATGCTAGTGTTCCTTCCACCCTGAGATACCATCCATAAATTCATGAATTAGGATCGATTCATGTTATACCTTTGCTCCTGAACTACCACCCACAGATAATCATATATTCTTTACATTGCTTTTTTAATCTTTGAGTTTGTTATTTTGGTGGCCATAATATTATTGCGCTTTAGAACTATAATTGGTGTTAAGAAACATGTTAATATGCACATAAGGCTGTAATAATGATGTAGGAAGCATTTATAACAGTAATGTAATATTTAAGTACTTAAATGATACAATTAACACTTTGACATTTTAAGTGAAAGCATAGGTGCATATCGAGTGAAGGCATCTACTCAACCCTAGAGATAAGTACTCTAGACAACGATATCTAGTTAAACACTTAGTAAACAATATCAAATGAAAGGGATATATGAACATGAGAACTAATGAAGATTATAGACAGATTTAGTTTAAGGACAAATACATATTCCAAGTAAGAAAATGTAAACTGTAGAATGGAACGAGTAAGGATTCTATGAGGTAACCTTATAGACTATGATAATGGGAGTAATGTACAATGTAGTGAATATATAAATGTGTGAGTCAATGATACATATTATCAGATAAACAATTGAAGCAAGATGAAAGTGGACGGGCAACTTGTTTCCCTAACATGTAAGCACACTTATCATGTGTAACCTAGGATCTTATTGACACATAGAAGAGAAAAATATGACAAAGGTTTGACTTGAAATAGTAAACACACAAATCTACTAATAAGCATATATTGAAGTACTTTGGCACATTTATGAGATCATAGAGAGTTGAAACAAGGTCATTGGCAATGCTAAAAATCGTTTATTACTTTTATATGTCCTTTGCTAGAAAGAACATTTAGGAAGATCACTTTGTTGGTAGTAACACAATTATGAAATTTCATGTCAAAGAATATGCAATCGAATAGCCTTACATACCTTGCCACACAACTCGAATATTATAATGAATTAGCCTTCTTTCATAGTAGACATTAATTTTTATTTCTAAAATTTACAATCTTAAATTATACTTCGTCAAGACTTTAAGATTCCCTTAACATTGAACCAAATACTATTGGATATCTCTTAGAAGTTAAATAGAAGTTGACTGCCAGGCTTGAAAGAAAAAGTTATCCTATACTTTAAGCATAAAAATAATAATTCCACAACCCTCCATAGGAGAATCAAGCTAAAATCATAAACAAATTTACTTACCTTTAATTTGTAAAGAGAGGAAATCTTAAGAACCTAAAAGGAAATTTAAGGATACTATATGAAGCTTTGAGATAAAGATAGAGAAATCTAGAGAGAAATCATTTTTTTGTCAAGAGAAAAATGTAGAAAATGAGATGATATTGGACCTTAAAAGGGACTTGCGGAATCGCCTCAATTTTTTTTTGTCTATTTTCAGCCACATTTTGGTTTAAAATAGTCCAAGTACGTGATGCACCTACTTAATTTATTCCTAATTGGATTACATCATATTGGGCTTTAGATAAATTTAAGTATTGGCATGGTCATCCTTCCCTTTTCGTTTACTTAATTTGGGCCTCAAATGAGTCCATTAATACAAGCCTCAATTTGATTCAATAGTCTAAGTAGCTGATCACCTACTTGTTACCTACTAGCTTAATTAAGTCAAGCAAGCACCTCATTTATTTTATTTTATTTTTCAAAATCTTAATCCCTCTACTTTATCTTAACATATTACTTTAAACTTAAAGCTCAAATACCTCCTTACTATCTCAAGTTTAGATACTTTCATTAATATTAAATTGATTGTATGTTCAAAAATATACGAGTGTTACACTTTCTTACTAACTATTTACATATCGGCTAAAGGTAATATATTTTCCTTTTATTAGTTCGTAGCTGTCTCTAGCCAAAAACACCTGTAAAATCATCAAGTAGTGTCCTATCCAAACAACTAAATGCAAGCTTGACTCACTAACATAGTTCTTGTCAATTTCTTTTACTAAAAAGAAAAACAACACAATGTATTAAGAGGTCGTTTGATTTGAATAGAAGTTATGATGAAATAAGTTATGTTGGGGTTAGTTATACTGTGATTAATTATAACATGCATGGTATAATTATACTGAAATTATTTCTTATTAAATGTTTGGTTTGTTGTATTCAAAATAACATGCATGGTATAATTTCTAAGAATAAGTTAATTGATTACAAAAATATCATTTACCTTATTTAACTTTTTTTAAGTATAATTTATTTTCAGGCTTTAAATATTTATTCTTAAAAATAAAACTTTCATCTTATTTAGCTTAATTTTTTGTTTGTCTGCATTTTCATGATTATGTCGTGTGCATTTAAAAATAAAACGTTCATCTTATTTAGTTTAAATTTTTTTGTGTGTCTTCCCATGATTATGTTGTGCGTGTTTGAAAATAACTCTTACATCTTATTTAGTTTAAAATAAAACTTTCAGCTTAAGTTTGTTGAAGTAAAAGAGAATTTATTGTTTATTTCACTTCATTTAAACATATATCATTCATATATAAAATATTAAAATTCAATTTAATTAATATATACAATATCAATTTTCAAGTGATTAAAAATTATTTATTTAAAATATGTAATTCAACAATGGAGTCAACATTTTTATTTTTCTTAAGAGAAATCAAAATATATAAATAAACATAATAATTAGTCAAATAAATTTAACGTATAATATACTCATAAATAAAAAATATATTTATTTAGTGTAATTTTTTAATAAAAAATATGAACATTTATCATAAAATAACGAGTAGTGGTGATTGTGAATGCTATTATAGATGGTATAAAAAATATTGTGAATATGCGTGAATGTGAAAAGTGATTACAAAAAAAAATTGTGGGGATACTTTTGTCATTTTAATTACTTTATCCCAAGAATAACTTATCCTAGTATTACCATACCACCAAGAAGGAGGATAACTTATCCCGATACTAATTAATAATTTTGAGATAAGTTACCGAAGTTGCACAACCAAACAAGCAATTATGAGATATTAAAATTTTATTCTAGGATTATGTACTCTTTATCCTCACACCAAACGACCCCTAAAAGTAATCTGATTACATATATAGTATATGCATGTTGATTAGACTGTAAAGGACCATTTGGTGTGATGTATTAAAGCATATAATCTCGAGATAAAATAATAGTCCCGGGTTAAAATTTTTGATGTGTCGTTTGATTGTCAATATTCGGAATAACTTATTCCGGGTCTAATAAATAGTATCGGGATAAGTTATCCCACACATATGGTGGTATAACAATTCCAACACAATTTATCCTTGGAATGAACTATAAAATAACAAAATTACCCCAAAATTCTTTGATTATCACTTCTCTCTCTCTATATCTATCTGTCTATCTATCTATCTATCTTCCCCCCCCCCCTCTCTCTCTCTCTCTCTCTCTCTCTCTATATATATATATATATATATATATATATATATATATATATATATAGACAGATATATATTACTTTACTACTATATATAAGAGAGAATGTAGAATTTTAATAGTTCTCGCATCAATTTTTTAAATCATTTTATCCCTAATTTAAATTTTAATTACTCTATAATTTTTCATTCATTTTGATAAATTTGAACAATTATATGAGCTTATTAAATGCTACAAAAGTGATAAGTCATGAAAAAAATGATAGTGACACCATAAAAATTATTTATACAATCAAATTCAAAATGATGCAAAAGTTTATTGTCTTTCTATTTTGTAGAAATGTTTATTAATCTTACTTTAGATTTTGTTTCATTTTTCCTAACAAATTTATCATTGATAAGTAATTAATATCTTGACATTCCCTTTCTAACTTAGTACATACTTAATTATTAGATAAGAATTATTTTTTATATATAGCTAAAAATGTTTGAAATATTTTTTTTTAAAAAAAGTGCTATTTAACTTCCAAATACGATACTAAATAATGAAAAATGAGAGTAATTGTCTTTCACATTTTTTAATGATACGTTTTTTTTAACAAAAAATGAGATTATCAATATTTTATAGAATTTAGGACAAAATAAGTAATTTAACATGAAATATTAAAGTTTCATACACGTTTAAGAAATATTAACATAAATTTTTTAACATGTACTTTTAGAAAAAAGAAACTACTAAGGTTAAAAATAAAATAGTAACTTTTCAATTTTTTTTGTACGGTTTAATAGTAAGGAAAATAATTAAGCTAAATAAAGTGAAACGTATTTTTATAAACAAACTATAAAATTCATAAAAAAAAAATGCAATGCATATTATTTTTAGTACCACAAATCAAACAACCACTAAAATATAATAGCAGGACAACAAATCCCATTATAACTAATCCCAACATAACAAATTCCAGTATAACTTATTTCCAACCAAACGAGCCCTAAATGCAATCATTGTGATTTGTGAACTCTTTCCTTTTTCGCAGGACCTTTGATAAAACAGAATTTCTTTTTTTAAAGATATTTTCGTGATGTGCTTCATTTTTATACGAATGAAAGAAGCCAATGGATAGTATAACCATTGCAGACATGAATTTTTAGAATGCACCCCTTGATTTATAGATTGTAGCTACTGCTGACACTACCGCTTGAGCAAATCTGATTGTGAGTATTTAAAATATATATGCTTCCAACAAATTCAAATTATTGTCATAGAAGTAAAGGATGCAATATATTCTGACTGACCTTTCTTATGAAGCTATTTCATCTTAAAACTAGATAAAAAAATTAGAGCTTAATCTACAGAAGCTAATGCAAAGTCACAGAGAAAACTTAATACATCTTACACAACTATATCACCTAAAATAACTCGTCCAAGACCTCACCTCTCATCATGGCGCTGCAAGACAATAATCTCAATGAAGACTCAAATCATTACAACACTATAAGCAAGCACCCAGTTAATAGGCAACTCTAATGGAAGAGTAATTCCTTCATAAGTTTTCAACACTTCACTAACATGGATAAGGCCAGACCTTTACCGCAAGCCTTAAGTTGATTAAGGTCAGATCTTAACCAGATCATTCGTATTCCAGCACATACGATGTCCTACAGCATGTTGGTACAACAGTAAGAAGTACAATAGCAGTCTCAGTCTCACTGTCCCCCACCCTTGTTCCTCTACCCTCCTCAATTTAAAGGTGCTTAAGATTTGGACGATCTAAAATTTCCATATCATTTTAACAATAGTAAAATTTCTAAGAAAGTTAGCATACCATCTTGACTGAGTTAAATGAATCCTAAACTAAAAGCATATTTCAACATTAAATGTAGACTGATGAAAGTTAAGTATAGGGATAACGGTGGTTAAGTACGGAGTATCAAACATATGCCTCACCGTTTCAAGAGAACATTGAATCTGCAGAGTGCTGACACGGTTTCGTCATTTCGTCGTGACTTTTAAAAAGGCGTAAACGATCATATTTCTAGCACATCTTCACAAATAGAGGAAAAGAGAGATCAATGTTCAATAAATTTATGCAGACCCGGGGCGTGAACAGGCAACTTATTAACTTCCACTCCATGACTCAGATCAAACTGAAAAACATAATTTAAATGAATAATCTAATTAAAACCATTAAAATGGTATTAATTCAGAAATTGATCAAAAACTAGCATGTCGAATCATGAAATCTTTTACTACTGCTCAATATAGCAAAATTCACTAGTATCGACTTTTTAGTCTAACCTTAGTTAATTTGATCTGTCAAGATTGTCTTATTAGTCATTTTTACTTGAGCAAACAACTAATGGATCCATTGAATACCCCTAACATTTTAAAAGCATAACAGATGGAGGAGCGCATAAACTTCTACTTGCAACTTCACACATTTAATCAAACGAATTTCCTTGTCGCGTGCAAAATAACCATGACTACTATACTTCTTTCAACACTTCATGTTTCCAGACGATATAAAAAAACAATTATTCAATATACTCCTTATCTCTTCTGCTATACAATCAGTCAATAGGTAAAGTAGAAGCTTGCAACTCTCAAGACTTCGGCTTAATAGCTGATATAGTATTTACAAATAAATAATTATTAAGATGATAATGTTATAAATATATTATCATATATAGTGAATGATTCCTTTATTTTATATATATAAATATATATATATATATATATATATATATATATATACTAGTTCAGTGTACGTGCTTTGCACTTGTGTCTCTCGTCAATCAATAAATCTATACATGCAAGAGCAAAGTTATTAGAAAGTAGAAATTTAAGTCATAAAACATTTTTCATCTATTTAAATGATATAGCTTGTACCAACGATAATAATATACCCAGTAAAATATCGTGAGGTCTGTAGAGGATAAAGTGTATACAGGTAAAGATATTGTTTTCGAAAGACTTTTAGCTCAACTACAGTAAATTCAGGTATAAAAAAAAAGAAAACGGTGAAGAAAATATAATAATTAATCAGACAAAAAAAAAAGGAAGACAACCTTTGAGTCTATTATTAAAAATAATAATGATATGTCAAATCTCATAGTTTACTCAACAATTGCATATAAATAAATTTTAAAAGAGAATTTATATAAAATTAAAAATGACTAACTAATTTCTTGTCATTGGAATGTAACCATCCAAAAAAATGTATCAAAATTGTAAATAAGTCAATTTGAAATTAGTATAATATATATGAGTCATTACTATCAATATTTCAAAAAAAAAAAAAAAAACTTATCAAATAACAATTTCTATCAAGAATACATGATAATTTATTATTGTAAATTCCAAGAACATACGAAACTTTTTAGAAAACTTACCTCAAATCACAAACCAATTTGTTTATTTAATCTATGTCAAGATTTCACACACAAAAAAAACTTGTCAATTTGCAATTGTCTATTAAGAATACGTAAAAAGTTATTTATTGTAAATTTCAAGAATACACTAAAATTTTATAAAACTTACCTCAAATCACAAATAGATTTATCTATAGATTGATACTACCGAGATTGTAAACATCAAGAACATACTAAAATTTAAAAAAACTTACCTCAAATCACACGCAAAGTCTTTCAATCATAAGATATATCAAAATTCCACAAAATTAAACTTCTCAATTAGCAATTGTCTATCAAGAATAGATGATATTTTATATACTTTAAACTAAAAAACATACTAAAGTTCAAAAAATTTATCTCAAATCACAAACAAATTTATTTCTGTAATCATAAATACTATCAAAATTTATTTGATAGAAAATTCTATACCTAAAGATGTTTTTCCCATCCATACATACAGGAAAAAACTCGATGTTGCCTGCTTTGGTTCTTCCCAGCAGCAAACCTACACCAAGATCACAAAAAACTCAAGTAAAATTTGGTTTATCAAATCATATATCGTATTGGTTGAAATTGACTTCTAAACTGTGTGTTTTAAAATTAAGAATTTTAAAATAGAGTAAATAGTATATTTAATTTTTTTCTTAAAAGAAAGACGGTATGCACTTTTGTATACTTTGCGGAAATACAAGTTTATGTAAAGTATTAGTTATGGAATATAATTAGGTATAATTATTCCTTTCTAATGTATTTTAGGGGAAAAGGGAACACAAATTTTTGGCCCACAAATTGTTTCGTATTATTGTTTATCAAATTACATATAAAAGTATTGAATAGTATTTCCTTAATTAAATACATTAGAAGTAGTAGTAAAATAAATTTTCCCCTTGCTATAAATTTTAGGACACCTTAATAATTAATTTTTCTAGTATATTTTTGTCATATATTTTTCTCTTATCATATATTTTAGGATTTCTTAGTTTTTAAAATATATTTTTCACTTACCATATATTAAATAGTAAAAAAACGATTTTGTCTCTTACGGAGTATTTTAATGAAAGGCAAAAAGTTCAAATCACTTTTCTAAGGGTCTTTACACTTTTAATATATTGTGTGTGTATATATATATATATATATATATATATATATATATATATATATATATATATATATATATATATATAGTAAATGTCTATTTATGGAAAAGTTAAAAATCTCAAAATAATAATCACTCTCTCTTCTCTCTCTATTCTTCTTCTTTTCTGCTTTATATTTTATAACACGCTATCAGCACAAGACTTTGTCAAACAAGATGAGATTATAAATCTAAAAGTAATTTCAAGTAGGGGTGGCAATGGTGCGGTGCGGATTTTTTCTAAACCCGCAAATTTTAAAACCACCCTGCACCACACCGCATTATCTCTAAACCCGCATAAACCCGGCCCACACTCATACCCACGCATATCCGCACCGCACCACCCCACATTTTTGCTTTTTTCTTTTTCAAAAAATTTGTAACTCCACTAAAAACTATAATATTTTTTCAATACTAGAAAATAGTAACAACCAATTTCTATTATATCACTTTTCACAAAGAAATTACCACAAAAGTATCACATGTACAAGTAATGATCAAATATCAAATTTTCATTAAGATGAATAAAGAAATTTAAAAAGTTATAAAATTATTTATTTGTAGTGTTATACATGTTTTAAGTATCATAAAATTTAAAGTGAAGTATATATATAATTTTAGGTAGATTTACGAGAATAATACTAATTTTTAACTTTCCTTTTTAGTTTAAACCCGCATATACCCGCAATCCACCACGCATCATTTAAAAAAAAACTACTTAAACCCGCACCACACCCACATAGTCTAAAACACACACCGCCCCACAGCCTAAAACCCGCACCCCCCGTCCCATTGCCATTCTTAATTTTAAGGTTAGTAATTTTTTATGTTATTTGTCTTTTGCTACTAATGATATAATTATTGTTGAATTTGAGGAAAAATAATTAAATTGGAACCACTTATGCCTTAAATTTGTTCATGAAGAACAATATTATTAAAAGATATGATGATCAATTGAAGTCTCATCTCATTAAGAGGGTAAGACATTGGTTTAAAAGTTTCAATGCACTATGATGATAAAATGTTGGGTTCAAGTCCCATCAATTTATGCCTAAGACGTCTTTATATGGGTAATATGTTGAGTTTGAATCTCAACGCACTTTATTGATGATATTATGATTACTAAGGCAAAATAATGTGTATTTGGTGAAAAGTCATGAAACCTGCCTCATTAAATATGCTCTATTTTATGAACAGAATGTGATATGTTTCATTCCATGAAATGAATGTGGTAGCAATATATAATAAGTCTGAAAGATGAAAAATGATAATTTTCTCCGTTCTTGAAGTAAATGTGGTAGCAATATATGGTATACTCTGAAAGATATGTATGCCTCGATGTGCTCTTGAAGTAGCAATATCATGAAAGAGGTTATAAGCTATCAAAATTTGATAGACTTAAGGCACAATTACATTATATTCTTGGGGAATGAGAATTCCGATTGTTTTAAGTACATATTCGTTCCCTAAGGTGAATGCGACAATATTTAGAAAAGCTTGTCAATACAAACGTGTACTTGGTTGTGGTAATATCACAACTCACCTCCGAAAGAGGCAGAATAATTGAGAAGAGTTATTTTGAAATCTACTTCTAAAGTAGTACATCTGAAATTTATTCATGTAATAGTAAATTTAGAATTTACTAAAGAAAAAAAGTACATGTCATGGTAAACTTGGAGTTTACTAGTATAAATGTCCATAAATTGACATGAATGATTGCGACATCTTAAAGATGTGCATAGTGAGTATTAAACAGATATTGAAAAACTAGAAAATTCTTCATGAACTTTTAATGGTGCTTGTTCTTGTGAGAAAATAATGAAGAAAAATTATTATTGAATTGTGTCTTCATAACTACATTGACATCCTATTTATAGGCACTACATAAATAGTGTTCCATGAGAAACATTTACTAGTTTCTTGCTTTTCCAGGACACCAAATTACCTTCTACTAAAACACAATATCCAAATGTAGAACGTCTATCTGAGAGTGATCCTGCCGAATCAACATCTGCATATCCAATGATATGCTCATGACATCGATCCTCAAAAAGTAGTCCTTTACCCGGAGATGACTTTATATATCACAAAGTACGAACAACTGCATCCCAACACTATCACTGGAGAAAGTCATAAACTGACTTACAACACTCACAGAAAAAGAGATGTCAGGTCTAATCATTGTGAGATAATTCAACTTTCCAACCAACCGCCTATACCTTCCAAGATCACTGAGTAGCTCCCCTTGTCCTGACAGAAGTTTAGCATTTAGCATTTGGATCCATAGGAGTGTCAATGGGTCGACATCCCATCATTTCTGTCTTCTCAAGAATATCTAAAGCATACTTGCATTGAGAAATAACAATACCTGATCTGAAATGAGCAACCTTAATACCTAGAAAGTATTTCATTCTACCAAAGTCATTAGTCTGGAAATGCTGAAAGAGATGTTGCTTCAAGTTAGTGATACCATCTTGATCATTGCCGGTGATAACAATATCGTCAATATAAACCACCAAATAAATACATAGATTTGGTTTAAAATGATGATAAAACACTGAATGATCTACTACGAATCATGCCAAACTCTTGAATCACTATGCTAAACTTTTCGAACCAGGCTTGAGGGGACTGTTTCAGACCATAGAGTGACTTGCGCAATCGACATACAAGGATACTAGACTCCCCCTAGCACCAAAACCATATGGTTGCTCCATATAGACTTCTTCTTCTAGATCACCATCCAGAAAAACATTCTTAATGTCCAACTGATAAAGAGGCCAATGGCGAACGACAGCCATAGAGAGAAAAAGATGGACGGATGCTATTTAAGCCACGGGAGAGAAAGTGTCACTATAATTAAGCCTAAATATTTATGTATATCCTTTTGCAATAAGGCGAGCCTTCAGTTGATCAACCTGACCATCTGGGCTAACTTTGATCGTATAAACCCAACGATAACCAGTAGTAGATTTACCTGCAGAAAGGGAAACAAGCTTTCAAGTACCACTAGTATATAAAGCAGACATCTCATCAATCATAGCATGTTTCCATTCTAAATGAGAAAGTGCTTCACCTGTAATCTTAGGGATGAAAATAGAGGACAAAGATGATACAAAAGCATAATAGGGTGACGACAAACTATGATAACTTAAGAAAGTATAATGTGGGTTAGCATTATGAGTGGATCTTATACATTTTTTAAGTGCAACTGATTGGTTAGGAAGAGACACGTCTGTAGTAGAGGAAGCGTTAGGCAAATGATATGAATCATTTGGGACTGATCCTGGACGTGGGCGACGATGATAAGTCAAAAGTGGTGGCACTTAGCTGGAGATGGAGAAGTAACTGTAGATTCCTCAGAGTTTGGTGTGGGTAAGACTGGAGGTATGGGTAAAATCTCAGAGATATTCAGATGACCAGAAGATATATATAAAGGATGATATTTAAAGAATGTGACATCAACGGATATAAGGTAGCAACCCAGATCAGGTGAATAACATTGATACCCTTTTTGAATTCGAGAGTAACCAAGAAAGGCACATTTGAGAGAACGAGGGGATAATTTATCTTTTCCTGGGGATAAGTTATGAACAAAACATGTACTCCCAAAAACACGAGGGGATATAGTAGAGATGTGACTGAGGAAATAGTATAGAATGAGGAAACATGATTCTGGATCGAAAATGATGGCATTTTATTAATGAGATAGCAAGATGCGAGGACTGCATCACCCCAAAAATACAGTGGAACATGAGATTCAATGAGAAGAGTGTGGGTAGTCTTAATGAGATGCCAATTTTTTCTTTCTGCTATACCGTTCTGCTGAGGGGTGTATGGACATGATGTCTGGTGAATGATTCCTTGATGAGTCATAAACTCCTGAAATTGGAAGGATAAGTATTCTAAGGAATTATCATTACGAAAAACACGAATAGAAACACCAAATTAATTTTATATTTCAACACAAAAACTTTTGAATATAGAGAATAACTCGGAACGATCTTTCATCAAGTAAACCCAGGTACATTTTGAAAAATCACAGATAAAAGTAACAAAGTAACAAAATCCTAAGGGTGAACTGACTCTACTAGGACCCCAAATATCGAAATGAACTAATGAAAAAATAGACTCTGAGCGACTCTCAATACTATGTGAAAATGCACCACAAGTGTGTTTCTCAAGTTGACTCGACTCACAATCTAATATTGATAGACTAGTCAAACTAGGCACCATCTTTTGTAGCTTGGATAGACTACGATGTCCCAAACATTTGTGAATAAAGTTGGGAGGATCTATAGCAGAGCATGTTGTGAAGGAATTTGAAGAGGTAAGCTAGTAAAGGCCTTGTGATTCATGTCCTATGCCAATTGTCTGTCCCATTTTGCGATCCTTTATTTGAAAAGTATTGTAACATCCCGTATCTTGCTTGTACTTATTCTAATTATATGGAACCTGGTATGGCCATATGGTATAGGTAACGGATGAGATTTGTTATGCAATTATTAATGGTGTAGATGGAATTATAGAAGCTGCCCGTATAGTTTAGTGTGATGTGACTAAGTTAATGTTAAGTTAACTATTTAAACTTGGAATCGCAAGCTAGTATTTGAATCTAAAGTTTAAAGTGACCAAGTGTGCATAAGTTGAAGGTTAGACTAAAGGGGTTAGAAGCTGAAAATGGAGCAAAATATTGAGGTGCTTGCTTGACTTATTTAAGCTAGTAGATGAGTCACCTACTTAAGTTGTTTGAACCAAATTAATGGACCCATGGCTATGGATCAGATTTGGGTCTATGCTAATATACTCATTTGGGACAAATTGAACAAACAAAAAGAAAAAAAATGGATAAGTTACTCAACATACCAATCTGCCAAGGCCCAAATATAATTGAGCCCAACAAGAAATTATGCAAGTAGGTGCATCACATACTTGGACCAATTTGACCAATTTTATGGTCCAAAATGCAGCTAAGGAGGTGGACAAGATAGGGCCTTTAAAAGGCCAAGTTTCTGGTCATTTTACTTCACTTTGAAGTCACAAAAAAAGGAGTATATTTCAGCAAATCTCTCTACTCTCTTAAAAACAACAAGAGCAGCAGCCCTATTTTTCCTTCTACGGTTCTTGAAGAAACCCTCCCCTTTGAAGCCCAAGGTAAGTGAAAAACACTTAAGATTTTGTTTAATTATCTCATGGGAGATTAGGGAAACAAGTTATAAGTGTTTGACTATAAGTATATGGTTGATTATAGAACAAGCTGGTTGTTCATGTTTCCTTGTTATTGAGGAACTTTTTTCTTCTTCTTTGGTTTAAGTGTGAAGGAAAGTTCAAGCTCTTGAAGAGTTCAATTAAAAGGATAAGTTGCTGAATTGAGGTACGGTGACTGCCCCATTTTATTTTTCTTATATATGAATTTGAGAGGGGATTATGGATGTCTTGTTATTGAGAACTCAAGAGATGATGAGATCAATAATTAATTGCTACAATAAAAGGGGTTTGGGACTGTTTTGTATGTATATGTTATGGGCTGCCAGGTTGAAGTTGGATAAAGGGGTGATGAGTTTGTAATGAATTATAGAAGAAAGATGTGGTGATACACCACTGAACTAATGCTTGCTGTCCAATCTATTTTGCGTATTGTTTGGAATGTATAATGAAGTCGAGGTGGTTTTGGTGAACCTTATAAGGACTTATCTGGTATGTGGGTGTAATTGGAGGAAAAAAAGGGTTAAAATAACACCCTTGTTGGATAGAGTAATAGTTGCTGCCCGGTTACTGTTTTGGGTGAAATTAAGTACCTTAAGTGTGTTGATTGGTTACTAATACTAGTTTACCATATATTCTATTATAGATAAGTAATCTAAAAGGCGAGAAGTCAAGTTGGGTTAGTTTCGGAATCAAATAACCAGGTATGTAAGGCATACTCTATTTCACACTCTTTGGCATGGAATCGTACAATTGTTCCATCAAGCAATTTTCTGAGGTTATCCTATAACAAAGTGATGCATACTGGCAGCACATTACCCTCCATGTATCCAATGACCTTGTTCCCACTCTCTAACGCATTAGAACATCTCAATACGTGCTTATTATTAAATCTGCGCGTCTATCTTCACTAGAAAATTTCAGGAGTTCTTCGTTTGTTCAAATAAGACCCATGTGTTATTTCAGCTCCTAAACACTTTATTTGTATGCCAACAGCTCCCTAGCTCATTGTTGTTGCGTTAAGTGTCTATTTACATGTCTCTTATTAGTGTATTACTGGTTCAAGGTATCATAATGTGATGACCACCAAGGTAACAATCTCAAAGACTAATAAACTAAGTATTGCAATCTGTAAAATGACGAGTGGCAGCTCAGGGGCACTTGCCTAGCATGGGGCAATCTCGATACCTTTATTTGTGGGTGGCATCTCAGGGGCATAAGCCTAGCATGGGCCGATCCCAATCTTTTTATAGGTGGCAGCTCAGGGGCGTAAGCTTAGCATGCGCCGATCCTAATTTATATTTTTTTTACCACTGATCAGCTGGTCATTTGCGTTATATGGATTACAAAGATTATGAAGTAAGAAGGTAAAATGAAGAAAGAATGTAATGTACATTGTCCCACAAGTATTTATAAAGGTGGTCTACTAGTACTCCTTATACACTTGTATCGGATTTCTATTGAGCTTTTGTATCAAGTGTGTAGCTACTTTCCGCCTTACATATTCAGTACATATTTTCGTACTGATGTCCCTCACGGGGGACCTGCATTTTATGCTGCAGGCAGAGGCACTTCAGCTCATACAACTCACTAGTAGGAGCGTAGGTTATTCAGGGACTATTGGTGATCTCCAGGTTGATTCAGGGCTTTTCGAGTCTGCTCTACATATTTTGGTATTGTACAATAAGTCTAGAGTAGGGCGGGGGTTTGTCCCGACCCTGACTAAGTCTATGTATCTTTTAGAGGCTTTGTAGACTAATGTAAAGTTATGGTAGTGTCCTAATTTTAGACATGGTGGCCCCACCAGCCAAGTATTGTACATATCAGTTTTGGGAGTGTATGTGTACTCAATTTCATCGATGCATAATATTATGTCGTCAGAACATTTGGTTGTTACAGTTACATGCATGGGAAGTATAAGGTTATGAATTGGTTCTCTCGGGCCTTTACGGCTACGGGTGCCTGTCCGCCCCAATAGGATTTTAAGCGTGACAAAAGTGGTATCAGAGCAGTCGTCCTAGGGTGTTTACAAAGCCGTGTCTATATAGAGTCCTGTTTATGGGCGTGTTGTGCACCACATCTATAAATAGGAGTCTATGTGACATTTAAGGGTTTTCTTTTTTTTTCATATCTTAGATCGTGCAATAGAGCCTATGTTGTAGGTTGTCATATTTAACCATTGAACCTATTTATTTTTTCTCTCTTATTATAGTAAAGATGCCGGTTACAAGAAGGAGTAAGAATACAGGTAGGCGGATAGACGACGCTGCTGGGGAGGGGACCAGCAAGTCACCACCTAGACGAGCTAATCAAAGTGAGGCTCAAGCTGAGTTTGTGTCCCAAACTTCTCCTACCCTTCCATCTCCAGAAGAGCTAAGAAGGAGAAGAACCACATCCTCAGAACTACCTACCAATGCTGCAGATCAAGATTTAAGGAGTGCAGTACAACTGTTGGCTCGTATAGTTTCTGGACAAGCTCACGGACAAGCCATTCCAACTACAGGTTCTAGTGGTACAGATAGGGCAGCTAGCCTACGAACGCAGGATTTTCTCAAATTGGATCCTCCTACCTTCACCGGATCAGATCTTAATGAAGACCCACAGGACTTTATTGATCAAATCCAAAGGTTTCTAGATGTTATGCATGTGTCGAGTAAAGAGACAGTTGAGCTAGCAGCATATAGATTCAAGGGGGAGGCTATATTGTGGTATGAAGACTGGAAACGATCTAGGGGTATCGATGCACCTCCAGCCACTTGGAAAGAGTTCAAAGAGGCATTTCTTGATCATTACCTTCCATATGAGATTCGAGAAGCCCGTGCAGATCAATTCCTGAATCTTCGCCAAGGAAATATGAGTGTGAGGGAGTACAGCCTTCGGTTTAACTCTTTGGCTAGGTATGCTCCTAATGTTGTGGCTACAATGGATGATAGAGTTCATCGGTATGTGGATAGATTGGATCTATATCTGGTTAGAGATTGTACCATTGCTGCTTTGAACAAGGACATGGATATAGCAAGGATACAAGCATTTGCACAAAAAATGGAGGATCAGAGGCAAAGAAGAAGAACACAAGAGTTAGAAATGGGGTATTCCAAGAGGTCTAGATCTACGGGGCAGTTTATGGCATCCCAAGGAGAGTTTAGGCCTCGGTTTTCTAATAGACCACCTAGGACATTATCTTCTTATTCTGTAGCTAGTGCTTCATTACAATTTCAAGGGTCTAAAGGTAACCAGTTGGGTCAAAGAAATGAGAGTCAGAGTTCGCGAACAACAGGGTATCAAGAGAAAGGGATTATGAGCCAATTAAGGCCTCCTCGACAGCCATGTAGACAATGTGGAAAGCTTCATTTAGGTACATGTCGGTTCGGAACAAATGCTTGCTTTTGGTGTGGTATGTCAGGACATATGATGAGAGAATGCCCTCAAAGGGGCATAGGTGGTGTGGCACGACCTACTGGATCAGTCGTTGCATTATCATCATCGGTGCCTTATTCAGGTAGGGGTGTACAACCTATGGGTCGTGGTAGAGGTGCTAAAGGAACAACTAGCTCTAGTAGAGTTCAGAATCGTACATACGCTTTAGCAGATCGACAAAATTCAGAGGCTTCTCCAGATGTGGTTACAGGTACATTGTCCATCTTTTCGCATGATGTCTATGCATTAGTTGATCCGGGTTCTACAATATCATATGTCACTCCATTGGTTGCTGAAAAGTTCAAAAAAACACCAAAACTACTAGTTAAGCCATTTGAAGTATCTACTCCAATTGGTGAATCTGTTATAGCTAAGAGAGTGTATCGAAATTGTATAATAACTATTTGCGGTCGTGATACAATGGCTGACCTGGCTGAGTTAGAAATGGTAGATTTTGATGCTATAATGGGTATGGATTGGTTAGCTTCTTGTTATGCCATATTAGATTGCCGAACTAAGAGGGTGTGTTTCCATTTCCCAAGGGAGGCAGTCTTAGAATGGAGAGGTAATATTGGTGCACCAAGAGGTAAATTTATTTCTTATTTTAAGGCGAAAAAGATGATTTCCAAGGGTTACATATGTCATCTGGTTAGAGTGAAGGATACAAATGCGGAGACACTCTTCCAACTATTCCGGTGGTAAGTGAATTTCCCGATGTATTTCCTGAAGATCTTCTGGGTTTGCCTCCAGAACGAGAAGTGGAGTTTGGTATTGATGTGGTCCCAGATACTCAACCAATCTCAATTTCTCTATATAGAATGGCCCCTGCAGAATTACGGGAGTTGAAAGAGCAATTGAAAGACTTGCTAGAAAAAGGATTCATAAGGCCTAGTGTCTCCCCTTGGGGCGCACCAGTGTTATTTGTGCGCAAGAAGGATGGCTCGTTAAGAATGTGTATTGACTATAGACAACTGAACAAGGTGACTATTAAGAACAAATATCCCCTTCTGAGAATTGACGACTTATTTGATCAGTTGCAAGGCGCCAAATGGTTTTCAAAGATTGATTTAAGATCTGGTTACCACCAAATGAGGGTCAAAGAGAGTGACATACCCAAGACAGCTTTTCAAACACGGTACGGTCATTACGAATTCCTAGTCATGTCCTTTGGGCTAACTAATGCACCTGCAGCTTTTATGGATTTGATGAATAGGGTGTTCAAGCTATTCTTGGATGTGTTTGTGATAGTTTTTATAGATGATATTCTGGTTTATTCGAGATCAAATGAGGACCATGCCAATCACTTACGACAGGTGTTGCAGATTCTTCGTGATCGTAAGCTATTTGCAAAGTTCTCTAAGTGTGAGTTTTGGTTAAAATCTGTGGCATTCCTAGGTCATATTGTATCTGATGAAGGAATAAAGGTTGATACTCAAAAGATAGAAGCCGTGAAGAACTGGCCAAGACCTATAACGCCTACAGAGGTTCGTAGTTTCCTTGGGTTGGCAGGTTATTATAGAAGGTTTGTGGAAGGGTTTTCTTCAATTTCTGCACCTTTAACAAAGCTAACACACAAAGCATCCAAGTTTCAATGGAATAATGCATGCGAAAGAAGTTTCCAAGATCTGAAGAATAAGTTGACTTCTACACCCGTATTGGTGCTTCCAGAAGGAACAGAGGGGTATACAGTGTATTGTGATGCTTCAAGAATTGGGTTAGGGTGTGTATTGATGCAGCATGGTAAAGTTATAGCATATGCCTCGAGACAATTGCGGCCACATGAGAAAATTTATCCAACACATGATCTAGAGCTAGCAGCGGTTATATTTGCCTTAAAGATATGGCGTCACTACCTGTACGGGATTCATGTTAACATATACACTGACCATAAGAGTTTCCAGTATATCTTTAACCAGAAGGACTTGAATTTGAGGCAGCGAAGATGGCTTGAATTATTAAAAGACTATGATGTTGATATCTTATATCATCCGGGAAAAGCAAATGTGGTGGCAGATGCATTAAGTCGCAAAGCTATGGAGCCATCTATTGAAAGACAAGGGATGACTAAGGATCTACACCAATTAGCCAATTTAGGGGTTCGTCTTCTTGAAACTCCAGATGAAGGGTTTATTGTGCATAATACAGCAAAATCTTCATTAATAACTGAAGTAAAAGAGAAGCAATATGCAGATCCTATTTTATTACGGCTTAAGGAAAATGTGCAATGTGGGTTGACAAAGGCATTTGAGCTTACGCAAGAAGGGGTACTTCGGTGCCAAAACAGATTGTGTGTACCTGATATAAACGGGCTAAGAAAGAGGATTATGACAGAAGCATATCATTCAAGGTATTCTATCCATCCAGGGTCAACAAAAATGTACCATGATTTGAGAGGGATGTATTGGTGGGGTGACATGAAGAAGAACATTGCAAACTTTGTAGCCGAATGTCCAAATTGTCAAAGAGTTAAAGTAGAGCACCAAAAGCCCGGGGGTTATATGCAATGTATGGATCTTCCAATCTGGAAGTGGGACATGATCAACATGGATTTCGTCACTGGTTTGCCTCGTACATTTCGAAGGTTTGATTCCATATGGGTGATAGTTGATAGGCTTACCAAATCAGCACACTTTCTACCGGTTAGGACCACTTACACAGTTGAAGAATATGCCAAGTTATATATTAAGGAGATAGTTCGACTACATGGAGTTCCAATCTCTATTATATCGGATCGAGGAGCTCAATTTACTGCAAATTTTTGGAAGTCTTTTCAAAGAAATTTGGGGACACAAGTGAATCTAAGTACAGCTTTTCACCCTCAAATGGATGGACAAGCAGAACGTACCATTCAAACACTTGAAGATATGCTACGAGCTTGTGTATTGGACTTTAAAGGTAGTTGGGATAATCATCTACCTCTCATCGAGTTCGCCTACAATAATAGCTATCATTCAAGTATCAAAATGGCACCATATGAAGCTTTGTATGGAAGAAAGTGTAGATCACCCATTGGATGGTTTGAAGCGGGTGGAACTGCCTTATTCGGGCCAGATCTTGTTCATCAAGCTATGGAAAAGGTTAAGGTGATCCAACAACGACTAGAAATAGCCCAAAGCAGACATAAGTCGTATGCAGATGTTAGGAGAAGGGGGCTAGAGTTTGCTATAGGTGATTGGGTATTCTTGAAGGTATCACCAATGAAGGGGGTTATGAGATTTGGTAAGAAAGGAAAATTAAGTCCACGTTATATAGGCCCATTCTAGATTACTCGAAAGTTTGGACAAGTTGCTTATGAATTAAATCTACCCCCAGAGCTCTCAACAGTTCATCCAGTATTTCACGTCTCAATGCGTAGAAAGTGTGTTGGAGATTCATCTCATACTACCCCTACTGAAGATGTACAAATTACAGAAGATCTCACCTACGAGGAAATACCTATTGCTATTCTAGATCGACAGGTTAAGAAGTTGAGGAATAAAGAAATAGCTTCTGTAAAAGTGCTTTGGAGGAACCAACAAGTAGAAGAGATCACGTGGGAAGCTGAAGAAGCGATGAAATCCAAGTACCCCCATTCGTTCAAATATGAAGAAAAAGTCCAAGATGCTGAATTGGAACAATAACAAGTAAGTGAAACATATATAGGTACTATGTAGTAATAGGGATATTAACTTAGGCTTGAACTAGTTTTGGATGGACAGTTAAGCTAACATTCGCGGACGAATGTTTCTAAGGGGGGAAGGATGTAACATCCTGTATCTTGCTTGTACTTATTCTAATTATATGGAACCTGGTATGGCCATATGGTATAGGTAACGGATGAGATTTGTTATGCAATTATTAATGGTGTAGATGGAATTATAGAAGCTGCCCGTATAGTTTAGTGTGATGCGACTAAGTTAATGTTAAGTTAACTATTTAAACTTGGAATCGCAAGCTAGTATTTGAATCTAAAGTTTAAAGTGACCAAGTGTGCATAAGTTGAAGGTTAGACTAAAGGGGTTAGAAGCTGAAAATGGAGCAAAATATTGAGGTGCTTGTTTGACTTATTTAAGTTAGTAGGTGAGTCACCTACTTAAGTTGTTTGAACCAAATTAATGGACCCATGGCTATTGATCAGATTTGGGTCTATGCTAATATACTCATTTGGGACAAATTGAACAAACAAAAAGAAAGAAAATGGATAAGTGACCCAACACACCAATCTGCCAAGGCCCAAATATAATTGAGCCCAACAAGAAATTATGCAAGTAGGTGCATCACCTACTTGGACCAATTTGACCAATTTTATGGTCCAAAATGCAGCTAAGGAGGTGGACAAGATAGGGCCTTTAAAAGGCCAAGTTTCTGGTCATTTTACTTCACTTTGAAGTCACAAAAAAAGGAGTATATTTCAGCAAATCTCTCTACTCTCTTAAAAACAACAAGAGCAGCAGCCCTATTTTTCCTTCTAGGGTTCTGGAAGAAACCCTCCCCTTTGCAGCCCAAGGTAAGTGAAAAACACTTAAGATTTTGTTTAATTATCTCATGGGAGATTAGGGAAACAAGTTATAAGTGTTTGACTATAAGTATATGGCTGATTATAAAACAAGCTGGTTGTTCATGTTTCCTTGTTATTGAGGAACTTTTTTCTTCTTCTTTGGTTTAAGTGTGAAGGAAAGTTCAAGCTCTTGAAGAGTTCAATTAAAAGGATAAGTTGCTGAATTGAGGTACGGTGACTGCCCCATTTTATTTTTCTTATATATGAATTTGAGAGGGGATTATGGATGTCTTGTTATTGAGAACTCAAGAGATGATGAGATCAATAATTGATTGCTACAATAAAAGGGGTTTGGGACTGTTTTGTATGTATATGTTATGGGCTGCCAGGTTGAAGTTGGATAAAGGGGTGATGAGTTTGTAATGAATTATAGAAGAAAGATGTGGTGATACACCACCGAACTAATGCTTGCTGTCCAATCTATTTTGCGTATTGTTTGGAATGTATATTGAAGTCGAGGTGGTTTTGGTGAACCTTATAAGGACTTATCTGGTATGTGGGTGTAATTGGAGGAAAAAAAAGGGTTAAAATAACACCCTTGTTGGATAGAGTAATAGTTACTGTCCGGTTACTGTTTTGGGTGAAATTAAGTACCTTAAGTGTGTTGATTGGTTACTAATACTAGTTTACCATATATTCTATTGTAGATAAGTAATCTAAAAGGCGAGAAGTCAAGTTGGGTTAGTTTCGGAATCAAATAACCAGGTATGTAAGGCATACTCTATTTCACACTCTTTGGCATGGAATCGTACAATTGTTCCATCAAGCAATTTTCTGAGGTTATCCTATAACAAAGTGATGCATACTGGCAGCACATTACCCTCCATGTATCCAATGACCTTGTTCCCACTCTCTAACGCATTAGAATATCTCAATACGTGCTTATTATTAAATCTGCGCGTCTATCTTCACTAGAAAATTTCAGGAGTTCTCCGTTTGTTCAAATAAGACCCATGTGTTATTTCAGCTCCTAAACACTTTATTTGTATGCCAACAGCTCCCTAGCTCATTGTTGTTGCGTTAAGTGTCTATTTACATGTCTCTTATTAGTGTATTACTGGTTCAAGGTATCATAATGTGATGACCACCAAGGTAACAATCTCAAAGGCTAATAAACTAAGTATTGCAATCTGTAAAATAACGAGTGGCAGCTCAGGGGCACTTGCCTAGCATGAGGCAATCTCGATACCTTTATTTGTGGGTGGCAGCTCAGGGGCATAAGCCTAGCATGGGCCGATCCCAATCGTTTTATAGGTGGCAGCTCAGGGGCGTAAGCTTAGCATGGGCCAATCCTAATTTATATTTTTTTTACCACTGATCAGCTGGTCATTTGCGTTATATGGATTACAAAGATTATGAAGTAAGAAGGTAAAATGAAGAAAGAATGTAATGTACATTGTCCCACAAGTATTTATAAAGGTGATCTACTAGTACTCCTTATACACTTGTATCGGATTTCTATTGAGCTTTTGTATCAAGTGTGTAGCTACTTTCCGCCTTACATATTCAGTACATATTTTCGTACTGATGTCCCTCACGGGGGACCTGCATTTTATGCTGCAGGCAGAGGCACTTCAGCTCATACAACTCACTAGTAGAAGCGTAGGTTATTCAGGGACTATTGGTGAGCTCCAGGTTGATTCAGGGCTTTCCGAGTCTGATCTACATATTTTGGTATTGTACAATAAGTCTAGAGTAGGGCGGGGGTTTGTCCCGACCCTGACTAAGTCTATGTATCTTTTAGAGGCTTTGTAGACTAATGTAAAGTTATGGTAGTGTCCTAATTTTAGACATGGTGGCCCCACCGGCCAAGTGTTGTACATATCAGTTTTGGGAGTGTATGTGTACTCAATTTCATCGATGCATAATATTATGTCGTCAGAACATTTGGTTGTTACAGTTACATGCATGGGAAGTATAAGGTTATGAATTGGTTCTCTCGGGCCTTTACGGCTACGGGTGCCTGTCCGCCCCAATAGGATTTGAGGCGTGACAAGTATCATCTAAAATAGTTATACTATAATCAAGGGCACGTGTCAAATGACTGACAGATGCAAGATTAAAAGAAAAACCAAGGACATAAAAAACAGAGTCTAGAGTGACAAAAGATAGGGGTTTGGCTTGTCCAACTCTTTTTGGCTCTGTTCGAATTCCATTAGCTAAAATGATAGCAGAAGAGATTGTGAATAAACAATATCAGACAGAAGTATTTATCAACAAAAATATGATTTGAAACACTTGAGTCCACAACCTATGATCCAAAGGTAGGAGATTCTGCAGTTGAGGCTATTGGTAGAAATATATGCTTACTTGTTTGATACTGAAGATACTCATTACATTTCTTGTCAGATAAATACACCCGTTGATCACGTGTGGTGTTAGACTGAGCAATATGAACATTTTTAGGCGGTCGATGATGTAAAGAATAGCATATTCCACGAGTATGTGGAAACTTATTACAATAACTACACTTAGGTCGAGAATAGCATACGCCACGAGTATGTCTATGCCTTTTACAATAACTACACCTAGGTCGAGATCTTCCAAATCGACCTTCCCCTCGTCGATTCTTCATAAACTCTGATATCTGAGTTTCTGATCTTATTAAGATTCAGATTTAATCATGAAAAAAAATGCTGTCGGAATTTGGCCAAGAAAAAAGAAAGTTGCTGGATATAAGATCTAATGTCCAAAAGTTGCTCTAAATAAAAAAATAATCATATGAGCAGCCTCGGAATGAATAAGCGAGGCTACTGCAAAAAATATTATCGAAAAAAGTCGCCAAAAAACTCTGTACGCACCGGTGCATGGGCTAACACACTCGTCGGAGAATTTCTTTCGGCGACGCATGATGGTGCGTGTGCTTCTTATTCTCGGCGAGTATGACTAGGGTTTGATCGGAAAGATATTTCGATCATGATGGTGGTGTTGGTTTGTTTTGAAATACACCGATGAAATATATATTTGTTTGGACAGCAACTTCAGTCACCGAAAAACAATGCAGTGGTGCCAAAATGATATTTTTCTCACAAACGCTCTATTACTATGTAAGAAAATAATGGAGAATATTTATTATTAAATTGTATATATAACTACATTGACACCCTATTTATAGACACTACATTATAATCCTTTTCTAAGTAGGATTTTGTATGCTATTCGTATTCCTATTCATATTCTAACAATTCTTATGATAAGTTGGTAAGACCAACTAATATTGGGATTGGATCCCTTAAAATCTGAAAAATATAAAAGGTGAATATGAATTCGTTCACCAGTCATGTGATCTATAGATGCATCGATATAAGATGATCACTTATACGTTTATTGTCAACCTGCGGTTTGACATTAATAAAGTTGTTGCTCAATAAAATTGAGTTAAGAGCATAATTTTTAGATTGTGTAATCAAGATAATTCATCTTAATAATGCCGATTTGGCATTGAATGCTTTAGATAAATAGTTACACCATTGTTAATGAGAATAAAAGCTTATGTGTTGGTTTGAAATATTACATACAAAAGTACTTGTATGCATCAAACCAATAAATTATGATTGATTTTCCCTCAAAGTTGGTTCTCATCAAACCAATAAATTATGATTGATTCTCCCTCAAAGTTGGTTCTAAGTCAGGAACCACACGTTATCTATCTAATAGTTTTGATGTGTGGTATATATGATTAATGAATATACCATGATCCACAAAGATGGATTCCTCAAAGAAGATGAAGGATGTATGTTAGTTTTCCTAACATAAGGGGGAGATTATAAGCAACTATGAAATATGTTAGTAATTATCATTGGATCTTCATTAAAAAGATAATTCAAATCAAATATCGAAAGCATCTCATATTTAAGCTGTAAGTGCTCTTATTTTGTGTTCCTAAAGGATAAAATCTATGCATGCGTGAAGCGTAGCAGACCAATCGATTTCAAATGAAATCATTCTTGAAAATCAAAAGGAGTAAATGATCATAATAAGAAGGCATTGTGCTCTTGAAGAGCCTACGACATAACACTTCTTGAAACCTTACGAGAGGTCCAGGTGCCTGAAATTAATGAAGTGATGAGATCTCAAAATGTTATGTCACACTGTGAACCGATGCAAAATGAAATATCATCAATATCTTTGATACAATATTGGCTCAATATTATGAAAGATTACGAGGATACGAATTCTATGTCTATTTAAGCATACTAACGTAGAAACATTTCTCAAGTAGCATGAAAGAACGCATCTTGGTAAGCCTAAAACTTATTTGATTTTGCAGTCCAGACACTTAAAGATGTCAAATATGAAGTACAGAATATTGTCACTTGACAAAATTTATATAAAAACTTTTAAGGATTCAAAATGTTTGAAGCATATAAAAGTTTCTGAGAAACTTATCTATAATCCTTATATTGCATAAATTTATAACTTGAAAATTGTTGGAACAAACGGAGAGTTTTCAAAAACAATAGATTATTTGTTGGAATGAAAAATATACCGAATTGGATTATTTATATATCTTAGTGCAATTAGTGTACTAATGTATCTTGTAAATACTACAAGACCCAATATAGTCTTTCGATCAGTTTGTTAGCAAGGTATAATTCTGTTCCTACTATGAGACATCAAAATGAGATCAAACATATGAACTTATTTTATTCTAAAGATTGTATTCTCGATCTTGTTGGTTATGCTGATGTTGGATACTTATCTGACCCGCATAAAGCCCGATCTCAAATAAGTTATGTGTTCATATGTGGGGGTACTGAATTGTTGGAACAATTGGAGAGTTTTCAAAAGCAGTGGATTATTTGTTGGAATGAGAAATATACCAAATTGGATTAATTATATATCTTAGTGCAATTAGTGTACTAATGTATCTTGTAAATACTACAAGACCCGATATAGCCTTTCGATCAATTTGTTAGCAAGGTATAGTTTTGTTCCTACTAGGAGACATCAAAATAATATCAAACATATGAGCTTATTTTATTCTAAAGATTGTAGTCTCTATCTTGTTGGTTATGCTGATGTTGGGTACTTATCTGACCCGTATAAAGCTCAGTCCCAAATAAATTATGTGTTCATATGTGAGGTACTGTCATATCTTAGAAATATACAAAACAGTCTAGCATAAACACCTCATCGAACCTTGCTAAGATAATAGCTATTCATGAAGCAACTGAAACTGTGTGTGGTTGTGGTCCACGATACATCTCATTCGTGAAAAATGTGATTTGAAATGTGACAAAGTACCCATAATTTTTTGTATGGATAATGCAGCATGCACAACACAACTTAAGGGAGGACTCAAGGAGATAGAACGAAACACATTTCGCTAAAGCTTTTCTATACACATGAGCTACAAAAGAATGGTGATATTAACATGCAACAGATTCGTTCAAGTGACAATGTGGCTTATTCATTCACCAATTCTCCTCCAACTGCAACTTTCAAGAAGATGGTGCACAGGATCGAGATGCAAAGGTTCAAGGATGTTCGCATTAGAGAGGAGTTAATACGTATTGTACTCTTTGTTTCTTTTGAGATTTAGTCCCACTGAATTTTTCTTGTAAGTTTTTTTATAAGGCAGTCTATATACGTATTGTTAGAGATGTGTACTCTTTTTCCTTCACTAAATTTTTTTCCACTGAGTTTTTTCTAGTAAGGTTTTAACGAGGCACATTATCTATCAATTAGACATTCAAGGGGGAGTGTTATAAATATATTATCATATATAGTGAATGACTACTTTACCATATATAGATAATGTATACATTATCATATATAGTAAATGTTTATTTATGAAAAAGTTAGAAACCCCTAAGTTAGTTTTCTCCTATAAATAAAGGGGGTTTCTTCATTATAATTCACACCATAAAAAAACCCTCAACAGAAATAATAATCACTCCTCTTTCTATTCTTCTTCTTCTTTGGTTTATATTTCATAACAAGTAACAAATAATAGAATATTTCAAGGCACTATACGTAACGCAGATGTTCTCATAGAAGGATCGTACATGAGGTACATTATAGAAGGGTAGACTGGCTAAAATTTTGGACAATTTAAACTGTTATCCCTAGGCTTTGGTTGTTGTATTTGGGAAAGAATAGGCGATCTATTTAGTTGAGGTAGCTTAATCTTTGTTTAGCATGACTGAGATGTCAGTTCTGTTTTTCTTGTATTTCTACTTTATAATAATTACTAATAATAAATGAGTTTATTTAACTAAAAAAATATGGTAACAAATACACTTACATTTCTATAACTCTATCTGCTATCAAGAAGTGATAGCCAAGTTGTGTCTCACCAGTTTCACCAAAAAGCAACCCGAGAGAATTCTATTTAGCAGCTACATTGATAGCCTCAAGGGAGGATGTATTAGTTTTTTTGACAATAACTGAGTTATCAAAAGGATAACATCCTTCCAATTCAACAATTTGCTCGTTCTCGCGCTAAAAAGGTGTTATTTTGACAGGAGGCATCAGTTTATATAATTTGTATAGTACCGCCCTTTCATTCAAGCAGTAGAAATACAATTTCAATTAACAGTGAACTAATGAATTCTACCAAATCAATTGACAAAAAACCACTAGTTGATATGAATATACAATATCCAAGTAGAATTATATCTGTATATACTGTAAACAAAAATAAATTAAATAACAGAAAATATCTATACAAATTATCAAAATTTTTAGTTCGACTCGATGATTGATTTTGGTGGTCTATGCTCAGCCCTATGCCTGATCAAAATTAACAGATTTAAAAAAAAAGCACAACGACCACCACCTTCAAGAAAAAGTGAAATTATTCATTTTTAACTAGTTAGTTCTTCCGAGGAAGCCAAGGAATAAGAGACACATAAGTATAACGAACTGAAAATTCCTTCCTCCACGGTAACCTTTGAAGCATTCAAAGCATCATTGACTATTTTTCTTTTCATCAATAGTTGGCTCCCATAGTGAAAACAAATCCAACTAAAATTAACAAACATTCTCCATTAAATTAAGCCAATCTTACCAAAATTATATAGTTCAAAAGATGTCACACGTTTGAATAACCAACTGAACAAGAACAGAATCCGAAGTTACCATATTTAACATGTAACGGTCTCATAATTTGAACTTCAAACGGAGAGGAAAACAATCATTCTTCTACCAAAATTTTACTAAAGACTCGTATGAAAACTTTTCAGATGAAAATGAATTAATTCACATGAAGTAAAATCTTTTAGTTACCATGAATGCATGATTAGCATGTAAAAGAAGTTGCATGAGTAGACTTAAGCAAGGGAATAGACAAGTAGACACGATAATCATATAATTCGAATTGATGCAGAAACGAACATACATTAAATAATGTCATGTTATCCACACTGTTTGGATAGGTAATTAATTAAATCAGGAAGTAGCATACATGGCTTAACACAGTATTAACAACCAAATCAGACACAACATGTACTAGTGTTAACATAGAATTTTCATATATGACAACATTCAACATAAAGGAAGACATTTTATACCTAAATCAATAATCATGACTAACAACTTCTAAAGCTGATAATGTACTACTGAATAAAAATTAGACAATTAGAGAGACGAGCATGAACGGGATCATACCAGGATGGAAATCCGTCCTAAATCTGGCCAACATAGATACAAATAGCAATTTTTCGTTATCTTTGAGACATTATGGAATATAAAATAATTCGACGGAATAAATCATTGGTGTCTTGTACAAATCCTTTCTAAACTAGAACTTTTCCAAAATTCATTTAAAAAAATGAATTTGGGATTTTGAATTTTGACCGGAAGAGGAGAGTTTGGGATCTATTTGATGGTGCTCGCAGTGGAATTTGATGGCATAGTTGGCCGATTGTGGCGAGGACAGGTTTGTGGTGATCGAAGTTGGACAGATACAGATAAGGAGGGCATACAAAGTGATGTTAGCGGAGGAACTTGTCGGCTTGATGGAGAAGAAGGATATGTGGCAGAAGGGAAAAGGTGAGTGAAGGGAATGACAGTGCCTGTGATGGGGTTTCGTCGGAGCTGGTGGCGTGAGGAGAGAATTGAGGCAGCTTGGTAAAGGGAAATAATTAAGGAATTTGGGATTGGGAAAAAGACACCTCGTACCACTTTTTAAAAATAATGGCTCATATTTCAAGTTTTGAACAGAAATAACACTTTCAATTTTTTTAATATTATTTGTTAGCCTTTTCTTTAATAAGGCACAATTCTATTAGTTAAAGGGGAAAAATGGCCTATAGGTATTTTTTTCTCCAAAAAAAAAAAATTAACTGCTAAGTACAGTGTCCTTTTTTGAGTATTCTTTCCCATTAGGATTTTTCGAAGTCTGTGGTGATGAAATGAAAGAAAAAACTTAATATTAATTTGAAATTAGCTGGTAAAGATATTAGATATGATCCTAATTTCCCTGTTAGTGATGATGATGTTGAAGATTTAACAAATCGTGATGTTCAATTGAAGGATTTGAAGAATGTTCATTCTACTCCTAGTCGAATTACTAGGTCTCAAGATAAATTATTAGATGATCCACTAATGGCGGAACAGAAAAAATCAGATAAAACAAAGACAAATATAGATGTAAGTGATGAAACAGGTCTTGTTGTTCTTCCCCAAAAAACAAAAAAAAATGAGTCATTTAAAAAATGATGAAGATGATGGTAAGTCATCTAAAGAAAAGGAAAAATAAGTGTAAATGATGAAAGAGATACTCTTGTTCCTCCCAAAAGATCAAAAAAAATTGATCAAATGATGGAGAAAATGATGCTCAATTATCCAAAAAGAAAAGTAAAATGATTTCTATTCATTGGAAGAGAAAAATATCCAAATTAACTGATTTTGAGGTACATTGTGTGTGCTTTCTATCTATTAATTATGTTTGATAGATATTTCAATTTTTGTGTAGAATTTGTGTATGTTTGAAATATGTGTGTTATTATTGTATATAACATGTGTCAGTATTGTATATGAAATATATAGGGTTGAGATATTTGTGTAATTTAGTGTACAGTGACTATATAATTTTGAGATTATGTGATGTTATTACTCTTTGTGTATCAGCATTATATAAAAAATGTGTGTAGTTTGTATATTTATATTGTTACTATGTAAAATTTGCAACAGTGTAGTAATGAATACTTTATGAGTAATATATATGGCTTTTTGAAATATTTCGACCTTACAGTACTCTTACTTATTGCAGGTTTGGGATTTATTTCTTGGTCCATCTGATCATTACAAGTGTCAGGTCAGTGTACACACAAACTGTGGTATTGTGACTATCTTGAAATCTAAGTTGGATAAGAATCAACTTGATTTGTTTAAGAATAGTTGCTTTAATTATTTCTTATCTTTACCATGCATTTTTCCTCAAAATCAACTTATTCATGGAATATTGCTTAGGAAACTTATTTGTGAGAGAGATGATAAAATATGTATTAAAGTGAATAACACTAAGTTACGATTTGGCTTACAAGAGTTTGCTATATATTAACGGCTTAAAATGTACTGGAAATTACAATAATGAGTTTGCTCTTACTTAACGAAGTAAGTTGATGGATTTGTATTTTCCAGAAAAGTCCAAGATCACCAAGTTTGATTTAGAAGAGTGTTTCATGGTAAAAAGGCGGCGATATGTTGAAGATGCTTTACAAATTTCTATTTTATTCTTTATTTATACCTTTTTTTTATCACGTATAGTGATGTTATAACAAAGAATAATTTCTTATTGGTTGAATCTGGAAACTGTGACACATTTTCTTGGGGAAAATTATGTTTTCATCTGATGTTGGAGTCAATGAAGTCTAAGGTTTATTAGAGAAAAACTATGTATCGTTGTGCTGATTTCCCCTAGCATTTCAGTGTTGGTTTTATGAATGTTGTCCTTATAACGATGGCTATCTTACTGATCGAGTTGGCTATGGTGTGCCACGTATATTTAATTGATTTATAAAACATAGACCAACGTACAAGAAGGTCAAGTCTGCATTTTTTTATATTAGGCAAGAGCGGGTATATCGTTGTTTTAAAACGTAATTTATATACATTTTGTTAAATGATTATGTGCCTTTTAAATTTCGAGTGTTGTTTTGCATGTACAGGTAGTGTTGAGTAAAATTACTTCGACGATTGTTGAAAAATTAATCCTTCAATTACCTGATTTCAAATCTATGGATGTGGTTGTGAACTCTGTTGATTTGCCTGGTACCAGTAAACAAGAATGTAGTCATTTGAGCCTAGATAATGAATGGACACTTTTGAGAAGTGATGTTAAAATGATATGTGGAAGATTTTTATTAATATTTGTATGTTTTTGCTGATTGATGTTTTGACTTTTTTCTTTTTATGTTTAGTTAATGGAAAAGGTTTCCTCGATGGAGAAGTTTATGAAATTCTCATTTAAATTGATTTTTCGAGCTCTACATATAAAGAATGAACCTAAGGTATTCGTTTCCTAATTTTTTTCCTTTTTTATAACAAAACTTATATACACTATTGTAATTATTTTACAAAATTTTTTGTACAACTTGCTACATCAAATGGGGATAACGATGGTGACAACTCAAAGAAAAAAGACAATGATACACCTAATGTTGGTGGTATTGGTGATGATCAAGTTGATGATCTACCTAATGTGGGACAACAAAATGTTGTTGCACCGGAACTGAATCATATAAGTGATAGTTTGATGGATGATGTAGGAAAAAAATTAATTTTGTAGGTGGTGATGTATTTGATCATTTGATGGATGACGTTGGAGAGAAAGTTAATTTTGTAGGTGATTGTGTAGTTGGTCATGTCAATGTTGAGTCTGTGGCCGAAACTTTTAAGGATGGTGCTTGGAATAATTTTTCAAATTTTGACTTTTTGAAGTTCACACAAGCTCAGGTGAAAATAAGGTTATAGGGGAGGGTAGAAATAGTCAGGTTGATCGTGATTGGTCTAATTTTACTGATTCTGAAGTATCCAAATTTACTCAACCTTTTCGTGATAAAAACACAAAAAGAAGGTGATGTGGCAGTGCTTAGCCAGAATGAGCTTGATTGATCAGAAATTTCAGACGCTGAAACTTCTAAGTTCACTCAACCCGATAAGAGTGTTGCAATGATTGATGCAACTGATTTAGTATGTGATAATGTTAGAAAGGTAAATGCAAATGCAATTGATAATGTTAAAGGGATTAAGAAAAATATGGTGGTTGCCTCTGTTATGTTGGATGAAACACCTATTATTCCTCGCCGATTACGTAAGCCTACGACAATATGCGAATCGTCATTTTTGTCAAAATTTGATTCTAGTTATGGCAAAGTTGAAGGTCAACCATCTAACATATAGAGAATGCTCAGCTAAGTAAATGCCTCTTATCTATAAAACATCCTTTTGTGAAGAGTATTATGGAGTGAATTGATGATATGAAAGTAACATAGTTTCTTTTCATTTTACTTTATTTTGTCATATATTACAATTTTTGTAACTTTTTTTAACAAGCCTGATTATTCAAATTCTGTCAATGCTCTCCCAAAATAATTTATCTATGGAGTTGATACCGTTAAAATGAAAGAGTGGTTCTTCACATTGGCATATCTAGGAATACCCTAAACCGATTCAATAAGTAATGAATTTGTTAGTTAAGTAGGTTATATAGTTTTTATATTTGTACTTGATAATGATAAGCTAATTGGAATACTGAATTTTTGTCTATGATGCATGTTATATAAGTAGTTCATATTTATTAGATTTGAATTAGTGTTTTATATTCATTTTTAGCATTTTAATGTGGTTTTATCGTTCGAATTTTCATCATATTGATGTAATCTTTTACTATTTGCGAAAGAAGTCAAAATACGGGTCTGTTGGTGGTTAAGTTAAATTTACAACCATCGATTGTTGGTTTAACTTCTTGACTCAGACTTTGTATAAGCGGTTTATGGAGAACAATAGGATGTAACACTTATCACTCAAGAACATCAAATTGTTGAGTACATGGATGGATTTTTTATGAGATGCAACGTCCCGTGGAATAACGTTGACAACTTTCTTTTCCCAATTAATCTTGTTGAGGAGTTCCATTGAATTTTGGCGAAGCTGTGTTTTAAAGATCAATGCATATATGTGTATGATTCAATGCATGGTGCAAGGCATACCGTTCGTTTTCAGAAATCCGTTCCAGCGTATTCAAAGTTAATTCCACACTTTCTTTCTTGTATTGAATTTTGAGAAAGTAGGAGCGATGGACTTCCAGTGGCTAATTCTTTTGATATTCATATTGTTGATGGACTGCCAACTCAAGCCAACACATAATATATTGAATGCACATTTGATTTTTTATTTTTAAATAATTTTGTGTCGATTATACTGATGATGTATTATGTTGCAGGAACTGTCGTGTATTTGTTTCTGCCTTTGCGGAGTATTTTCTTGATGGTCTTGAAATTTTTAGTCATGTAGATGCTATTGATGCTATTTGAATTCTGTATGGTGTGTTGCTGTGGTATTATGGAAAGAAGAAATTAAAGCAATATGCAGTTAGTGAAGATGAATCTATTGATCGATTATTGAATAAAAATGATGGTGTGCAGCAAATTTAGTTAGGAATGTCTTTGAAGCATAGACGTGAAATATATGTTTAGTGTTGAAATGCTTAGTGTTGTTTTTGTTTTGTGTTGATACACTAGAGATTCTTATTATGAAATATTATGTTGAATACTATATGTTTTGGCACTTGATACAATTATGTACAAGTGATTTTTTATTTTATGAAAAGACAATAGCAGTGCATTTGTTAGTTTATTTTGATCACAGTTTATATGCAGTATAGTTTATATTAAGTCTGTCAACGGGGTCGGGCCGGGTCAACCCGGATTTGGCCCATTTTATTTTACCAGTTCGTGGGCCGGCCCTATTTTGGGCCTGTGTTAACGGGTCGATCCGATTTCGGGCCCAATAGTATTTTTTTAATAAAACAAACCAGGATCGTCCCATTAAGGGTTTACCAGTCCAACCCCGTCAAACGTAAAAAAAAATTGAAATTAAATTTTTTTTTCCAATATACACTATATATACCCACCTATATACATTTTAAATACGTTAAACAATATACACACAACATATATATACAATATATATACTACATTAGAAAATATATACACATATACACATGTATACGACTATACGTTAAATATATATACTACTTTAGAGTGTATACAAAATATGTACACATATATGCATACGATATAATATATGTACTACTTTAAATAATATACATACAACATACATACACTATATATATACTACTTTTGAAATTTTGAATATATAATTACATATATACATGTATACGTTAAATATATATACTACTTTAGAGTATATTGAAAATATATATATACACATATATACGTAAAAATACAATACAATATATGTACTACTTTAAATAATATACATATAACATACACATACTATATATATACTACTTTAGAAAACATAAACACATGTATACGTTAAATATATACTACTTTAGAGTCTATTGAAAATATATACACATATAATACGTTAAATATATACTACTTTAGAGTCTATTGAAAATATATACACATATAATACTCTCCTGAGCTTTTAAATAATTCATATCGTGAGCACCTAAACCTACTTCTTCCTTAAAAGGTTGACTAAGAGGTACCTGAGACACACAAGTATATCTACTACTTGAACTACCTCTACCGCTACTAATTTACTTTTTACTACCACTACCACTTTCGGAATAAAAAATTTTGACACTCTTACCGAGGTTTCTTAATTTATCCAATACAAATTAAACAAAAAAAATTAAAATACACAAAAAAATAAAAATAAATATTCAATAATTAATACATTAATTAAAAATTAAAAGTAAGAGATGGAACGATAATACCAAATTTTAGAAGTATCCAAATATTACGACTTTAGAAAACTTCCACTCGTATTTCTAATCGCAAAATTAAAAAATAAAATTGAGCACTTTAGGAGATATATTGAATATTTGAGAGAGAATGAGATTTGAGAGAATGAAAATTATGTGAAAAAGGATTCGAAAGTGTAGGTTATTTATAGAAAATTTTTTGGATTAAAAAAAAAAAAATTAAAAAAAGAATTAAAAAAATAGGCCAAATAGCCTTTTGAGGCTCCAAATGGTTATATAGCCATTGGGACCAACGGTTATTTTGGCCCAAACGGCTATTTCCATAAATTAAAAAAGAAAAACAAATAATCGGGTCGGGCAACCGGTGGGCCTAGTTCGGGTTGGGTCCAGGCCGAGTCAACCGGGCCCATATGATTTTAGCCCAGCCTGGGACCGACAGCCCGTGGGTTCATCAAGCCGGGTCAAATCGAGCCGGACTGCTTAAACGGGCTGGACTTGGGGAGTTGAGGAGGATTTCATTGTTTACTCCTTATTTATCGATTACTTTAACTGCTCCATTATGTTGACTCCTTTACATATACATGCACTCAAGATAAATAATTAGTAGACAAATTGTCGCTTTTGATTGTGACTACAGTCACCATTATCACCATATCCAAATTTGAAAAGAGCACCTCCTTCATTGGAAAATAACACTATATAACTCGGTTAAACTTTTTATTATGTATATATATTACATATTGACACCCCTTGACTTCTTTATGAATTTACTTCGAATAAGGAACATTAAAATTCTAAAGCTAGTACAGAGCCGGAGACAATCTAGGAGGTGTTGCCAAAACCGGAGACAACATCGAGCTTAATATGTGGAAAAGAAAGATGATGTGGAGGAACATGATCTTTATGCACAACCAAGAAGAGGTCATGCAAATGGTGGAGATATGTACAAGATTAAGGCTGAAATCCCAACTTTCAATAGTAATGTAAACATTGAAGGGCTTCTTGATTGGATCTATGAGGTGGAGATATTCTTTGAGATTATGAACATCCCTCCAGATCATCGAGTACTATTGTTCACATATAAATTGAAAGAAGGTATTGGGGCCTGGTGGAATCATTATCAAGAAGAGCTTCGTTTGAGGGGTGAAAATCGTGTAAGATATTGCCCACAAATGAAAGCACTTCTAAAGTCTAGGTTCTTACCTGTGGATTATGAACAACTCTTGTACCTACAGTTCCATAACTGTATTCAAGGTAATAAATCTATTTCTGATTATATAGAGTTGTTCTTAAGATTACAAGTAAGGTGCAATCTTTCTGAAAATGAAGACCAATAAGTCGCAAGGTATATCAATGGTCTCAATAATTCTATACAAGAACATCTTGGCATACAACAAATTTGGTCAATAGATCAAGCTCAAGCTCCTTTCTTGAAAGTTGAGAGATATATAAATACCAAGAAGTCTTATAAAGCCGCGTCTTATTCTCGCCCAAAAAGTATATCAAAAAGCTCTCCACGTCAAGAGGAGAGAAAGTTTATTCCATCTAAAGAAAATAAAGATGAAAATGCACCATCTTCTAGCAAAAATAATAATAAGAAACCATCTAATACGATCAAGTATTACAAGTGCTGCGAAGAGGGACACATATCAAGCAACTTTCCAAGAAAGAAGTTTGTCAACACCACTCGTCATGATGAAAGTGATGATGAGGTGGACAACTATAATAGTGAAGGTGAACCCGAACTATGTGAAAAAGAGGAAGAAGAAATAGTATGTGTGGTCAAATGCCTTCTATGCTCAACCATGCAACCTGAAGAGACACAATGAAAGAGGATATTCAAAAGCAAATGCACTATGAATGGAAAGTATGCAAGTTGGTAATTGATAGTTGTAGTTGTGAGAATTAAGTTTCTGCAAACACAGTTAAACACTTAAATCTTGAGACACATGATCACCCGAATTCATATACTATCGGATCGCTCAAGAAAAAAGTGAAGATCAGGATCACCAAACAATGTTGGTTACCACTTTCTTTGGGTAAGTATTATCGATCAAACGTTCTATGTGATGTGGTTGATATGGATGGATGTCATATTCTTCTTGGAAGACCCTGACAATATGATGTAACACCACACATAAAGGAAGAGATAATTGGTATTCTTTCATTTGAAGAAAACAAAAAATCATTATACTTCCAAACAAGACTACTAATAATACCTCTGAAGTAGAGGAGAAAGAGTATGTTAACCATCACTCAAAATCCAAAAGAATTTGCTCATGACTTGAAGAAATTAAAATTATGTGCCGCATTAGTCGTCAAAAGAGATGGCAACCAACAAAAGAAATTCCAGTGGAGATACAAAGTCTGTTATCTGAATACCAAAGTATACTTGGAGAGTCTCAACATCTACCTCCTACGAGGAATATTCAATATCAAATAGATTTTGTTCAAAGTGCTAGTCTTCCCAACCTACCACACTATAGGATAAGCCCAAAAGAGCATGCAATTCTAAGGGATAAAGTAGAAGAGTTATTTCATAAGGGACATGTTAGAGAAAACATAAATCTATGTGTTGTACCAACACTACTCATGCCAAAGAAATATGGATCTTGGCGGATGTACGTGGATAGTAGGCTATCAATAAAATCACTATAAGGTACAGATTTCCTATCCCACGAATGGATTACATGCTTGACCAACTTAGTTGAGCAAAGGTATTTTCAAAGCTTGATCTAAGAAACGGATATCACCAAATACGAATTAGACCCGCTAATGAATGAAAGACTGTATTTAAGACAAAAAAGGGTTGTATGAATGACTAGTTATGGCATTTGGACTTTCTATTGCTCCTAGTACTTTCATGCGCCTAATGAATCAAGTTATTCGTCCATTCTTATCACAGTTTGTAGTTGTCTATTTTAACGACATATTGATCTATAGCAAAAATATGGAGGAATATTTTGAACATGTCAAAAAGGTGATGGATGTATTGAAGGAGAATGGGCTTTATGTTAACTTGTAGAAGTGTGTATTCCTTGAAACAAAACTAGTTTTATTAGGCTTTATTATCTTAAGCGAGGGGATTCAAGTTGATGAGTCTAAAATAAATACAATAAAAGGATGGCCAGCTCCAAAAACTATCTCTGAAGTGAGGAGCTTCCATGGTTTAGCCACTTTCTATAGAAGATTTGTGAAGAACTTTTGTACTATCATGGCACCAATCACTAAATGTTTAAGGAAAGGGAAGTTCAAATGGGATGAAAAAGCTGAAGCTAGTTTCATAGAGATTAAGGAAAAGTTGTCACAATCTCCTAGATTAGTGTTACCAGATTTCAACAAGACCTTTGAGTTGGAATATGATGCTAGTGAAGTAGGAATTAGGGCTGTTTTATCACAAGAAATAAAACCTGTTGCTTTCTTTAGTGAGAAACTAAGTGAAGGAAGACAAAAGTAAAGTACATACCAGCAAGAGTTGTATTCTATTTATAGAACATTAAAGACATGAGAGATCTATTTAATGCCTAAAGAATTCATTGTCTACAATAATCATCAATCCTTGAAATATTTTAGAAATCAAAAACATGTGGATCGCATGTTAGAAAGATGGGCAACATACCTGGAGAGATTCAATTATCTTATTGTCCACAAGGCCAGAGTAACTAATTGAGTGGTAGATGCTTTAAGACGAAGTGCAAGTCTCATGGTTTATTTTGAAGCTGAGTTACCAGGAGTAGACCAAATAAAAGAACTATATGAAAATGATGAAGACTTTGGGCGAATCTGGGTGAAACAAACGAAAGGTTTACCATAAGAAGAGAATTTTATGGTACACGATGGATATCTCTTTAATGGAAACCGCTTATGTATTCCCATAGGTTCTCTACGAGACAAATTAATTCGAGAAATGAATTCATGTAATCTTAGCAGCCATGTTGGGCGTGATAAAACTAGTGCTAATTTGGAAGCATGCTACTATTGGTCACAACTTAAGAAAGATGCTGACAAATTTGTGCAAAGGTGTCCCGTTTGCCTAACATATAAAGGTCAGGTTTAAAACACCCGACTCTATGTGCCATTACCCATTCCAAGTGCACCTTGGGAAGACCTATCAAGGGATTTTGTACTTGGCTTATCAAGGACAAGGCGAGAACATGATGCTGTTTACGTGATAGTAGACAGATTTTCTAAAATTACTCATTTTATCCCTTGCCGCAAAACAACAGATGCCCATCATGTAGCTTTTTTCCAGAGAAGTAGTCAAACTATATGGTGTTCCAAGATTAATTATTTCAGATCTAGATAGGAAATTTCTTGCTGTATTTTGGCTTACTTTATGGAAACAATTCAACACTGAATTAAAGTTTTCAATCACTGCCCATCCACAAACAGATGGCCAGACAGAAGTGGTGAATAAATTTTTAGAAAATTTAATTCGATGCATCTGTGGAGATAAGAAAGGACAATTGGATTTAGCTTTATCCCTTACGAAGTTTGCCTACAATAATTCTAAGCATAGGTCTACAGGTCGTAGCCCTTTCTCCATTGTGTACACTAGAGTTCCAATCCAAGATATGTAGTTGATTTAGTGAAGCTATCAACAAGGGAGAATTCAAGATCGTCTATGACCTTTTATGACAACTATTCAAAATTATTTAAAGAGGTTCAAGATGTATTAGAAGCATCAAATAAGAAGTACAAGCAGTTGGCAGATAAAAATAGGAGGTTATTGTCATTCCAAGTTGGTGACCAAGTAATAGTATACCTTAGAAAGGAGAGATTTCCTACTGGTGTTCACAAAAAATTAAGGCAAAAGAAATATGGCCCATACACTATTCTAAAGAAAACAACGACAATGCCTATATGGTAGATTTGCCAAGTGAGATGAATATTTCAAATACTTTTAATGTGGTTGACCTATCACTCTATCATCCAGAGCAAACACTTTAAGAAGAAAACTCAAGGTCGAGTTTCAAAGAAGTAGAGGAGAATGATGAGGAACATTAAAATTCTAAAGCTAGTCCAAAACCTCCATGAATTAAAAATCAATTTTGCTACTTATAGAAAGAGAAAGTCAATTTAAATTTTGCTACAAGTTGTCAAGTTTATCTTTTACATAATTCTAGAATACTTAGCTATTAAAAAATGAGTTGTCAACTAGGAGTTGTCACTGAGTTGTACAGAGGCTTTTGAAGCCTATAAATAGAGGCAATAACCTCTAGCTATGTAGTTTTTAGTTCAACTCTTCTATTAATGAAACTTTGTGTTTTCTTTTCAGATCTTGGATTAGATCTTGTATTTTAAGGGTTTTGGATTAAGCTCTTGTTATCAGTAGATTTGGATTATTTTTAGAGCGTTATCTTACAACACGTTGAAGTTGTTCCTTCAACAAATCATGTGGTTTACTTTATTTAGCACATTCGAGAGTTCCTCTAAACTTATGCTACATCAACTTCTTTATATTCTGATATGTATTAATAAAATTTTGACTCCACCACTCGACTGATCACTCTTGAATTACTGTAATATTTAAGCAACTGGCAACTTTAAGCCTGCAGAAATCATGAATATTGAGAATGGGCAAATTGTAGACCCAATGTCACTTGTAAGTTGGCCTTCATTATGGAATCAGCAAGGGGAAGATATTGAGGGTATTTATGAAATATTATTGCTACCTTTGTCACAATCAAGTTGGTTTTTAAATTTGGATTTGGGATGATTGTGAGGGTATTTTTAAAGTGCCCTGCACCTGCATCACCATTATCACCATATCCAGATTTTTTTTACCAGACTTTTGAATGATGAAGGTATTTGGATTGATAATTCCTTAAATGGATCGGGTTATGTTGTTATTGATATATTGGATTTATTTAGTGAACCAATTGATATTATTGTTGTTATTTGAACTAATAAATGGTCCAAACTATTTATATATTTGAATTGTGTAAATAATTATTGGAATCTATTGAAAGGAGTAATTGTGGTAAGATTGAGTTTATTATTATTAGTCACAATATTTAGTTGGTAGATTTTCTATATTATCATATATTTGTCTAAATTATTTGATATTGTTGAAAAAGACTAAGTGGAGAAATAAATGCTAAGTGTTGCATGGTTGTATTTGTTTATAAAGTGTTAGTTATGTGTACATATATATTCTCTTGAGTTGGTTGATGACCCTACCAGTATATAGTGTCTTTGTTCATATACTATCTTTACTCTTCTTTTTGTTGAGTGCATAGCATATTTCAGTGGCTTCGTCGAGATCTTAGATTTATCAAATGATTGTTCCGACTCTAGTGTTAGCTACATCATCCGGGCAGTCATGAGTTATTTTACTTATAGTTCTTGTCCAACTGTTCCGGACATAGATATTTCTACTATTCTATTTTTTCTAGACTGTACTTGTAGTTTGACATTGTTTAATATTTTGATACAATGACTTTCAGTTCTTGAGGGTATTTTAGGCATTTAGAATTTTTTCACATTAATTGATTTGTTAGAACATTTGAATCTTGGTTGATTAGTAGTATTGCTACTTTTCTTTTTAAAATCTGTTAAGTATTGACGTTGAATATTTGGTTTAAATGGTTCTCTCATCAGAGGGATAGAGTGGGTGTCGCATGCGACGGATTTGGATCTGACACAAACCAACTCCAAATAGGAATAAAAATTCAAATCATATTTCAAATAGAATTTAAAAAAAAAAAAGAATAAAATTAGGCCATAGCCACCTCAAAATACATCACCAAGAATAGAGGGGAACGTCATCAACTTTAGCATGGACTACAGAAGATCATCAACAAGCTCAGGTATTGATACAACCTTGTTCAACATCCACAACAGTCAAGAGTAGAAATGAAAGAATTGAAATTGGTAGAGGAAGATTTCAATGCATACCATGGGATGGATCTCCGGATGGATTCGACCTAATAGAACAACCTTCACTACCCCATTCATCTACACATCCAAATAATTTTAATGGTAGCTCACATATGCAGATCAATCAATGAAGAGTCGCAGCTTACATTGGCCAGGAGACACATCTTGTGCTACAATTAGCTCTCTCAGGTAGGGCTGTGTAGATTTTGGTTCAAACCGTTATCCCGAACCGATAATTTGATTATCGGATTAACGGGTCGGTTTTTGTTGTTAGCGGTTCGGGTGTCGGTTTTAAAAAAAAAATTAACGGGTTGTCGGTTCGGGGCTTGGGTGAGATAAATTTTTTATCGGGCCACCCGATAACCCGATAAAAATTAATATCCATATGGGCCATGTCCCGTTCCATTAGGGCCCAAATCCCTAGCCCAAATTCCCACCCATTACACATTTACACTTCCTGTTCCACTTCCACCCAATAGTCCAATACCCATGACCCATTACTTGATTTACTTCTTTCTTATTAGGGTTAGACTTTAGAGAACGGAGAGTGCCGAGTGGAGATCGAAAATTCAAAATCTTTCAAGTTTCAATTTTCACGCCGCCTCTGCCTCCTTTCTGATTAGGGTTGATGCTCAAATTTTGCTGATATTCTGTAGAGACCAAAGAAGATTTTTTGCTTTTGCTCTCAACAGGTAAGAATTTTTGTCTTTGCTCGAAGCCTCGATCTCATTCTTTGAAGTTTTACTAGTTTTTTAAGTATAGTTTAATCATGGTTAATTAAGTAGAAAGTTTTTTGAAAAAATAAAAGTAGAAGAGGACATCTTACATACATTTATGATTTAGTAGTTAGTACACAGCTGAGATCAACACACAATCTGAATATACATTTGAATACTGAAATGATGTATTAGGATTTGAATATTGAATAATAAAAATCATTTGTCTTTTAGCATATGAACATGACAGTTGAATAGTGGCTATGGCTAACAGATTTTAAGGCCGAGAAGCGGATATCTTGCTTCTTTTAATGTGATTCAAGCACAACACAATATAATATAAACAAATTGAGTTTTTTCCTTTGCTCGAAGCCTCGATCTTATTCTTAGAAGTTTTCTTGTATTAATGGCTTAGCAGTAGATTAGAAAGTTCAGTTCTTCTTTTGCACAACTGCACATTGTCAAGTTTTGGTGATTTGGTCATGTTATGTTGTAATTTTGTTGTTGGCTTGTTGTTTGACTATTTTTATTTTAAAATTACAGTAACATTCATACAACATGTCACAAGATACTACAGTTGATAAAGTGATTGGTGAGAGTGTAGCTTCTGATTCGAATGTAGTGAATCAAAATTCAATAGTTGAGTCTAAAGCAAAGAAAGAAAGGAGAAAAAGATCTGTTGCATGGGATCATTTTACTAGTACAGTTGATTCGGAAGGAATTAGAAAAGGTGTGTGTAATTATTGTAAGAAAGAGTATTTAGCTGATACAAAAGAACATGGTACGACGGCAATGCTTGGTCATATACGAAAATGCAAAAAAATACCTTGTAATGTTGATACTAGGCAATCAAAGATAGCATTTCAACTGGTTACGGGGGGTAACAAGGGTGATGTATCAATTGTTTCATGGAAATTTGATCAAGAAGAGTGTAGAAAAGCATTGTGTCGTATGATAATTCTTGATGAGCTTCCTTTTAGATTTGTTGAAAAAGAAGGCTTTAAACAATTTATGAAAGTGGTACAACCTTTGTTTCGAATTCCTTCTCGTACAACTGTTACTCATGATTGTTTTGATCTCTTTGATGAAGAGAAAAATAAAATGAGGAGCATTTTTAAGGAAACTCAACAAAGAGTGTGTATAACGACTGATACTTGGACTTCTGTGCAAAGAATTAATTATATGTGTATCACTGCTCATTGGATTGATAAAAATTGGACTTTGCATAAAAGAGTTATCAATTTTTGTCCAATTTCTAGCCATAGAGGTGAAGATTTAGCAAAGGGCATTGTTAAGTGTTTGCATGAGTGGGGATTGCATCGGATTTTCACGGTAACTGTTGATAATGCTAGTTCAAATAGTGTGTGTGTGGCTGAGTTGTCTAAGCAATTGACTAAGTGGGGGACCAATCTTTTAGGTGGTAAGCATCTTCATGTTAGGTGTATGGTGCATATAATAAACCCTGTCGTTCAAGATGGCATAAAAGAAGCAAATATTTCAATTGAACGAATTAGGCAAGCAGTGAGATACATTAGGCAATCTCCTGCTAGATGGAAGAACTTTCAGGAATGTTGTGTCGATGAAAATCTTGCAAAAAAATCTTTATGCTTAGATGTTCCCACAAGGTGGAATTCCACCTACTTGATGTTGAATAGGGCTATTGAATATGAGGGTGCAATTTTGAATTATGCTGATCGTGATATTGGGTTGGCACATCATCTCTAGTTTGGCCATATCTCTGTGTGTGATGGTGATAGTGTTATTGTGGATGAAGAACAACCTGTAGGTTCACTTTTGTGTAGTGATTGGGATAGCGTTAAAAGGATTGCAAAATTTCTTGAATTATTTTTTAAGCTCACTTTGAAGGTTTCTGGATCATTATATATTACATCAAATATTCATTTTCTTGAAATTTGTCAAGTTGGTTTTTGTTTGTCAAAATTGATATCAAGTGATGATATTGTGTTGGCTCAAATGGCAACAAACATGAAGAAGAAATTTGAAAAATATTGGGGTGATCCAACAAAAATAAATAAGATGTTTTTTATACCTTGTGTTTTGGATCCTCGTCACAAGTTTACCACTCTTACTTTTGCACTTAAGAAGATGTTTGGGGATAATGCAGCAACTATAGAAAAAGATGTGCGAGAGTACATGAAATCATTGTTTAATGAGTATTCATCGTCTGCTTCAAAAGACAAATGTGGTAAACTATCTTCAGAAGTGGAGGCTTCTAGTTCAAGTTCTATGTTTGATATTGGAGACTTTTATGAGGAGTTGAGTAGACACACATCTGGGAGTGGAGCCGGGAATTCTAAGTCGGAGTTGGATAAATATCTTGCAGAAGATACTGAAGTTGGAACGTCTGATTTTAATGTATTACTTTGGTGGAAGTATAACTCGGCTAGATTTCCCTTTCTTTCTGAGATGGCTCGAGATATTTTAGCTATTCCTATTTCTAGTGTAGCATCGGAATGTGCTTTCAGTACCGGGGAGCGTGTTCTTGATTCATTTAGGAGTTCATTAACTTCTAAATTGGTAGAAACTCTAGTGTGTCTACAGGATTGGCTTCGAAGTGAATCACAACCTATAAGTATCGAGGAGGATTTAGATTCTCTTGAGCAACTTGAACAAGGTAAAAAAAAAATCTTGTATTTGGTGAATTATTTATTTAATATTTTTTATGCTTGAGTCTTGACTTGTTCTTTTAATTTATTTAGATCTGGCTAAAGTTGGAAAAGAACCTAGCATTGATGACATATAGCAACTTGAACAAAGGTAAGAAAAGAATATTGTTCCCTGGTTTGCCTTCGGCTGCTTTGCTGCTATTTAATTATTTTGTAGACATGCATGTTACCTTTTTGCTGGGTGAATGATTTATATTATGTGATATTGCAGAAACATGTTTATTCGAAAATCCCATAAAAATTATGGGATTAATGATATTGCAGAATTTGCCTTTTTTTTGTGTTCTGCGTTTGATCTATATGACTTTCATAGGTCAATTTGCTGTGAGTATTGTTCATCTCATTGAGAATTTCTTCATATTTTCCAGGCGAAGAAAAGCTTTTCTTGGTTGTGGTCTAGAACCCATTGCGGAGTAACTTATCAGGCATTCACTTTTTAATTAACCTGGTATGATTTCCTTCTCTTCTTTTTTGATGCTCCTTTTTATTTCAAAATGCAGGTATTGAAGGGAATGAAGAGGGTCTATTCTCGGGAGAGGTTAGTTTTGGAGACTAACTGTTGCTTGGTTTTTGGATAAGAATCCTGCCGAACTTGATGACTGGCTTGGTGATTTGAACCCCGAGTCTAAAGTGTTGAAGCAGTCATTAAAGGTATGCCACTTCTCACCTTGACTGATTTGCTTATTAATCCAATGAACATGTCTTGGCACTCTCAATTTTTTAAATTTTAAAATTGACTTAGGTGTTGTGTAGTAACCAAATGTTTGGAAATTTCACGCACTTAAGATGCAGAATCACAGTCATGAACTTTTTTCTTTATGCCTATGTGTTGTTATGACATGTATGTTTTATGCTGTGTTGACTTTTAATCTTGCAAGGAAAAGAATCCTCCATGTTTTTTCTTCTATTCAGATAAAAGCGACAAGTCATGTATAGTCCTAAGTCCTCCAGCACATAAACTGCTCAAAGTTAATATGATTTTAAGAAAATGCAGTTCGTTTAGTCTGTTTATTGGGTTTTGCTGAACTTTTGGCTATATTTAGTCTGTTCAGAAGGATTTTGTGTGATTGGAGGTTACATGTCACCAGTAAATGATGCATCTAAGAAGAAGGTAGCATAGCTTTAGGAACTTCAAAATGTATAACTTGTAAGGGGAGAAATGAAAAAAAAATTGTGCAACTAGCTTTGCCATATAATCACTTGCTTCTGCTCATCATGATGTTTCATTCTGAATCTTAGGCTATATGTTGTCTGGTCTGAGACCTGATATTGCTTTATACTATCATGTCCTTTCTAGTCATGAGAGGTATAGTTTCTTGCTGTCTTAGCACTTTTGCAGGTCAAATATGTTTTAAGAAGTGGGATATGCTTTGTATCTTGTTTCGTTGTTACTAACACACAGGAAAGATCTTACTACTGTATTTCCTCCGTACTTTTGTAGAGTCTTATATCTGCTGAACATCGTGTTGCAATGTGCGAGTTAGCTTGTAAAAGCTCATAATTTGTTATGACGGATCGCTGGGAGGTCTCTCTCTCTCTCTCTGTTGGAATACTGTTGATCGAAATTCAGATTAATGGTCAATGGTTACATGAGAAACTTGCAATCCTACCGAACCCAGCTTTTTCTTTTTGATAAATATTATGTCGTTCCTATGTTTTTAGTGAAAAAAAATTATTTGTCTGCATTAATTTTTTACTAGAAGTAAAGGGACGACCCGGTTCATACCTACTCGATATAACCCGATAAATGCTAATTTGTACTAGCAGTTTTAAATCAATTTGTGACTTAGAGTTTTAATGTTTAATGTTAATGGTTAACCCGATAACCGAACCGATAACAATGAAAAATTGATAAACTGATAACCGATTAACCAATATCTTAACGGTTCTTTAACGGTTTAGCATATATACAAACCGATAATGAATAAGTGAAATCGATAATTTTCAAAACCGAACCGAACCGACCGATATGCAGCCCTACTCTCAGGAAGGGAACAAATGTACAAATGACCCACAAAAGAAGAGAGAACATGGGGAGTTCCACCGACAACAAAAAGGCAATGAGATGCAGATTTGGAAAGTCAACTCAATTTGGAGAATTAGACTTAGGGTTTCTATTTTGGGTTGGACCCAAAACAATGTAAGGTATTTTATTTGTTTTTGGGCCTTGGAGTCGGATTTTATTATTTAATAAAAAGGCCAATCAGCCACAAAAAATAATTTTTTAAAAAATGAATTACGCCATAGCCATGACTCAACAATCTATATCTGTATTAGAGTTGCGAAATGGATTACTAAACGAATTTCAACTATAATTTCTTGTATGGGAAATAGATTAAAGAGGAAATTTGACCTTCATTGCATGACTTGAAGCTTGACTCAAACAATAATAATTTGAAATTCAAAATTTCAAATTCTGTCTTCTTTTTTTTAATTTCAAATTCTTTGTCGATTTGGGCTAGCATTTGTTTTTTCTTTGTTGAGCTCAAATTGAGTATCATTACTGATTGAACAAGATTTGGGTGACAAAATTGCATGACTACCACTGACGAAAAAAAGGAAGGGGTTTAGTTTTTTGTGGGTCTGATGGGTCAAAAGGGTTTTGATGGATCAGATTATAATTAATCTATATTTATATCTATAATCTATAATCTATAATCCATCCATAATATATTAAAAGTGTGAAGGGCCTTAAAAATATTGTTTGGACTTTTTTTTCATTCATTGAAAATCTATACTTTAGATAAATCGTCTTTTCATTATTTTCCTAATATTTAAAAGTTAAAAGTTACTTAAATATTTATAATTAAATCTTTCCTTATTAGAAGTCATCAGAATTAATGGCAACTAATACATTTTCATTAGTTTAAGAATTCTAAATAAATTAGAGTTGATTTTAAGAAAATTCAAAAAATTTAGAAATAAATATGAAAGCATTAGAATAAGAAAAATATAAGAAGTACCAAAATTTTAAAAGTTTTAAGTAAGTAAGAAGTATGTAATCAAAGATTTAATTTTAAATAAGAAAAGATTTTAAATATAGTAAAAGAATAACCGTACTACAAATTTGATTTAAATCGATGCGTCTCTCTTAGCCTCTAGCAGCAAGGAAGAGATACTATATGAAAAACGCAAAAGTGACGATCCGTCAAGCACTTGAAACTTCTGGTGGTAAAATATATATGTGTTTATAGTAAAATATATGTTATTACATTATTATATTAAAGTGTGAAACGTTTTTGAAAAGTGATTTGAACCTTTTTGCACTTCATTAAAAAAATTTATAATAGACAAAATTATCTAATTTTAAATAACCAAAAATTATACGTGCAAGACCCGTACAGTTAAACTAGTTAATTGAAAAAAATGTGTCATGTAGGTAATTTTAGGTGGGGACATGGGGTTTTTTTAACGGGCAGTGGGTAAATAGGATGAATAGTTAAAGGGCTAGGGGCTCTATATTGAAAACTAGATAATTTGAAGCCTGTGCATGCATAGGCCCAACATAATTGTTAGAAATTTCAAATCAATCATATATTGACCTTGGTATAATTTTTTCTCTTGCTATTTTTTTATTTAAAAAAATAATGAAGATATCAACATGAATTGTATAGATATCTTACCAACATTTAATAGGTCATAGTAAATTTTGATTTAGTTAATTTTAAAATGTAAAAAAATTATATTGTAAGTGGTGTAAATTGAATCTAAAATGTACTTTTTGTCTAGCAACTTTCAATTTGATAAATATGAAAAATAAATCAAACTTATTTAATTAAATATAGATTACATTCAATTGTTTAATGAAAGGAAGTTCAAATATAGTTTCTATTAAAAAGTTATACCCCAACCCACTCCAATTCCATTCAAGTACATTATTTTCCTATTAAGATGTTGAAAAAAAAGGAATGTCTATTTTTATAGTTTGAATTTTTTTATTTAAAATTTATGTGACTTGTTTAATATCATAAAATTTAGGCTTAATATATCGTTAATTTTTTAAACTTGTTAGTATATTTTATTTCACTCGAACTAAACCTTGTTTTAATTGTACACCTCAACTTCTAATTAATAAAGTGTTCTAATTTAATGCTTTCGATTCAAAATTCAAAAAAAAAAAAATTGCTCATTCGTGTTTTCATTTGTCTATTTGATAATTAAAACATTGTTCTAGTTGTACACCTCAACTTCCAATAAATAAAGTGTTTCAAATAAATACATTCGATTCAAAATTTGAGAAAACTTTGCGTGCTTGTGTATTAATTTCTTTATTAGATAATTAAGTTAATCACATAAATATGTAATTTCATTTAATTGTGCGTATCAATTTTAAGTAGAAACTATCATGGATTTTATAACTTATTGAGGTGAATATGTAGAATTAAAGGAGATGATATGTTTTATGTGGTTAATTTAACTATCTAATAGACGAATGAGAATAATAAAAAATATTATTAAAATTGAAAGAGCCTAATTAGGACACTTTATTAGAAGTTGAGGTGTTCGATTGACACAAGGCTTAGCTCTAGAGCTGTATACAAATAGAAGCAATTTGGATAAGTCATGCACAAACCTACTTTGTTCGAATGTCTAAATGGAATATTCGAACAAATTTAAGGAGTTGGTTATATATTAGACCTATGTTTTGAAGAATATTTTAATATATTAAATAATCTTTAATTTAAGATCAAAATTTTATTTTGTTAAATTCATGATTGATTTAATAAAAGCACTAAATTGGAATTGAAGAAATACCATTTTTATATATTTAGTGAATACTTAAATAGAATAACTAAATTAGATTCATGCTAATTTTAAAAGAGAGTAAAAAAATTGAATGATCTTGCTGCTGCTTTTAGAAAACCTCCCCAGCAAGTACACTAGCAACAAAAGGAGGGCCCAACATTTTCCAAAAATGTACAGGAATTCATTTTGATTGTATGAATACAATCACATGTGGCAGTCACTTTGCCCAGATAGTGACATGTGATTGATAGAGGATACTGTAGTAATTATATTGAAGTTGTTTGATTTTTTTCGTTAATTGAATGTTTTGATTGACAATGTACAACTGTTTTTAAGGTGCATCCTTTTGTATTGGACTAAAATATCCCTGGCCGTCCATCTACTCATCTTTCTATACAGTAGTAAAGTATGGCGAAGAGTAAATATAAATTATTGTTTTACAATACACACATAATTATGACCTTTTTTAATTTATACATGAAGCAACTTAATTGAATTTAATGATTTTTTTCACCAATTTAAGATATCACATAAAGCACATTCTAAATTTCACTTATATATAAGTGAAGGTTGTGTACTACTAAATTGTTGTTATAAATATATTTACATTATAGGGAATGTCTATTAAGAATATAAATAAGATCTATCAAGATCTAGTTGATATTTATCAAGATTTGAAGTATCTGTCTTTTAATCAGAAACTAGAAGTATTTTTCCTTATAAATAGAGGAGTTTTATTCATTGTATTCTCAAGATTCTCTTATGATCTCTCATCTTTCAAGATAAATAAAGAAGCCTCTCATCTTCTCTCTATTTATTTTTGTTCTTGCTTTATATTTTTTTGTTCTTGCTTTTATATTTCATAACACGTTATCAGCACGAGACTTTGTCAAACAAGATGAGATTATAAATCAAAAGGTAATTTCAAGGTTAGTAAATCTTTATGTTATTTGTCTTTTGTTACTAATAATATAATTATTGTTAGATTTGAGGAAAAATTATTGGTTTGGAACCATTTATGTTTTAAATTTATTCCTCAAGAACAATATTATTAAAAAAGATGATAATATGTTGAGTTTAAGTCCCACCTATTTATACCTCAAATGTCTTTATATGGGTAAGACGTTGAGTTTGAATCTCAATGCACCATACTGATGATTTTATGATGGCTAAGGCAAAATAATATGTTTTTAATGAAAATTCATGAAATATGTCTCATTGAATATGCTCCATTCTATGAAGTGAATGTGGTAGCAATATATAATAAGTCTGAAATATGACAACTTACTTCATTCTTGAAGTATATGTGATAGTAGTGCATAATATGTCTGAAAAAAATAAGTGATTGAATGTACGAATATATGCGTTGAGGGACAATATGATAATGATCATCAAAAGTGATGATATTGTCACACGCGTATTATGATCATAAGATATGTTAGAGAAAAATTCTCTAAATCATATGTATGCCTCGGTTTGATCCTAAAGTAGCAATATCATAAAAGAGGTTATAAGATATCAATTTGATAGGTTTAAGACATGATTATATTTCATTCATGAGAATAAGAATTTTAATTGCTATAAGCATAGATCCATTCCCTAGGTGAATGTGCTGATATTTAGTAAAGCTTATCAATACAAACGTGCACTTAATTATGATGATATCACAACTCACCTCCGAAAGAGGCATAATAACTGAGAAGAGTTATTTTGAAATCTACTTCTAAAGTAGTAAATATGAAATTTACTAAAGTGAAAAACACATGTCAGGGTAAACTTAGAGTTTACTAGTATAAAAGTTCATAAGTTGACATGAACAATTGCGACATCCCAAAGATGTGCATATTAAGTATTAAATACATATTGAAGAATTCAAAATTTCTTCATGAGCTTTTAATGTTTCTTGTTCTCAGATAAGTTGGTTGGACCAACTAATGTTGGGGTTAACTCACTAAATTCTGAAAAGTATAAAAGGTGAATATGGACCCGTTCACCCATCATGTGATCTGTTAAGATGCATCGATATAAGATGATCACTTATACGTTTATTGTCAACCTGCAGTTTAACATTCATAAAGTTTCTTGCTCAATGAAATTGAGTTAAAAGCATAATTTTCAGATTGTGTAATTAAGATAATTCATCTTGATGATGATGGTTTAACATCGAATGCATTCAATAAATAGTTAAACCATTGAGAATAAAAACTTCATGTGTTGGTTTGAAATATTACATACAAAAGTACTTGTATGCATTAAATTAATAAATTATGATTAATTTTCTCTCAAAGTTGGTTCTAAGTTAGGAACCACACATTGTCCATCTAATAATTTTGATGTGCAGTATACGATTAATAAATATGCCATGATGCACAAAGATGGATTCCTCAAAGAATATGAAGGATGCATGTTAGTTTTCCTAACATAAGAGGGAGATTATAAGCGGCTATGAAATATGTTAGGAATTATCACCAGATCCTCATTCAAAAGATAATTCTAGTCAAATACTGAACGCATCTCATATTTAAGCTGCAAAAGCTCCTATTTTGTATCCTTAAAGACAGAGTCTACGCATGCATGAATCATGGTAGACCAATCGATTCCAAATAAAATAATCCTTGAAAAATAAGGAGCAAATAATCATAATAAGAAGACAATGTGCTTTTGAAGAGCCTACGACGTAACACTTCATGAAACCTTATGAGAGGTTCAGGTACTTGAAAATAATGATGTGATGAGATATTAAAATGTTATGTCACATTGTGAACCGATACAAAATGATATATCATCGATGATATCTTCAATACAATATTGGCACAATATTGTGAAAGATTACGAGGATCCGAATTCTACATTTATTTAAGCATGTTGACGTAGAAACATTTATCAAGTGACACGAAAGGATGCATCTTGGTAAGAATAAATCTTATTTGATTTGCAGTCCAGACACTTGAAGATGTCGCACATGATATGCTGAATATTGTCAATTGACAAAATTTATATGAAACTTTTTAAGGATTCAAAATGTTTAAAGCATATAAAAGTTTCTAGAAAACTTATTTATAATCTGATACAAGAAGCACAAGGGAAACACGAAACACACACCAAAATCAGTCCACAAGTTTAAAAAACCGAGGACCTCTTTGGTGACCAACTCTCGGATTCAACAATACAATACAATAACGAGATGAACAAGGTGTTTAGAACACCATAATAGACAACCCAAACTAATATTAGTAACAAAATATGATAAACAAGATGAGCAACTATTCGACCAACAACAACAAACACAACCGAGAGTAGAGGACAAGAACAAACACAACAATAATACAAGAAAGAAAACGGTAGATAGTGAGACCAAGATTATTGCAAGATTAATAACTAAGTGTATTTTAACCTCAACCCCTAATGAATGTAATAATCAAAACCACACTCTTACGGTGACCACCAAGGTAATCGACTCACCTCAAGATCCACCGTCCAAGCAAAGATCAATACTAGCTTTTCCAAGCCCTACACTAAGGTGACTTTTCCAAGACCTAACCAAGAACTACTCTAAGGTGTTATAATCTCAAGAGAGAGGATTTCAATGTGTCATACATTCATCATTCATAACTAATGGGAATGAATTATCCAAAATGCCCTTAAGGATAAGTGAACAAAATTCCCTTAATAAAGGGAACCAAAACCGTGAACCAACAAAGGTGGTCCAAACCCGAGGGTCCTTAAGTCTTCAAGGCTCCAAACGATCTTCTACACTTGGGTTTAATCAATGGTAGGCTCAAAAAGTCCCCTCCAAGTATGATCTCATGCCTTCCATGCGACCAAAGCTCGATTCTTCACATAGTGACTTTGAATGATGTCGTCGAAAGCTAAGGCATCCATTATTCTTGTATCATCCTCCCCTTCTTGAAAAGAATTCAACCTTAAATTCAAACCTTGCAAAACCAAAGAGAGGGCAAACAAATATAAACTCCTCATGGCATGAGGGTTAGGGTTACCACAACAAATTATATCAACATGCCAAGGTTGCACATATTTGCAATATAACCAAGGATCCTTTGAATTAAATATTAAAAAATTAATAAAAGGTGCACAAAGGATTTGGTTATGAGAATCACCAAGAGATAAAGAAACTACATAGGTCCTAATGGCATCAAATAATCAACAAAGTAGAACTTCCTTCATCTTACGAGCCACAAGACACCATTAATTCTTTATCTTGTCAAAAGATTATACCAAGGGGGTGTTTCGATTGGTTCTAAAGTCCATAAAATTCATATAGCATTATCACGCACACATATGGATAGACTAACAAACTTCTCACATCGATATAAAACAAATCCAAAAGTAGCATGGATGTCATCATAGGCAAATAGGTAGTATAGAAAAGAATCACGTGCAAAGGCATTCATGGGTGAAGAATAAGCATTTAAACACATACATATTTTTTCTTTAAAACAACTAGACAACTTGGCATCCAAAAGTTGGAATTCATGTAATTTAGGCACAAGTGTGTCAAATAAGGATGTACATTTAAGAACATTACCACAAGGATTCAATGACACCTTTGCCCTCGGGTTTTCAAGAAGGACTACACATTTTTTACCCTTAAGAGTATTGTCATCTTTCAAAAAGAGATTTCCATCTGTAGGAGGAATTTTGTCACACCATAATGGGTTATCATATCATCTATAGACTTTAAGGCAAGCTATATGTAAGACCCCAAATATTTCTCTCATAGTCTGAGACTTAGAGCGTTTCAAGTAAAGCATAAATTTGGCCTTCAAAGATTGAGAAGTTTATTTCTAAGTGAGAAGCATTTTTAATCGTGTATAATTTCCCCAATATCGACTTTTGGTCATGTAGAGAATTAAATAAGCTCTCCGCCGATACCAAATTCGCTCAAATCCGACACTCGGGCAAAGAGTTAGAGCCATTTTAGTGAGACAGAGATTTTCAGTCCCAGCTCCATCCTCAGCTAGTGTACCCATACCAAAGTTCAGGGATGTCAGTTATTATAGGGCGCTAGGCTCCAAAGCCCTAAGTAGTGCTAGTGATGTTCATACTAATCCGCTTTGTGGAGAGTGTGGCAAGAGCCAACTAGGTGTGTGTAGAGTCGGTAGTGATGTGTGCTTTGGGTATGGTGAGTCAGGCCGTAGAATGCGAGTATGTAGAGTGATAGTTTAGAGGGTTAGAGAGTTTCATCAACAGGATGCCTATTTTGGTGCCAGTAGTGATCAGCTCAGAACAGTCTTTATGCGCTTCAGACCCACCATGATCAGAAAAGGGTCCCTAATATAGATTCGGGTATGTTATGAGTCCTTCATCTTTGTGATACACATTGCTAAATCCTTTGCTTCCATTTTTAGCTTATATGTCAGCATGAGTCATGTATGAGTTTTAGATCTAAGTTGGTCAATCATGACCCAGTTCATAGGTGCCCCGTGCACCGCCCCAGTATTTCAGCAAGTTGTTTGTAGAGGGACATAGAGTCCCAAGGGGGAGATACCCCATGATATTGCAATGCTCTTATGTTCTTATACTCATTCATTTGCATGTTCAGACTCTCCTTATGAAGTTAACATCAGTGATCATTGCATAGTCAGTCATGCTTTCGAGAGTCAGTTCAGTCGGATATTCATGCATTAGATATGCACCTTCAGTAGAAAGAGTTCAGCTTTTCAGCGTGTTCAGTTATGCATTCATGAGATCATCCCAGTTATGCATCTATGCATGTTTATTATGAGAATTTAGCTTATGAGTATCTTCATTCGAGTATTCCATACATCAGATATGCATGTCCAGTATGAGAGTTCAGAATATCAGTAGTTCTAGTTGCATAGTCATGTTTCAGATATTCTTGTTCCTCGAGTAAGTTCATTTGATCAGTATTCTTAGCCTATCAAGCGACATTCGAGGACGAATGTTTCCAAGGGGGAGATAATTTAAGACCTTACAAATTTCTCTCATAGTCTGAGCCTTAAAGCGTGTCAAGTGAAGCATAAATTCGGCCTTCAAAGATTGAGAAGTGTCTATCCAAGTGAGAAGCATTTTGAATAATGTATAATTTCCCCAATATTGACTTTTTGTCATGTAGAGAATTGAATAAGCTTTTCGTCGATACTAAATTCACCCTAATTCGACACTCAGGTAAAGAGTTAGAGCCATTTTAGTTAGACAGTGTGCCACCTGGCATTTTAGGGCATTGTGGAGCCAGCTAAAATGGCAATTGTCAAAATACAGTAAGCCTCCACGATTATAGTACGTCGTGCCAACGCTTAATTTTAGTATTGTCAATTTTCAAGGCACCAACGCGATTCCACCGCGTTGCGGTGCCTTTTCAGTTCGCAACCAAGGTGGCAACACAATTTCCACCGCGTCGCGACATCAAGCAATTTCCCGATTGTCCAACTTCCAGTGAGCTGGCGCGATTATGGCGCATCGCGCCAGCATGTAAAATTTGAATTTTTTAGTTTAATTCACAGGGCGAAAAGGGTCTTTTACCAATCCTTATATATATTCCTTAACACGGGATTTGGCCTTATTTCACCCAAAATATCATTGTTTTCTTTCAATTCTCTTCAAGAACAAGATCTAGAGTTTCTACAAAATCAAAACCCTTCCTTCTTCTTTAAGAAAAATCAAGAATCTCTCCAAGGGCTTTCAAGAAAGAGTTTCTCCAAGGTATGCAGATGTTTATTCTTGGGTTCCTTTCATCCAAGAAGCTCAAGAACCCTTTTCTTAATTTCAAAGTTTTTATGTTTATGAGTTTTCATGATTCATGTGTGTTGAAATTGATGTTCAAGATATTATTGAGTTGTGATTCATATTTGTTTACAAGGTTTTCAAGCTTTGAACCTTGTATGTGTATTCATATGATGTTCATGATAAACCCTCTTCAAGTTACTTGTTAAGTGGTATGTTCATGTCAATTAAGGGTAGAAATCGTTGAATAAGCAAACCATGCTCCCCATATGCTTGATAAAATGCTTATGTGAATGAATTTGAGCCATTATAGCATGATGACTACAAATCCTCAATTGTGTGTAAGCCCATGCATGCCAAGTGTTTGTTGAAAAGCCTTAGTGAATAAATTATGTCATGATAGCATGAAATTTCCCAATTATGTGCTCTTTGATACATGATAAGACTTTAATACATGCTAAGTGTTTGATGAATGAATTGTAACATGGTAGCATGAAGTTCCCCAATTATGTGTTCTCCGGTAAATGCCAAGACTTAAATATGTGCGAACTGCTTGATGCAAGGCCTTTTTGAATGGAGTATGATCCAATAACATGTCCCCCTATGTTATTACATGTTTATGCTTTCTAAATACTTGAAGAGGTGCTTTAGTGATTGTGATGGTGAATGATTATCCATGGTCTTGATTATTCAAGAATGGTTATGTTTTACTTTTATGTTATCGGTTCCTGGGGGTATTTATACTCGACAATTTAGCTGCTGTCTAGAGCCCATGTCAGTTTTCACGATAATTCCACTCGAGCCATGATTCTCAGAACTCAGCGAGTTATAGAACTCTATATTCTCAGACAGATACAGAACTAAAGAAATCTCAATAATCTCTATAATCGCCGTAATATCAGTATCGCTAGTAATCTAGCCTCTATTCTGTACCCAACTCAGATCTAGTAGTATTAAAGTGTTTAGTTCGAACCTCTGTAGTAATCGAGTACTCTATTCAAAGCTTAGTGTCGTTCAGTCAGATAACGAGATTCAGTAGTATTCCGTCAGATGCAGAACCAAGTGAATTCATCTTAACTCAGTCAGATCATTCGAGAAACATGATCAGTATTAGATTCAGCTTAGTTTATGTTTAGTTAAGAATCAATTCAGAGTCTTTCAGCTGGGAGTAGGAGCTAGCACCAAGCAAGGGCAGGGATTGCGGCTCCCCGTTACAGAGGCAGAGTCGTTAGAAGCAATCCCTGAACTCCAGAACTGTGTAGCTAGCACAGGATGTAAGGGTCACCAGTTAGGAAAGGCTAGTCACCCGTCAGATAGGCTTGACTATTATATTGCCTTAGGCTTGACTTCCTGCGAGGCTCACCCGTCAGATAGGCTTGACCAGAGAGGTCTTTACCCGTGACATGGTATTGACACCCTTCCAGTTGGGGTTATAGGTTGGACCCCACCAGTTGAGATTCGGAGCATGTCGATTAAGTGACAGCTTCCCACAGTTATAGTTTCAGTATCAATCTTCATAAATCAGGACTATCAGATACAGTCATCTATCTCAGTGAGGAACTCAGATAGTTACATTGATTCATAGACCACCCGTCAGATAGAATTGGTCTTATATAAAGTTATTCAGTATCAGATCTAGAGATCACTCGTCAGATAGGCTTGATCTGAGAATCAAATTCAGTTGAGTATTTTGTTATCCGATCTAGAGATCACCCGTCAGATAGGCTTGATCTCAGTCTCAGATTTAGTTGAGTATTCTTGTTATTCGATCTAGAGATCACCCATCAGATAGGCTTGATCTCAGCCTTAAATTCAGTTGAGATTCTTGTTATCAGATCTAAAGATCACCCGTCAGATAAACTTGATCTCAGTCTCAGATTCAGTTGAGTATTTTTATTATCAGATCTAGAGATCACCCGTCAGATAGGCTTGATCTCAGTCTCAGATTTAGTTGAGTATTCTTGTTATCAGATCTAGAGATCACCTGTCAGATAGGCTTTATCTCAGTGTCAGATTCAGTTGAGTATTCTTGTTATCAGATCTAGAGATCACACATCAGATAGGCTTGATCTCAGTCTCAGATTTAGTTGAGTATTCTTGTTATTAGATCTCGAGATCACCCGTCAAATAGGCTTGATCTCAGTCTCATATTCAGTAGAGTAATCTCATTATCAGATCTCGAGATCACCCTTCAGATAGTCTTGATCTCAGTCTCAGATTCAGTTGAGTAATATTATTATTAGATCCTGACATCACCCATCCGATAGGTTTGATCTTAGTCTCATATTCAGTTGAGTATTCTTGTTGAAAAATTCAGATATGATTATTTCTTATCATTGATACTAGATTTTGGAATCATTCGTTAGAGAGGTTTGATCTTCGATGCAGTCAGTCGAGTGTAGAAAACTCAGAATTCAGTCATTGATATGAGTAGATTCAGTTAATCAGTTTCAAAATCCTCAGATTTTGAGATCGCTCGCTAGATAAGATGATCTCACCTCAGTACTCAGTTATCAATATCAGATGATTCAGTTGTTTAGTATCTCAATATTAGTAGTAAGTTAAGATGGCAATAATGCAGTATCCGAGTTTCAGTATTCAGAGTCGTGATGGTTGTAGTTATGGTTTGTGCATTCATACATGTGTTCTCATTCAGTACTCTCATGATTATTCAGTTAAGTAATTGTTTATGCATAAGACCTTGCATTTAGCCTAACCTCATCTTCATACTCGATACATTCTCGTACTGATGCATTTGCGATATGGTGTTTTATTTGACACCATAGGTTCAGAGGAACGACATCTAGAGTACCCTTAGCAGCTCAGTCCCAGTCAGCAGCAGTAGACATAGCAGTGAGTCCTCTTCAGTCGAGGATGATCTTTATTTTTATTATTATCATATCAAATTTTGTTTATGTTCAGTAGACGGAGTTAGTTGGGGACATGTCCCATCAACTCCACAGCTCAGACAGTTTAGAGGCTTTTTCGACAGATGTATCTATATTCAGTTTTAAATTTTGAGTATTTTTAGATATTTTAACCTTATGGCCAGTTTTCACATTTATTATCTATATTATGTAGTGTTCAGATACAGATATCGGTAGAGGGTTAGCTTGTGGTGCTTCGAGATCATGAGAACCGTGTGACATTTTGGTTCTAAAAAATCGGGTTGTTACACTGTACCATTATTCTCACCACTAAGTTCATTAAGAGTGTTAAATCATCTTCAAACAAAACATTATACCTAAAGAGAGCATGATCTATTTCCTAGGCAGATTCGGAAAAAATACGTTCATCACTCTTTAAAAGATCAATATCATGGTTCAAAGAGATTTCAAGCTTAAGATTGTCTCAAGAATGGCTCTCGGGTTCACTCCCATTTTAGTGACCAATATTTTTATTTACTTCACTCACTTGAGTTCTATTAATCACATCACACACATACTCAAGTGGTGGACAATTTTCACAAATTGGTTGATCAACACCAATTGCACAAGAAGATGTACTTCCGTTCAACATATAGGCTTCAACACTAGGTGAACATAAATTGATCTTACAAGAAGAGTCAATTTGGTCATCAATAGGATCAACTAGTATATCCACACTCACAACATATACATCCTCAACAAAAGGAAAAGAATCATTAGAATCACAAGTAATTAAGCTACTACTCACACTCAATGGGCTGCTAGCCACACAATCATCATTTGCATGCACAAAAGTGTAAGATTTAGCTATTTTACCTTAAAATTCTTGAGTAGATTCTCCTTTTCCGTGTTGTGAAGGTTCTCTACAAGCTTTGGCAGCAAATCGGCATTTCTCTCCTTCACTTGCCATGTCGGTACCTACACAAATGACCTTAGAAATAGAAGGATAAACAATGTTATCTCGGTTTGGTGGCTATCCCCTCACTTTTGTCTACAGAACCTCTCCTTTTTTTGCTCTCGGATTACCACCTTGCACACCCTTACTCCTCTCAATCTTTTGTCTCACATAAGCATTCAGATTAGAGTAAGTATTCACTTTTATTTGGATTAGAGTAAGTATTCATTTCTCTTTACGGCTCGGGCAGCATGTAGGTCATGAGGTAATTTCCCCACCGGTCTCTTACAACATTAGGACAATCTTGCATATTTGGAACTCTATGTTATGCAAACCAATCGGCACCTAAGCATACATGACCGTATGTCAAGGGAAGAATATCACACCACACCTCCTTATGGTATTAAAATTGGGAGAAGACAACTTTGACCCTCTCGGTAACCTTAAACCCGTCCAAGAAGTATGGAACAAGTAAAGGCCCGCAAAATAACCCCAAGTAGTCAATCATGGATGGAAGGATGTAGTTCTTATGGTACCTATCATTTAACACAATGAGGTAGTCCGGTATCCCACAAATGGTCACCTTTTCGGAGTGTACACTCCTTCTCGGATCAACATTGTAAGGCACATGAGTACCCCTCGATTTTGGAGATGCATACCCTCTTCTTCTCGTTGGACAATCTCCACTATAGCTAGTATAACCATTCACACTATATTGACCTTGATAAGAAGTAATACAAGATGGAGAATATGAATCTTCACACTCCCCACGTGCAGTCTCATCATAGCTCTCATAAGCTTTGTGAACGAAAGAGTTATACCTAACACCAAATCTAGGTTTGGAGTGAGAATTGTAAGACTCCTGACATGCCTCAACGTCATTATAAGATCCATACGTGGTCCTACATCATCTCCAAGTTCCCCATAAGTACTAGGTACTTCATTTACCCCATTTGCTTCCTCAAAACCTTAACTCTCAAATCTGCCCAAGTTTTGATCATGGCTATTTTCATAGCCTCCGCAATCTCCCTCAACTTCGTAGCTATAAAACTTCTCACTATAATCATAGTCCCCCATGTTGTAGTCAAAATAATCCCCAGCTATTGAAGACATGTTTCCTTTATATCACCTTTTAAACCTACAAAATGAACAAACAAGATTAGTAGTAAAATCTCCTCACCAACACTCGTATTCACTCACTTTTGTGATCCTCACAATTGGAGCGACGAATATTAAAAGTTGTTTATACTCTGGTAGTCAATAAAATGTCATTTCTACTTGGTAGCCGAAATAGATTCTTGTTTGATCGACTCAAGACACAAAATAAAATCTACATACAAACTTGAAACTAAGAAGTTACGACGAGTTAAAAATGATAAAAACACATAAATAATGAAGACATGAAAGAAACGGATTCAACAACTAATCTACAACTAAGTAGGTGATTACTAGTTGCTAATTAGTATTCGAACCAATAAACGAAACTAAGGGACTGTAAAAAGGAAACTAAGAATATAAAATTTGAGCCTAAAATTGTTACGTGAACAGTAAAAACGTGATGTGGTAGCCACGTATTGGTTGCGGTTCTTTAACAATTTTTATTTTTCCAAAGTTGGAAGTCTTTGTCAATTTCTCAATTTGGATTGGTGAAATTTGGTTAAAAGGAGGGAATATAAGTATTGAAATCCTCTTTCAAATTTTAAAAAGGAAGACTTGACTTTCTTGGTAATTCTTCTTAAAACATGGACCCTTAAAACATGGAAGGTGGTTGGAAGTGGTTGTAAAGTCTTGAGTGTGTAGGAAAAGTCTTTGAGTCACTGATAACGCTCAAACTACAGCTCTCGTAAGAGTGTAAGCGGTCGCTGTCAAATATAGAACCCAACTGGGTTGGGTGTCGAATCCCACAGGGAATAGCTGGTCACTAAGTAACCAAAGATTAGTAGACTTTTGGTGAAAGTCTCATAAAAGGGGGGATTTTGTAGCGTGCAATAGTGTAATAAAATAACAAAGTAAAAACGGAGAATAGCAAAGTAAAAAGGAAGAATGTTTAGTAAGATGTTAATCAATGAGAATTGGGAGTTAGGATTATGTCCACCTTATGAGTTATACGTCTCTATTGGCTATGAGTTATGCGGAATTCAGACATGCATGTGCTTATAGAGAATTGTATTCTATGGTAAATCCAAGGGACTATTTCACTTTAACTCTTTCGAGCTTAAAGCGTATCTAATGGTACAAATTCTCCAAGAGGTTAATCCAGTTACGGCACTAACTTTTTAACAAGGGTTGGTGCCCTATTACCTTGACATCATCTCTTTTCCACACATATAACTTTTCTTTCGAACAAGTTAATGCTATACTGGCGTATTCTATGCGTTTGCAACCACAAGAATATGCATTAAGATGAAGAGAATAATGATATAAGCAGCATACGTGTCAAGAATTCACAAACTCATAGCAATAGATAGTATCTCATAAGGCTTCCATAACCCCAACAGAGAAGTTTAGCTACTCATGAGTGCAACGGAAATCACAATAGACATTATAATCACACCAAAATAAAGATCTTGCATGAAGTATGTTTGGTAGCACTTGTGGCGTGAATTCCTAGCAAAATAGCTTTTCTCTTGTCGTGAAAATTAAAAATAGAATAGATGAATAATAATGTCAACAACAAATTTATGAAGAAAAAGGTAAAGGATCAAATAGGGATGATGGTGGTAGAGAATTGTTTTGATGGATGGATGGATGGTGGATGGATGAGAATAATGATGTGTGTCTAAAAACTGCAGCAAAATAGGGTATTTATAATACCCATATCCTATTCCTATAAGGCTACTGCGTACTTATCCTAATCCTAATAAATTACTGCATCATTATCCTAATCCTTATAGGTTACTGCTGATCCCCAAAGTCTTGGAAAATGTTGTTTTTGCCCAGGACAGGTTTCCCATGCGTTACTTTTGGTCCTAGGCGTCCAAGCTCTCCTTCTCTTTTTTCGTGAAGCTTCCTTTGGCGTCAAGTTATCCATAAAATGCTGAAATCTGCATGATTTATACCTGAAAACTTGCTAATCACGTTTGTTAGCTCACTTACAGGAAAAAGGACTAAAAGTGCATGAGTTATATATTTTGTCCTCAAAACTTAGCTAAAATATGGGTAAATTAAAGCACTTTAGGCGTGTAAATACGCCTATCATCAACACCCTACACTTAAAGCTTTGTTCGTCCTCGAACAAAATATCATGTCCTTCTAAACATCCACTTAGGGTTTCACAGTAACAACACAAAATATTCATCAAGACAGGCACGACACTTATTACAAAGAGTAGTTTTCTAATCACTTCTAGAAACAATTCAACCTCTAATATAGACTCGTGATGATGGCTAATTCGTATTCAAAAGTTAAGGCACAGAGAATCATACACAACCAACCAAAACTCATCAACCATGTGTGTCTCACAAAATATAACCCATAATCACTCACAAGTATTGCATATATTTCGAACATGGGTATAAGATTATCCTTTCTCTCACTCTCACAAAGAATTCGTATGTTGCAACTGATGACCATAGGCTTGCCCTTAGTGTAATGCTCCACTAAATATCAGAATGCTAAGCGTAGGATCAAATAGGTCTTTACAAGTTGTAATGTAGGATAAGGGACGTGTAGGACTATTTTGGCCAGAAATAGTGACTATGTTCCTAAGCGCTTTAATACATCACATTATGCCATTAACACTTTCTTTCAAACAACCTTTCTACTTTTTTTTAATCTACCACCCTTTCTCACCTCTTTTGTTCTTCAATTTTGAACAGAATTAACTTTTTATTTTTCTTTTCCTTTTTCTTTTCATAACACACCTCTTATGATAGCAACTATTTTTCATAACAAATTCAAGCACCAATACATTCTAAGGCACTATTCTCACCCAATTTCCTCTTATTTTGTCACATTACTTTACAATTTTAAAGCACTTAGGAATTTGGATCAAATTATGGTCTTGAAAAAAATGGATTAGGCTTACATATGAGGCTGTCAAAGAAAATAGGCTTAAGGCTCACAGGGGGTTATCTAGGATGATGTCCATGGGTAGATAAAATAAAGGTAAACAATCATAGGTTGCCAAAGAAATGCCTAAATCATCTCCTAACTCATACTCCTTATTTCGCTTTACATACATATCAGCCAAGTTCTAGCATCAGCCACAAACATAGAATATACTATCATCTCACACACACAAGGCACATGGTCGACTTTATTGGAAGCAGTATAGACTCTTGACCAACAGATGAAGGAATTGAACCACACAATTATCATATAATGAGTCACTATTAGAGCCTAAACGTCTCAATAGTAATGATTTTATCACAGACTCTTGTCGTAATACTATGCTGCCTATCAGAACAAGTTCATGCAAAGTTAAAAAAAAAAAATTTAAAAAATTTACACTACTAAAAAAACAAAACTAACTACTAAAAATAAAACAAACAAACATAAATAAATGCAAATGCAGATAAAGAAAGTTAGCATGCAAATACCAACACCCCACACTTAGTCGGGACACATGCCCTCAGTGGAAAATAAATAAGAAGAACCTGGTTAGTCGAACTCCTCCTCTATGTCTGGGGTCATACCCCCTTCGTCGGAATCATCATCAGAGTCGTCGCCATCAGAGTTCTCCTCCACGTCAGAGTCTGGCATTCGACGATCATCATCGGTTGGCACATCGTCATTAAGAGGTTCCTCAAAGTACACACCTACTCCATACATTTGCCTTGCATGCTCATTCATTGGGTAGTCATAATCCAGCTGTTGGAGCTCTGCAGCAGTTGGAACACGATCTCCGCTCATCATGGTAAACCGAGTCATGCCATAAAGATGGCGAAAGAAACTCTCATCCCGAGCATGCCTTTCCGCAGTGGTAAGGTTGACGCCATGCGTGGTTTCAGCATCTTTAACCTTTGTGAGGTCAACCTTCTTCGGGTTGTGTGGGAGTTTATGATCAGCAGGTTCCTCATCGATGTCCTCCTTCCTCAATATTGCAGTCAACAGATTGCCAAAGCTGAAGTGGGACCTCTTGTGTAGCCTGGCCTTTCGCATTGTAGATCGAATAATTGCCCCAATGTTGATAGGAACATTCGTCATCAACGCGTACACCAAGCATACTCTATCTCGTGTAATCTTCGTGTACTGGGTCCCTGGAATCAGGCAAGAGTTGACTATTCGCATCCATATCCGAGCTTCTCTATTCAAGGAAGCATATGGGAAGGTGTTGTGCCGATCGGTGTCCTTGTGTCTGCTCCATCATGCCATAGATCTTTTTCCGCACAATGTGTGTCTAATTTGCCTGTACGGAGGTCTGTTATACAACTCTTTGAGTGGTGATGGATCAACAGATGGCAAACCTAGAAAGGAGTTGAAGAACTCCGCATTTAGTTGCAGAACTTGGCCCCGAATCTTTACTTCACTCCCTGTAGTTTTTGGTGACCAGTTGGCATAGAATTTACGTGTTAGATCGAGATTGCATTCTCCGATATCTCAAAAGATGAAATCAAGATGTAACGTCATTATCTTAGCCAATATACGGGGTTCTTTCTTTGCTAGGCTTTCCTTGTGTATCAACTCCACATGAACATATTTTTTCTCTTTATTGTTCCTATACCACTCCTTTCCTTCCTCCTCGAGGACCCATTTAATTCCAAACATGCGGCGAGGTATTTGCAGCGAGGAGGATTCTCCTTGCTCTTTTCGTCCCCTTTTTTGGCCTTTTTGTGAAGTGGTTGCTTTTTCTTTCCCTTGTCTTGGTTTTGGTGCCATTGTACCTGAGATTAAAATTATAGTCATGTTAGCTTCATCTCAGTGGATACAACCAATAAACAAGCAGTAGTGGCACCACCCCACACTTAGTTTGTTTGTACAAACTAGTGAAGTGAACGGTGTCGATTACTCAGATTTCATCGATATACGTTTACGTGTTATGTTCCAACAATATAATCAGTGCAGTCATACTTTTCGTATCATCTTAACTATCCTTTCTCAATTCTAGATCATGTAATCTTGGTAATGTTTTTATGCATCACTTTGAATAAGACTACTACATAGAGAATGTATCAAGTTATGGCATAGAAATAATCAACATCTCATGTTTGTAGTTAACCATGATTTTCATCGCAATGAACAAGTCATTCAAGCAAGCTCTCAAGTTACAAGATTATGCAATTTTCTTGACCATGTCAATTCCGTAAAAGTATGACAGTGTATCAAAATCAAATTCAAGTTGGAAACAAGTCAAGAGCATCCTTACATATTCTTTCACTCACTCAGTTTCACCACAACAAATCAACCATATTCAAATTATCAATACTACTTCAAGATTAAACAATTCATTATAGACGCAGTAGTGTAGTACTTACGGAATGTAAAAGAAGAACAAAGAAGTACTTACTTGGTTGATGGCCTAGGAAGATGTTCTTGCAAAGTAAAAGAGCAAAGGGAAAATTTTTGGGAGAATTTGGAGATGTAGGCGGCGCTTTAGGGTGAATTGCAATGTGTTTTTGATTTAAGACTAAGGTTCTATTTATAGGACAAGCTTGGGTCGGGTTTTGACCCATTTGAAATTGGATTTGGAGACCAAAAGTGACCATAGGCGGCGCCTAATGCTTTGCCTATGCTTGGCATAGGCAGCGCCTTTTGCAAAGCATTGTTGAGCATAGGCGGCGCCTATGCTATGGCATTGTTAGGCATAGGCGGCGCCTATGCCATGGCATATGAGATTCAGAGACAAAATGCTTTTGCATAGGCGGCGCCTATGCTATGGCATTGTTGAGCATAAGCGGCGCCTATGCTATGGCACTCTAGAATCCGAGAGCTTAGGCCGTAGCATAGGCCGTGCCTTGTTCGTGGCCTAGATTTACATATGCCTTGCCTTGTTCTTTGCCTATATTTTCATAAGCAATGCCTCACCCATAGCCTCTTGATTTTTCATTCCTAACTTACCACCTTCAACATGCAATACTTCCAAATCAAAATTTGAAACCAATCTCCTCCTTTACACCTCTTGTACCTACATGCACTCAAAAACAAAAAAAACGATTAGAACGATGGGTTGCCTCCCATCAAGCGCTTGATTTATTATCGCGGCACGACATAGCTATCTCGATTACTTAGACTTCATCGAGATAGATGGTGGATCATTTTCTGAATGGATTCAGACGATAATGAGGCTTACTTGTAGGCATGCAATCTTCTTCGAGATGACCCTTGTGCATACATATCCCAGGTGGGATACCAATTATATCATCAATAGTCCAACCCATAGCTCTCTTGTATCTCTTCAGAGCAGAGATGAGAGCCTTTACGTGTTGTTCACTTAAATTATCCGCCACACTCACAGGAAGTGTATCTCCACTTCCTAAGAACGCATACCTTAGATAATTGGGGGAGCTCTTTCGATTCTAGCACTGGGGGCTCTTTAATGGAAGTCTTTGTTGTTGGTGACGGTTGATCCTTAAGATCAAGGTCCGACTGCTTAGGAGTATGAGAATAGGACCCTATTTCTGTTAGAGAACACATAGTTTCTTTATGTTCTTGAGCCTTCCCACGCTCAAAATTCAGCAGCTCATCAAATAGTGACTCATCAGTAAGCTGCTTTTCTACAGATAATTCTTTGTCATCCTTATAATTAACTACAGCTACAGAGAACACATCTATATCTTCAGGCTGCTTCATTGCTTTGCATACATCAAAATGGACCACTTCGTCATTCAACCGAAATAAAAGCTCATTAGCTCTCATGTCAATAAGCACACTTCCAGTTGTGAGGAAAGGACGTCCCAAAATTTTGGGAACTTTAGAGTCCACCTCGCAATCCAAAATAACAAAGTCTGCAGGAAAGATGAAGGTGGAAACCTTCACCAACACATCATTTAAGATACTAATAGGTCGTTTTATCGACCTATCTGCCATCACGAGCCGCATATTGGTTGGTGTAAGGTTGCCCAACCCCAACTTTCTATAGACGGATAGTGGCATCAAATTGATGCTTGCTCCCAAATCGCACAATGACTTAGCAAAATTCATAGATCCAACCGTGCACGGAATAGTGAAAGCACCAGGGTCTGTCTTCTTCTGTACTAAGGACCTTGTGGCAATTGCACTGCAATGATGAATATTATCTGCCGGCTCATAGCTTACTGCCCGATTCTTTGTTAAAAGGTCCTTCATGAATTTAGCGTACCCAGGCATCTGTTCCAGTGCCTCAACCAATGGAACATTAATGGTTAGCTGTTTTAACATCGTCATGAATTTATTGAACCTTGTATCATCCGCTCTCTTCTTTAATCTTTGAGGAAAAAGTGGTGGTAGAAGGGGATAGTTTTCTCCATGACTTTCTTTTCCTCTTTCTTTGGGTTGGTGATCTTTTTGGGCTGTGGACGTCGAGGACTGACGTCATGAACGTCTTCATCAGTTTCGACGGTGTCATCTCCTACGATATCTTCGGCCACTTGCTTGCTTTGGGCTGAATTTTCTAGCACCTTACCACTTCTGGTAGTAACAGCCATTCATGTTCTATCGTTTCTTGGGTTTTGCACTGTGTCGCTCGGTAGGGTGCCAACTTTTCTTTGATTTAATGTGGCTGAAATTTGACTCAATTGTTGTTCCAGCTGTCTTATTAAAGTGGAATGTGAGTCAACCAATTGCTTCATTGAGGCCAAGTCATTTATTACCTCAGCTACACCCGTGCTGGTTGCTTCCACTCCTTTCAACAGCTTAGCCATCATATCTTCCATTGACATATTTCCCGAACCAGATGCAGTGGCCTCTCGTCGTTCAGGAGGAATATACACACCACTCCTGTCAGTCTTGTTCTTCCAACTACCTTGATCCCGGTCCTTGTTTCCAGAATTAGCATAATAGTTCCGACCTTGGTTTCCTTGGGCATTGCCTCGGAAACCCCCTGATTGTTCACGTAGTTGGCTTCTTCCTTAGAATCGGATTCCTCTCTTTCTTTTGACGCAACTGCTTTGACTTTTTCGGTCTTCCCTGATAGTAAATGCTTTGTAAGAAGATCCACTTGTGTTTTCATGTGTGCCAAATCTTGATTACGTTCTTCTTCTCTTCTCTTTTGTTCTGCAGTCATGCCTATAGAAAAAGTGGGGCTTGCTACCTCAGAATCTCTGGTATGCCACGCCCTACTTTGCTTCGTCATCCGGTCTAGCATATCACTTTCCTGAACAAAGGTGAGGTCCATAAATGATCCTCCGCTGCATTATCCACCACAGGCTTAGTTACTGAATTCAAGGATCTATATAGTATCTCTATCAAGTGAACATTGGTCATGTGATGGTTTGGGCACCTCATAAGCTTCTTCTTGAATCTCTCCCATGTTTCGTGGAGGGCTTCAGTTGGAAGCTGTCGAAAATTGCTGATTTCATCTCTCAATTGTGCTCTCTTGGATGGCGGAAAGAATCTTTCTAGGAAAGCGTCTTTCAATTGCCTCCAATTAGTGATAGAATCAGGAGTCAGCCCATTCAACCATAGAGTTGCCTCCCCAGATAGAGACAATGGAAATGAGCGCAACCGAATTGCATTCTGTCCAACGCCAGGATTGTCAAATGACTTGCATGTAGAAATAAAGTTGATCAGATGCATATTCGGATCATCGTCTGCTAGTACACCGAATAATCCCTTGAGTTGCAATAACTGAATTATGGTGCTCGTGATGTTGAACTTGGCTCCGGGTGCCAATGGCGGAGGAATAATGGCTCCTGTGGCACCAGCTCCATCAAGATCATCATCATCATCGAATGGTATGGCTCGGCGTTCAGGCCTGAACCTAGCTTGACGATCTCTTCTATTGGCTGGTGTCGCTATCTCAGCATCACGCCTAGGGTTTAGTAACTCATCATCACCTAGATCCTCATCGGATTTATTGCTCGCCCAGGGTTATCAATATTCTGTTGATGCACTTGAGCGGCGGCCAGAGCAACTAGTCTAGCCTGTTCCTGTTGAGAAGCCCTTCTTTCAATTTCCTGTTGAGCCTCCATTCTGCCAATACAACGTGGTTCAGGATTGATAGGTAATAATGATTGACCAGAACTTCGAGTATGGGGCATGCACTGGATAAAAACCTGCAGAAAACAAAAACAACAACTAAAAGTAAAGTACGAGAATCTTTGACCAAAGGGTCTAGTAATTATCACAAACTTAGTAGACAACTGTATTCCTCGGCAACAGCGCCAAAATTTAATAACGCTCAAACTACAGCTCTCGTAAGAGTGTAAGCGGTCGCTGTCAAATATAGAACCCAACTGGGTTGGGTGTCGAATCCCACAGGGAATAGCTGGTCACTAAGTAAGCAAAGATTAGTAGACTTTTGGTGAAAGTCTCGTAAAAGGGGGGATTTTGTAGCGTGCAATAGTGTAATAAAATAACAAAGTAAAAACGGAGAATAGCAAAGTAAAAGGGAAGAATGTTTAGTAAGATGTTAATCAATGAGAATTGGGAGTTGGGATTATGTCCACCTTATGAGTTATACGTCTCTATTGGCTATGAGTTATACGGAATTCAGACATGCATGTGCTTATAGAGAATTGTATTCTATGGTAAATCCAAGGGACTATTTCACTTTAACTCTTTCGAGCTTAAAGCGTATCTAATGGTACAAATTCTCCAAGAAGTTAATCCAGTTACGACACTAAATTTTTAACAGGGGTTGGTGCCCTATTACGTTGACATCATCTCTTTTCCAGACATATAACTTTTCTTTCGAACAAGTTAATGCTATACTGGCGTATTCTATGCGTTTGCAACCACAAGAATATGCATTAAGATGAAGAGAAAATGATATAAGCAGCATACGTGTCAAGAATTCACAAACTCAAAGCAATAGATAGTATCTCATAAGGCTTCCATAACCCCAATAGAGAAGTTTAGCTACTCATGAGTGCAACGGAAATCACAATAGACATTATAATCACACCAAAATAAAGATCTTGCGTGAAGTATCTTTGGTAGCACTTGTGGCGTGAATTCCTTGCAAAATAGCTTTTCTCTTGTCGTGAAAATTAAAAATAGAATAGATGAATAATAATGTCAACAACAAATTTATGAAGAAAAAGGGAAAGGATCGAATAGGGATGAGGGTGGTGGAGAATTGTTTTGATGGATGGATGGATAGTGGATGGATGAGAATAATGATGTGTGTCTAAAAACTGCAGCAAAATAGGGTATTTATAATACCCATATCCTATTCCTATAAGGGTACTGCGTACTTATCCTAATCCTAATAAATTACTGCATCATTATCCTAATCCTTATAGGTTACTGTTGATCCCCAAAGTCTTGGAAAATGCTGTTTTTGCCCGGGACAGGTTTCCCATGCGTCACTTTTGGTCCTAGGCGTCCAAGCTCTCCTTCCCTTCTTTCGTGAAGCTTCCTTTGGCGTCAAGTTATCCATAAAATACTGAAATCTGGATGATTTATACCTGAAAACTTGCTAATCACGTTTGTTAGCTCACTTACAGGAAAAAGGACTAAAAGTGCATGAGTTATATATTTTATCCTCAAAACTTAGCTAAAATATGGGTAAATTAAAGCACTTTAGGCGTGTAAATACGCCTATCATCAGTCACAACTATTACACCTTAAATGTTGGATTTATGTCTTGCAAGACTAACACAATACACACTCCTTTTCTTTAACTTCTAAGATCAACAACCATTTTTTTGTTCAACACTATATGGAGATGGTGAGGAACACCAAGAACACAAACTTTGAGTCTTGAAGTTCTAAGGTTCAAGTAGGACCTCCCAAAAAACTACAACAACTTTTCAAGATTAAAATCTATAACACAATCCCCACAATACACTACTAACAACAATCAGCCATACTTTGGATTCACAACAACAACATCAACTTTTAAAGCTCAAATCTAGATCTAAACTTCTTTAGTGTTAGAGGTGAAGAAGCTAACACTAGAAACAACAAAACAAATAAAATGACTCCTAGATATAGACTCAAAACAATAAAAATATCGACCAAGACACAACAAGAACACAATTTCAGCTAAGACACAAAAATGGACAGATTTGCTTCTTTTTGGAATTTTTAGCTTTCAACACTTTATTTTTTGATTTTTTTGCAAGCAACCCCAAGATTGATCTTGTGGGAACAAAATCAAGCCATGCTCTGATACCAAATGATACAAGAAGCACAAGGGAAACACGAAACACACACCAAAATCAGTCCACAAGTTCAAGAAACCAAGGACCTCTTTGGTGACCAACCCTCGGATTCAACAATACAATATAATAACGAGATGAACAAGGTGTTTAGAACACCAAAAAGACAACCCAAAATAATATTAGCAACACACTATGATAAACAAGATGAGAAACCATTCGGCCAACAACAACAAACACAAACCGAGAGTAGAGGATAAGAACAAACACAATAATAATACAAGAAAGAAAAGGATAGATAGTGAGACCAAGATTATTACAAGATTAAGAACCAATATTATTTCAACACCAACCCCTAATGAATGTAATAATCAAAACCACACTCTTACGGTGACCTCCAAGGTAATCAACTCACCTCAAGATCCACCATTTCCAAGCAAAGATCAATACTTGTTTTTCCAAGCCCTACACTAAGGTGACTTTTCCAAGCCTGACTAACTAAGGTGTTCTACTCTCAAGAGAGAGGATTTTAGTGTGTCATACATTCATCATTCATAACTAATGAGAGAAGACTTAAAAAGTCCTACTTATAGTATATTACAAAAGAAGGCAAAAAAGACTACACTACCCTTAATGACCAAAGGTGGTCTTGGTGTATTGGAAAATATTATGAATTATCCAAAATGCCCTTAAGGATAAGTGACCAAAATGCCCTTAATAAAGGGAACCAAAATCGTGAACCGACAAAGGTGGTCCAAACCCGAGAGTCCTTAAGTCTTTAAGGCTCCAAGCGATCTTCCACACTCGGTTTTGATCAATGGTAGGCTCAAAACATCCCCTCCAAGTATGATCCCATGCCCTCCATATGACCAAATCTTGATTCTTCACATAGTGACTTTGAATGATGTCGTCGAAAGCTAAGGCATCCATTATTCTTGTATCATAATCCTTATATTGTATAAGTTTATAGCTTGAAAATTATTGAAACTCTTGGAGAATTTTCAAAAGCAATAGATTATTTGCTGACATGAGAAATATACCAAATTGAATTGGTTATGAAGTACCATATCTTAGTGCAATTGGTGCACTCATGTATCTTGCAAATACTACAAGGTCTGATATAGCCATTTCGATTAATTCTTTAGCAAGATAAGTTATATCCTACTGAGACATCAAAATAGGATAAAAAAACATGATCTTATTTTATCCTAAAGACTGCAGTCCCGATCTTATTAATTATGCTAATGTTGGGTATTTATTTAACCCGCATAAATCTCGGTCTCAAATATACAATGTGTTCACATATGGGGAACTATCATATCTTGGAGATATACAAAGTAGTCTATCATAGCCACTTCATCAAATCATGCTGAGATAATTACTATTCATGAAGCAAGCCGAGAATGTGTATAGTTGAGGTCCATGGTATATTCCACTCGAGAAAAATATGATATGAAATATGACAATCTACCCACAATTTTATACAGAGATAATACAGCATACATAGCACATCTTAAGGGAGTATTCATAAAAGGAGATAGAATGAAGCACATTTTGCCAAAGATTTTCTACATACATGAGCTACAAAAGAATGGTGATATTAACGTGCAACAAATTCGTTCATGTGATAATGTGGCTAATTTATTCACCAAATTTTCTCTAATTGCATCTTTCAAGAAAATGGTGCATAAGATTGGGATGCAAAGATTCAAGGATGTTCTCATTAGGTGGAGTTGATACGCGTTGTACTCTTTTTCCCTTACGAGGTTTTATCCCCTTGGGTTTTTCTTGTAAGGTTTTTAATGAGGCAACCTATATGCGTATTGTCATAGATGTGTACTCTTTTTCTTTCACTAGATTTTTTTCATTGGGTTTTTTCTAGTAAGGTTTTAACGAGGCACATTATATATCAACTAGACATTCAAGGGGGAGTGTTATAAATGTATTTATATTATAGTGAATGTCTATTAAGAATATAAAAAAGATCTATCAAGATCTAGTTGATATCTATCAGGATTTGAAGTATCTGTCTTTTAGTCAGAAACTTGGAGTCTTTTTTCCTATAAATAGAGGGGTTTCGTTCCTTGTATTCTCAAGAATATCTTATGATCTCTCATCTTTCAAGAGAAATAAAGAAGCCTCTCATCTTCTGTCTCTATTTATTCTTGTTCTTGTTCTTGTTTTATATTTTCTTGTTCTTGCTTTTATATTTCATAACAATTGTCTTCTTGTGGCTATTATTATTATTATTATTATTATTATTATTATTATTATAATATTACTATTACTACTACTATTATTATTCTATTACTATTACTTTACTATTATTTTACTTCTACTATTACTATATTGCCTTCTTGTGGCTATTATTATTATTATTATTATTATTATTATTATTATTATTATTATTATTATTATTACTATTACTATTACTATTACTATTATTATTATTATTATTATTACTTTACTAATATTTTTCTTTTACTATTACTATTACTATTATTAGATTATTACTGTATATAAGTGAAAGTTGGGATGACTATCAAGGGTATTTCGATAATTTTAAGTGAAAGTTGAGGGTGACTACCAGGGGTATTTTGGTAATTTTAGTCACCCCAACCTGTACTACTAAATTGTCTTCTTGTGGCTACTATTAAGATTATTATAAGTGAAATATTACTATTACTACTACTATTATTCTTAAATTACTATTATTTTACTTCTGACTATTATTATTATTATTATTATTATTATTATTATTACTATTATTGCTTTACTAATATTTTACTTTTACTATTACTATTACTATTATTACTTTACTACTATATATAAGTGAAAGATGGGGTGACTACCAAGGGTATTTTGGTAAGTTTATAGTAGTAAATAAAATGGTTACATATACATATGTTTTTTTTTCTTATAGTTATTAGTTTTGTCCTCATTTTTATGGTGCAATAAAATGGCTACACATGCATATTATTTTTTCCTTATATTTATTAGTTTTGTTCTCATATATTATTTTAATAATATTCTTATTCAGATCTTTGTAATTAAATTATACATGGTACTATTTTTTTGTAAATATCTTTTTGTTCCTTATTAAATGACTAACAAGGGTATTTCGATAATTTTATGGTGTGATAAAATGATTACACATGCATATTATTTTTTCCTTATATTTATTAGTTTTGTCCTTATTTTTATGATGCAATAAAATGGTTACGTATTCATATTGCTTTTTATTATATTTATTAGCTTTGTTCTCAATGTATTATTTTAATAATATTTTTATTTAGACATTTGTAATTGAATTATACATGGTACTATTTTTTTATAAATATCTTTTCGTTCCTTATTAAATAAATACCAAGAGTATTTCAATAATTTTATGGTGCAATAAAATGGTTACATATGCATATTATTTTTCTTTATATTTATTAGTTTTGTCCTCATGTATTATTTTAATATTATTTTTATTTAGACCTTTGTAAGTGAATTAGAATGGTAATAATTTTTTATAAATATCTTTTTGTTCCTTTTTAAATTACTTGTTTTTAATACCCTAGGGCTATTTCGGTAATTTTATGGTGCAATAAAATAGTTACACATGCATATTGCTTTTTCCTTATATATATTAGTTTTGTCCTCATTTTTCTGGTGCAATAAATTGGTTACACATGCATATTATTTTTTTCTTATATTTATTAGTTTTTTCCTCATGTATTATTTTAATAATATTTTTATTTAGACCTTTATAATTGAATTATACATGATAGTTTGTAAATATTTTTTTGTTCCTTATTAAATGACTATCAAAGGTATTTCAGTAATTTTATGGTACAATAAATATTTTAAAATCGACGTATGTCTCCCTAACTTATATATTTGAAATTTTCAAATGAGACGTGCATGATGTACTTTTTTGGGAATGTCCAAACGAAAAAAGTGCCGCCAACTGTAGTTGCAACAATCTAGCTAGATTTTTATCCACACTGAATGTATATATTATGCTAACATCGGTTCATTATACAGTATTTCTTTTCTTTTACTCCTATACTAAACAATTAAAATAAGTAGGAGATAATCTTCCCCAAAGGTGGATCTCTTTGACATATTAGTGTTGCACGAGCACAAGTATCTAGTCATTTATGAGCAACTTAATGCACCATTTGTATAATTTAAACTAAATTATTTTTCATAATTTAAATTAATAATTTTAAGTAAAAATATATTAACCATAACACCATAAATAAAAAATTCATTAACTTGATTCAAATAGCAAAGTATTTTTTTACATTCTATTAATGTTGATAAAATATACGAGAGTTGTCCAAAATTTGACAGCTTATAGAATTGTTAAGATTCCATTTTATCTAGTTCATTTATACTGAATCTCACTTTTCAAAAATTTATAAAGGAAAGAAGTATTCATATTCGCATGGCCTCTTGTGGGGTCAATGTTGAATTTCAACACATATACAGAGCCAATGCGCAATAAAAAAATAAATAGAAATATACCTTTAGCCTTACTGTTCAAGTGTTGTAAAGAATCACCTTTTGTCAAAAACTTTAATAAGAAAAGAGGGAAGAGACCTAAACTTCCAGCCTATGTCTATCAAAGGTATGCTAGACCGATGGAGTCGCAAACATATTTATAGGTAGACTAGGGACTCTTAGGCAAATAACTTTAACCCTAGGGACTTTCATAGTTATTTTTTGCAATCAAAGAAATACCATATATGCATAACTTGGAAGAAAAGTAATTAACTGATTTATTACTTTACTTGGGAGACAAGGTAAATTTCTTATAAAAAATATGTGGGTCATTAATACATAATATTATACGTAATATTCTTACATACTCCCACTTAACCCACATATCAAAATCAAACAATCCTTTATGAGTGAAAATAAATAGTATGGTCATAGACACATATTCACTCAACTTAATAGTTATGCAAAAATCACTTTTATCAAGAATATATTAATACAAGAATCATGGCGTCATGCTCTTAATCAAACACTTCCTTTCATATATTATGATGTACAATATGTTCTAAATAAAGTGTCCAACAACTTTTTAAATGAGCTTAATATAATTCATTTAGAGTCCAACTTTATTGGATCCAATAATTTCTTTATAATATATGAAAATCAAAATGTGCATGTTCATGTATAACAAAACAATAATGTCTAGACAAATTATTAGAGAATACAGAAAGATTATAATGAGTTACTAAGTCCCATACGGTTCACATGATCCTTGAAAATATTAACTGGTAAGCCTTTAGTCATAGGATCAACAATCATTAAAGTAGTACTAACATGTTCAAAACTCACATCTTGCTTCTTGACATGATCTCTAACCATCAAATACTTTATATCGATGTGCTTACTTCGGCTGCCACTCATTATTTTTCATTGAAAAAATAGTGCAACTGAATTATCACAAAACAATCTCAATAGTCTTGCAATAGAATCGATAACTTTAAGTCCCGAAGTAAAGTTCTTCAACCATAACGCCTGTGATGTAGCTTCATAGTATGCTATAAATTCAGCTTTCAATATAGATGTTGCAACAATGGTTTTCTTAGCACTTGTCCAGGCATAACACCTCCAGTAAGAAATAAAATATATCCAGAAGTAGATTTACCACTGTCATTGCATTCACCCAAATCAGACTCTGAATACCCAACGACTTCCATTGAGTCAAAATATTTGTATGTAAGCTTAAGATCCTTGGTTCCTTGTAAATATCTCAAAACCATTTTGCCAGCTTTCCAATGATCAAGACCAGGTTACTATGATATCTTTCAAGCATTCCTACTACAAAGGCAATATCAGTTCTAGTGCAGACCTGTGCATACATAAGGCTCCTAACAAGTGAAGCATATGGAATGTCTATTATTTTCTCTTGTTACAATGTATTTTGTTGGAATTTATTCAATGAGAATTTGTCACTTTTAATGATAAGTGCTGCTATACGTGAACAGTGTTTCATTTCATATCTTTCCAATATTCTTTCAATGTAGGCTCTTTGAGATAGTCTAAGCAATTTTTGAGATCTATCTCTGTGAATCTCTATGCCAATGACATATGATACTTCACCCATATCCTTTATTTCAAAATTCTGGATAAAAAATTATTTCATCTCATGCAACAACCCCAAATTATTACTAGCAAGTAAAATATCATCCACATATTGGACTAGAAAAATATATTTACTCCCACCTATCTTAAGGTATATACATTGATCAATGATGATCTCTGTAAATTTGAATGAAGAAACAACATTATGAAATTTAATATACCATTGGCAGAAAGCTTATTTTAGTCCATAAATAGATTTATTCAACTTGTAAACAAGGTGACTTTTATCCTTACCATTAAATCCTTCAGGCTGGTGCATATATATCTCCTCTTCAAGATCTCTATTCAGGAAGTTCATTTTCACATTCATTTAATTTAGCTCTAAATAAAAATGTTCAACTAATGCCATGTTATTCTTAATGAATCCTTCTTTGACATAGGAGAAAAGATTTCATGTTAATCAATACCTTTTTTTTAATACACCCCTTGACTACAAGTCTAGCTTTATATCGCTCAACATTATCAGATGAGTCATTTTTGGCTTTATAAACCCATTTAGATCCTATAGTAGAGACTCATTTTGGTAATTCAACAATATTTCAGACTTTATTTTTAGAAATAGATTCTATCTCTTCTTTCATTGCATCATACCAAAGTGTGGAGTTTTCTACACTCATGGCTTTTGAAAATAAACATGAATCATCTTTTAGTCCAATATCATAATTAGACACTTAAAGATATACAACTTAGTCATGATAAATTGCTGTTCTACAAACTTTTGAGGATTTTCTTACTTTCACTTATTCAGGTGCTCCTTCAATAATGGGTTCAAGTAATGTGGGTTCTTCACGTGGCTCATCAAATGAAGGTGGCTCTTTAACTTGTTTCTCTTCAAGTAATTCATAAGAATTTAACTGATTTGTATTTAAGTTTTCGGCATATAAAGGTACCATAAGTGGTTTCCATATCCCTTTTAGTTCCACCATTTTAGTCGAACCACCCCCACTTACTTCATGTTCGTCAAGGAATTTAGCATTTCTAGCTTCAATAATTTTAGGAGAATGAGAAGGACAATAAAACATGAATCCTTTAGAGTTAACCAAATAGCCTATAATGAAATCGCTTATTGTTCGTTCATCCAACTTTTTAAATATGGATTATAAATACACACTTCAATTGGACATCCCCAAACATGTAAGTGACTTACACTAGGATTCCATCCTTTAAGTAATTCAAAAAGTGTCTTGGGGACAGCCTTGAATGGAACCCTATTTAAAATATACACAACACTTTAAGGCTTCACTCCATAAGTATAAAGATAAACTTGATCTGCTAATCATGCTTCTTACCATGTTCATTAATATTCGATTCCTTTTTTTGGACACACTATTTTGTTGTGGTGTTCCTGACATGGTATATTTTTCAATTATACTTTTTTTTCAAGGAACTCGGAAAATGAACCTTTAACTTGTCCCTTTTTATGTGTATCTACCATAATAATCTCTATTCCTATCAGACCTTACAATTTTGATCTGAGCTCTAATTTGTTTCTCTCCTTCTGTTTTAAAAAACTGTAAAAGCATCAAGTACTTTTGATTTATTAAACAAACGATAGAGATACATATATCTTGAACAATCATCAATAAATGAGATGAAATATCTTTCACCATTCTAGCAAGGGATACGAAAAGGTTCACAAATATCCGCATGTATGATCTCAAGCAATTGAGAACTCCTTTTGACACCTTTAGTGGATTTATTGGTTTTCTTACCCTTTATGCAGTCCACATAAATACCAAAGTTAGAAAAATCAAGAGCTTTAACAACTCCATCATTAACTAACCTTTTAATTCTTTCAATGAAGATATGTCCTAATCTCTTGTGTCAAAGACTTGACGATTTCTCACTGATAATACATCGCTTAGTGCCAATTGATTTATCATGCTTAGTTATGACATTAAATTCAGTCGTGGGGTCTATCTCAAATTTAAATAACTTTTCATAAATATTTTCAAAATCAATAACTTTATTACCTTTCAAAAGTTTCATTGTAAACAAATTAAAATTGAAATCATAACCAACTATGGATAATCTAGAAGCATAAATTAAATTTCTAGAATACAATGAAACATAATTTTTTTTCTAAATCTAATTGAAAATCATCATTTAAAATGAGTCTATGAGTCCTCACGCCTTCCACATGTGATGCTCCTATTGCCAGAATAAATATTTTATTCACTTTCTGTCGACTTCCTCAGAATTAGAAAACCCTGCATGATTTTGGCAATGTGAGTTGTGGAACTATAATTGATCCACTATGTATTATAAGAAAATTCAATGAAATTAGATTCAAGTAAAATTACCTTTCTTCTAGAGCCACTTCTTGTATTTCAGGCAATCTTTCTTCCAGTGTCCCTATTTTCTGCAGAAATAGCAAGTGTCTTTGTCAAGACTGCACTTCTTCTTCATAGGAACACTTTTCCCTTTATTGCATTTTTCTTATCATGAGTAACTAAATTTGCATTTTCGGGAGTCACATGTTTCAACCTCTCATCTTCTTGCACACACGTAGTCAAAAGTTCATTGATTGATAATTTATCTTTATGTGTGTTGTAAGATATCTTGAACATGCCATATTTTATAGGAAGAGAGTTGAGAATAAAATACACAATAAATGGTGCAGAAATATCAACCTCAAGGGTCTTGAGTTTAGCAGCAATATATCTCATCTCCATAATGTGCTCACGCACTATACGACATCTATCAAATGTCATACTTGAGATTCTCTTCATAAAGGTGTTGTCCAATGTTGCACCCAAACACACACACGCAAGTGTACGTGGTTCACCCAAATAATATAGTGGGCTTATAAAATCAAAGTATCGATCCCACAAGGACTAGTGTTAAGAAACTATCCAAGACTAGATCAACTATTAAGATATACCAAGTGCAAACGTAACTACAGGATTTTGAGAGTTATATATTGAAAGTAAAGTAAACAATACGGTAAATTAAAGGTTCTTGGACAATCAATGGGGAGAAACTCATGGTTAATGCATTACGAACAATCATACTAAGATATTTAACTTTGTTTGTTAGGTTAATTATCTTTGTTGTTAATCCCCATGGTCGATATTATGACTATGTTCTTCTGAACCTCTAATTAATTATCTAACTTATCCCCATAACTACATCGTTGGGTGGAGATGCAAGAACAAAGTTAAATGCATTCACAATCTATCCCATAATTGAACCAAATAGGACACTTAGGTTTATTTCTATCCTAAATGCAAATCATAATATCATTTAATTAAGATTACGATCCTATTCTATTCATTTCACGCTCTGTCCTATCTTTCTCCTTCTGGGCTCATGATAGAATTAAGCATGTATTCTAAGGGTCGTGAATCCTTAAAATAGTGATAACAAGGATAAATAAATAACCAAAAATAATAAATAACAAAAATCAAGTCAATTCATAACAAGAGTAATCATGTTTTTGGCCTTAACACCGAAAAAGGGTGTTTAGCTGCTCATGGATGTACACGTAATCACAATAGAGGAATCCATGTTATAATCCATAAAAAAACTAAATTAAAGGAAGAAAAACCCTATTTGAAGGCTTATAAATCATTTATCAATACCTAAGGTTGTCCAAGGTGTATACAATAATGTTTAAGTGTCCTATTTATAATAGGACCAAGATTGCCGATTTTGACATACCAACGTTCCATGAACTTATCGTTGGACAGGGGTCTGTGGAATGTTTAAATCATGGATACATACATAAATTGACATTTAAGAATGTCATCAATGGTGTACCATTCCCTTATCGCGGTGCTTAGGGTTTGTGGCACACCAACGACTCCAATTTTTCCAGATTTGGTCATGCCTTGTCCCATGTATTTGTCCTATGATTCCGAGCTTTGTGGTAACTTTTCATCTTGATTTCCAGATTGCATATCATCCATAAATCATTTTGATCAACTTACCAAGAATCATATAACATCAAACATCACAAAGTAGATCTCAAAACAATATTGAACCCCACACGATGAACTAGAAAAGTGCATAGCTCAAGCTAAGAGTATTAGTTGTCGCATTTGAACTTTAACTTAATGTTTTGACTCCAAACTCATTATGAACACACCTTAAACACTATAATTACATAACCAAACACTTATATGCTCATTTAAATTATTAACAACTCATTAAGTGCACAAAAAGTCCTCAAAATAAGGCTAAACAAGCATAGATAAGGACACTTAGGTGCATAAATTCACCTAAGATCACCACCCCACACTTAAAGCCTTGTTCTTCCTTGAAAAACTCTTCACTATAAGATCATAAACAAGAAAGACTCAAACATTACTATTATAAGTAAGACACTCAAACTAGCATTACAGTTACTACACAGATAGCAAGTTTCATACACAAGCATGTTATATACAATTGAGAGCTCAAGAACACTACTTCAAAATATCCTAACCTCCAGAATTGACTCATCCAGTTGGCAAACGCATGCATATTACTCAATCAAAATATCATATAAATTGACTAACTATCATCAGACATGTGCCCTCACCATAAGAGAGTTACCCACATTTACTCATATAGATGCAATCTATCACAAAAATGGGTATAAGAATCAAATTAGGGACACTCTCACAAAGAATTCACAAGTTATATAAAATGAACCATAGGCTTTCCCTTAGTGTAATACTTCACTAATATTAGAATGTTAAAGCTTAGGATCAAATAGGTCTTTAAGGGTTGTAATGTAAGATAAGGGACGAGTAGGAGCTATTTTGGTCAGGAATAATGATTATCTTTCCTAAGAGCTTTAATACATCACATTATACATTAAGATCTCTTTATTAACAACCAATTTCCATTACATCCATCTACATACATCTCTTATTTTGTCCTATATCATTAAGCTCATTCACAAATACCTAGTAGGTAGTATGGTTTGTCACACATGCTTTGTTTATATATTTTTCTGTATTTTCATTACACAACTCTCCATTACCATTTATCTCTGTTCAAAAGTAATAGCTAATATCTTGGGGCTTCACTTTCACCTTTTCATTAATTATTGTTTTTATTCCTTAACCTCATTAATTTTTAACTAAAGCACTTAGGAGTTTTGGATTAAATTAAGGTCAAACCAAAGAAAGGGATCAAGCTACATATGATGCTACCAAAGAATAGAGGCTAAAGGCTCAATAGGGCTAACTAAGAGTATGCATATGGGTAGGTAAATAGGGTATGAAACAAAGCTATTAAAGAATTGCCTATATCATCTTCTAAATCCACACTCTTTATTTTACTTTATACACACACCAGACAGGTTCTAGACATCAATATGCAACAAGGAATACAACAAAAATCTCACACACACGGCACATGCTCAAATCAAGGAGGATCATCATAGTCTCTCAACCAAGCAATCACATGAATTCATCATTAATCCAACAATGTTCAAGAGTCATATTCATGAGTCTAAGAGTATAAAAAGTAGTAATTCACCACAAACAACATGCTTTTACATTTGAAACCACTTGCATCATATAATCACACATAGCACCAATAAGAGCATCTCACTCATTCCTAACACAAAAATTTTAAAATTTACTCCTAAAAGAAAAAGAGATACTGGGATCAAAGAGTGTCCCCATAAAAAATTAAAAATAACAATCATGGAGTGGATGAAGTGTGCACCTACTAAACTGACACTAACTACTACTAAACTAAAACCTAAAAAGCCAAAAATTATTTTGCAATTTTTTTCAAATTTAACCAAAAACTAAAAAACAACTAATAATTAAGACCTTATAGCATCACTTCTCTAGAAATCATTGGAATTTTCCACCCCACATATAAAAATCTACTTTATACCCAAAGTACAATTAAAAGTAAGGATAGAAATACCCTCTGAGTCATCCATGCCTAGCTAGCAGCATCTTTATTATATATAAGGTTCGGTGGGACCTCATACTTAGTCTTTGCCATGCTTCTTAGATTGGGTCTCCGATACTCAAACTTTTCATCAACTTATAACTCAACAAAAATAAAAACTATATGAAATAAAACTAAAATATGAAAATAACATACCTACCTTAACTTGGGTTGTGATATGAGTATGACCACGAAGGTGCATATGTGAGATGTATTAAACCCGAGACTTGGAGTGTTCAAATAAAGTGCAAAGGTGGGACTAAATAGGCTCCAAAAATAGTCCACATTCTACACTCCAAGGGCGCCAAAAGTGAAGCATTTGACTAAGGGGTCTTTTGAAAATTTCACACTATTTTTGTAACCTACTATAAATAGAATATGTTAGGTCATTTATTACTTAGTTTTTGAGAATATTGAAATTTGTAATATTGCAACACCCTCTCTTGGGAGAATGGCCTCTTGGCCGAAACATAGTAACTAGGGAAATCAACTTGAGTGTGGATTCACTCATGTTGGATTCCAGCTTGGAAACGTTGGATGCTTGAGATATTGAGGTCCCTCTTATTCAACTTAAGAGATAGGAGAATCATTGTGTGTGGTGTTAAGGGTCCAAGAGTGGAATAGGCTCTTGGGTTCTTAAGATTACATCTTTGTGTAGTCTATCTATCTATCCCTTTATTCTTTGTGGCCATGTGTTTGTTGTTCTTAATAATATTATCATTGTTCTTCGTGTTCTTCATTATCATGTCATTAATATAGTTTGTTATCTGCTGAAAATAGGTGTTAATCACCTCATTACATTGTTTTCTTGTTGTAGATCTTGAATCCGAGAGGGGTGACTTAAAGGGTCCTCAGTTCTTTTGAACTTGTGGACTATTTTAAGTGTGTGTTTTGTGTGTTCTTGGTCTTTCTTGTATCATTTGGTATAAAATCCATCTTTTATTTTGTTCAAACAAGATCAATCTTGGGCTTGAGAGTTGAAAAATAATTTAAAAAAAGTTAAAAATTGAAAATTTAAGAAAAGAGACCTATCCGTCCAGTTTGTGTTCTTGGCTGAAAATTATGTTTTTATTGTGTCTTGGCCGAGTTTACTTGTATTTGTTGTATCCAAGTGTTATTTTTGTTCCTTACTAACACATTGAGTCTATATCTTGATTTGAGCTTGTATTTTAATGTTGTTGTTATGAACATAAACTTGCTCATTGTTGTTGAACATTGCTGTGGTGGACTTTTTTGGCCATGTGGTTTCTCCTTGATGTTCTAAGCTTAACCACGTGATATTGTTATTAATTGGTGGCTTAAGAACCATTTTGTTAAAGTTGTAATTGTCTTGGCCAAGTGTTAGAGATATTGTTATTGTGGAATTTGGGAGTGGCCGTGTGAAAATTATTGGTGTTCTTGAAGATTATTGTTGTAGTTATTGGTGTTGTTGTTCTTCTTCTTGATGTTAATCACCGCCTTCATATATTGTTGAAGATAAAGTGAATGCTAAATACAAAAAGTTGAAGGAAAAATGTGTATTATTTGTTAGTCTTGAAAGACGCTACAACCAACAAAGACTTATCAATCAAGTCTCTACCATTTTCCAACACTTTTCCATGATTTAAGGATCCATGTTTTAAGGAGAAGTACAAGAAAGTCAAGTCTTGAAAACTTGAAATTGAAAAGGGCTCCAAGATTTGTTTGAATTTCCCTCCTTAAACAAATTCCACCAAAGTTCAAATTGAAAAATTGACCAAGACTTAAAATTGGACAACAAAAGTTGTGTGGGACGAGACCAATACGTGGCTGCCACATCATCATGTTTTACTGTTCACGCAACATATTTAAGCTTAAATTTCATATTTCTTAGTTTCCTTTTGTTGTTCCTTAGCTTCAATTTCGTTGGTTCCTACACTAATTGGCAAACTAGTACTCATCTACTAGATTGTTAGTTAGTCTTTGTGTTCATTCATTCGTGTTAAGTGTTTGTTGTGTGCTTTTCTCTTTTATGAATTTCTTGTATCTTGTTGGTTCAAGTCCGTAAATAATTTTCTTTGAGTCAACTCAAACGATAATCTATTTCAGGAAAGAGTAGACTCGACTCTCAATTACTTTCGAAGTACAAGCCGACTTTCAACACTTGTGAATTCAAGTGTGAGGTAAAAATCAAGAGTGAGAGTGTGGTGAGGCATTTTTGAGCTAACAAGTTTGTTTGTTTTGTTGTTCGTTGTTGTTTTTTCTTTTACGTACCATGGCTGTCACCAATCTCGATGCCATGTTTGACGCATCACCAAAAATATTAAATACATGAAATGGCACGTTGAAAAGGTATGCCAATTGGTATCCGCACTTATCCTAACAAATCCAAAACCTAAGGTCTAAACACCTGCGGTGAGAACTTCTCGAAAGAAGTTGATGCCCAAACTTGTGAAGGACTTTTACATCGAGGTAAAGACGAACATACTCATGAACGTCAAGGTAAAATAGCTCACTCTTACACTTTGGTGCATGTGAATGGTGAATGTGTGATTAATAAGCCGTTGAGTGTGAGTAGTAGCTTACCTACATATGAGTATATTGATTCCTTCCCACGTGTGGATAATGTATATGTTGTGCGAGTGGATACACTAGTTGATTCTATAGATGACCGAATCGAATCTTCTAGTAAGATCGATTTGTGTCCACCTAGTGTTGAAGCTATTGTATTGAAAGAAAGTACATCTTCGTGTGAAAATTGTGCTAACCAACTTTTGTGTAAAGCTTTACCACCACTTGAGAATATGTATGATGTGATTAATGAGTCTCAAGTGAGTGAAAAAATAGAAGATATTGGTCAAGGACAAGGGGTGAACCCGTGAAACTATGTTGTTGTAAAGATTCTAATGTTTGCTTGGCTCATAGGGTTAATCATGTGCTTGACATATCTTTGAAACTTGATAATGATTCCTTAGAGATTAAAAGTACCAAATCTGTATGCGGGTTAGATCATTCACTCTTTAGGTATAATATCTTATTTGGAGATAGTCTAATCACTCCTAATGAACCTAGTGGTGCAAGTGAAGTTAACGACATGGCTTGTCTTGGAAGCTATAGCCTATACGTTAACCCACTATGGTGTGACAACATTTCTCCTCAAGATGAAAATCTCTTCTTGGAAGATGAGAGCACTCTTAAGGGTAGGGAATGTGTAGTCTTGGAAAGGAATAGTCAATCGGGTAAAGATGACCATAGTTTGCTTGATTACTTGGGAAACTCGAATTGTGATTATTTCTTGAAAAATAATTTTGATTGTACTCTTTTGCATGACACCTCACCCGTTCTTGACAAATATGGTGACTTGAATTGTGATCCCTTTGATGTTAATGATGGTTTGTGTCTACTCGAGGACCCTAGGGCAAATGTGTCATTGTCTCTTTGGGATGTTGCTCATATCTGTGCATCCATGTTTGTCACACTTGTACTTAAGTTATGTGAACCACAACTTGTGGATGTCAAGTTATATTCTTGTTTGTGGAAGGGTCCAAGGATATTAAAGGCTTCTTGTCACCTTCATGGGGTTGAAAAAATTAAAGTATCTTGTGGGACTCTTGGGAGTGTGTGTAACATCATTTGTAGAGGGAAATCGAGTTCTTGGGAAAACTACTTGTCTTGGATTGCATTGTTGCATGGTAGTTTCCCTATTCTCCCTATTGGTATGATTCCTTTGATGGAATGCCTTCCATCGAGAAGTGGTTGAAAAAAGAGAGTCCTACGTGCTTGCAATGTCCCTTTTTCTCTTTGTATGTTCCTACTTGTGAATACATCTTGGATGAGAATTGTGTCTTTGGTGCCTTTCTTCACTACCTATATGCATATGATGATATTCACGGTGTTGTTGGATATACATCGTATGAGAGACATACTTTCGGTTTTTGTTCCTTATTTCTTGATGTTCATCCGAGCCCTTTCCTTTGTAATAATGTACAAAGGCTTTTCATAATTAACACAAAGGATCCTTGGTTGTACTTCAAGTGTGTACCTCCGTAGCACGATAATGCTAATTGTTTATTTTCCTAACTTTAACCCTTATGCTATGAGGATGTGTGCTTGTTTGTTTCCTCTTTGATTTTGCAAGGTATGGATTCGAGGTCGAATCCTTTTCAAGAAGGGGAGGATGATACGAGTACGACAATGAAGATGGACATATATGAGATGTATTTAACCCAAGACTTGGAGTGTTCAAATGAAGTGCAAAGGAGGGCCTAAATAGGCTCCAAAAATAGTCCACATTCTACACTCCAAGGGTGCCAAAAGTGAAACATTTGACTAAGGGGTCTTTTGGATATTTCACACTATTTTTGTAACCTACTATAAATAGAATATGTTAGGGCATTTATTACTTATTTTTTGAGAATATTGAAAGTTGTAACATTGCAACACCCTCTCTTGGGAGAATGACCTCTTGGCCGAAACATAGTAACTAGGGAAATCAACTTGAGTGTGGATTCACTCGTGTTGGATTCCAGCTTGGAAATGGTAAATGCTTGGGAGATCGAGGTCCCTATTATTTTAACATAAGAGATAGGTTAATTATTGTGTGTGGTGTTAAGGGTCCAAGAGTGGAATGGGCTCTTGGATTCTTAAGATTACATTTTTGTGTAGTCTATCTATCTATCCCTTTGTTTCTTGTAGCCATGTGTTTGTTGTTATTGATAATATTGTTATTGTTATTGGTGTTCTTCATTCTCTTTTTGTTAATATAGTTTGTTGTCCACTGAAAATAGGCGTTAATCACCTCATTACATTGTGTTCTTATTGTAGATCTTGAATCCGAGAGGGGTCACTCAAAGGGTCCTTGGTTTCTCTTGAACTTGTGAACTATTTTGAGTGTGTGTTTTATGTGTTCTTAGTATTTCTTGTATCAGGTTGCCTCCTAAGCAGCGCCTGATTTATTATCGCGGTACGACCCAATATCACTATCTCAACCATTTTCCTTCATCATCTTCATCCTGCTTGGAGGCTATATTCTCACTCTTTTATGACCACTTGAGTGTGCACTCTCAAAGTTAACATCATTCTCAACAACACCCTTTTTAGGCTCATTAATCATCATCCGTTCAGGCTTAGGTGGTGGCTTGAGTAACTCAATGAGACAGTCCGAAGAGGTCTTTGGTGGTTTGTACTCCACCATCCCACACTCATTCACTTTTATCACGGAAATCATACACAAATATTTGTAGTTAGAAGATGGATTGAGTGGCTTATAACTTTGAAAACCACCCCTTCATCATCCAATGTCATTTTGAGAATGCTCTCTCTCACATCTATCAACGTTCCTCTCGTTGCTACTAATTGTTATTGAAAAGATAATAGACTTTAATGTCCACAACATTAATAATTTATTACCCATCTCAACACCAAAATAATACGGCTAAGGATGGATCTTAATACAACGTGTTGAATTTCAACACATACACAGAGCCAAACGCAGCGAAAAAATAAATAGAAACATACCTTCAACGCTTATCGTTCAAGTGTTGTGAGGAATCACTTTTGTCAAAAAAATTTAATAAGCAAGGAGGAAAGAGACCTAAGAATATTCTAGTGTATTCTTATAAAAACTATGTCAGACTGATGGAGTTACAGTCGTATTTATAGTTAGGCTAGAGAATCTTAAACATATAACTTTAACCCTAGGGACTTTCATAGTTATTTCTCGCCATCAAACAAATACCATATATGCATAACTTGGAGGAAAAGTAAATGAATGATTTATTACTTTACTTGGAAGACAAGGTAAATTTCTTATAAAAATATGTGGCCCTTAATACGTAATATTCTTACAGTCAATACTAGGGTTTGAAATTAAAATATAATATATTTGATAGTTTAATAAATGAAGTTGAAAGAATATGAAATTAATGATTTTAAGCTTGCCTTTGACATGCACTATGAAGTTTTTAATTAGTATTTGAACGTGTAATTTGAGATCATAATTTTTAAATTTTAAATTCTTTATAAAAAAAACACGATTTAAATTTTATAAAATGTCACATGACTTAGACTTATATTTTGTAAAATAAAAAACTCAACATTTTAAAGTTAGCAAACAAAGAATCATACTTGGAGTAAAGAGATTGTCTATGTCATGTGAGAGAATTATATTAGAGAATAACTAATCAATACTATTACTAACTAGTGATTTTTTTATAAAATCATAAGTATATGAAAGTTTGTACTCACAAACATTTATTTATAAAAAGAACATGAGAGATATATGTTTTTTCAATGCGACGCTTTATGATATTTTATTTATGAACTACGGTGTGTTCATTTTGTAATATTTATAATATAATAAAAAAAAATGATAGTTTTTAGGGTAAAGAGTTAAAAATACTAACTTTTAAAAAATAGGTTCACTTTGCTCTCCATAATACTATAAGGTCATGTATACCTTGTTGTTAACAAAATTGTCATTTCTACTTCTAAAATGGATGAAAAATTCTAAATCAACTAAAATTATCCAATTTTGAAAAGCAAAAAAAATCAAAACCCCTAATATAATTCTTCTCAATCCGATCCGGACCAATAAATCTATAATATATTGAAAGTGTGAAGGATCTTAGAAATATCGTTTGATCTTTTTGCCCTTCATTAAAAGTCTTTGCTTTAGGCAAAATCATCTTTTCACTATTTTTACTTAATATTTGAGAGTTGAAAGTTAATTAAATATATTAATAGTAAAACTTTTCCTTATTAGAAATCATCAGAATTAATGACAACTAATACTTTTTTCATTAGTTGAAGAATTCTAAATCAACTAAAATTGATTTTAAGAATATTTAAAAAAAAATGTAAAATAAATATAACTGCATTAGAATAAAAAAAATTTAAGAAGTGCCAATTTTTTAAAAGTTTTAGTTAGTATGTAATAACAATGTAATCAATGATTTTGTAAAGATTTGACTTTAAAAACAGGAAAAGATTTCTATCTGTCTATTTGTTTGTCTGTCTGTCTATCTGTCGATCCGTCTATCTGTCCATCCGTCCATTCATCCATCCGTCTACCTACCACCCTACCTACCTACCTATCTATCTATCTACCTACCTACCTACCTACCTATCTACCTACCTATCAAACTACCTATCTAACTATCTACCTATCTATCTACCAATATAACTACCTACCTAACTACCTACCTATCTACCTACCTACCTATCTATTTATCAATTTATCGATCTATCTATCTATCGATCTACCTACCTATCTACCTACCTATCTATCGATCTACCTATCTACCTATCTATCGATCTATCAATCTATCTATCGATCTACCTACCTATCTATCTACCTACCTACCTACCTACCTACATCTATCTATCTATTTATCTATCTATCTATCTATCTATATATCTATTTATCTGTCTGTCTGTCTGTCTATCTATCTGTCTGTCTATCGATCTGTCTGTCTGTTTGTCCCTCCCTCCCTCCCTCCCTCCATCCATCCATCCATCCATCTATCTATTTTTTTTATAAATAAATTCAAAACTTTTTTTTCCCACCATTCTTATCCTATTCGTTCTCATTATTTTTATAAAATATATACAAATACTTTTAGAAAATATATACTTACCCAATTTGCATAACGAATACAAGAATATACGTAAGAAACGACTTATTTTTCTAGAAAATATTTTTCCTCCTACATATCGAAGACACCCTAAAAAGAGTATTTTTCAGGGTCAAAAATAATTTTTTAAAATGTATCTTTACTATTTATCTAAAACTAAAATGTATTTTCTGAAAAAAAAAAATTTATTCACCAATCAAATACTAGAAAACATTTTCCAAAAAATATTTTTCATCCACCAACCAAACATAAGAAAACAAATAAGAAACCAACTTATTTTCCATGAAAAACATTTTCCTTCATACCAAACACACCCTTTATTTAGATAATCTATATAAATATTTTTTTGTTGTAATTATTTTTGACTAAATATGTAATTTATTTTGATTTGATTAATGTTTATTCCTTGTTTGAAGTTTATGGAAGAAAATAGATTTTCGCTATGGAGTTTATGGTAAGACATGTACGTGAAAAATTAACAATTTTTAATTTTTTTTTTAAGTCAATGCAACACTTTAATGTTGGTGTTCAAGCCTAACTCCCACATAAGATATATATGAACAAATCATGTTCTTACTACCTTTAAAGTGTGCAGTGTAGCTCATGTTTTCATCTGACATGAATCCTTTCAAAGTACGTGAAATTCTTCATCATTCATACTTTATCAATAACATCTATTTTGAATTTATGAATGTTTCTACAGATTAATTTCTCTACTACAGAAGTATTACTCAGTTTTGTACATAACATGTTTTAAGAATTAACAGAAGTTTTTTCAAAATAAACTAATGACGTCGACTTTTAACTTGCATGGAATATCTATTACTTAACTATCCTTAATTTAGTTGATATATATTATATCTATAAAAGATCAACATCGATTGCTTTCAAGTTGAAAGGAAAATCTACTCCTAATGTGTAAAATCGATTCAATTCATATGAACATAATATATTTTTTAATTTGTCTTTACCTAATAATATGAGATGAGCTACAAAAAAGTGTACTATTTATGTATACTGCTTTTTTAAGTAAGTGCATACTTTTTTAAGTAACATCTCACTTTAAAAAAAAATAATATTTTTGAAAGTAAATAAACTTAATCATATGAACTTTCTTTGGATTTAGTCAAGAATGAATATCAAAGTTATTATTATGCTCTTCTTTAAGTATATTTTTTTATCTTACTTAATAATATAACATAATAGAATTATAATTTATTTTTTATATACATTTATTAATAATTACGCGTTATACTGACGTGAAAAACATGTGCCCTATACTAGTAATAAAAAAGAGCCCGCCCTTGGTGTTCCTTTCCTCCCACCTCTGCATTGAACCTAATTGAACTGGCCACCACTGGGGAACTCAAGTCATTTTATTTTTTCTACAATAATTGGGAGTCATTCATCATAAATTAATCCTTCATGAACCGTTAAATATACATTCACTTGTTGTGAAAGTTGTAAGGTAGCCATGTGGATTATTACTGCAAGAAATAAACAAATATCATGGCAAATTCGAGTGCCACAAAATTTCATCCACCAACTCTGCATGGCTGAACCCTTATACTGCCACAATTGGTGGTCCAATTGAGCCACGGTGACTGAAGCTATGGTTGAACCGGTGACTCTGCTTACTAGTAGCATCCAGAATGTGTTACGACGTTTTCAGTAGCTGGTGCAACTGCCCACTTGGCTTGCGCCGGGAGTAAACTCAGAGGTTGTAACGAACCCGATTAGAATCTGAACCCATGATTCCTGTTTATCAGCTGAAGGTGACATTAGCATCAGTTGTCTTCTTTGAATGCTTTTTCATGTATTCTCATCTAGGTACTGTTCAAAATGGGCGTTGAGCTTTTTAGGTATATGGGTCGGGTCAAGTCGGATTAGATTGGGGCGGTGGATTTTTTGTTTCCTTTTTCAGAATTGGATAATTGAGTTAGATATGAAAATTTTTATTCATTTTTCTATTAATGAATAAGTGAAACTTTTTGGAGGACGAAGAGTATAATTGTAATAACGAAAAGGCAAAATAACCTTTTGAACCCCTGTACTATGTTATTTTTGTAAGTTAGATATTTCTATTTATATATTTATTATTTGGACCCTTTAACCCATCAAAAAGCAACATTTTGTATCCTTTGACCGTTGACCTTGCATATGTGGCAAGGTCATGGTGACTAGGACAAAGAGAGTGTAGCCACTCGTCTAGGGTGCGAGTGAGGATCAATTTTACATTAAAATAATTTTTAAAAAAATATTAAAATTAAAAAAAAAAGGTTTTTTTTCTCTCCATCTTTTTAAATTTAAAAATAATTTAAAAATATTTTGAAAAATTTTTAAAAAATAAAAAAGGATCCTTTTCCCCATCTTTATATTTAAAAATTTAAAAATAATTTTAAAATATTTTTAATTTAAAAAAATAAAAATATATTTTTCCCTCCCCACCCCAGCCCGTCCCTACCCCCACACCCCACCCAGCCCCGTCCCACTCCACCCACAACCTCCCCACCCCACCCCAACACCCGTTCAGCCCTTCCTCACCCCACACCCTACCCAACCCCATCCCATCCTACCCCCAACCTCTCAACCCCAAGCAGCCCCGTCCCTACCCCTTCACACCTCACCAGCCCTGTCCAGCCCCTCCCCACCCCACCCTCAGCCCCCATACCCCTCTCAGCCCCGTCCCCACCCCACCCCATCCCAGCCCTTTCCAGCCCCCACACCCCACCCCAACACTCTTCCATCCCCCCTCCCCCCACACACATTCACTTTTTATTTTTTATTTTAATTTTCCCTCTCAATTCAATTCTTTTCATTTTTTAATTAAAATTTAAATTTGAAATCTTTTTATTTTTGTATAGATTAAAATTTAAATTTAAATTTAAATTGAAAGTGAGTGATAGTGAATATTGAAAATAATTAGTGAATTTCGCTTGAAAAAAATTAAACTTTTTGTAAATTTGTTAAAAATATTCAAATTTAAAAATAAAAAATTTATTATGTTTGTATATATGAATTTGTAGTTAAAAATTTAAATTAGTTGGAGAAGAATTTTAATTATTTGGAATGGATTTGATGTTTAATTTGTGAGGAAAATAAAAACATGATTATTCAAATTTTTCTATAATTTATAATTTTTTTTATTTAATTAAATTAATTTTAATATTTAATTTGTTATGTAGCATTGTAAAAATGATTTGAAATTTAATGTAATATTTTTTTAAAAATGACGTGGCAGACGTGTTAAGCGTGGCAGCTGACATGACAGCTGACGTGGGGGATAGTGTGTTACACTCACCAAAAAGGGTTTAAAATATTATTTTTTAGTGGGTTCAGGGGTCCATATGACAAACATGTAAGTAGAAGTGTCCAACTTACTAAACCGACATAGTACAGAGGTCCAGAAGGTCATTTTTCCTAATGAAAAAGGGTTTAAAATGTCCTTTAATTATGTAAAATGGCGCAAAAACACCTTCCATCTATCTATTGGGCCTAAAATGACATTCTCGTTTACCTAGTGGGCCTAAAATGCCCTTCTCACCTACCTATTGGACATAAAATATCTTTTCCGTTCTACTATTAAGCCTATTTTAGCATTTTATTTTGGCAAATTACATGAAAAGATCATCCTTAAAACTTAATTACATAAATAATAGTACTTTTTTAATAGTACAAAAATAAAAGTCTTTATATATATATATAGCCATTTTAAAAAAAATCAGAAAAGATAATTATAATTTCTAATTTAATGCTATAACTAGTTATCAATTCACCTTAATTTAAGAGATATACTTTCAATCTTCAAATTAAAAGTGGAAAAAATAATCCTTGCTTTCTAATCTTTCTCTCTCTTATATTCAAAATTCAAATACTTTTAAATAAACTAAGTATTCCATTATTTGCTCGTGTATATTTCGTTTTGTTTCATGTAAATCATCTAGTATTATTTCATTATCGTGTATTTTTAATTCTAATATAATAGGTTAACCATAATTTTTTATGGATAAATATTTATGGAATAAAAATCATTATGTTGGAAGGACAAATATACCATGTATTTTTATTGTATAAATATAATTTATCTCAAAGTAGATTATTATTATATTTTTGATATAATTTTTTGGGATAAATATTCATGGTATATGTCATTATGTCGGAAGTACTTTTCTTGTTAAAAATTATTTATTAAATATAAATTTACATGGTATAAACTTTTTATATCTAAAATATACCATGTATGGTATAAACATATCATATATTTTTATGATATAAATATAACTTGTATAATATATAAAAAATATCATGACTGTTTATGGTATAAATATATTATATATTTTTATGGAGTCATAGTGAAAATAGGCAATAAAAATGAAAAACATAAAATTTTGATATAGTATATATAAAATGAATGAACAAAGACTTCTATAAAAATAGGCAATAAATAAGAAATATGAGAATTTAATATATATAATTATTTTTCTATATATTAGAATCTGTTATAAAAGTAAATATGTTAAATGCTATATCTGACAACCAACTAATACGGCTATGTATATGTAATAATTTTTTAAAAATGACTATTTATTTTTATTTTTATTTATCAGATCAATTTAGAATGACAAAAAAATTGATATTGTGCAAAATTTATTTGGTTAATATTAATAAAAATGATAGAGACTTTATGTAGTTTAATAAAGATAAGTTGAGGTATTATATATATATATATATATATATATATATATATATATATATATATATATATATATATATATATATATATATATATATATATTAAAATAAAAGGGTAAAATAGCTCCAATAGGTAGACGAAAAGAGCATTTTAGGCTCAATAGGTAGACAAGAAGGACATTTTAGGCCCAATAAGCAGATGGAGGACATTTTCATTCAAAATATCAAACTGTTTTATTTAGAGGAAATTAGATTGGATGACCCAAAAGTGGGTGACTTTAGATTTTTGACCTCCATAAGAAAAGTCTTTAAAGACTAGCTTTCCTTCCTTTTTATGTATAGTACAAGTACAATTTTTTCCCTCTACACCTCAAATATTTTTAACTTTTCATTCTCATTTATCTGTCAACTTCTATTTTATTTTGAGAAAATACATCAAATTCTCCCTGAACTTGTAGCCAAAACTTACTTTAGACCCTAAACTAATCGGGCAATTATATGCCCCCTTAATAACTTTCAAGTGAATTAAATATCCTCCTAAAAATATATTACCACTCTCACAAAGGGAGGTGCACTACACACGTGCCCACGTCATTGCCATGTCACTGCCATGTAAATATTTATTTAAAAAATGGTGTCACACACACACACACACATATATATAATAAAACTTTTGTGAATATGAAAAATATATATATATATATATATATATATATATATATATATATATATATAAAATAAAAATAATAAAAACCAAAAAAATTACTTTCTTCTTCACACCACCCCCACCCTCCACCTCCATTGCCATCCATAACACCACCGCAATATTCACCATTAACACAAGATTTCACTTTCACATTAGCACCATTAATCACATTCATCTTCCACCATTAACACACCATGTTTTTTGATGTCTACTAATACTTTCCTCCAATTTCAATTTCATTTCAATTTTTCATATCCACAGAGATAAATGAGACAACCTTCAATTTTAATTTCATTTCAATTTTTCATATTCACAAAAGTTATATATATTGTGATGGGTGTGTCTATTATGAAAATAAAAAAAATAAAGTCTCGATCATGATGGGTGTGTCTATTGTGAAGAGAAAAAAAATAGATTCAACTGTATTCAATGGGAAATTAGCCCATCTGTTCCTTGATTGTGTATGTGAGCTTTTCTGATGAGGTGGATATTTTTCGATGATGTATGTGCCTCCTCCGTTTACTCTCGATCTCACTATGTGTGTGTGTGCATAGTGATCTGTGGGGTGGAAAAAAATGGAGTATCCTGGAATGCCCCGAGATCCCATCTCAAGACGTCACACGGTGCTTATAATCCCAAAGGACCACAAGCTAACCCTTACTGATATCTGTACATGTACACTACATAATATCTGAAATAAATGCAAAAACTGGCCATAAAGTTCAACACATCTATAAATACTCAAAATATCGAAAACTGAATACTAATACATCCGACATCTGTCTGAAAAGCCTCTATACTATCTGAGCTATGGAGTTGATGGGACATGTCCCCAACTAACTCCGTCAACTAAAAATATAAATAAAATCTTACGTAAATAATAGTAAACTGAAACTCGTCCTCAAAAGAAGAGGACTCGCTGCTACGACTATTGCTGCTGACTGGGATGGAACTATTGAGGAAACTCTGGATCCTGTGCCTCTGAACGTATGGTGCCAAATAACACACCATAGTGCAAATGCGTCAGTACAGGGATATACTGAGTATGTAGACGAGGTAAGGCTAAATGCAAAGGCTCATGCATGCACAATATCTAAACTGAATAATCATGAAAATGTCGCACGAGAACACATACATGAATGCACAGACCATAATCACAATCATCACAACTCTAGATACTGAAACTCGGATACCACTTTATCGCAGACTAAACTCACTACTGACACTGAGATACTGAATCAGTGATTCATCTGATACTGATAACTGAGGATCTGGATGCACTTATATCAAAGACTGAATTATGAGCTTTACTGCATTTGACTGACAGGATTTAAGATCAATCTCTCTAACAGATGATTTCAGAAACTATTATCACTGATAAAAAATATGAATATATCTGAATCTGACAACAAGGATACTCAATAGAATCTGAGACTATGAATCAAGCCTATCTGACAGCATATCTCTGAATATGATATCAAATAACTGTATATGAAACCAAGCCTATCTGATGGGATGGTCCATGAATCAATGGAACTATCTGAGTTCCTCATAATGATAGATGACTGTATTTGACAGTCTTGATTTTTGAAGATTGATACTGAAACTGAGACTGTAACTGAAACTGTGGGAAGTAGTTACTTAACCGACATACCCCAACCTACCATAGGTGGGGTCCAACCTGTAACCCCAGCTGGAAGGGTGTCAATACCATGCCACGAGTAAATACCTCTCTCTGGTCAGTCCTCTCTAATGGATGAACCTTACCAGGACGTCGACCTAAGGCAATATAATAGTCAAATACTCTTCCTCTGGAGGTGATGGCCTTTTCCTGATGGTGACTCCTATATCTTGTGCTGGTTACTCAGTTCTGGAGGTCAGGGATTTCTACTAACGACTTCGGCCTCTCTCTCTTGCTGACGGAAGGAGCCACCATCCCTTCCCTCGCTCGGTGCTAGTTTCTACTCCCAACTAAAAGACTCTTACTGAATTCTTAACTAACATAACTAAACTAAATCTGATACTAATTATGTTTATCAAAAGATCTGACTGAGCTACGCTGAGATCACTTAGTTCTGTATCTAACGGAAATGGTATTGAATAACGGCATCTGACTGATGATACAGAGCTTGAATAGATTATTCGGTCACTTTCGAGATTAGAATTAAACACTTGCATACTATTGGATCTGAGTTGATTACAAGACTGAGGCTAGATTGCTAGCGATACGAAGATTACAGAGATTTCTGAGCTTTCTTATGTTCTGCAATTGTCTGAAGATACAAAGTTCTATAGTTCACTGAGTTCTGAGAATCATGGCTTGATTGGAATTATCATGAAACTGACACGGGCTCTAGACAACAGCTAAATTGTCGAGTAGAAATACCTCCAGGACTCGATAACATAAAATAAAGTATAATCATTCCTCCATCATCACAACCATTCATTCATTATCATCATCATAATCATTCATTCATCATCACAGTCATACATTCATCATCATTATCATTAAAGCATTTCTTCAAGTATGTAGGAATCATATCATATGTTCATCCTCACAATTACTAAGACATCACTTCGAGCATTTAGGGATCATAAACATATAATAGCATAGGGGAAACATGCTACTAGATCATACTCCATTCAACAAGGTCTTTCCTCAAGTATTTCACACCTAAATCAATCTTAACATGTATTTGAACATCATATGATTTGGTGAAAACTTCATACTATCATGTCTCAACTTACTTGCTAACTACTTAGCATGTATTAAAAGCTTAGCATATATCAAAGAGCACATAATTGGGGAATTTACTACCATCACATCTCCACTTGTTCACTAAGGTCTTTTAACAATCACTAGACACGCACGGGTTCATACTTATTTGGGGATTTCCCACTATCATGGAATAATTCATCCACTTGGGCATTTTATCAAACACTAGGCATGCATAAACTAACTCACAATTTGGGGTTTCATCTTCAACATACTACAATGACCCTTATGATTCAACTAATCTCTTTATCAACCTATGGGGGACATGCTTCACTTATTCAACCATTTCTACAACCAAATACCAAAAACACATCACATAAATTCCACATAATGGGGTCAAAGATCATAAATCTTGTACACAAACATGAATCAAAACTCAACATCACAAGGAACATCAATTTCAACTTATACAAATCATGGAATCTCATAAGCATAAAAAAATCTTGAAGTTTTAAAAAGGGTTCTTGAGCTTCTTGGATGAAAGGGACCCAAGAATCAACATCTGCATACCTTGAGGAAACTCTTTTCTTGAAGGCCTTTGGAGAGATTCTTGATTTCTCTAGACCTTTCTTGATTTTTTCTTGAAGAAGAGAGGAGATTTTAATTTTTTTGAAAACCCTAATTTTAAGAGTGAAAAGAGAGAAAATGAGGCCAATTCTCGTGTAAAGAGGGTATATATAGGGGTTGGGAAAATCCCATTTTCGTCCTTCGAATTAAACTGAAAATCCTGATTTTTCATGATGGCGAGACGCGCCTTAATCGCACCAGCTCAATGGAAAATGGACAATTGGAAAACTGCACGACGGTGCGACGCGGTGGAAATCGCATTGCTATCTTGGTTAGGAACTGGAACTATACTGCAACATGGTGAAATCGTGGAGGCTCACTGGATTTTGACGATTGCCATTTTGGCTAGCTCTGCAACGATTCAAAGTATTTCATACTTGAAAAGATATTTCTGAAACTTTTAGACTCGAATTTCTGCTTTACTGAATACGCTCTAAGGCTCAGATTGGAAGAGGACTTTGCAGGGTATTACATATCCGATCTTCCAATGTCACATTAAAATTTTTTATCAAATTTTTAGAAAGTCTTAATCATATTTGACAATTGGATGAGAAGACGTCAAGATCTTCCAACTTTAATCTTGTTTCTTATGATGACAATTTACAAATAATGCACCAATAATATGTTGGGGGGTGGGGGGTGGGGTGGGGTGGGGGGAACGAGGGGGGAGGGATTGAAGAAGTTGAAGAAATGAAGAAGATGAAGAAAATGAAGTGAAGAAGATGAAGAAGTTGTTTTATTTACTTATATATATATATATATATAAAGAATTTGTAAAGTTTAAAAGGTGGGCTCCGCATTTTTTTTCTTCATGTTTTTTGGCTATTCACTCGTAGTTTTTTTTTAAAATTTGCCACGTCAGCAATTTGGGTGGCAAAAATTTCACTTGAAAGTTGTTAAAGGGGGTATATAATTGCTATACAAGTTTAGGGTATAAAGTAAGTTTTGGCTACAAGTTTAGGGGCGATTTGATGTATTTTCTCTTTTATTTTTTAACCTTAACTTTTATTTTTTTTTTCTTGTTTTAATTCATTTGTCTCAACTTTTGTTTTTATTTTTTCTTAAACTTATTTATTTTTTTTGTTTCTCTTTTTTTTTTTTATAATTCATTGGTCTCAATCCTTATTTTTTATTTTTTTATTTTTTTTATCTTTTCTTATTTTTTTCTCAAACTTTATTTTTATTTTTTCCTTGTCTTTTTTTTCTCTATCTTTTTTTTTCTCTATTTTGTTTATTCTTTTTATTTTCTTAACTTCTATTATATTTTGCTAATAAAAAAATTGGATAATCCAAAAAAGAATCATCCTTTTTAGACATCAAAGCAAATTTAAGGACATGACTTGTTGTTAGGAAATCCTTTGGGATAAGTCTTATCTCTAAGGCAAAAATTATAGAACAACTCATAAATTAAGACACAATGTGGTAGTGTCAAGTTTTGCATGTGGAGCATAACTTGTTGTTTGAAAATTCTTGAGTTAAGTCTTGCTTCTAAGGCAAGAGTTATAGAATATTTCATAAATCAATACACGATGTAGTAGTGTCAAATCTTAACCATGGGACATAACTTGTTGTTTGAAAGTCATTGAACTACTTCGTGCCTCTAAGGCAAGAGTTATATAAAACATAATGTGATAGTGCCAACTCTTATTAATGGGCATAACTTGTTATTTGAAAGTCCTTGATTTATAAAATATCTCATTAATCAAGACATAATGTGATTGTGTCAAATCTTGCCCATGGAGCGTAACTTGAAAGTCCTTAGGCTAAGTCTTACCTCTAAGGCAAGAGTTATAAAACATCTCATAAATCAAAACATAATGTGATAGTGTCAACTCTTACCCATGGGGCGTAACTTATTGTTTAAAAGTTCTTGGGTTAAGTCTTGCCTCTAAGGCAAGAGTTATAGAATATCTCATAAATCAAAACACAATGTGATAATGTCAACTCTTGCCCATAGGGCATAACTTGTTGCTTGAAAGTCCTTAGTTTAAGCCTTGCCTCTAAGGAAAGATTTATAAAACATCTCATAAATTAATACACAATATGGTGGTGTCAACTCTTGCCCATGGGGCATAACTTCTTATTTGATAGTACTTGGGTTGAGTCGTACCTTTAAGACAAGAGTTATAGAGTATTTCATAAGTAAAAACATAATGTGTTAGTGTTGACTCTTACCCAATATACATAACTTGTTTGAAAATTCTTGGGATAAGTCGTATCCTTAAGGCAAGAGTTATAGAACATCTCATAAATAAAGACATAATGTGGTTGTGTCAACTCTTGTCCATGGGGAATATTTATTATTTGAAAGTTCTTGAGCAAAGTCTTGCCTCTAAGGCAAGAGTTGTAGAATATCTCAAAAATGAAGACATAACGTAGTAGTATCAACTCTTGCCCGTAGGGCATAATTTATTATTTGAATGTACTTGAGCTAAGTCTTGCTTCTAAGGCAAGAGTTGTAGAAAATTGCATAAATAAAGACATAACGCGGTAGAGTTAACTCTTGACCATGGGGCACAATTTATTGTTTGAAAGTCCTTGAGCTAAGTCTTGCCTCTAAGGCAAGAGTTGTAGAACATCTCATATATAAAGACATAACGTGGTAGTGTCAACTCTTGCTTGTGGGGCATAATTTGTTGTTTGAAAGTCCTTGAGCTAAGTCTTGCTGACACGACCCGAATCGGGGCCTTCTCATAATGGGCATCCAAGTCCAGCCAGGATCGGGGACCACCCCCATTACCCAACCCAACCTCTAAATACACATATCTTGAGTCAAATGAATTTCAAATGTATAACAAGATAACGTTAATTACAATTCCAAACTCTGGGATAGGTCTATGACCGTGACTAACCTAAACAAGTCCAACCATTATCCAACGAATAACAAAAACCAAAACAAAATCATAAATCAATTCATACATCCCATATCAAATGAGTTCCAATCTAAATATATATAATCTAAAATGTAATAGGATGGAACAATCATAAATACAGTCAAACGGTATCATCCCCAATATTAATGCCAATACTAAGGCTGACATCACTGTCGACACCACCCATATCAATCCATAGTAGTTCCATAAATCCTCTAACCAAAAGTAAAACAATATCCAATTGGGATATGCCCCCAACCATAGCAAAAATCAATATCTATAAGATGGCTAAAGTATGTAAAGACATCCATGACATGAAATAGAGCCTTCCGAAATATGGAAGCTTATCATTTCAATCCAACCAAGATGATCTCCAATTTGATTACTAAGAAGGAAGAGTAAAATCGCCGATTCTTGCATCGCGTGGGGATACAGCCGCCCAAAGACAGATTAGTGGGTTAATGCTAGCATGCATTCAGGATAAGGATAAACTAATGCCAACCTTTAAAACCAAGTAAATCAATCACATGCATTCACAACCAAACACACACACACATACATATATAACCATGTTGGAAAAGGGAACCAGGTTTAGTATGCATTTAAAACTATTAACCTAGGTATACGTAGCTTAACCATCCTAGATCCACCCATAGGCTATATGGGTCCAGTGTAACCCTCTGAACAGGCCTCGATGCGTGTAGCCACATGAACTAGAGATACCATAGGAGTAGGAGATTCCCGAGTACCCTTCTCTCTCCATGATACATATGTACAAATGTACTTGGGGGATTCTCGTATACCCCATAAGTATCCTAGATGGTCACGTTGACCAATTCTCATGTCGCCAAACATGAGTTTTCAGTGTCTGTCCACTAGACTCACACCTTCACAGTTAACTATCACACCCAGCTATTATCGCCCAATTAAAACCATGACCGCATAATAAAACCACCATACACTTATTATTAACTAAGGCTATTAGTAGTGGTATCGTCATATCGACTATAGCTTGCAAACAGTGTCCTTACAAACCTTTTTATAGAATAAGGGATTCCCATGTATCTATGGATTACATTATTAAATTGACTTTGGAGAATCCCATGTACCCCACAAGTGATCACTATTATGCTTGCTTAGGCGATTCCCTTGTACCCCATAAGGTTTTATGATAACTCTCAAATTACACTTTTGAATGGGTGTAAGCTATCGTTGTCAATATAATAATCCAACTTAGGTCGGGGTTGAATCCACAAGAAGTTAAAGCATGGAATTCAAAACTCAAGAGTATTGATAGTCTACTAAAAGATGACCCATAGTGTGAATAAAATAAATATAAATGTAAAATGGGGAACTTAGTTTGAATGTGTTTATAAATGACAACTACTTCAATTTTAGTGCACTATCTTGATGTTGAAAAATGCTAAGAGTGAATTCAATTGAGAATAAGCCTTGGGGTTATGCAATTCTATGTGTGGGTTCGTGCATGGGTGCTTGGGCATTTATTCAACTTTTAGCTAACAATCATGGGTAGGCTAGATATCAATGTATTACTATCAATCTTTCAATTACAACACCATATTTTACAAATGGGTTCTTTTGAAAACCTCATAAGTGTGACAATTTTCCACATCTATTGCCTCAATTGACATCTTTACGTCTAAGAGATAATCATTAAATAAAACGAATCAAGTTATTGGTTGCATTTATTCTTCACCTATGTCCCATCTTTCAAGAATGACATGGGTTCTAGGGTGGTTGGGGTTTGCAACCCCCAACTCTTAGTTAATTCATGAAATAAATTCAACACCCATCACAACAAACTAATTAGAAAAATAACTAGCTAAAACCCACGCACTACCACAACCTAAGCAAGTATAACCCCAAGATTTAGAATTAGCTACTCATAGATAAAAGGGATAAGAATATACCAATGTTATCATTGACTTCATCCATGAGAAATAGAGACAATGTAGTTCCACACTTGGGGTTTCAATAATTCTTCAATGTAAAATCACTAACATATATTTTTCATTCAAGCTTAGTACAAAATTCTTGTAAGATGAAAAGATAGATGCTAAGTTGGGAAGAGAGAGGCTAAAATGCTAAGAGAGATGCTAAGTTCAAAAGATGAAGGCTAGGTCTTGAAAAATAAGCTAAAGCCCTCTTTTTAAACTCCACTCTACATTTGATGAAAATTACAAAACTGCCACCTTATTCTTGATCTGCTTCAGCGGATCCAAAGTGGATGCAGAGCAGATTGAGAGTAGATGGCTAGCAGCTTCAAAGCATATGTGAAGCGGATGACTCTTTTCTTTTACATTTGGCCTCTTGATGACTTGAATGACTTGCCCATCTTCAATTTTTACTTTTACCTACATAAATGAGCATTAAGTAAGAGAGTATCATCAAATTAATGGAAAAGTATGATAATTTAGGCTTAAAAGGTACTAGAAAGTTGTCAAATTGACGACTTATCACTTGCAATTAGACCAACCATAACCACCAAGACCTTACCATTTAATCATTCCAAACCATTTAAACCATCTAGGGCTCCATTACCAAGTTATATCATGCAATAGTTCAATGAAAGTCTAATGATTAAACCAAAAACATTCTCATAGTCATTTTATCAAACATTCTGGGTGCATAGTATTTCCAAAGCCAAAACCAAGTACCAATTAACAAATTCTATGCAACCTAATATTTAAACCACCATAATAATATGAAACCATAAGTAAAAGACATGGAAAAACCATAACCAACCATTATAACCAAAACCCCCAACATGTATTTGAAAATCCAAAACCATACAACATTTATGCCATGAAAACAATTCATAAAATATGCCTTTAGTTGAAACTAACAATGAGAGAGGAGTAATATGCCTTAGATTAAGAAGATGATGGAGAGAAATCACCCTTGTAAGCCCCAAATTATTCCTATTGATGAAACTCTAGCCTTCCTTGACCCAAGAGCCTTTGAGAAAATTTGATAGAGTTTCTAAGTGTTTAAGATTAGAATATTAGGATAAATAATATCCCAAGAGGGTTATAAGTTGTGGGTCCTGAAGAGGTTAAGAGAGGAAATGTCTAGATTACCCTCAACTTAAACTGCATAAAATCCCGCAGGAGGGTACAACTCTACCATACCATCCGTGCCCTATCATACGAGTGGTACCTACCACTCGTACCCTAGGCATCCCTTGGGCCCAACACTGACCAACATTCACCAAGCCCCAATTGTACCCAAGCATATGACACGTACCCTTAACCCATACCTTAGGCAGAATTAAGAGGGGTTGCCACGTCCAACTTACGAGTTGGACTATACCACTCATACCCTATCTCACGACTCATACGACTGGTCACTTGACCCATACCCTCACCACATTACTAGTATGGTGAGTTGTATGATGTCCAAAAAGTTAATAACCCAGGAAATTTTCTAAGGACCAAAATTGAGAGTGCTTTAGTCTTCTCCACTAGGATCATTCATCCCTAAATGACTGAGAAGGTAGTACAAACATGAGTTACACCCCAACATAACCATTCCATCCTTTAACTAAGTTAGAAAACAAAGATGTGATCAAGAACACATACCTTCCGCACGAATATCCAGAGCAGAAAACAAATGCGGATATTTGGACTTCATGTCCTCTTCTGCTTCCCAAGTAGCTTTTTCCACCTAGTGGTTCCGCCATAGAACCTTAATCGAAGCTACATCCTTAGTTCATGATACACCCAAATTACAACTCTCATTAGAAAGCATAAGCGGTCGCTGTCAAATATAGAACCCAACTAGGTTGGGTGTCGACTCCCACAGGGAATACTAAGCTTACTAAGTATTATAATTGTTACTGGACTGTTGATCAAAGGTTCCTGAATAAGGGGGGTTTTGATTTGTAACTTATAAGGAAATTAATTGTAACAAGAGTATTCCAATGAATGATTCTCTTTGCAATTAGTAATTTAATGAGATTAAACAAACCAGGGCTATGGTTACCAAAATGCTAGCACAACTAGGGTTGTGAATCACTTAAGAGTTTCAATTAGAAAATTCAATTGAAAGAAGGGTTGAATCCTATTCTTTATGCCTTAGTTTCTCAACCTAAGTGGATAGATTATCCTCTAATTCTCTCAAACTCAAAGGATACATTGTTCTTTCAACCATTTTCTCATGTAAGCTAATCCTCTTAGGGCATTTGCCATTAATCCAAAGGTTAAAGCCCTTAGAATTCATGTAAACACTTCCTTTTTTCCAACAAACACTTTCCTTTCAGACAAGTAATGCTCTTGGGCTCACTTTTCAAGTTTGCAACCAAGAAAAGCTATTAAATTGAAGAAAGGTTCATACAATATCAGTTATTCATAGAACTCAATTTGATTCACAACCCATAGATGTTTTTCTCATTAAGGATCCCATAACCCTAGTTATGGGAACTTAGCCACAAAATTCCATAAAAGAAGAAGAAATAATTCTTGTATTATTCATAAATAGATTCAGAATTCACTTACAATAATCTCAAGAATCAGTTCTTGAATCTTCAATAAACAATTAAATGATTAACTTCCCCAAAGATATACTTCAATCCCCAAAGTACTAGGTTACAACAAGTTTCTATGAAAAACTTGTAAAAGATAAAAAAGCTGCCTCACTAACCCTAAAATTTAGTATTTATATGTTCCCAGGTAAAAAGGAATTTAAAATTTAAAATAAAAAAAATTGTGTCCAAGTCGACGGCCAAAGTGGTGGTCCGTCGAAAGTTTGGCGGTCCACCATTTGGTCTGTTACTGAGTCCTTCAGTAGAGTGGTTTCAGGATAAAGCCTGACAGTACACCTAGTGGTCCATCGTAAGACTGACGGTCCACCATTTGGTCCTTCACTGAGTCCTTCAGAAAAGTGGTTTCTGGATAAAGCCTGATGGTACACCTGGTGGTCCATCGCAAGACTGACGATCCACTATTTGGTCCTTCACTGAGTCCCTCGGGAGGCCATATTCTGGATAAAGCCTGACGGTAAACCTGGTGATCCGTCGCAAGACTGACGGTCCTCCATTTTGACCGTCAAATTCCTTTTTTTTGCTACTTTTTTCAAGTTTCTTCTGTGGTTCACTCTTTTCCTTGAAACACTAAAAAAACTCATTAAATACCACTTTGGTTGCTTGAAAACATACAATTTTCCCAAGAAAACGATGCTAAATGTTCCGTCAAAAATTGGAACATCAGTCCGCAACCGACGAACCTACCAATCTAAGATCTCAATCAGGACCTCTTTATAAGAAAAGGAATCCGAGATACCCAATCCTTATTAAGGAACAACTGTTAAAGGATCACTATACATTTTCTCAACATAGAGACATGGAATACCGGATGAATGAAGCTCTAACTAGAAGGCAACTCCAATTCATATGCCATATTACCAACCCTTTGCAAAACCACATAAGCACTAACTTACCGAGGACTGAGTTTATCCTTCTTCCCAAACCGTATTACTCACTTCATAGGAGACACCTTTAGGAATAACCTATCTCCAACCTCAAACTCTAAGTCCCTATGCCTTACACCCACATAGAACTTTTGTAGACTTTGGGTAGCCTTAAGTCTATCCCGGATCACCTTTACCTTCTTCATAGCCTTATAAACCAGATTCGGGCCAAACATATCCGCCTCATCAAGCTCGAATCACCTAATAAGAGATCTACACCTCCTACCATACAATGTCTCAAAAGAAGCCATTACAATGCTAGAGTGATAGCTATTGTTGTAAGTAAACTCTACAAGAGGTAGATTCTCAACCCAATTACCTCCATAATTAATCACACATGCATAAAGTATATCCTCCAACATCTGAATAGTCCTTTCTGATTGCCCATCCTCCAAAAGCAGTACTCAGACTAACCTTAGTACCCAACCCTTTCTGAAATAGTTGCCAAGAGTGAGATGAAAATTGCGTACCACGATTAGAGATAATCAAAATAGGTACCCCACGCAACTTTACAATCACATAAAGATACAACATCGCATAATCCTCAGCCAAAAAGTTAGTCCCCATTGGAAAAAAGTGAGCCGACTTTGTCATCCTATCCAGGATGACCCAAATTGAATCAAATTAGTTCCAAGACCAAGGGAGACCGGTAATAAAATCCATATTGATCACCTCCCATTTCCATTCTGGCAATTCAATATCCTGATAAAAACCTCCAGGCCTCATATGCTCAACTTTCACTTATTGACACACCAAGTATTTGGCCACAAAATCAGCCACATCCTACTTCATACCATTCCACCAATACATCTCTTTAAGATCATGATATATTTTTGTTGAATCGGGATGAACAACATAGCGCGATTCATATGCCTCGGCCAATACCCTATCCCATAAAACCATAGACGTCAGCATCACTTAACCTCCCTTGGTATCGCAAGGTACCATCACCACTCAAATACCATTACCTTTTGCCCACCTACATTCCCCTTGATTTTTATCAAGATAGGATATAAAATTTGCTTCTCCTTGATCTCTGCACTTAAAGATGACTGAACCACTTCCTATTCCAACACACCACTATTCTCGGAGTCCAAAAAGCAAACTCCAAAATTAGCCAAGTGGTGAGTATCCTTTACTAAATCCCGCATCTCCTTATCCATATAATCTAAACTCCCCATGGACAACCTGTTAAGAGCATCAACATTAACATTAGCCTTACCTAGATAGTAATGAAAAATCATGTTATAATCTTTGAGAAGCTCAAGCCATCTCATCCGCCCAAGATTAAGCTCTTTCTGTGTGAACACATACTGTAGACACTTATGATCAGAAAAGATGTCCACGTCTAATCCATACAAATAGAGCCACTAGATTTTCAACGCAAACACCACCACTAAAAGAACTAAATCATGAGTAGGATAGTTCCTCTCACGCACCTTCAACTATCTAAAAGCATAGGCAAATACCTTACCATGCTGCCTCAAAACGTAACCAAGCCCCACCCGCGATGCATCACAATACACCACAAACCCCTTATTGCCTTCAGAAAAAGTCAAAACTGGAGCTAAATTTAGATTATCCTTCAACTTATCGAAACTACCCTCACTAGTATCCGACCAAGAGAACTTTACCTTTTTCTAATTCAACTTAGTTAATGAGGCAGGTATTGTCGAAAAACTCTCCATAAACCTCCTATAATACCCAACCAAACCTAAAAAGCTTCGAATGTCAATTGGATCCGTGGGTCTAGGCCACTTCTTAACCACTTCCACCTTTTGTGGATCTACCATGTTCCCTTCACTAGAAATAATATGACCTAGAAAAGTGACAATGTTCAACCAAAGCTAACATTTTGTGAATTTGGCATACAACTGCTACTCTTTTATGGTCTGCAACACCACACAGAGGTGATTGGTATGATCCATCTCACTCTTAGAATACACCAAAATGTCATCAATAAATACAACGACAAATAAATCCTAAAACGGACTGAATACCCTATTCATTAAATCCATGAATGCCATTGGGACATTGGTCAAACCAAATGACATAACCAAGAACTTAAAGTGCCCATACCGAGTACAGAATGTCATCTTAGGGATATCTATCTCCCTAATTATAAGCTGATGATACCCAGACCAAAAATCTATCTTTGAAAAGAATTTGGCACCTTGCAACGGATCAAATAAGTCATCTGTCCTTGGAAGAGAATACTTGTTGTTAACTGTTACCTTATTCAACAGCCGATAGTCAATACGCATTTGAAGGGAACCATCCTTATTACGTACAAACAACACCGGTGTTCCCAGAGGACTTACTAGGATGGATGAACCCTTTTCCAAAAGATCCTTAAGTTGCTCCTTGAGTTCCCTCAACTCAGCCAGAGCCATTCTATAAGGAGGAATAGATATTGGATAAGTGTATGAAATGAAATCAATCCCAAACTCAATCTCCCTATTTGGAGGAACTTCTGAAAGATCATTCAAAAAAACCTCAGCAAAATCATTCACCGCCGGGAACAAATATCACAAAGGACCTTCTGAGTTAGAGTCTTTAACCCGAACCAAATGATAAAGGCTCCCTTTTAAGATTAACCTCCAAGATCTAAGATATGATATAAAATCCTCCTTAGAAGCTAGGGAACCACTCTCCCACACAATAATTGGTTCACCAAGGAATCTAAAGGCAACCTTACAAGTTCGACAATCTAAGGACACATAGCATGAGTGTAACCAATCCATCCCCATAATGATATCGAAATCCACCATATCTAATTTAAACAAATCCACCAAAGTTTTCTTACTTCTAATAGATACCACACACCCTCTATAAACTCTCTTAGAAACCATAGAGTCACCTACCAGGGTTGAAATAGAAAAAGGATCCAAAATAACCTCGGGATTTAAACCCAAATACACAGCCATAAATAGGGTCACATAAGAGAGAGTGGACCCTGGATCAAGTAAACAATACACGTCATGAGAATAGAGCTGTAACATACCCGTCAGAACATCAGACGATGCCTCGAACTTCTTTTAAAGTGTAAGAACATATAACCTATTTTGTCCTGTGCCGGTATAATAATCAGAAATAGATACATAACCAACTCCCTTTGGTGTAGGAGCCGATCAAGAGGCAATTGGAACCTTATTTGCTCCCAAAGCAACCTCACCAATCAGATAATTTCTAGCATATGGACTAGCTAACCATATTTGAAGCATTTGTCCCTTCTCTCATCATAAAAACCCTGATGTAACCGACCACAAAACCTACAAGGAGGATATGATGAGGTCTACTGAACCCCACTATCTAGAGATTGGACACCCTATGTGACACAACCCAAAATTTACTCTTATCATATGGGAATTTCAAGCCCAACAAGGATCAGAGATAGCCCCATTAACCTATCCTAACCATCACATCAATCCACAAGTGTCGCATGAACTCTGAGCATATAATCAAGATAGCAAAAATAAGACTAGAAAACATAACTTAAGAATGTCTCATCATTCCACTAGTGTTAACATACCAAACCAACATACCCAAGTCCACATTTATCAATAAAGCTTCTACAAATTCGATGTCTAAATATATGGGACATTCCCCTGACAATAGCCAAAAATCAAATCTAAAACAAGTCTATGACATAAAATAAAACGACCATGAAATATATGCCTTCTGAAGTATGAAAGCTCACCACTTCAAAGTCAACACCTGAACTACTCGAACACCTGGTCACTGTGCAGGAAGAGGAGAAGAAGCTCCAGACCTTGTATCGCGTGGGGACACAACATCAGGGGACGGTTAGAGGTTGCAACGCTAGCATATAACTAGTGGCGGAGCCAGACTTTTGGTTATGGGTGTTCATATTTTTCTTTGGGTAAATAACTATTTAAAACAAAAAAATAAAACATCTGCCAAGGTTCAAACCCGGGTTGTTAATGTGGAATTACACATTCTTGACCATTGGACTATGCTTCTCTAGATTGTTAAGGGTGTGCAACAATATGTATATAACCATAAATATCTATATTTAACCTATATATAATAACAAACCTAGTGTATTCCCACACAGTGGGGTCTGGGGAGGGTAAAATGTACGCAGTCTATAGCACTACCTACGGAGAGGTAGCAAAGTTGTTTCCGATAGACCCCCGGCTCAAGACAAAGAATAATAAGTATGAAACACATTGGAATAATAAAAATAAGGCACCCACACGGTACAACCTTATACTAACAAACCAAAGGCACCCTCACCCACAATACCCCTATCCCGAAGCTCTCCTAGCTTTCGACTATGGCTCATCCGTAAGCACTAACCTTCTACTCTTATTTGCGTCCTCCACACCTTCCTATCTAGGGTCATGTCCTCCATAAGCTGTAACTGATCCATGTCCTATCTAATCATTTCCCTTTAATATTTATTTATCCTACCCCTACCCCGCCTAAAACCATCCAAAGCCAATCTCTCACACCTACAAACTGAGGCATCTGCGCCCCTCCTACTCACATGGCCGAACCATCTCAACCGAACTTCCCATATCTTATCCTTCACCAAAGCCACTCCAATCTTCCAATCTTCTTCCGAATAATCTCATTCCTAATTCTATTACTCCTAGTATGCCCACACATCTAATGCAACATCCGCATTTCTGCCACCTTCAACTTTAAGATATGGGCATTCTTTATCAGCCAATACTCCGCTCCATATAACATGGCCGGACGTACTGACACTCTATAAAATTTTTCTATAAGTTTGAGCGGCACCTTCTTATCACATAACACTCCCGAGGCTAGCCTCTACTTCATCCAACCTGCCCCAATCCGGTGGGAGATATCCTCATCAATTTTACCATTTCCCTGAATCAAAGACCCGAGATACTTAAAACTATCCCTCCTACACACCACCTGAGAGTCCAACCTAACTACCAACTCATCTTCCTGCCTTAGGTCATTAAACTTCCATTCCATATACTCTGTCTTGCTCCTACTCAACCTGAACCCTTTAGACTTAAGTGTTTGCCTCCAAACCTTCAATTTATCATTCACACCTCACCGCGTCTCATCTATCAACACTACATCATCGGCAAAAAGCATGCACCAAGGCACCTCACCTTGAATACGCCGCATTAAAATATCCATCACCAAAGCATATAGAAAAGGGCTAAGAGTCGATCCCTAATGCAATCCTATCAGGATCAAAAAATGCTCAGAATCTCCTTCCGCCGTCCTCACTTGAGTCTTAGATCCTTCAAACATGTCCTTAATCGATCTAATGTCCATTGGGACCCCATTCACCTCCAAGCATCTCCAAAGGACCTCCCTAGGAACTTTGTCGTATGCCTTCTCCAAGTCGATAAATACCACATGGGGATCCTTTTTTCTTTCCCTATACTGCTCCACCAGTCTCCGCACCAGGTGAATTGCCTACTTCATCGAGTGACCGGGAAAAAAGACAAACTGGTTCTCCGAAATAGACACTATTTTTCTCAACCTCTGTTCTACCACTCTCTCCCAAATCTTCACAGTATGACTCAATAACTTAATACCCCTATAGTTGTTGCAACTCTGGATGTCACCCTTGTTATTATATAGAGGAATCATTGTGCTCCACCTCCACACCTCAGTCATTTTTATAGTTTTAAAAATGTCATTAAATAATTCGATCAACTACCTTAAACCAGACCTGCCCGTAAACTTCCAAAAGTCCACAGGGATCTCATCTGGCCCTGTCGCCCTACCCCTCCACATTCTACAAATAGCCTCACTGACCTCCTCCACCTAAAAATGCCTACAATACCTAAAATCGCAACACCTCTCTAAGTACTCCAGCTTCCCTAGCACAATGTCCCTGTCCCCCTCATCATTCAAAATTCTGTGAAAATATGACTACCATCTTCTCTTAATATTAGCATCCTCCACCAGCACACTACCATCCTCCCCCTTAATGCACTTTACTTGGTCTAGGTCACGACCATTTCTCTCTCTCACCTTAGCAAGCCTAACAACCTTTCTCCCCACCTAGCCCCTCCAACCCCACATACAAGCTCTCAAAAGTTATTGTCTTAGCAGTCATAACTGCTAACTTAGACTCTTTTCTAGCTAACTTGTACTCTTTCCTACTAGCCCGCTTATCCTCTTCATCCGTACTCTCAACCAACTTAGCATACGCCCCCTTCTTAGTCTTTATTTTCTTCTTTACTTCTTTATTCCACCACCAATCCCCTTGTCGCTGATCGGCCCGGCCCCTCGAGACACCCAACACCTTTCTAGTTGTCTCCTTGATACAGCTAGCAGCCCTATCCTACATACCAACCACATCGCCCCTATATTCCCACACCCCCAACTCTACCACCTTCTCCCCTATCTCCAACACACTAACTGCAGTCAAGCCCTCCTACTTAATTTTAGGATACCCCTCCCCTCCCTTCCTCTTCCTATCTTTATTTAAGCCCAAATCAATCACCAGAAGCCTGTGTTGGATCGAAAGGTTCTCACTCAGGATGATGTTACAATCCTTGCACAGCACCCTATCCCCCTTCTAAAGCAGCAGAAATTCAATCTGTATCTTAGCTATTGCGCTATGAAAGGTGACCAGGTGATCTTCCTTCTTCGAAAAGCTCGAATTCACTACTACCAAACCAAAGGCCCTCACAAAATCCAATAAAGCAACTCCCTCATCATTTCTCTCCCTAAAACCAGATCCCCCATGCACATCACTATAGCCCCCAGTACCACCCCGATGTGACCAGTAAAATCCCTTGCTACAATAATCTTCTCAGAGCTAGGCACAACTCTTAACACCTCATCCAAATCCTCCCAAAACCGCTTCTTCTCCTCCCCGTCCAAGCCTACTTAAGGCGCATAAACACTACACACATTCAAAGAACACCCCCTAATGACTAACTTAATGGTCATCAACCTATCATTGACCCTCTTAATCTCCACTACTTGCCCTCTAAGTTCTTCATCTACGAAGATGCCTACTCCATTCCTACGCCTATCACTCCCCGAGTACTAAAGCTTATAACTATCCACATCCCTAGCCTTAGACCCTACCCATTTGTTCTATTGAACATACGCAATATTAATTCTCCTCTTTCTAAGAATCTTCACCAGCTCTATTGACATACCCTGAAGGGTTTCTATGTTCTAAGACCTCACCCTATCTATACTAGCAACACGTCTACCTTTACCACCCTTCACTCCACACCCCACCTCTAACCTAAAACCATACTTTGCCCCCAGTCCTAAACTAGTATTCCCCTATTCCCCCACCCTAACACCTGTTCCCAGGCCCAAACCCCTCGGACATGACCCTACCCTATCATCGACACCCAAAGCCACCCCTCAAGAAAAACAAACAAAGGAAGAAACAAAACTAAACTATGATAGAAATAAAAACTAAACTAAGATAGCAACAAAAACTAAATATCAAGAAATATAGGGCACATGAATGGCCTAGCACCAAAGATAGAAAAACCAAAAATAAAAGCAGGGAAAGATAGGAAAACGGATAATCCGAACAGATTAAACGTAAGTTAAGATACAGAAGACAATATAATACTTAATACGAAGAGTGAAATAGCAAAGGTTACAAGTCACTGGGTTACATTTGTAGAACAAGTCTTATTTTCCTGTGTGGTAAGTTGGACCTCAGCAAATAGATGGAGAAATTGGTCGCCAGGGTACTATCGTTAAAGCTTCATCAAAGTGTCGTCGGAATCAGATCTGGTACCGTTGGAATCTGAGCTAGTCAAAACCAGCCACAACATCAGATGTGCCCGTCAAAATCAGTCGCTTCTGATCATATCTGCGTACTACCTATGTCATTGAAGTCGCGTGGTCGATGACCTTGACCGCTGTCAAAAGGAATGAGTGGTTCGAACAATGGGGAGAGATAGGAAATGGGAGAGTGAAGAGGGTAAAAAGAATTGGGAAGAGAGAAAGAGAAAGAGAAAGGTGGTGTATACTTGCCTGTTACCAGTGCTCCGATGCCGTTGCCGGCGTCAGCCGGTCAAGGGCCAGTGTTCGTTGGGTTGGTGAATGTTAGTTACGGTGAGGTTTCCTTAACTGCTAGAATAAATAAAAAGTCGTTAGCTTCTCGTCTTCAAAATCAATTGTATGCAATATTCTAAGCAATGTCCAGGAAAGTCCTATATTTAACCTATATATTCAAAAAAAAATTCCAACGAAGGGTGTTCATCTGACCACCCTTAGGTGGCAGTTTATATAGTGTAATTATTCACAACCAAGTCAAACCATCATAAGCAACCATATTTATATACATAGGCATATATGTAGATATATACGTATATCAAGTGTCGTTAAAGAAAATAAGTCCTTAGTATGCATTTCAAAACATTCAATCATTATACATGGAGTGGAGGACTCTAACCTTCCATTTACGTAGATTAGGAAGTTTGAACTTGCCGATTATATCAAGCAAGAGGACACTAACCTAAATATGTCTTACGAAGCATGTGGACTCTAACCACAAGTCATTTCATTAGGCAAGGGACTCTGACCTCAAGCCATTTCATTTGGCAAAGGACTCTAACCTCAAGCTGTTTCATTAGTCAAGGGACTCTAACCTCAAGACATTTCATTAGGAAAGTAACTCTAACCTCAAGCTGTGGAGACCATTATTAGTCGACATTGGGACTCTAACCCTTTGTCCATACATTAATATCTAATCAATTCAACACTCGGGGACTCTAAAACCCACTTAGCTAATTCAAGCCATCAAGGCTACAATTCAATACCACATATGATCACAGGGTCTTTATGAAATATTTATCAATCAATGATTTTAATAGGCCAATACCTTAGCTTCAACCATCCTTCAAGTCAATTTATTTTCATTAAGACCTATACAACACCATTCATTCTTCATTAGCATTCATATACCAAACCTTAGTTTAAGACACAATTCAATTTCATGTTAGGGACTCTAACCATTTTAACCAAGAAATCCACCAAAGTCCCTAACTAACTAATTAAATGGACAACAATGCGTTTACAAATCACTTACCAACCATCATTACTCATTATCCATTGCCTTAGTTCAAAACACTATTATCATGTAACTAGTTATTTCTCTTGGACATTTTCACGAACACCTTGAGGGCATACTATAACCATGACCAAAATCCAAGTGAAAACCATCAAGATTATTATTCATGACCCATTTGTTAAACCACAATCAACAAGAACCCACATGTGTAAACCACCACCAAAAACATATATAACACAAAGTTAAATAAGAGTAAGCAATACTCATCACATGCATCAAAACCCTCAATATTTGATTTAAAAACCACCATTTAAAAATCATAATCAAGGTTAAAAACACATGATATTTGAGAAATAACAATAAGAAAAGATTCACATGCCTTATACAAGGTGATTCACAAAAAGATTCTTGGTCTTCAAGCCTGTAGATGTCCTCTATGATGAACCCTGGCCCCAATCTTGATAAAAAAGTTTTGGAAAGTATTTTGGAATATTTTTATCTTTTCCAAGTGAAGAATGAAGGTCCAAACAATGTTATAAGTTATGGGTCATAAGGGTTTAAGGGTGGGAAAGGTCTAAAATGTCCGCAGCTTAAAAACTAAAAATTGCACCCAGAAGGGTATGATTTACCCCTTTGACTCATACCCTAGGGTAGAGTGGTACCCTAACTCGTACCCTAGATTTCTCCTTGGATCCTATACTAATCAACATACAACCCCACATGTACAAGTCATACCCTAAGTTACGAGTAGTACCCTACAATCTATACCCTAGGCCAAACAGCTTGGACAAGACTCATAACATCATACAACTTAGTAACTTACCCCTCGTATACTATCATACGAGTGGTATGATATTCAATCATACCTAGGCAATAACCAAATCAAGAATAATGTCCAACATATGAAGGAGTTACCCCAACCCATATCACAACATACGACTAGTACCTTCTAGTCATATGTTGTCTAAAAATCTCCACCCTAGGTAATTTTCTAAGGGATTCAAGGCCAAGGTGTTTTAATTCTCCCCCACTTTGATCATTCATCCTTAAATGATGGGTAAGGCAAGTATAACCATGGGTTAACACATCATAACACATCAAACTAACCTTTAATCAAGATATAAAACAAAGACATACACCAAGGATAAGATACATACCATGATCATTATCAATCAATTATTCATTCAATTGACTTTAAGACTCGAACCCATTGTCTATCAAAACACTTGATCACTTCAAAGCTTAGGGACTTGAACCCATTGCCTATCAAATACATAAATCAAGCTAAGAAGATTAAAACATACCTCAAGCACGAGTTTCCAAAATAGGAAACAAATGCAGACACTTGGATTTCATATCCACTTTTGCCTCCCAAGTAGCTTCTCAGACTTTTGGTTCCTCCATAGAACCTTTACCGAAGCCACCTCTTTCATTTGCAACTGCAACTTTTCAATACAATATCCTCGTCGGGACCTTCTCTTTGGACAAAGAGTTCAAAATACGAATATCCTCCAAAGGAACAACTAATGAAAGGTGACCTATATATTTCTGCAACATGGACACATGGAATACCAGATGGATAGAGCTCAAAGTAGAGGGCAACTTTAACTTACGTGCAATATTACCTACCCTCTTTAAAATCAAATATGGACCAATATACTGGGGACTAAGCTTTCCCTTCTTACCAATCTGCATCACTCCCTTCATGGGAGGCATCTTCAAGAATACCTAATCGCCGACATTAAACTTTAAATACCTATACGTCACATGCGCATAGGACTTTTGGCAACTTTGATCAGCTTTCATCCTATCACGAATCATCTTCACCTTCTCCAAGGCTTGGTGAACTAAATCGGGGCCAAGCAATTTACCCTTACTAAATTCATACCACCCAATAGGAGAATGACATCTACTACTATACAACGCCTCAAAAGGAGCCACGCCAACACTAGAATGATAGTTATTATTATAGGCAAATTCAATCAAAGGCAGATAGACATACCAATTACCACCATAATCAATCACACAATCATAGAGCATACCTTGTAATGTTTGGATAGTCCTTTCTAATTGACCATCCATCTGCAGGTGGAAAGCGGTACTAAGGAACACCTTAGTTCCCAAACCTTTCTGAAATGATTTCCAAAAATAAGATGAGAAGAGAGTACCACAATCTGAGATGATAGAAACTGGAGCACCATGCAGCTTTACGATAACGCTCAACTTACACTTCAATTTAGTGCAAGGCGATCGTCATCTATATATTTACCCAACTTTGGAGTCGGGGTCGAATCCATAGGGAACAATGTGAGTGGCGATTAAACTAGTTTGAAATTATAGCTACAAGTTAAATTCAAACAAATGATACAAAAATATAAAATGGGGTTTTTGTATTAATATTTGTAATCAATATGAATAGAAAACCAGAGTTATGTTCACTGTGGGTTTCGGGAATTGACAGATACTAGGTACTACTTAAGACTCTTGAAGTAAGTAGGAAAAATAGAATATCCCTGACGACTATACTATCTGACTTATCTCTCGACCTCACCAGATGATTTATTATCTAATTCTCTCGAACTTAGATAACTGATCTATTTCTAATAGGATGTTATCTGAGGTAGATTAATCCAGTTACGATTTTAATCATTAAGCAGAAGGTTGGTAGCTTTCGAGTCCCTGTTGATAATTTATGTCCTCTAGTCTATTTCTCTATTCAAGAAAATAAACCTAAGGCATAACCTATTGTTTGCAACCAATAGATTTTAAGTTAAAACAACAGAATTTCAAGACGTCCTACTACTCCTTGAACCCTTTAAGTACCTTGCAGCATTTCAAACCCTAATCCTTGGATCCCATAACTCGATCTAATGGAATTAGCCGCTCATGATTCGATGAACGAAATAAAAAGTTAAATTGATGATTGTATGGATAAACTTACGAATGGATGAAAACAATAATTATTTCTTCAATTGAATCATAAGAGAATAATCCACAATAGTTGATAAGTGTGGAAGAGAAAACAGGAAAAATACTTGATGAATAAAATAAGGCAATGTACATTCCTCTCCAGTTCCAAAAACCAGATTGAGAGAGATCTCCAATAAAACCCTCAAAACTTCTATTTATACCTAAACTTAATTATGGAAATAAAATAACAAAATAAATAAAATTATCAGATTAGGTGACGCCCTGGCTGACGCCACGTCAAGGGTCTCCAGTTGTGTTCAAGTTCTATCTAAAGATGATGATGTTTCTAACGCCACGTCACAGATCTGATGGCATTTCACTGTCATCGTCAGATGTCTTCTCCTTTTGCTAATTCTCTGCTTAAGGCTGATGCCCTTATTGATACCTTATCACAACTTTGATGCCACATCACCAATGTCGTCAGAACTGCTTCTCAAACTGCAACTCCCTGGTTAAGGCTGACACCAATGTTGATAGCCTATCACAAGGCTAACGACTTATCACGGTTGTCGTCAGCCATGTTTTCATCTCTTTTTGCTCAGATTCAGCTCGTTTGCTCTATTGTTATTTATTTCCATGCATCTTGACTTTCCTACAAAATCTTAAGAAATAACATCAAAAACACCAATAATTACTTAAGAACTTACAATTATTTCAAGTTAAAAAAATCTTAAATGTGCTACAAAAATCTAGCACATCACTTTACAATATCTGCAAGATACATCTCAGCATAATCCTTCGCCCAATAACTAGTCCTCATTGGTAAGAAATGAATGGACTTGGTCATTCTATTCGTAATAACCCAAATAGAAACACATTAATTCTGAAACCAAGAAGGCCGATAACAAAATTCATATTAATTGCCTCCTACTTCAAATCGGGCAACTCAATCTTTTGGTACAAACCACCGAGCCTCAAGTGATCAACTTTCACTTGTTGACACATTATACACTTAGCCACATAGCAACCATATCTCGTTTCATATTATTTCACTAATAGAACTCCATAAGATCAGGATACATCTTTGTTGAACCAGAATAAATAGCATACAGAGATCCATGAACCTCAACCATAATCCTTTCTCTTAATCCATCAACATCGAGAACACATAACCTACCTTGGTACCTCAAGATCCCATCACCAATCGCAAAATCAACAACCTTTTTTGGACCTACATTACTCTTAATGCTCATCGAATCAGGATCTAATATTTACTTTTCTTTACCTCTATAACAAGAGACAACTGCAACATCGGATGCACAAATACACCACCATCCTCAGAGTCCATGATGCGAACTCCAAGATTAGCCAAATGGTGAATATAATTCACCAACTCTCGCTTGTCCTCATACATATGAGCTAAACTCCTTATGCATAACCTGCTAAAATCATCAATGACTCATTTACCTTTACCTGGATGGTAATGGAGGGTCATATCATAGCCTTTTAGCAACTCAAGCTATTTTCTCTCCCTGAGATTCAACTCCTTTTGAGTAAACACATACTGTAGGCTCTTATAATTAGAAAATATGTCAACATGAACCCCATAAAGATAATGATGCCAAATCTTCAATGCAAATATCACGGCCAATAACTCCAAATCATGAGTAGGGTAGTTCTTCTTATGAATTTTCAATTACCTAGAAACATAGGCCACTACCCTACCATACTGCATCAATACACAACCAATCCCACTATGAGAAGCATCACAATACATTATGAAACCATCATTACCCTCGGGCAAGGTCAAAATTAGAGCCAAAGTTAATTTATCTTTCAACTTCTCAAAATTACCCTCACACGCATCCGACCATAAGAATTTAACCTTCTTCTGGGTCAACTTAGACAATGGGTTAGCTATAGTAAAAAAAATTCCATAAATCTCCTTTAGTAATCGGCTTGACCTAAGAAGCTCTAAATATCGATCGGAGTTGCATGTCTAGGCCACTTCTTAACCACCCAACATTTTGTGGATCTATCATGATCCCTTCACTAGAGATAACATGACCAAGAAAAGTCATAACCTTCAATCAAAACTCACACTTATAGAACTTGGCATATAAAGGATGATCCTTCAACGTTTGCAACATAGCACAAAGGTGATCAACATAATCTGCCTCACTCTTAGAATAGACCAAGATATCATCAATGAAGACAATAACAAACAAATCCAGAAATGCATGAAAGACCCTATTCATCAAGTCCATGAATACCGTCGGGGCATTAGTTAATCCAAAAGACATAACTAGGAATTCATAGTGACTATATCAAGTCCTCAAGGTAGTCTTAGGGATATCCACTTCCCTAATCTTAAGCTAATGATAACCTGACCTAAGATCAATCTTAGAGAAATACTTTGTATCTTGAAGTTGATCAAAAACAATCATCGACCTAGGAAGAGGATACTTATTCTTTATGGTTACCTTGTTCAACTGACGATAATCTATGCACATTAGAAGGGAACCATCCTTCTTATGAATAAACAACATGGGAGAACCCCAAGGAGACATGCTAGGATGGATAAAACCTTTATATAAGATATCCTTTAATTGCTTCTTAAGCTCCTTCAACTCTACTAGAGCCATTCTATAAGGAGGGATAGAAATTGGATGAGTGTATGGAACAAGATCAATCCCAAAATCAATTTCCCTATCGAGAGAAATAATAGGAAGGTCATCAAGAAAGACCTCAGAAAACACATTAACCACAGAAATAGATTCTAGAGAAGGACCTTTTGAGTTAGAATATTTAACTTGACTAAATAATACAAACACCCTTTAGAAATCAAATTTTGGACTTTAAGATATAAGATGAACCTCCCCTTAGGCATTAAAGAACACCCTACCCATTTAATGACCCGTTCACTGTGGAATTTAAACGTGATCATACGGATCTGACAATCTAAGGAAGCATAGCACAAATGCAACCAATCCATCCTAAATATAACATCAAAATCAACCATGTCCAACTTTATCAAGTCTACAAGAGTTTATTTACCACTAACAGATACCACACACACCCTATAGACTCTTTTAACAACCACAAAGTCTCCTACCGGGGTAGAAACAGAAGAAGAAACAAAAGAAGCACCCTTTGGTGCAAGAGTGGATGAAGTAGCATTAGGGTCCCTGTTGACCCAAGAAGATACTAGAGAGGGGAACTCTCATTGTATGTGCCCAATATGACCACATCTAAAAAATTTGTTCCTCGCCTTCTCACACTGGCCAAAATAATGCTGACCACAAAATCTATAAGGAGGTAGGATGGAGCTGACTGAGCCCCACTAGCCTGAGATTAGGTACCCTGTGCTCAAAATCTACCATTAAACTGAGACTGATAATCACCCAATGGCCTCGGGTAAATAACACTAACCGAGGAGAAAGAACTAAAATTCCCTCATTTCTTCCTTGCCTATTTACCACCATCTCTACCACTTTGATTGAAAGGCCTAAATTTCTTTCATCAAACTCAACCAGTTTATTTTTCTGTTCCTCCACTTGTTGCATGTACATAACCAATCTAGAGATGTCTATGTCTTTGATCAACAAAGTCGTATTTCTCTCAAGGACCAACTCATGAGACAATCTTGGGGAAAACTTCCTTATTTGAGCCCTTATATCCAACACCATCTCCAGAGCATACCTTGACAACTAATGGAATTTCAAGCCATACTCCTTGACTGACATCCTTTCTTGTTTCAGATTAATAAATTCCTCAGCCTTTTCTTCCATCAAGTCTTAAAGAAAGAAGAAGTCTAGAAATACATTTGTGAAATCCTCCCATAAGGATGACTCATCAACATAACCCCTTATTCAATACCATTATTCATACCATTGGTACTCCACGTTCTTTAACTAATAGACCGCAAACTCCATCCATCCATATTAGTGGCATGCATAACTTTAAAAATCTTTTCTATCTCATTTAGATAACCTTAAGGGTCCTCCCCAACCTAACATCGGTAAAGGTTGGAGGACTCAACCTTATAACAGGACAACCCATGTGTCCTAAGAAGATAGAGTAACAGAAGCACCACACTCTATCTGAGAAGCCACTAACTGAACAATCATATAAATTGATTGACAAAACTCAGCATTCATTATGTCATCCTCAAGAACTAGGAGAGGACTAGCTTAAATCGGTGGAACTCCATAACAATTAAGTATTAGACCTCTAGACAGGGTCTAGACTCCATAGGTTGGATGAGCTCCATCCACATTGTCATTAGTTGGGATAGAAGAGTTTGCCTAAACATCAGATCGTCTTGGAGGAATGACTAAAAGGTAAGAAAATAGAAATCAGAGAAATCTAATACCTTAGACTCTATAGCTCGAGATAGAACCACAAGAAAGGGTAAAATTTCTAAATGTCTTGTAGTCCTCTCTTATAAGTGTGATGTGCTACACACCCATAAAATAGACTCTACATGGCACGGCTTTGTGGATACCCAACTAACCATGAACCTAGGCTCTGATACTAACTTGACATAACTCAAAATTAGGCCTTGTTGTATGGGAATCTCAATCCCAACAAGGACCAAAGATCGACCCATTAACCTAACCTAACCATCACATCAATCCACTAGTGTCGGATGAACTCCAAGCATATAATCAAGATAGCAAAAATAATACTAGAAAACATAACTTAAGAATGTCCAATCATCCCACTAATGTCAACATACCAAACCAATATACCTAAGTCCATAGTCATCTACAAAGCCTCTACAAATTTGATGTCAAATATATTGAGACATGCCCTCTACAATAGCCAAAAACCAAATCTAAAATAAGTCTATGGCATAAGATAGAAAGGCCATAAAATATATTTCTTCTGAAGTATGGAAGATCACTAATTTAAAGTTAACACCCAAACCACTCGAAAATATAGTCATTGTATAAGAAGAGAAGAAGAAGCTCGAACCCCTGTATTGCATGGGGACACAACATCTGGAGATAGTTTGTGGTTAAAGCACTAGCATGAAACCCAAGGGTCAGAATAAAATAGTACCATTGTTCATAATCAAGTAAAACCATCATAAGAAACAACATTAATATACATAGTAATATATGTAGATATATAGGTACATCGAGTGTCGGGAAATAAAATAAGGTCTTAGCATGCATTTCAAAACATTCAATCATGATATATGGAGTGGAGGACTCTAACCTTTCATTTACTTAGCTTAGAAAGTTTAAACCTCCTGGTTATTTCAAGAAAGAGGACTCTAACCTCAAGACATCTTACAAAGCATGTGGACTCTAACCACAAGCCACTTCACTAGGCAAGGTACTCCAACCTCAAACCATTTTATTAGGCAAGTAACTCTAACCTTAAGCTATTTTATTAAGAAAGGGTCTCTAACCTTATGCAATTTCTTAGGCACGGGACTTTAAACTCAAGTCATAACAACTATTATTAGTCGACATCAGGACTCTAACCCTGTGTCCATACATTAACATCCATTCAATTCAACATCCGGGGACTCTAATTGAAATACCCTAGGCTTGGGACCCTTAGAAAATTTCATGGATTTCTTAATTTTAGACATCATATGTTTATGGGTACAAGTCGTATGATGGGGTATGATTGGTATGCTATTGGTCGTATGCTAGCCAGTTTTAGTTGGTAAGTTGGATTAGTTTTGGGAATGGGTATAACTTGGTTGGTATGGTTCATATGGTTGGTGATGGGTCATATGGTTTGGGTTTTTCCTTTACTTAATCTGAGACTTAGTAACTTAAGTTGGACCTGAGTATGAGTGCCTCACTATGAGCCATAAGATAGGGTTCGAGTCTTACCATTGACTCATATGAAAGACAGTGATTAGACCTCATTTGATTCTATTCTGCTAGGGATATAGTTTAAGGGTACTGATTGTATGATTAGGTATAACTTGGGTTAGGTAATTCGTATGATGGATAGTGATGGGTACAAGAGGTCCTAGGGTATTAGTGGTGGGTATCACTTGTATTGAAGGGTACGATTGGTATGGGTAGTCGTACCATCTAACGAGAATTTTAAGCAGTTTAAGTTGGGGGTAATCTGGACATTTTCTCACTTAACCTCTTAAGGACCCATGACTTGTATCACTATAGGGATATTATTTACCCTATTATTATAAGCTAAAACACTTAGAAACACTCTTTAAATCTCTCTAAGGCTCTTGGTAAAGGGAGGCTAGGGTTTTATCTATAGGATCAATTTCTCTCCATCATCTTCATAATCGAAGGTATGTACTTCTCCCTTATTGTTAGTTCCAACTAAAGGCATATTTTATATAATATTTTTATGGCATGATTATTATATGGTTTTGGGGTTTTTCAAATATATATTGGGGTTTAGTATTAGATGCTTGGTTATGGTTTTCCCATGTTTCAATTATGTAATTATATCCTTTGATGGTGGTTTGGACAATTAGTTGCATAGGAATGGATAATTGGTAATTGGAATTGGTTTTAGGAAACACTATGCCCCCATATGTTTGATAAAATGCTTTTGATAATGTTTTTACTATATTATTAGTTTTTTAATGGAACTATTGCATGGTATGGTTTGATAGTGGAACCCTAAATGGTATAAATGGTTTGGAATGGTTAAATGGTAAGGTTTGGTGGTCATGGTTAAGGTTAATTAAACTTTCTTATGTGATATAAGGTAATCCCCCAAGTAAATATGGCAATAAATATCTTGTGGGGTACATGGGATTCTCCCAAGCAAACCTAACAATGGAACACTTGTGGGGGTACAAGGGACTCCCCCAAGTTAACTTGATAATGCAATCTATAGGTACGTCAAAATCCTTTTACATAAAAAGGTTGGCTACAGACATTGCTTGTAAGCTATAATCAGTATGACGATACCACTACTCATAGCCTTGGTTAATAATTATGGAATAATGGGTTGTTGGATTGTAATTGTATTAATTGGGAAATAACTGCACGGTATGATAGCTAATAGTGAAGGTGCAATTCTAATGGATGGGCACTAAAAACTCGTGTTTTTCGACATAAGGGTTGGTCATAGCAACCTTAAATGATACTATGAGGTACATGGGAATCCTCTAAGTACACTATACATATGTATCATAGAGAGAGAATGGTACTAAAGAATCACCTACTCTTATGGTATTGCTGGTCCGTACGGCTACTTGTACTTGGGCCCGTTCAGGGGGTTACACTGCACCCATATAGACTGTGGGTGGTTCTAAGACAGTTAGGCTACACATACCAAAGTTACTAATTTTAAAAACATGCTAAATTCGGCTCCCTTTCCTGGCATGGTTAAATATCTCCTACTTAGTGATCAGATTATATATCACCTATTAGATTGAAGTGGTAAGATTCCATATTATAGAAGGCTCCATTTCATATCATGGATGTCTTTAGATACTTGGTTTACTTTATGGATATTGGTTTTGGCTATGGTTGAGGGCATGTCCCAACTGGATATTGTTTTTCTTTTGGTTAGAGGTTTATGTAACATTGGCACTTATGTTGGGGCTAATACTGTCAGACCAAATTTATGATTGTTCCATCCTTTTTTGTTATGCTATGGACAAGACTTCGTCTTTATATTAGTTTGGTTATGGTTATTGGTTGGTAATAGATGGTTGAACTTGTTTAGGTTGGTCACAATTATAGACCTATTTCAGAGTCTGGCATCATAGTAAACACTATCTTGTTATATATTTAAAATCTATCCTACTTAAGGTGAGTATTTGGATAGTTGTGTTTGGTATTGAGGGTGGTCCTCGGTCTTAGTTGGACTTGGGATACCCATTTGGATAAGGACCCAAGTCGGGTCGGGTCAAGTTGGTATTAGAGATTTGGGTTTATGGTCAATAGAAAATCCACAAAGTTGTGTTGAGTAGAGTCTCATTTAAAGATGTGTAACGCGCTATACTCATAAGGGAGAGGCTACAAAGCAATTAGGAATGTTTCACTCTCTTGGTATTCTATATTCATGCTTGGAGTGTAAGTCCTAGAATCTTCTCTAATCCTGGTTTGTTTACTTTTCAGATCATGCCTCGATGATTTAAGAAGAAAGGTAACTCTTTTGTCCCAACTAGGGACAATGTTGAAGGGACGCATATATTTAAGGGATCCATACTCGGTCTAGGAGTCTAGTTCCTGATATTTCTAGAGCTCCACCGGTTGCTACTAGTCCTCCTCAAGGTGAGGTGACTAACATGGAATGTTGTTAATATATTCATGTTATTGCTTAGTTGGTTACTGCTATGGCTGAACGAGATGTATCTGGGTTTCATCTGTTAAGGCCACAAGGGCTGACTAGTTTATAAAGATGAATCCTCCTACTTTTACTTATGTAGAGGTGGAGAAGGATCCTCAGGATTTTTTGGATGACATGGCAAAAATCTTTAGGGTGATACAGCCGATGAATGTGGAAGGGGCAAATTTTATTGCTTACCAGATTAAGGATGTGGCTTACCAATGGTATGAGTAGTGGTATAGGACAAGGGGTGATGTTGAGGAGTCGACTTTATGGGAGACTTTCTCTAATACTTAACTAGATCATTTTTTTCCTCAGGATTTGAGGGAAGGAAAGGAGGAGAAATTTGTCAACCTGAGACAAGGAAAAGTGTATGTCAAGAAATATGCCTTGAAATTTCATCAACTGTCAAGGTATGATTTGAAATTGGTATTTGATATAAGGGTAAGGATGAGAAAGTTCACTTTTAGACTATCTCAGGATTTGATTCTTTAAAGAAAAACTGCATTGCTGATCAAGAATATGGATATTTCTAGGTTGGTGGTTCATATACAACAGATGGAGGAGGAATAGAGGAAATAGATTGAGTTTGGGGAAAGGCAGGGTAAGAAGTTCAGGTTATCTGGAAAAGAGAAAACAGGTTGAGTTTGGGGAAAGGCAGGGTAAGAAGTTCAGGTCATCTAGACAGGGTGGTACTTAACAACAAGGTGGTCGAAATGATGGTAAGTGGCTAAAGAAGAAGTGGAGGAGTTCTGGTTTCTTCTCTACAGCTAGTGCACCTTTCCTGAAAAAGTTGAGTGATAGGCATCAGTAGGGTGGTGATAATTTTTGGTCACAGGGTGCCCAATCTCAAGCAAGTGAGGCTTATTTGGCCTCATCATGCCCTCTGTACCAATTATGTGGTAGGTTGCATAGAGGTTTCGGTGATGAGGGGAGGGATCGGTGATCTAAATATGGTCAGCCATGCCATATGTTTAGAAACTATCTGGTTGATAAGGGTGGTATAGGAGCGAGTAAGGTTCTGGTTGCTTCATCTTCTGCTTCTGGACCAAAGGGTGATACTTCTGCATCTATTTTTGCTTCTGGTACTAGCACAGATCGGAATAGGTTATATTCTCTTACTACTCAGTAGGAATCTGAGGCTTCACTTGATACTGTTACTAGTATGTTACAACTCTTTTCTTGTGACATATATTATTTACTTGATCTGGGGTCCACTCTCTCTTATGTGACCCTATTTTTGGCTATGTACTTTTATTTTGATCTTGAGATTATTTTGGATCCTTTTTCTATTTCTACCTCGGTAGGTGACTTTGTGGTTGCTAAAAGAGTCTATAGACGATGTGGTATATGTTGGTAGTAGGTAAACTTTGGTGGATTTGTTAGAAATTAATATGGTGAATTTTGATGTTATTCTGGGATGTTCTGGTTACGCTCTTGTTATGCGTCCTTTAATTTTTGGACCCTTAAGGTTGTCTTTAGATTCCTTGGTGAACCGATTATTGAGTGGGAGGGTGATTCCCTAACTCCTAGGAAGAGGTTTATTTCTTATCTTAGAGCTCGGAGATTACTCTCCAAAGGGTGTCATTATCATCTGGTTTAGGTTAAAGATTCTAACTTGGAAGGTCCTTCTTTACATTCGGTTCTGGTGGTGAATGAGTTTCCTGAGGTCTTTTTGGATGATCTTTTTGGTGTTCCTTCGGATAAGGAGATTGAGTTTGGTATTGATTGGGTTCCGGGCCTCTGTTCAATATCTATTCCTGCTTATAGAATAGCTCCGGCTGAGTTGAAAGAACTCAAGGAGCAGCTTAAGGATCTTTTGGATAAGGGTTTCATCCATCCTAATTTATACCCGTGGGGTGCGCTAGTGTTATTTGTGTGAAAAAGGGATAGTTCCTTTCGGATATGCATTGACTATCGACAATTGAATAAGGTAACATTTAAGAATAAGTATCCTCTCCCAAAAATAGATAACTTGTTAGATTAGTTGCAAGGTGCCAAATTTTTTTCTAAGATATATCTACGGTTTGTGTATCATCAACTTAAGATTAGGGGGAGGATATACCTAAGATAGCTTTTCGTACGTGGTATAGGTACTTTAAGTTCCTGGTTATGTTATTCGGTTTGACTAATGCTCCTACGACATTTATGGATTTGATGAACAGGGTTTTCAGGCAGTTTCTGGATCTTTTTGTAATTGTGTTCATTAATGACATCTTGGTGTATTCTAAAAGTAAGGTGTATCATGCTATTCACCTCCGTGTGGTGTTCCACACCTTTTAGGAGCAACAGTTGTATGCCAAATTCTCTAAGTGTGAGTTTTGGTTGAACGTTGTGACTTTTCTTGGTCATATTATTTCCAGTGAGGGGATTATGGTAGTTCCACAAAAGGTGGTTGTGGTTAAAAGGTGGCCTAGACCTACGAGTCTAACCGATCTTTGGAGCTTCTTGGGTTTGGCTGGGTATTATAGGCGGTTTGTGGAAAGTTACTCGATGATAGTTTCCCCATTGACTAAGTTGACTTAGAGAAAGGTAAAGTTTTCTTGGTGGGATTCTTGTGAGGGGAGTTTCAAGAAACTTAAGGATAAGCTAACTTCGGCTTTGATTTTGACATTGCCTAAAGGTAATAAAGGGTTTTGGTTTATTGTGATGCATCCCGAGTGAGACTTGGTTGTGCTTTGATGAAACATGGAAAGGTGATTACCTACTCATGATTTGGAGCTTTTAGCGGTGCTTTTTTCTTTGAAAATCTGGCGACATTATTTATATGGAGTGCATGTGGACATATTTTCTGATCATAAGAATCTACTATATGTGTTCACTCAGAAGAAGCTAAATCTCAGGCAGAGGAGATGGTTGGAGCTTCTTAAGGACTATGATTAGACTCTTCACTACCACCCAGGTATAACTAATGTGGTTGCTAATGCTCTTAGCAGGTTGTCCATGGTAAGTTTAGCTCATTTGGATAAGGAGAAGCGGAAATTGGTGAAGGATATTCACCGCTTGGCTAATCTTGGAGATCATATCTTGGACTCCAATGATGGTGGTGTGTTGGTACAGAAAGTGATTCGATCATCTCTTGGTATAGAGATCAAGGAAAAACAAATGTTAGATCCTATCTTAATAAAAATCAAGGATGATGTAGGTATGAAAAAGGTGATGGTATTCGAGATCAGTGGTGATGGTACCTAGCGGTAACAAGGAAGGTTATGTGTTCCTGACGTTGATGGTTTGTGATAATAGGTTTTTCCAACGCGCATGAATCACATTATATTTTTCAACCCCATTCGAAAAAAATATATCATGACCTCAAGGAGATGTAAGTGTGAAATGGTATGAAGAGAGATGTGGCTGATTTTGTGGCCAAATGCATGGTGTGTCAACAAGTCAAAGTTGAGCACATGAGGCCTGGAGGGTTGTATCAGGAAATTGAGTTGTCTGAATGAAAATGGGAAGTAATCAATATAGATTTTATTACCAGTCTTACTCAATCTTGGAATCAACTTGATTCGATTTCGATCATCGTGGATAGGATGAAAAAGTACGCTCATGACACGACCCTACCGTGGGCCTTGTCGTAATGGTCATGCCAAGTCCGACTAGGACCAGAGACCACCCCCATTACCTAGCCCAACTCCAGCCGCCTACCCTGAGTTGGCTGAATTTCGAGCATGTAGCTAGATAGTGCAATAACCCATATGAAGACTCTGGGATAAGATCATAACCATGACCTACCCAACCGAGTCCAGCCATCCTATACCAATAATCCAACCATACCAAACCAATACCAAAACAAAGGCCATAAACCAGGCCATAACCGAAGATATTCCAAAACATATTATAGTTAATTCCAAAATGAAAGATGATGGAACAGTAAGAAATTATGTCCAAAAAAGCCAACCTCAATACCAATACTAATGTTAAGGCTGAAACCTATATCGATCCCGCCTATTCCAGCCTATAGTAGTACCATGAAGCCTCTAACCAAAAGAGTAATAAAATTCGGATGGGACATGGCCCCATCCATAGCCAAAACCAATATCCAAAATAAAATTAAAGAGTCTAAAAAATATCATTAACATGAAATAGAGCCTTCCGAAAGCATGGAAGCTCACCACTTCAGTCCAAATGTTGATCCCCAAATTAATCAATATTTAGAAGGAATAAAATGGCTAGTTCCTTTATAGCATAGGTATACAACCGCCAGTAGATGGGTTAGCGGGTGAACGCTAGCATGATCTCAGGATAAGGATAAAATAAAACCATTTATAAAACAAGTAAAACCATCTATATACACACAACCATACATATATATATATCTATGTTGGGAAAGAGAACCAAGTTTAGCATACCTTTAAAATCTTTACCTGAGTTGTATAGCTTTGTTGTCCTAAACCACCCACGGGCTATATGGGTTAAGCTCCCTCTACTAAAAGGGCTCAGCATCTGTAGCCACATGACCAGGGAATAAAACCTGGGATGATTAGTAAATCCCCAAAAGTATAGTGTGATATCATTCACATGGTCTCCATGACCAACCTCACGTCGGCAAATATGAGTTTCTAATTTTGGTCCCCCCGGGACCTCCACCTTCCATGACTTTACTACAGATCCCGCTATTATTGCCCAATTAAAACTATTTTCCAAATAACTGAACCATTATCTATTTATTAACAAAGGTGATTTAGTGGTGGTATCTTCATACCGACTATACTTGCAAGTACTATCCATAGCCAACCATATATAGGTTTAAGGGGGGTTCCAAGTGCCTTTCATTTACCATATTAAACCACTTGGGGGATTCCATGTACCCAACAAGCATAACTATTTAGCCATTTACTTTTCCAAGCCTTTTAATTCTTGCATAATTCCTTTACCAAGTTATAAAACAATTAAGATTTCCATTAAAATACTCCATACAATGAAAACATATTTGTAGGAATTTTGTCAAACACATTGGGGGCATAATATAACCAAAACCAATTCCAATTACCATTAAATCATTCCCATTCAATCCAATTATCCAAAACCACTATTAATACACATAAAGAATAATTAAAACCGTGGAAAACCATAATCAACCATTTAATATCTAAACCCCCAATTCATATTTGAAAACCAAAATCATACAATCAATAAAGTCATGAAAACATTCATAAAAAATATGAAGGTAGTTATAAGTAACAATAAGGGAAGAGAACATGCCTTAAACCAAGATGATAATGGAAAGGAATCACCAAGACAAGCTCCAAATCAATCCCCTAGTTGAAACCCTAGCTTCCCTTGCCCAAATTCTTTTGAGAGAATTATAGGGTGTTTTGGAAGAGTTTCTAAGTGTTAATGAATGGAATAATAGTGTAATAACCTCCTAAGTAGGTTAGAAGTCATAGGGCCTTATTAGGGTAAGTGGAGAAACATCCAGAATACCTCTACTTTAGTTGCACCAAAATCCCGTTACAAGGGTACGACTAACCTCCACATGTCATACCCTCCAATACGAGTGATACCCTTCACTCGTATCCTAGCCTCAATCTTTCGAAAAAACACTTTCCAGCATACGATGCATCCAACCAAGTCGTACCCAAAGCATACGATCCGTACCCTTCATCTGTACCTCTGGCAGATTTAAACCCAAAGTCTAAGATTAATTTAAGAAACCAAATGATCTGTAACCACCAATAAGACTCGTACCCCTAAGTTGTATCCATTCCAATAACCAAAATCCATCCCACCAACCAACACTGGTCAGCATATGTCTGGTCCATACCATCTGTACGGCTTGTACTCATGAGTCGTATTGGATCCAGAGATCAGAATTCCAGGAAATTTTCTAAGGTCTAGAAACTGGGGTATTTTATCTCACTTCTTACTGGTGCGTACTAAATTTTTGGATGAGTACTAAGCGAGGTTGAATCTTTACGAGATTGTAAAGCTACATAGGGTACCTTGATCTGAGGTGGATTTATGCACCTCAATGTTGTTAGCCTAGCTTATTTAGCCTTATTTTGAGGACTTCTTATGCGCTTAATGTGTTAATGATGAAACAATTGAGAATACAAGTGTTTAAGTACTTTATTACAATGTTTAAGGTGTCTTTCAAACAAGTGTGTACTTAAATTGGTTACTTAGAATTAAAATGAGAAAACTAGTGTTACTAACCTGAGCTAGGTATTGTTCAAGTTGATATCGATGAATTTTGGTGAATGTAATTAGTTCCTAAGGATACTATTGAGTAATTATGTGTGTAAAAACCTTTTTAAAGTGTTCAAAGTGTAATTGAATCAAGATAAGAGTCAAAACTAAGTTTAAGATCAAAATGGGCAAAACTAGTTCATAGCTTGAGTTTCTACTTTATTTTCTTCAATGTTTTGTTGTTTTGAGCTCTAATACATGGTGTTAGATGCTATAGTATCTTTTTTATTTGATTATAATTATATATGGATGATGAACAAGCTAGAAATCAAGTGGAAACAACACCAAAATGCTTGGGATGGAAGGCTGAATGCACAAGATAAGTTTAGATGTCAAATTGAATTCCAGTAAGGGTATGGGATTTGACCCGCGGCACAAACCCTACTAAAATGGAATGAACCACATGGTGCACACCCTACACCCATGGTATTAAGGTCTGTGATGCAACCCCTACTCCTTGGAAATTACAAGGGCGGAGCATACTAAACTCAATGTTATTCACCTGGATGACTTTGAAACTTGGAGAGGGGATAGAAATACATCAATTAGGGTTTTTATTCTTTTATTTTAGTTTATTTATGTATTTTATCTTGTATTCATCCACGTTGATTAGGTTATATCCATTAGTGGCTAAAAGCCCCCTTTCTGGGGTTAAGGCTAAGAACATAATTACTATTGCTTTGAATTGATTTATTCTTTATTACTTATCATATTTGGTTGTTTATTTATCCCTGTTATAACTATTTTAAGGATTCACAACCCTTACAATATATCTATTATCGTCTTTGTGAACTTGAGGGGGGGAATAAGAGGATAGAACATGGGGATAGATAGTGTAAGGTTCTTATTCTTTTATAAAATAAGAAATTTGAATTAGTGTCTTGGATAGGGATATACCTATAAGCCTTATTTAATTCACTACGGGATGAAATATAAATGTGTTTAGCTTAGTTCTCACATCCCGCTCAATGATGAAGTTGTGGGTCTAAGTTAGATAGGTGATTAAAGGCTCGGGAAATCATGATCGTAATATCAACCCCCGTGAATCAACAACCAAGATAAGTAATTTAAAAAATAAAGTTCAATAGTATAGTTTGATTGTTTTTTGGGCCTTAACCCCATGTTTCTCCTTATTGATTTTCCAAGCAATTTACTTTTACGCACTATTTACTTACTTTTAGTTTATAAATCAAAAAATATTTTGGTCATTCTCATATCAATTTAATCTCAATAGTGAACTTGAATTATAGAGTTGTTAATACAAGTCCATGTGGGATCTATATTCGGCTTTGTAAAAGGCCACAGTATTACTTGGTGAGACCATGTACACTTATGATACAAGCATGAGGAGTGCCAAGAGCATAAGATATTGTCCAAGGTTCAAGCTTCGGAATTGGCAGGCAATTGAAGTCTTTTTTAGAGTATTTTGAAGCCTTGTTCAAGAGAATAAAAGGAGGAGGACTTATACACTCCATAGGTGCCTCAAGTGAAGGGCATTGAAGACATTTTGCACTCTAAAGCTACACTCTAGAGGCGCCTCTTTTGGGAGTTTCATTAAGGGAAATTAAATCTTTTATTATATAATAGTATAAATAGACACCTTAGCTCTTATTTTCCTAAGTTTTTGGACATAATGAATTGAGTGACTTTTTAGATTATAATTGTAGTCTTAGCTTGTAGTCTCCTCCTTAGCCTTAAGAGAGAGAAACCAAAATTAGGGTTAGCACAATTAATGGATTTCACTTGTGTTGACAAATTGCCAAGAAAGGTTGGTGCTTGGGGAAGGTGACTTCCTTGGTGTCTACCTAAGAATAAAGTGTTATCCATCAATGGTGCGGTATGTCTCAGTGTTGGATATACACTTTGATGCTAATCATTAAAGGTGATGTATGTTTCATTACTATTATTTATCTTTTAATGTAATTTTCTTCTTCTTTCTTGTTGAATCCGAATGGTGTTTGTGTTATTCTTCTTCATCTCCTTTCTTCTAGTCTAGTTTGTGTTGTTGTTGTTTGGATTTGAAGTGTTTAGTGGCTGGTTTTATGTGTTTTAGGTTTTTTCTTGTATCATTTGGTATCAAATCCATGTATTAGAGTTGTTCCCACAACTCTAAGTCTTGGATCTAAGAAAATCTCAACAAAAAGAGTGTAGAAAATAAAAAATCTCACCAAAAAAATTGTAAACCCATTTTTGTGTTTTGGCAGATTTTTAAATCTTAGATCTACATATTTTTATTGTGTTTTGTTGTTTTCTTGTGTTAGATTCTTGTTCTCTAACACCTAGGGAGTCTAGATCAACACTTGGAATAAGATTTAGTTGAGTTTGAGCTAAAAACCTCCATGGATATGGTGTTTTTTGAAGCTTTCAAGCTAGATCCAAAATTGGGCTTGTGATTTGGATGAGTTTTGTGGCTGATTTTTACATGTTTGAGTTCACCTTGGCCTAATGAACCTAGATCTACAAAAAAATCCAGATTTGGAGTTCATTTAGTTAGTGGTCAAACTTTGGTCAACTCTTAAATATTCATCTTGTTATTCCATTTTCATCAAGTCTTGCTAAGGAAGAATATTCAAAGAGTGTGTTTGATCCAAAAAAAGAGAAGAAAGAGAATGTACTTGGTGTTTATTAAAGAATATTCCTTGGCATATTCATTGTCATCCAAAAGAAAGAAGAGACAAAGAGATTAATCAAGTACAATTGAAAGTACAAGGGGGGGACCAATCCATTTTGAATTCATTTGAAGCTCCAAAAGGGCTCCAAACCTTCAATTTTTCCCTCCCAAACAAAAATTCTTCTTCTCTAAAGGGGTTCTAGGCCGAGACTTGAATTTGAAAACTCAACGTTCAATCATAGAATGCCACGTCATCATAGCTCAACGGCCAAATTAAGTTCTTAGTTAGATTCTCTAGTTTCTTATTGTTGTTTCTAGTTTCAATTTTATTGGTTCTATCACTAATTAGCAAGCTAATAACTACCTACTAGTTTGGAAATTAGATTAGAGTCCGTTTGTTTTGCGTCTTCGATATTTTGTGTGCTTTTCTCATTTTCAAATTCATAGTGGTTTGATGGTTCAAGTCCGTGCATAATTTTATTTGAGTCATATCAAACAAAAGTTGATTCCATACCAAAGAATATTCACCACTCATTCACTTGTCGAGTATTGACAAGTTTTCAACACTTGTGAAACCAATGTGAGGTAAGAAACGAGTGTAAGAGTGGTGGAGCCTTTCTTGAACTAACATGTTTGTTCGTTTTGTAGGATCTTTGCTGTTTTTTTGATTCTTATTAGGTACTTTTGACCATGTAATCCGGGGGTTCTTCATCCCAACCTTTGGGAAATGATGCTATTGGAGCCTTGATGGCTCGGCTTGAGGCCTTTGCCCAAAAAATAGAGGATAATCACGATGCTATAATGGGTGATATGGATTCTATAAGGAGTGAAATGGAATCCTTGACGGGTGGTGTGATTAGAATGAAATCGAGGGTTGATAGATTATATCCACCAAAGCCTCCACAAAATTCAAACCTCCAAGTCCCAAATCCACTTTACCAAGGACCCCACACTCCATAAAATCCCATGCCACAAATCAAAATCTATCATTGATCAAATCCAATGTCTCATCCCCAAGATCCACTAAACCGAACTCAATACACTCAAGTAGAAGAAGTGGGAGAATTATCACACAAATAGAATGAGGCCAAGCCTTAATATGGAGAGAAACTTAGTTGTGAGATATAAGAAGGATGTGAAAAAAAAAAAGTAAAAGGAAGGGGAAACCATGGGTAGTGAAGTTGGAAGGGGAAAAATATGCTTGATGGTGAAACTTGTCCACAAAGAATCCTTATTACTAACTAAACCGAATACTAGAATTTTACCTAGTATTTTCTCTACTCATGTGCAGGTTCTAGACCCTAGAAGTCCCGAGGAGAAGCCCAAGGAAGTTCCCTCCAAGCCCTTGGCCAGAAATCCCAATTTTGGGATAGGTGATGAAGAAGTGAGTCCAAAAAAAAACCTTGACGTATTACCTTGTAATGTGGAGCATGAATGCTTCCATGATGCAAAACCAAGTGAAGAACACACTTCCCATGATCTACAAGGTAACAAAGCTATCTTCTACACCCCTAGAAACTTGAATTGTTATGATGTGGCTAGTAGTGGCCAAAGTGGTGTAGTTTTGAATTCTCTTAGTGAAGAAGTGTATGAATCTTCCTTTTGTGATACTCCTTGTGTTTTTAGGTTTTATAAGTACCAAACTCTTGTTGTAAGTACGCAAGAACTAGTTGATTCTTTAGATGATAAAATCAATTCTTTTCATAAGAATGATTTGTGTCCATCTAGTGCTAGCACTTATAACTTGAATAAGGTTCCCTTACTAAGTGACAAGAGTATTTACACACTATTTGATCCTTGTGAAAACCAAGGTGAGTCTACGGTGGTATGTGAGTTGCCAATAACTAGTGAGGGTGTATAAAATAATCAATCGGGTAGAGTTGACCTTGATTTGCTGGAATGTTTAGGAGACCCGAATTGTGATTATACTTATGCAAATGGTTTTCATTGTTATTCCTTTACTGCCTATTGTGGTATGAATATGTGTGTGGGCTACTATCTTGAAATAGAAGGTGGTTTCATGATTGATGACCCTAAGGCAAATGTGTCATTTCCTTTTTAGGGTATTGCTTATACATGTGCATCCTCATTTGACACACTTGTGCTTAAGTTACTTGAATCTCAATTTGTGGATGCCAAGTTTATGATTCATTTGAAAGGAAGGAGCTGTATGAGTGTAAATAAGTTGATTCCAACCTTATGTGTTAAACCTATTGAATCAATTGGCATTCTTATAGATCATAGCACCTTGGATGATTCCTTTACACTTGATGATTTCCTATACTACCTCTTTTCTTATGATGATAGCCATGCAAGTCTTGGATTTGTTTTATGTAAGGGTAGGATATTTGTTTGTTGGTCCACTTTGGAGTTACAATGCTATATGGCTTTTGTGGACCTTTGTAGTTGCCTTAACTTTTGATGAATGCCTTAGTCGTGTCCTTTATGATGTTTGTGGTAGGTGTTTCATGAGCATAACAAAGAATAGTTGGTTGTAGTTCAAATATGTACCTCCTTATAGTATTTCTTTGAACTTGTGTGTTGAAAACCATGACATTAACCTTGTTCATAGGGACCTTGTGTATGGCATAGTTGTGTGTAATGTCTTGGATGATTGTGAGTTGGATCCCCTAGTAAAAGGGATTATTAGTCTTGGCTTATGCCCTTGGTTACTTCGACCCTTTGATCTCGGTGCCTTCTTGAAGTATGGAAGGGATAGCCTCGGATTATGTCCATTCATTTTTTATGTTGATCCTATTCCCTTTATTTGTTCTATTTATGCTAAGTATTTTATGTCCCAAACAAAGGACCCATGGATGTAAATCAAGTGTGAGCAACCTTAGTTTATCTATATAACTTGTTGTACTAATGCTAACCCTCCTCCCTTGAGGATTGTGTGCTTGTTTTCCCACTCTTTGGTTTTGCAAGATCTATATTTGAGGACAAATTCCTTTCAAGATGGTGAGGATTATACAAGCATGAGGAGTACCAAGAGCACAAGATATTGTCCAAGGTTCAAGCTTCGGAATTGGAAAGCAATTAAAGTCTTTTTGGAGTATTTTAAAGCCTTGTTCAAGAGAATAAAAGGAGGAGGACTTATACACTCCATAGGCGCCTCAAGTTAATTGCATTGAAGACATTTTTCACTCTAAAGATACACTCAAGAGGTGCCTCTTTTGGGAGTTTCATTAAGGGTAATTAAGTCTTTTATTATGTAATAGTATAAATAGACACCTTAGCTCTTATTTTCCTAAGTTTTTGGACATATTGAATTGAGTGACTTTTTATATTATAATTGTAGTCTTAGTTTGTAGTCTTCTCCTTCTCCTTCTCCTTAAGAGAGAGAAATCGAAATTAGGGTAGCACAATTGATGGATTTCACTTGTGTTGACAAATTGCCAAGAAAGGTTGGTGCTTGGGGAAGGTGACTTCCTTGGTGTCTACCTAAGAATAAAGTGTTATCCGTCAATGGTGAGGTGTGTCTAAGTGTTGGATATACACTTTGGTGCTAATCATTAAAGGTGGTGTATGTTTCATTACTATCCTTTATCTTTTAATGTAATTTTCTTCTTCTTTCTTGTTAAATCCGAATGGTGTTTGTGTTGTTTTTCTTCATCTCCTTTCTTCTAGTCTAGTTTGTGTTGTTGTTGTTCGGATTTGAAATGTTTAGTGGCTGGTTTTGTGTGTTTTAGGTTTGTTCTTGTATCAACTTTCGTGTGCACTTAGGTGCAACAAGTTTTTGGCGCCGTTGCTAGGGACTTGTAAATTGGCAACTATTTTAGTTTTAGTTTCACATTTTAGATTTCTTTGATGCTCTACTCTTGGTCTTGGTATTGAAATTCATAAGTTTTAGTTTCTTTGATGCTTTTTAGTTTTAGTCTTAGTTTTAGTTTTAGTTCTAGGGTCTTGATACTTTTTAAATTTCTTTTCAGTTTTAGTTTTAATTTTCACCAATTGAGGAGAGAATCAATCCTTCTATACTGTATCCCACAAATTCAAAAGGAACAATACAATCCTACTCTCATGGCTGAAGATTAACTAGCCCGCAGGATAGTTCGTGAAGTGGCAATCCCACTTTCGATGAATTTAACCTCCCCTATTCAAAAATCAACTGTTGGAGGTAACTTTGAGCTGAAATAGAGCGTGATGCAACTTTCGATCAGCAGTGGATAGTTTATGGGGCTTTGACATGAATATCCACAAGTCCACCGTGGTACTTCTTAGAGATCAGTGACACATTCATACTTATGTGAGTGTCAACTGACTATGTTAGGCTGAAACTTTTCCCCTTTTTACTATTAGGGGAAGCAAAAATTAGTTGAACCCTGAGCTGGCAAGTTCAATCAAAATCTGGGATAACTTTGCCAAAAAATTCCTTATTCGATTCTTTCTATCTGGCAAGACTGCGGATTACACAGTGAGATAGTGAGCTTTAAATAGAAGCCTGATGAGAACTTATATCATGTATGGGAAAGGTTCAAAGCCCTTCTTCAGGACTATCTACATCATAAGTAGTCAATTGAGGTACTAGCTCACACTTTTGTTAAGGCACTTGATCACAACATTAAAATTTTTATAGATTCAGTTGCAGGTGGTTAAGCATTGGAATTGGCGTATGATGAGCTATACACTTTGTTGAACCAAATTGCAGTAGGGAATCCTGAGTGGCATTCTGACTCAAGAAGTGCTCCAAAGAAGGTTGTAGGTGTGTTAGAGGTTTGACCATTTTACTGCTATATCATCTCAGGTTCCTACACTACAAAATCAGTTAACAACTCAACTCAGTAATAAAAAATTGGGGGCTACACAGCCTGCAACAATAACTAATGCAATTCATCAGACACATACTTAGTGAGAGATTTGTGGCAATAGTGGTTATTCTGAAGCCGTGTGTGGTGCAAATCCTGAGTCAGTGATGTTTATGGGAAATGCTCAAAAGCTGAATTAAGGGAAAGCTTATACCAAAAGTGGCAGACGCAGCTACCAATTTTATCATCGAACAACTAATAACAGTAATTTCAGCAGCAGTAGGTTTAAGGAAATTGGGCCACGACTCAAACTAGCAATATGAAAGAGATGCTGAAACAAATTTTAGCTGCTCAAGCACAGTTGGCAGTAGATATAAAGAGCCAGTAAATGGCTACAAAGAACTTAGAGATGTAGATTGGGCAAATGCAGCAGGCGCAAAATGCCAAGCCTCAAGGTGGTTTGCCAAGTGATACTGAAAATCCAAAACATGTAATGATAATTAATTTGAGAAGTGGTATAGAGCTCATGAAGAACCTCCAAAGACAACTAAGGAGGCAAATGCGGACTTGGTTCTAAAGCAGGTAGATAACAAAGTTGCTGAAAAATTCAAAGAAGTTTGAGTGCTGGAAAACAGAAGTTACTAAATAGGTAAAGCAAAGAATACCACTACCTTTCTCATAGAAGCTTAGAAAGAGAAGGAGGATACGTGCTTTAAGAAGTTCTTTGAAATGTTCAAAGATCTTCACATTAATCTTCCCCTTTTAGATGTTTTGCAGGGAATGCCCAAGTATGCTAAGTACTTGAGGATGCAGTCACTAACAAATTTAAGTTGCGGGTTGTTGAGACAGTAGCACTCATTGAGGAGTGCAGTTCTTTGGTGATGCAAAAGATGCCCAAAGAGGTCAAAGACCCTGGGAGTTTTATGCTCTCTATTAAAATTAGAAATAGTGAGGTGGTCTACACACTTAGTAATTTAGGGGCAAATATTAACTTGATGCTCCTTTCCTTATTCAACACATTGGGCTTGGGGAAGCCGAGACCGAGCTCTGTGATACTCCAACTGGTAGACCAGACCTTAGCGCAGCCTGAATGAATCATAGAGGCTATTCTCATTAAGGTTGGTGAGTTTATTATTCCTACTGATTTTATTATTTTAGATTTTCAGGCAGACCAAAGAGTGCCAGTCATCTTGGGATATCCATAATTGGCGACGGAAGGAGCATTCATAGATGTGAGAGAGGGCACGCTTACAATGAGGTTGGATAATAAAGAGGCAGTTTCAAAGTGTACAAACCATTCAACACACTATCCCACTACAAAGATTTGTGCATAATTACAATGATTGAAGGGGATAAGTATGGGGTAGTGGATTTTAGTCCACCATATACCTCTTCGAACTTTCTTATTGAGCGATCCAAGACACAACTATTCCAGCCTAAAATGATGTAGATTGATAAGCCTAAAAAGTCTATTATTGAGAGAGATATTAACCTTGAGAGTTCACACTCAAGAGGTAAGAAACAAATAAAAAGATGGAATCCAAGTAGGAGGAGGAGGATAAAGAAAAATGGTTGAGTCAAAGATTGGGTCATACTGTGACACTAAATTAGGCACTGTTTGGGAGTCAACCCAAGTTAAGGTAGGTTTTATTTTTAGTATTTTAGTTTTTACTTCACTAGTTTTTGTTTTTTTGAGTCACAAGTTGATGGAAAGTCTGAGTACCAGAAAACCTGAGCTAAGGAGCATGGCGAAGACTAACTGTGGGGTACCCGGACCTCCATTGATGTATAAATATGCTACTAGCTAGGCCTGTAGGTCTCAAAGAGTATTTTTTATCTCTACTTTAAAGTATACTTGGGGGACAAAGTAGATTTATAAGTGTGGGATCAAAAAATTCCCATTTTTCGGTGTAATTTTAAAAAAATTTGTGATAGAAATAAGTGGGATATTCTTGTTGGTGCTATATTTAACTGCATGATGCAAGTGTTTTGGTTTTAAAAGAGCAAGTTAATTGTATGAATTACTACTTTTGAGACTCCTGGGCTCATGATTATGACTCTTGTACTTGTGATTAATGGTTGAATTCATGCTATTGTTTGGTTAAGAGTCTATAATGATCCTACTTAAGTTGAGCATGTGCCATTTGTGTGAGGTGCTTGTATATTCCTTGGTGCATGTGATGTCTAGAACTTTTCTAGAGTGTACGCAATGCGAAATAAAGAGTGTGGGTTTAGGATATGATATAGACATTTTTTTGATAGCCATGTTTCATACCTTCTTTTGACCTACCATAGTGCATAATCCTAGTTATCCCCATTAAGCCTTTAGCTTTTTTTTTTTTTGGTAGCCACATATGTAGTATGTATCCCCTTATTTGAGACCTTAATTTGATCCAAATCCCCTAAGAGCTTTAGTATAAAATTAATTGAGTAATGATTTTGAAATTCAAGTAGGAGAAAGGTGAAATTGAAGCCCCGAAGTAATAGTTATTAGTGTTTATAATTGTTGTGTTGTGGTTGGGAGTTTGAGAAATTTGTGCTAAAATAAATTCCCATTTGTAGCCTAGTTGTGTTATAATGAACCTGTTTTGGCCCTTTTCCTCTTTAGACATTGTGTACCTCAATTAAGAAAAATCGTGTAAGTTGAGGGTGGCTATCATAGGGGTACGTAACATAAAACAAGTGTGAAAAAGGGTAAAATTAAATCATGAATTAATAGATAATACTCCCACCATATTGTATGTGAATGAGCTCAATGAGATGGGGTAAAAAAAGTTGTGTGAAGGTAGTAGAGGTGAAATTTGGTTGTTGGAGATTGGTCTTAATTGTATAAGGTGATGTATTAAAGCGCTTAGGGAAGATTGTCACTATTCTTGGCCAAAATAGTTCCTACCCATTCCTGAGCCTACATTACAACCCTTAAAGATCTACTTGATCTTGATCTTCAACATTTTAATATTATTTGAGTACTACACTAAGGGCAAGCCTACGGTTCATCATGTGTAACTTGTGAATTCTTTTTTTGAGAGTGAGTGTAATTTGATTCTTGTACATTCTGTTATAAATTGCATCCATATGAATGCTTATGGGTAACTCTCTTGTGGTAAGGCACATGTTTGATGATAGTTGGGAGATTTGTATGATGTCTTTGATTGAGCAACATGCATGAGTCTGCCAACTTGGTGAGTCAATTCTTGAGGCTAGGATGTTTTGGAGTACTATTCTTGAACTTTTAATTGTGTATGTAACATGCTTATTGTAGAAACTTGCATTTCGTGTAGTCATTGTAGTACTACCTTGAGTTTCTTTCTTGTATTAGAAGTGTATATTCTCCTTTGCTTATGATTCTTAGAGTAAAGAGTTGTTCAAGGATAAACAAGGTTTTAAGTATGGGGTGGTGATTTGAGGTGGATTTATGCACCTCAGTATTGTTATACTAGCTTATTTAGCCTGATTTTGAGGACTTCTTATGTTCTTAATATGTTAATAATGATATAATTATGCATCTAAGTGTTTAATTGCTTTATTACAATGTTTAAGGTGTCTTTCAAACAAGCTTGTACTTAAATTGGTCACTTAGAATTAAAACGAGAAAACTAGTGTTACTAACTTAAGCTAGGTGTTGTTCTAGTTGATCTTGATAAATTCTAGTTAGTGTAATTAGTTCCTAAGGTTATTATTGTGTAATTATGTGTGGGTAAACTTTTTCGTAGTGTTAAAAGTGTAATTGAATTAATCCAAGAGTCAAAACTATGTTTAAGATCAAAATGGGCAAAACTAGTTCTTAGCTTAAGTTTCTAGTTCATTGTCTTGAACGTTTAGTTGTTTTGGGCTCTAATACGTGTTGTTTGATGCTATAGTATGCTTGTTTATTTGATTATGATGATATATGTATTATTAAAAATCTGGAAATAACGTGGAAACAATACCAAAAGGCTTGGGATGGAAGGCCAAATGCACAAGACAAGTTTAGATGTCAAGGTGAATTCCAGTGAGGGTATGGGAATAGCCCTGCGGTGCGACCCCTACTCCCACGGACTGACCCATGTGTAAAAAACCCTATTCCCATGGTATTGTTTCCTTGTCATGACCCATACTCCCTAGGAATGACAAGGGCGTTGAACACCTTATTCCTAACACGGCCAAAATTGTCCTCCTATAAATAGGATACTTGAACTTGATGTTATTCACCTAGGACAACTTTGAAACTTGGAGAGGGGCTGGAAAATACTTCAATTAGGGTTTTTATTCTTTTAATTTAGTTTATTTATGGATTTTATATTGTATTCATCCATGTTGATTACGGTTATGACCATTAGTGGCTAAAAGCCCCCTTTCTGGGGTTAAGACCAAGAACATGCTTACTATTACTTTGAATTGATTTAGTTTTTATTTATTATCATATTTGGTTGTTTATTTATCTTAGTTATAACTATTTTAAGGATTTACAACCTTTAGAATACATCTATTATCATCTTTGTGAACTCAAGAGAGGGAATAGGAAGATAGAATATGGGAATAAATAGAGTAAGGTTATTATTATTTTATAAAATAATGAATTTGAATTAGAGTCTTGGATAGGGATATAGCTAGAATCCTTATTTGGTTCACTACATGATGAAATATAAATGCGTTTAGCTTTGTTCTCACATTCCCTCTCAACAATGTAGTTGTGGGTCTAAGTTAGATAGGTGATTAGAGGCTCGGGAGACCATGATCATAATATCAATCCCATGAATCAACAACCAAGATACTTAATCTAACAAATGATCTTCAATAGCTTAGTTTGATGGTTCGTAGAGCCTTAACCCTAGTTTTCTCCTTATTGATTGTCTAAGCAATTTACTTTCACGCACTATTTACTTACTTTTAGTTTATAAATCAAAAAGTATTTTGGTCACTCTCACATCCATTAATCTTAATAGTGGACTTAAATTATATAATTGTTGATACAAATACCTGTGGGATTGAAATTTGGCTTTATAAAAGGCCACTGTATTACATGGTGAGACCACATACATATGCGAGTGCACTTGGGCACAACATACCTGTTTCGGTTATCTCTGATCATGGTATGCAGTTTTCATCTCACTTCTGGCAGTCTTTTCAAAAGGGGTCAGAAACTAAGGTTAGTCTGAGCACTACTTTTCATCCACAGACGGATGGACAAACAGAAAGGACTATTCAGACATTGAAGGACATGATTCGTACATGTGTGATTAATTATGGTGGCAATTTGGTTGAGCATCTACCTTTGGTAGAGTTTTCTTACAACAATAGTTATCATTCTAGCATTGGGATGGCCCCTTTTGAGGCATTGTATGGTAGGAGGTGTAGATCTCCAATTGGGTGGTTTGAGCTTAGTAAGGTGCATATGTTCAGTCCAAATTAGGTTTATCAGGCTATGGAAAAGGTGAAGGTGATTCAAAATAAGCTTAAGGCTACCCTAAGACGGAAAAAGTCCTATGCGGATGTGACCGTAGAGACTTGGAATTCGAGGTTGGGGATAAGGTGTTCCTAAAGGTATCTCCCATGAAGGGAGTGATGTGGTTTGATAAAAAAAGAAATCTCAGTCCCCGATATATTGGTCCTTATACAGTTTATAGAGGGTTGCTAACGTGGCATATGAATTGGAGTTGCTTTCTAGTTTGAGCTTCATTCATCCGGTATTTCATGTCTCTGTGTTGAGAAAGTGTTTTGGTGATCCTTCTTCGGTGGTTTCTTTGGACGGATTGGATATCTTGGATTCTCTTTCTTATGAAGAGGTCCTGATTGAGTATTGGATCAGCAGGTTCGTCGAATACGGACCAAGGAAGTGTCCTCGATTAAGGTTTTATGGCAAAACCACAAGGTGGAAGAGGCTATATGGGAAGTGGAAGCAGACATGAAGTCCAAATATCTACATTTGTTTTCTACTCCAAATATAGGTGCGAAAACTATATGTTCTTGATCACATCTCTGTTTTCTAATTTGGTTAAAGGTTGGATTGATGTTTTATAATGCAAATGAATCGTGCTCATGTTTGACCTACCTTATTCATCATTCGGGGATGAATGAACCTAGTGGGGGAGACTGAAACACCTTGGGTTTGGGATCATTAGAAAACTTTTACGGATTTTTAGATTCTGCATATCATACGATGTGGGTACTAGTTTATTGATGGGGTACAGTTGGTATTCTCTTGGTCGTATGCTAACCAGTGTTGGTGGTGGGTTTGATTGGTTTTGAGAATGGGTATGACTTGGTTGGTAGAGTCGTATGGTTGGTGAGGGTCGTATGGTTTAGGTTTTTCCATCACTTAATCTGAGACTTTTTAACTTAAGTTTGATCTGAATTTATAATTTTTCTATCCTATTATGTTATGCTATGGACATGAACTTGGTCTTTATATTGGTTTGGTTATGGTTATTGGTTAGTAATAGGTGGTTGGACTTGGTCATGGTTATAGACCTATCCCAAAGTCTGGAATCGTAGTAAACACTATCTTATTACACGTTTAGAATCCATTCCACTTAGGGTATACGTTCAGATGGTTGGGTTGGGTATCAGGGGTGGTCCCCGATCCTGGTTGGACTTGGGATGCCCATTATGACAAGGCCTTGGGTCGAGTTGTGTCACTAACTCACTTAGCCAATTTAAGCCATCAAGGCTACAATTCAGTACCACGCATGAACACAAGGCCTTCATGAACCATTTATCATTCAATCACTTTAATAGGCCAATACCTTAGTTTCAACAAACCTTAGTTTCAATAATCCTTCAAGTCAATTTGTTGTCATTAAGATCTATACAACATCATTCATTCTTCATTAGCATTCATATACCAAACCTTAGTTTAAGACACAATTCAATTTCATCTTAGGAACTCTAACACCTTTAACCAAGCAATCCACCAAAGTCCCCAACTAACTCATTACATGGACAACAAGGCCTTTGCAAGTCACTTACCAACCATTCTTACTCATTAATCCATTGCCTTAGTTCAAATCACTATTAGCATGTAAATAGTTATTCCTCTTAGACATTTTCATAAACACCTTGCAGGCATGCCTTTACCATGACCAAAATCCAAGTGAAAACCATCAATATTAGGGTTACTCATGACCCATTTGTTAAACCACAATCAACAAGAACCCACATGTGCAAACCATCAGCAAAAACATGTATAAACACAAGGTTAAACAAGAGTAAACAATACTCATCACTATGCATCAAAACCCTCAACATTTTATTTCAAGACCACCATTTAGAAATCATAATCAAGGTTAAAACACATTATATTTTATAAATAACAATAAGGGAAGACTCACATGCCTTATACAAGGTGATTCACGGAAAGATCTTGGTCTTCAAGCCTCTAGATGGCCTCTTTGATGAACCCTAGCCCCAATCTTGATAGAGAAGTTTTAGAGAGTATTTGGGATTGTTTTTATCTTGTTCAAGTGAATAATGAGGGGCTAAACAATATTATAAGTCGTGGTTTATAAGGGTTTAGGGGTGGGAAAAGTCTAAAATATCCTCAACTTAAAAGCTGAAAAATGGCACCCAAGAGGTATGACTCACCCCCTTGACCCATACCCTAGGGTAAGAGAGGTAACCTAAATTATACCCTAGACTTCCCCTTGGTCTCCATACTGATCAACATACGACCCCTCATGTCCAAGTCATACCCTAGGGTACGAGTAGTACCCTATAATCCGTACTCTAGATAGAACACTTTGGAAAAGACTCATAGCATCATGCAACTTGGTAACTTACCACTCATACACTATCATACGAGTTGTATGATATTTAATCATGCCTAGGGAAACAACAAACTAGGGTACACTATCCAACATAATAAGGGGGACCCCAACTCGTATCACAACATATAACTAGTACCTTCTAGTCGTATGTTGTTCAGAATCTCCACCCTAGGCAATTTTCTAACGGATTCAAGGCCAAGGTATTTTACTGTGCCCTGAAGTTATCGCCACTTTTTTTACGCCTATCACCCGACTGCTTCGGGTAAGGAGCACTAGCTGTGGAGAAAAAACTAGAACTCCCCCACTTTTTCGTTGGCCACTTACCACCATTTCGACCACTGTGTTATTGACCACCCTGCTCAGAGAACATAAAATTCTTACCCTACCTTCCCCTATCTCAGCCTGTTTCCTCTTTTCCTTCTCCACCTGTTGAATTTGAATAACCAACCTAGAGATATCCATGTCCTTGATCAGCAGTGCAGTCTTGATTTCAAGGATCAAATCCTGAGACAGTCCTGAAGCGAACTTTCTCATCTGGGCCCTCATATTACACACTAATTCCGGAGCATACCTAGACAAGTGGTAAAATTTCAAGGCATATTTCTCAACCGACATCTTCCCCTATTTTAGATTAACAAATTCCTCCACTTTTGCTTCTCTCAGCTCCTGAGGAAAGAAGCAATCCAGAAAGCATTGATTAAAGTCTCCAATAGAGAAGACTAATCAACCTCTTCTATTGCCTGCTCCCATTCCTCGTACCATTAGTATGCTAATATCTTTTAGCTGACAGGCAGCAAAATTCACCCCTTCTATATTCGTGGCCTGTATGACCCTGAAGATCTTTTCCATTTCATCCAGAAAACCCTGAGGATCCTCTTCCACCTTAACACCGGTAAAGGTAATAGGACTCAACCTTATGAACTGGCCAACCGTTGTGGCCTCAGAAGATGGAGTAGTAGGTGCACCATGCTCATTCTAAGAAGACACCAACTGAGCAATGATATGAATCAACTGATGAAACTCAACATTTATCACGTCTTCCTGAGAAGGACTAGCTAGAACTAGTGGATCTCCAAAATATCAGGGACTGGACCCCTAGACCAAGTATGGATCCCCTGAGTAGAGCGTGTCCCATAAACATTGTCCCCAGTTGGTACAGAGAAGTTTTTGTAAGCTTCAAATCATCGAGGCATGATCTGAAAGACAATCAAATAGAAATTAGAAGAATATAAGACCTTAGGCTCTAAGCTTGAAAATAGAATACAAAGAAGAGAAACAATTCCTAAATGCCCTGTAGCCTCTCTCTTAAGCGTGTGGTGCACTACACACTCATAAAAGATACTCTACTCGACATGATTTTGTGGACTCCCAATTGACCACAAACCTAAAACTCTGATACAACCTTAACACGACCCAGATTAGGGCCTTATTGTAATTGGCATCCCAAGTCCAGCTAGGATCCAAGGACTACCCCCATTACCCTACCCAATCTCTTAATATGCATACTCTGAGTTGGATGAATTTATGAATGTATAACAAGATAGAGTTTATTATAATTCTATAATTTGGGATATGTCCATGACCTTGACCAACCCAAACTAGTCCAACCATCCATTATCCAACCAATAACTAAAATCAAAACAAAATCGTAAACCAATCCATACATCCCATACAAAATGAGTTTCAGTATAAATATATATAATCCAAAATGTAATAGGATAGAACAATCATAAATACAATCAAACGATATCAACCCTTATACCAATGTCAATACTAAGGCTGACACCACTGCCAGTACTGCCTACACTGACCTATAGCAGTTTCACAAAGCCCTAACCAAAAGTAAAGCAATATTCGATTGGTACATACCCCTAACCATAGTTAAAACCAATTTCGATAAGATGACCAAAGTATGTAATGACATCCATGACATGAAATAGAGCCTTTCGGAATATGAAAGCTAACCACTTCAATCCAACCGAGCTGATGTCAAATTCGATCACCAAGCAGGAGGACTAGAATGGTCGGTTCCTATATCACATGGGGATACAAGCACCCGAAGATGGGATATCAAGTGCACACTAGTATGCACTCAGAATAAGGATAAAATAACTCCAACCTTTAAAACCAAGTAAACCACCCGTATGCATTCACAGCCATATATATATATATATGTATATATATAACCATGCTGAAAAAGAGAACTGGGTTAAGCATGTATTTAAAATCATTAACCTGGATATGTGTAGCTTAACCATCCTAGATTCACCAACGGGCGATATGGGTCCTGTGTAACCTTCTGAACGGGACCCGATGCATGTAGCCGCACAAACTAGAGATACCATAGGAGTAGGGGATTCTTGAGTTGAAATACCTAGTCCTTTCATCCCTTAGAAATTTCCTAGGGTGGAGATTTTGGACAACATACGACTAAAAGGTTCTAGTCATATATTGTGATATGGGTTGGGGTACCCTTTTTTGTATGTTGGACAGTGTTCTTGGGTTGGTTGCTGCCCTAGATATGATTTAACATCATACCACTCATATGATAGTAAATGAGTGGTAAGTTACTAAGTCATATGATACTATGAGTCTTGTCAAAAGTATTTTGCCTAGGGTATGAATTATAGGGTACTACTCCTACCCTAAGGTACGCCTTAGACATAAGGAGTTGTATATTGATTAGTATGAGGTACAAGGATAAGTATAGGGTATAATTTAGGGTACCACTAGTACCCTAAGGTATGGGTCAAGGGGTTGAGTCATACCCTCGTGGGTGCAATTTTACAGCTTTTAAGCTGAGGACATTTGAGACTTTTCTCACACCTAAACCCTTATGACCAATGACTTATAACATTGTTTTGCCCTTCATTATTTACTTGGAAAAGATAAAAAGATTCCAAAGCACTCTTCAAAACTTCTCTATGAAGATTGGGGGTAGGGTTCATCAAAGAGGCCATCTAGAGGCTTGAAGACAAAGAATCTTTCCGTGAATCACCTTGTATAAGGCATGTGACTCTTCCATTATTATTATTTCTCAAACATAATGTGTTTTTAACCTTGATTATGATTTGTAAATGGTGGTTTTGAAATCAAATATTAAGGATTTTGATGCATAATGATGAGTATTGTTTACTCTTGTCTAACCTTGTGTTTATACATATTTTTGGTGATGATTTAAACATGTGGGTGCTTCTTGATTATGGGTTAACAAATGGGTCATGAGTAATCCTAATATTTATAGTTTTTACTTGGGTTTTGGTCATGGTAAAGGTATTCCCTCAAGGTGTTTGTAAAAATATCTAAGAGAAATAACTAGTTATATGTTAATAGTGTTTGAACTAAGGCAATGGCTTAATGAGTAAGAATGGTTGGTAAGTGACTTGTAAAGGCCTTGTTGGCCATGTAATGATTTAGATGGTGACTTTGGTGGATGTCTTGGTTAAAGGGGTTAGAGTCCCTAACATAAAATTGAATTGTGTCTTGAACTATAAGGTTTGGTATATGAATGCTAATGAATAATGAATGGTGTTCTATAGCTCTTAATGGCAATAAATTGACTTGAAGAATATTTAAAACTAAGGTATTGGCCTATTAAAGTGATTGATTGATAAATGGTTCATGAATACGTTGTGGTCATGTGTGGTGTTGAATTGTAGCCTTGAAGGATTGAATTGGATAAGTGTCCCACAAAAAACACTCAACAACCTTCGTTTTTGCTTCTCTCAGCTCCTGAGGAAAGAAGCAATCAAAAAAGCATTGGAGAAAGTCTCTCATAGAGAAGACTCATCAACCTCTTCCCTTGCCTGCCCCCATTTCTCGTACCATTAGTACACCAATATATTTTAGCTGATAGGCAGCAAAATATACCCCTTCTATATTCGTGGCCTGTATGACCCTGAAGATCTTTTCCATTTCATCTAGAAAACCCTGAGGATCCTCCTTCACCTTAACATTGGTAAAGGTCGAAGGACTCAACCTCATGAACTGGCCAACCTTTATGGCCTCAGAAGATTGAGTAATAGGTGTACCATGCTCATCTTGAGAAGCCACCAACTGAGAAATAATATGAATCAACTAATGAAACTCAGCATTCATCACGTCTGCCTGAGGAGGACTAGAAGAAACTGGTGAAACTCTAGAAATATCAAGGACTGGACCCCTAGACTGAGTATGGATCCCCTGAGTAGTGCATGTCCTATTGACATTGTCCCCAGTTAGGACAAAGGAGTTTTTGTAAGCTTCTGATTATCAAGGCATGATCTGAAAGATAATCAAACGAAAAACAGAAAAATCCAAGACCTTAGGCTCCAAGCTAGAAAATAGAATACAAAAAAAAAAATTTCTAAATGCCTTGTAGCCTCTCTCTTATGAGTGTGGTGCGCTATACATTGTTAAAAGTTACTCTACTCGATACGGTTTTGTGGACTAACAATTGACCACGAACCTAATATTTGATACTAACTTAACACGGCCCAAACTTGGGGCTTATCGTAATTAGCATCCCAAGTCCAGCTAGGATCAGGGACCATCCCCGTTACCCTACCCAATCTCTAAATATGCACACCCTGAGTTGGATGAATTTTGAACATATAACAAGATAGCATTTATTATATTTCCAGACTTTGGGATATGTCCATGACCTTAACCAACCCAAACTAGTCTATTCCATTATCCAACCATTAACCAAAATCATAAACCAATCCATACATACCATACCAAATGAGTTTTAGTATAAATATAAATAATCTAAAATATAATAGGATGGAATAGTTATAAATACAATCAAACAGTATAAGCCCTCATACCAATGCCAAAACTAAGGCTGACACCACTGCCAACACTGCCCATACTGACCAATAGCAGATCCACAAAGCCTCTAACCAAAAATAAAGCAATATTCAATTGGTACATGCCCCCAACCATAGCCAAAACCGATTTCTACAAGATGACCAAAGTATGTAATGATATCCATGATAAGAAATGGATCCTTTCAAAATATGAAAGCTCACCACTTCAATCCAACCGAGCTGATCTCGAATCCAATCACTAAGAAGGAGTAGTAGTATAAAGATGGGTTATCAGGTAAACTCTAGCTTTCACTCAAGATAAGGATAAAATAATTTTAACCTTTAAAACCAAGTATACCACCCACATGTGTTCACAACTATATATATATATATATATATATATATGTATGTATGTATGTACATATAACCATGCTAGGAAAGGAAATCGGGTTTAGCATGCATTTAAAACTATTAACCTGGGTATGTCTAGCTTAATCGTCCTAGATCCACCCACGGGTTATATGGATCCTGTGTAACCTCCTGAACGGGACTCGATACATGTAGCCACACGAACCAAAGATACCATAAGAGTAGGGGATTATTGAGTTGAAATACCTAGGCCTTGAATCCCTTAGAAATTGCCTAAGGTGGAGATTCTGGACAACATACGACTAGAAGGTACTAGTCGCATATTGTGATACAGGTTGGGGTCCCCCTTTTCATATGTCAGACAGTGTGCTTGGGTTGGTTGCTTCCCTAGGTACAATTGAATATCATACCCCTCGTATGATAGTATATGAGTGGTAAGTTACCAAATCATATGATACTATAAGTCTTGTCAAAATTATTTTATCTAGGGTACGAATTATAGGGTACTATTCCTACCCTAGGGTGTGCCTTAATGTGATGGCCTTCTGTTAGCACATTTAACATAAATCTTGTTCCTAGTAGAGGCGGTATGTTTATGTCCTCTTATAGGTGTTGATGTCCTCTTGGAGTTATTATTATCGTGCCTCTTTTTCCCAAAGTTTTATTCCTAGTAGAGCCGGTATGATTAGGCGTACTGTGTTTTGTTTTGTGATGTGTTGTGGTTAATTAGGAGAAAAATAAGTATTTGGGGCAGTTGACATATTTTGTTGATTTTTGGGAATGGTAAATACCTTTCTAATTGTCTATTTTGTAACTGTGTGATGTACATCTATATGCAACTATTGTGAATTCATTTATGGCATGGTATTAGGGACATGATAATCATTGCTAATAGTTGAATGAACTAGATAGGCAGTAGCTTGTGATGTACCTTTGTTCCATATGTTTGTGAGATACTACCTAGTTCTCATTGTGTGTCAAATCCAGAACTTACCTGGTTGGTCTTGCCTTGGTTATAGGAGAGTGGTTAGGAAAAGATCATAGGACATTTTATATTACTCCAATTTTAACCTAAATGACCTTCCATGTTTGAATAATATCCCTTGATCCTGATCTTGAGCCTGAATGCCTATATTTGTTATTATACCTATCACCTTCCCACTTGTATCATAATGAACCTGTTTTGGCCCTGGTCCTCCTTGAGCTTTGTACACTTAGACTTAGGTAAATTGCCTAAGTTGAGGGTGGATATCATAGGGGTGCATGATGTAAAGTGAGTATGGAGAAGGGTAAAAAAAATGCAAGGCTGGGAGTGGCAGAAAAAAAAATAAGAAAAGAAAAATTATGAAAAAGAGAAAATGAAAGACTAAAGGACAATATCGAGCCTGAATTAGCTTCAATAAAGAAAAGAAGAAATAAGTTGAAGGTTGATAAGTGAGACCCCAAAAATATTATAGTTCCAAGGAGGCTTAGTCACTTTAAATATCCTTGCGTATCATACCAGCCCCAAGCCAACAATACAAGCTGAAGAAAAGTCCTATAGTGATCCTAGCTTAACTGTCTGAAAGCCTCAGTGATGAAAATAATGGCAATATTATGGTATTTGGCATACATGGACTAGAACTTCTTTCTGAGATTGGGTATCTCTTGACCGCCCCTGCATTTACGTGCTTGATTTCATATATGAGTGAAGAGGGATTTCTTTGTTGTAAGAGCACATCAGTGGCATTGTGAGCTGCTTACTTGTTTGGGTAGTATAACTTGTACATATGCATGGTTGTTGTTGCTAATTTGATGTCATATCTTGATTTCTTTCTGTCACATTATTGATCTCCATTGATATACATAGTTGGGTTTAGAGTGATTGAACATAGAGAGGGTAATGTGTGTTGAGCTAAAATTGATAATCAACTGTCATAGGTATCTTATTTTTCTCTTAGTTAAGCATCATAGTATGGTGTTATGTAGTTGCTTGAGGACAAGAAATTATTTTAAGTTAAGGGTGTTGATGTGCTGGCCTTCTGTTAGCACATTTAAGACTTTTAACTTGGAATAATTGTAAGTTCTTAAGTAATTATTGTTGCTTTTTATGGTATTTCATGTGATTTTGTAGGAAAGTCAAGATGCATGGACATATAGGAAAGCTACATTAAGAAGGATAATTTTTGGTAAAAGATGCAAGAAATTAAGTTCTGAAGATTTCATCCGACGACTTGGTCTGATAAGCTATCATATCTGTGATAAGCTATCAGAATGTGTCATCACACATAGGTAAAGAACAAGAAAGGTGAAGCATTTCTGATGATATTTTCTGATAAGTCGTCAACTTCCTGATGAGCCATCAGGACTTGTCGTTAGCCGAAGACAGCAAACATGGAATTTGAAGAGGAGTTGTCGATATTTTCTGATAAGTCATCAAATTCCTGATAAGACATCAAGACTTATCGTCACCCGAAGGCAACAAACATAGAATTTGAAGAGGATTTGGTGACATTTTCTAAAAAGTCGTCAGACTCCTGATAAGTCGTCATGTATGTCGTCACACATGTCGTCAGATTTGTGATAAGTCGTCACAAATGTCGTCAGTTAAAGGAGCGAAAATCTGAATTTTTAGTTTTGAATTTCCTTTAAGTTACAGATATAAATAGCAGCTTTTAGGATTCCATTCAGCACCTGGAACTTATTCCAAAGGCAAAGTCACCTCATTTTGGGCCTCTTAACTTAGAATTCAATTTTCAACTCTATGATTGGGTTTTGAAAACTTTTTCTTGAACTTGGAAGAGAATCAACTTCAGACTTTATCTTTTGTAAGTTTAATTACTCTAAATGAGGAATACAATTGTTGCTATCTCTTTCTTTCTCATGTTGAACTAAAACCCATAACTAGGGTTGTGGGATCTATGATTATTCCTTCATGAATTTAATAGTTGGTTAGGGTTTGAGTAATTGTGGGAACATCTTGATAATTCCTTTATAATGATTGTTTTCTATTGGTTGTAAAAAATAAATCTATCTTTATGTTTGCTTGCTCAAACTGAGAAATAAACTAAAGGTAGGAAATTATCAACGAGGATTTAGGAAGGTTAATTTTCCATCTAATGAATAATGTTGTAACAAGATTAATCAACTCGAGATAAAACCAGTGTGAATAGAAGGTTTTCCTAAGTTTGAGAGAATCAGGGAGCACAACATCTTGGTAGGTTGAGAAACACTTAGATGGACCGTCAATACTGATAATTTGGTGTTTCCCACAAGTCACGAGAATCCAGTACTACAACTATTATTCAATGAGGGGTTAATAATCATAGTGATCACAACCCTAGTTTCTCTCTATCAGTGATTTGAACCATTGAAATTTTAGCTTTAAGTTCTGAAGAAAGTAGAAACTTTAGTCATCGTTTGATTGATAAAACCCCTAATTAAAGAAAACCATTTTTTATCAGTCATTTTAATTGCAAATAGACTTGATTAACACCTTATTCCCTGTGTGATTCGACCCCAACCTAGTTGGGTTATATATTTGACAATGACTACTTACTCTCTCGTAAGAGAGGTGTAATTTGGGTGCATCAAATTTGGCGCCGTTGTCGGGGAATACGATTTCAAATTGGGTATATCTGTGATAATTGACTCGTAGTAAGTTTCCTGGATTTACTTTTATTTGTTGTTTTAGTTCTCTATAGGGTAGTTAGTGTGTATTCCAAGTACATAGAGTTCAGGTGAACCATTATTACCAGTACATCCGGAACCTCAGTTGATCGGTAGAATAGCAGACCCACAAAAAGTAGGAAGATTAGCCGCACTTTCTAGGGCTCAGTTATATAAATAGAATGTAGATAACCCAGGTCGGGTACTAAATCTGGATGAAGAGGACCTAGGAGATGATGATTTAATTGACCTGGCTAATGGGAGGCATACAGTAGGAATAGTTGCACCTGTAAATCGAAATCGTCCATTCAGAGGAAGACTAGACTGCCAAGCTGTGCAGTTTGATATTAACAACAATGAGGGTAGTTTAGATGGAGCAGTAGCTACAGGGGAAACCATTCTACCACCACTAACTTTTGGGGTGAAATTCAACATCACCAGTACTATGATCCAGTTACTGAATTTGAAAGGACTCTTTGGTGGATTACCTGGTGATGATCCAAATCTATATTTGGTAAATTTCATCAACATTTGTCAGTTGTTTGATAATCCTGGAGAGGGACAAAATTCTATTCATTTGAGATTGTTCCCACTGTGTTTGTCTGGAGAGGCAACTATGTAGTTAAATAAGCTGACTCCTGATTCTATAACAAACTGGATGCAATTGAAAGGAGCTTTCCTAGAAAGGTTCTTTTCGCCCTCCAGATGTTATAGTTGAGAGATGAGATCAGCAACTTTAGGCAATTGGCTAATGAAGCTTTGCATAAGACTTGGGTGAGGTTTAAAAAAAAGTTGACTCAATACCCAAACCATAAGATGACTAATTAACACTTAATGGAAATATTCTATAGAGCTTTGAACTCACTTACAAAGCCAATAGTGGATAATTCTGTAGGAGGAGCTTTTATGGAGATCACCTTTACTGAGGCAGCGGACATGTAAGAAAGAATGACTAAGACAAATAGAGCTAGGCATACTAGAGATTCTATGGTAGCAAGCAGTATTGGTTCTAGTGTAATATCAGCAGAGCAGTGTAGGAGAGAAGAAAAGTATGATTAGGATATGGCTCACATGAAAATCCAGATGGATTTGCTCATAAAATATTTATTGTTAGGGAATATAGAAAAGGTTAAAGTTGTGGGGTCCCACAGTAAGGGATCTAAATCAAACACCAAGAAAGAGGCTAACTACTTGCATAACCGGAGGGTTTCCGGAATAGTGGTCTAGGAAACCAAGGTTGGAACCATCAAGGAGATTGGAAGAATAAAAGTGACAGGAATGGACTGTATGTACCTCCTGGAAGCCGTGATAATGCTGTCACTTATTCAGGCAAAATGTCCATGGAGGACATGATGAAGAAACTATTAAAGGGAGTTAAGGCGACTAATTCTGGGGTGACTACGATGAAGAGTGACATATCTTCCATGAGCCAACTAGTAAATTCACACTCAACTGCTATTAAACAACTAGAACAGCAGATGAGCCAATTCTCTGCAGCATTCAACTAATGATAGAATTAGACTCTACCAAGTGATACAATTTAGAATTTGAGGACTGATGGATCATGTATGGCTATTACCACTAGGAGCGGTAAGATGTTATCTAGTCCAGGATTGGGGGCATCCTCTCATACTGATGCGGTCAAAATGGATTGCGAGATGGTTGATGAATCTTCAGTGGTACCTGTGGAGTTGGAAAGTTCAGAAAATAAAAGTGTGGAAGTGGAATAACCACCTAAGCCGAAACATGTTAGTGATGTGGAGCAAGGCATAAGAAAGGAGGTAAAAATTACCCCAGTTGAAATCCCAAGGCACCACCCCCATTTCCACAAAAACTAATAAAGAAAGAAGATGAAGGCAAGTTTAATATATTCATGGCTATGTTGAAGCAATTGACAGTGAACGTGCCTTTAGTTGAAGCACTTGATCAAATGCCAAGATATCCCAAATTTATGAAGGATCTTTTGAAGAATAAAAGAGCAATGAGCTATAAACCGGTGGATAATCTTCATCATTGTAGTGTTATTTCTACAAGGTCCTTGGTGCAGAAGAAGGCAGACCCAGAAACGTTCACTATTCCTTGTACGATTGGATCTCTGGAATTTTCTAAGGCTTTATGTGATCTGGGAGTGCGCATTAATCTGATGCCGCTAGATGTTTATAAAAATTTGGGTTTGGGAGACCCCACGCCCACTAACATGAGACTAGTTATAGCGGACAAGTCTGTGAAAAGGACGATCGGTATGCTACATAATGTACTTATAAAGGTGGTTGATTTTATATTCCCTGCTGACTTTGTGATCCTTGATTGGGAAGTAGACTTTGAAGTGACCATAATTTTGGGCAGGCTATTCTTAGCAACTGAGAGAGTGTTAGTTGACATGGAGCTAAATAAGTTAAAGTTTAGGCTCAACGGGAAAGAAGTTAGTTTTGAAGTACATCAATCCATGAAACAACAAAAGGAGATGAGTGTCTTCTCGATCGTTGATGTATTCTATGAAGATGGAAAAGTGCACCAATTAGGTATGAAGCACTTTCAAGGTATCTTGATGAATTCTGAGTAGTCAAGATAACCTAGTCGTGCCGCGATATTAAATCAAGCGCTAATTGGGAGAAAACCCAAGGAATTTTATTGTTTGTATTTGTATTATATGATTGAAATGAGATCTCTGCACCTATGGTGTCATAGTTATGTTTCTAACTCTCTTGTTTTGGTTTAATGCATTGGGGATAATGTATGATTTTAAGTTGAGAGTGAGACTGTTTGTGGCTGTTGATGTCCTCTTGGGGTTTTTGTTGTCGTGCCTCTTTTCCCCAGAGTCTTGTTCCTAGTAGAGCCAGTATGTTTAGGCGTACTATGTTTTGTTTTGTGATGTGTTGTGGTTAATTGGGAGAAAAATAAGTATCTGGGGCAGTTGACATATTTTGTTGATTTTTGGGAATGATAAATACCTCTCCAATTAACTATTTTATAACTGTTTGATGTGCATCTATATACGACTACTGTGAATCTTTTTATGGCATTGGTATTAGGAATATGATAATCATTTCTAACAACTGAATGAACCGGATAGGTAGTAGCTTGTGGTGTACCTTTGTGCCATGTGTTTGTGAGATACTACCTAGTTCCTATTGTGTGTAAAATCCAAAACTTGCCCAGTTGGTCTTTCCTTGGTTGTAGAAGAGTAGTTAGGAAAGAATCATAGGTCATTTTTTATATTAGTCCACTTATAGCCTAAATGACCTTCCATGTTTGAATAATATCCCTTCATCCTGATTTTGAGCCTGAATGCTTATATTTTTTATTACTATACCTATCACCTTCTCACTTGTATCACAATGAACCTGTTTTGACCTGGTCCTCCTTGGGCATTGTGCACTTTGACTTAGGTAAATCGCCTAAGTTGAAAGTGGATATCATAGAGGTGTGTGATGTAAAGTGAGTATGAAGAAGGGTGAAAAAATACAATGATGGGTGTGGTAGAAAAAAATAAGAAAAGAAAAATTGAAAAAAAAAGGATTGTATCCAGCTTGAATTAGCTTCAATAAAGAACAGGAGAAATAAGTTAAAGGTTGATAAGTGAGACCCCAAAAATAGTGTAGTGCCAAGGAAGCTTAGTCACTTTAAATATCCTTGCGTATCATACCAGCCCCAAGCCTACATTACAAGCTGAAGAAAAGTCCTATAGTGATCCTAGCTTAACTGTCTGAAAGCCTCGGTAATAAAAATAAGGGCAAGATTGTGGTATTTGGCATACATTGAATGGAACTTCTTTCTGAGAGTGAGTATCTCTTGACTGTCCCTGTATTTACGTGCTTGATTTCATATATGAGTGAAGAGGGATTTCTTTGTTGTAAGGACACATCGGTTGCATTGCTAGCTGCTTACTTATTTAGGTAGTATAACTTATACATATGCATGGTTGTTGTTGCTAATTTGATTCTATATCTTGATTCATTTTTTTCATATTGTTGATCTCCATTGATATACACAGCTAGGTTTAGAGTGATTGAACATGGAGAGGGTAATATATGTCCTAAAATTGATAATCAACTGTCATAAGTATCTTATGGTTCTCTTAGTTAAGCATCGTAGTATGGTGTTATATAGTTGCTTGAGGACAAGCAATTGTGTGCTGGCATTCTGTTAGCACATTTAAGACTTTTAACTTGGAATAATTATAAGTTCTTAAGTAACTATCGTTGTTTTTTATGGTATTTCATGTGATTTTGTAAGAAAGTCAAGATGCATGAACATATAGAAAAGCTACGTTGAGAAGGATAATTTTTGGTGAAAGATGCAAGAAACTAAGTTCTGAAGATTTCATTAGATGAATTGGTCTGATAAGCTATCAAATCTGTGATAAGCTATCAGAACATATCGTCACACATAGGCAAAGAACAAGAAAGGAGAAGTATTTCTGATAATATTTTCTGATAAGTCGTCAACTTCCTGATAAGCGTCAGGACTTATTGTCAGCCGAAGGCAGCAAACATAAAATTTAAAGAGGAGTTGACGATATTTTCTGATAATTCATTAACTTCCTGATAAGTGGTCAGGACTTGTCATCAGCTGAAGGCAGCAAACATAGACTTTGAAGAAGAGTTGACGATATTTTTTGATAAATCGTTAGACTCCTGATAAGTTATCACATATGTCGTCACACATGTCGTCAGATTTATGATAAGTGATCACAAATGTCGTCAGCTAAAGGAGCGAAAATCTAAATTTTTAGTTTCGAATTTCCTTTAAGTTACAGATATAAAAAGCAGTTTTTGGGGTTCCATTTAGCACCTGGAACTTATTCCAAAGGCAAAGTCACCTCTTTTTGGGCCTCTTAACTTAGAATTCAATTTTCATCTCTGTGATTGGGTTTTGGGAACTTTTTCTTGAACTTGGAAGAAAATTAACTTCTGACTTCATCTTTTGTAAGTTTGGTTACTCTAAATGAGGAATACAATTTTTGTTATCTCTTTCTTTCTCATGTTGAACTAAAACCCATAACTAGGGTTGTGGGATCTATGATTATTCCTTCATGAATTTAATAGTTGGTTAGGGTTTGAGTGATCGTGGGAACATCTTGATAATTCCTTTGTAATGATTATTTTCTATTGGTTGCAAACAATAGATCTAGTCTTATGTTGAAAAATAAACTAAAGGTAGGGAATTATCAATGAGGATTTGGGAAGGTTAATTTTCCATCTAATGATTAATGTTGTAACAAGAGTAATCAACTCGAGATAAAATCAGTGTGAATAGAAGGTTTTCCTAAGTTTGAGAGAATTAGGGAGCACAACATCTAGGTAGGTTGAGAAACACTTAGATGGACTGGCAATACTGATAATTTGATGTTTCCCACAAGTCACGAGAATCCAGTACTATAACTAATATTCAATAAGGGGTTAATAATCATAGTGATCACAACCCTAGTTTCTCTCTATTATTGATTTAAACCTTTTAAATTTTAGCTTTGAGTTCTAAAGCATGTAGAAACTTTAGTCATCGTTTGATTGATAAAACCCCCAATAATAGGAAACCATTATCTATCAGTCATTTTAATTGCAAACAGACTTGATTGACACCTTATTCTATGTGAGATTCGACCCCAACCTAATTGGGTTATATATTTGACAACGACTGCTTACTCTCTCATAAGAAAGGTGTAATTTGGGTGTGTCATGACTTAGACATAAGGGGCCATATATTGATCAGTATACGGTCCAAGAAGAAGTCTAAGGTCTGAGTTAGGGTACCACTAGTACCCTAAGGTATGGGTCAAGGGGCTGAGTCGTACCCTCATGGGTACAATTTTCAGCTTTTAAGCTAAGGACATTTTAGACTTTTCTCACACCTAAACCCTTATGACCCATGACTTATAGCATTATTTGTCCCTTTATTCTTTACTTGGAAAAGATAAAAACATTCCAAAACACTCTCCAAAACTTCTTAATGAAGATGGGGCTAAGGTTCATCAAAAAGGCCATCTAGAGGCTTGAAAACCAAGAATCTTTTCGTGAATCACCTTGTATAAGGCATGTGACTCTTACCTTAATATTATTTCTCAAATATAATATGTTTTTAACCTTGATTATGATTTGTAAATGGTGGTTTTGAAATCAAATGTTGAGGGTTTTGATGCATAATGATGACTATTGTTTACTCTTGTCTAACCTTGTGTTTATACATGTTTTTTGTGATGATTTGCACATGTGGGTGATTGTTGATTGTGGGTTAACAAATGGGTCATGATTAACTCTAATATTGATGGTTTTTACTTATTTTTTGGTCATGGTAAAGGTATGCCCTCAAGGTATTTGTGAAAGTGTCTAAGAGAAATAAGTAGTTACATATTAATAGAGTTTTGGACAAAGGCAATGGCTTAATGAGTAAGAATGATTGGTAAGTGGCTTGTAAAGGCCTTGTTGTCCATGTAAAGATTTAGATGGTGACTTTGGTGGATGGCTTGGTTAAAGGGGTTAGAGTCCCTAACATGAAATTAAATAAATTATTTCTTGGACTAAGGTTTGGTATATAAATGATAATGAACAATGATGGTGTTCTATAGCTCTTAGTGGCAACAAATTGACTTGAAGGATAGTTAAAACTAAGATATTAGCCTATTAAAATAATTGATTGATAAATGGTTCATGAATACCTTGTGGGCATGTGTGGTGTTGAATTGTAGCCTTGAAGGCTTGAATTGGATAAGTGGGTTAGAGTCCTTGAGTGTTCAATTGAATGGATGTTAATGCTTGGACAAAGGGTTAGAGTCTCAATTTTGACTAATAATGGTCACCACAGTCTGAGGTTAGAGTCCCTTATTTAATGAAACGACTTGAGTTTAGAGTCCCTTGTTTAATAAAACGGACTGTAGTTATAGTCCCTTGCCTATTGAAATGGCTTGAGGTTAGAGTCCCTTGCCTAATGAAATGGATTGAGGTTAGAGTCCCTTGACTAATGAAATGGCTTATGGTTAGAGTCCACATGCTTCATAATATGGCTTTAGGTTAGAGTCCTCTTACTTAATATAATCAGGAAGTTCAAACTTCATAAGCTACGTGAGTGGAAGGTTAGAGTCCTCCACTTTGTGCTTCATGATTGAATGTTTCGAGATGCATGCTAAGGCCTTGCTCCCTTTCCTGATACTTAATATATCTATATACCTATATATCTATATATATATATATGTGTGTGTGTGTATGTGTGTGTGTGGTTGCTTATGATGGTTTGACTTGATTGTGAATAATGACACTATTTTATCCTTACCATTGAGTTACATGCTAGTGCTCCAACTGCTAACCGTCTTCGGACACTATGTTCCCATGCGATATAAGGATCGGAGCTTATTTTTTTTATTTCGGTGTAGTGATCAGGAGTTCGAGCAGTTTGTGTGTTGACATTGAAATAGTGAGCTTTCATACTTCAGTAGGCATACATTTCATAGTCTTTCTATCTTATGTCATAGACTTATTTTAGACTTGATTTTTGGCTATTATCAGGGGCATGTCCCGATATATTAAAGACATCAGATTTATAGAGGCTTTGTGGATGACTATGTACTTAGGTATGTTGGTTCGGTTTGTTGACATTATTGGATTGATTAGCCACTTCTTAAGTTATGATTATCAGTCTTGTTTCCGTTATCTTGTTATATGTTCGGAGTTCATCCGACACTTATGGATTGATGTGATGGTTAGGTTAGCTTAACGGGGCAATCTCTGGTCCTTGTTGCGCTCAAGATGCCTATACGATAAGGCCCGATTTTAGGTTGTGTCACGAGTACCCTTCACTCTCCATGATACATTTGTACAAGTGTACTAGGGTATTCCCGTGTAGCCTGTAAGTATCATATATGGTTGCCATGACCAATCCTCATGTCGACAAATATGAGTTTTCAGTGTCCGTCCATTGGACTCACACCTTTACGGTTAGCTATCACACCCCGCCATTATTGCCCAATTAAAACCATTACCACATAACCAAACCACCATACCATTTATTATTAACCAACGGTATAAGTAGTAGTATCGTCATACCGACTACAACCTACAAACAATGTTTTTAGACAACCTTTTTATAGAAGAAGGGATTCCCATGTACCCATGGATTACATTATTAAGTTGACTTGGGGGCATTCCATGTACCCCACAAGTGATCACTATTATACTTGCTTGGGGGATTCCCTTGTACCCCACAAGGCATTTAATTAGACCAACCATAACCACCAAGACCTTACCATTTAACTATTCCAAACCATTTATACCATTTAAGATTCCATTACTAAGTTATACCATGCAATAGTTCAATGAAAGTCCAACGATTTAACCAAAAACAATCTCATAGGAATTTTATCAAATATCTTGGGGGAATAGTATTTCCAAAGCCAAAACCAAGTACCAATTAACCCTTCCCATCCAACCTAATATTTAAACCACCATAATTATATGAAAGCCATAAGTAAAAGACATGGGAAAACCATAATCAACCATTATAACCAAAAAACCCAACATGTATTTGAAAATTAAAAAATATACAATATTTATGCCATGAAAATAATTCATAAAGCATGCCTTTAGTTGGAACTAACAATGAGGGAGGAGTAATATGCCTTAGATTAAGAAGACGGTGGAGAGAAATCACCCTTGTAAGTCCCAAATAGCTCCTATTGATGAAACCCTAGCCTTCCTTAACCCAAGAGCCTTTGAGAGAATTTGAGAGAGTTTCTAAGTGTTTAAGATTAGAATATTAGGGTAAATGAGGTCCCAAGAGGGTTATAAGTCATGGGGCCTTAAGAGGTTAAGAGGGGGAATATCCAGATTACCCCCAACTTAAACTGCATAAAAATCCTGCAGGAGGGTACGACTCCATCATACCACTCGCACCCTATCATACGAGTGGTACACACCACTTGTACCCTAGGCATCCCTTGGATCCCCAACACTGGCCAACATATGACCACCAAGTCCAAATCGTACCCAAGCATACGACGCGTACCCTTAACCCGTACGTTAGGCAGAATCAAGAGGGATTGACACTGTCCAACATACGAGTTGGACTATACCACTCGTACCCTATATCACGACTCATGGTGTGTCACTCATACTCAGATCCAAGTTAAGTTATTAAGCTTCAGATTAAGTGAAGGAAAACCCAACCCTACGACCCGTCATCCACCATACGACTCGTACCCACCTAAGTCATACCCATTCCAGAAACCCAACACCACCAACACTGGACAACATACAACTGGGTCACCTTACCCATACCTTCACCATATGACTAGTATAGTGAGTCGTATGATGTCCAAAAAGTCAAAAACTCAAGAAATTTTCTAAAGACCAAAACCCAAGGTGTTTCACGTGCCTCTAAGGCAAAAGTTGCAGAACATCTCATAAATGAAAATAAAAAGTGGTAGAGTCAACTCTTGCTCGTGGGGCATAATTTATTGTTTAAAAGTCCTTGAGTTAAGTCTTGCCTCTAAGGTAAGAGTTATAGAACATCTCATAAATCAAAACAAATGTGATAGTGTCAACTCTTACCCATGAAATGTAACTTCTTATTTAAAAGTCATAAATCTTGTCTCTGGAATGTGGTAGTGTTAAATCTTACTCATGGGGCGTAACTTGATTGGAAGAAATCAAAAAAAGAATAAAAAATTATTAAAAAAAAAGAATAAAATAAAGAAAAATATTGAAAAAGAAAACACAAAAATTAAAGAAAATAAAAAAAGATAAAGAAAATATAGAAGCTGAGGGAAGAAAAGGAAAAAAATAAAGGTTGAGAAAAAAAAAGACAAAACAAAAATAAAGATTGAAAAAATAAAAAAAATAAAAAAATAAAAAAAATAAAGATAAAATAAAATAAAAAGGAGGAAAAATTAAAAAATAAATAGAAGTTGAGAGGGGAAAGGAAAAAAAAATTAAGGATTGTGAAAAACAAAAATAAAAGAAAAATTAAAGTGAAATAAAAAAAGAGATTTTTTTTTTTAAAATAGAAGTTGAGAGGAGAAAAGGGAAAAAAAATAAGGATTGAGAAAAAAAAAAGACAGAAAAGAAAAGAAAAGATAAAAATTGAAGTAAAATAAAAAAGAAAAAAAGAAAAGTTAAAATATAAATAATATGGAGTTGTTAGAAATATTTGAGATATTGAGGGGCAAATATATAATTATGTTATATATATATATAAAAGACTTGTTTTAGAAGACCAATCTTATTAGGGATAAAAAAATAAAATCTATCGTTATAAAGATCATTTATGTAATTTATTTTTTATTTTTTATTTATATTTATAGATTGCGGAAGAGAACGCTTCAATATTTTAGTTTTTTTCATTAAATAAAATTTTGAGGGTATAAACTTCGTTAAAGAAGATTACGATCAACTTAATTATTTGTTGTACTTTATTATTTGGACCCAACAAGTGTTAGTCCCTCTGTCTTAAAAAAAAAAAAAGACCTAATTTGACTTGGCATAAAGTTTAAAAGATTAAAGAAGTTTTTAAATTTTGTGGCCTTAAATTAAAATTGTGTCAACTATAGAGGAAAAAAATAAAGAAGGCTTTTAAATTTTTGTGGCCTTAAATTTTGTGGCTCAAATATGCCACTGAACTATCAGAAATGACTCATTTATGTCATTCGTTAAAAGTTGGGCTCATTTATGTCATCGTCATTACAAAACTTGCTCATTCATGCCATTACTTTTTAACAGCCGATTTTTAAAAATAGTCTTGCCACGTGGCAGCTTATTAGAGGGCCACATCATTTTTTATTTTTCTTTAATTTTTTTTTAAAAAAAAAATTGATTCATTAAAAAGAATCCACCCAATTTTTAGATCCATTAAAAATTAATTTGATCTATGCTTTTAAAATTTGATTAATTCTTCATCATCAAACAAATATTTAAAGAATTTTTTAAAAAAAAATCTACTACTATAATTTATAACCAAACGTTATTCTAATTAAGCATATAATATGTCTTAGCATACATGAAATATTTTGTCAGTCGAATGTAAGTAAATTTTTATTTTTTTATTTTTTTACTAAGCATAGAATAGCATCATCAGCATCAGGGGTGGCTCAAGTAAATTTATGGCCTAAGGCAAAAATCAAACGGAGGTCTTGCGTTTTATTTTTTTATATAAAGTTTTTCTTTTTTCTATAAATATTATTTAATATATGTCTTAAAATTTGTAATTTATTATTACTAAATAAAAATAGGCCCCTCAAATTTTGGGGTCTTAGGCGGCCGCCTTTTCTCCTAAAAGGTTGAGCCGCCCCTAATCATTTGTACGTAACACTTTATGCATCATCATTTATCATTATAAAAATAGGAAGGCAACAACATGACGACATATATAGTATACGTAAAGTTGACAAAATGAGAAGCTAACTATTAATAATATTTGATGTTTATATATCCCTTCAGTTTCAACTGAAAAATGACAAAAGTTTTAGTTAACGTGAATCTTTTAAAATAAATAAATAAATAAAGTGATAAAAAGCATGGAGTGTATACTCTTTATGTTCCCTTTTAGTTACTTGTCCGTCAATTAAAATAATCATTTTATTATAATATATTTATTAAATGATGTTTACTATTGTAGTTGAAATTAATTTGAAGAAAAAAATAATTAATATTAAAGGTAAAATATGAAAACAATCTTAATATATCAAAAATGACAAAAAATCGAATCGAACGAGAATGTTTTAAGAATATATTCATGAAAAATTAATCAAATTTTAAAAGTATAGATCAAATTAATTTTCAATGGATCAAAAAGTTGCATGAGTTCTTTTTAATGGATCAAAAAAAAAATAAAAAAAATTAAAAATACGTGGCCCTCTAATAAGTTGTCACGTGGTAAGGCTGTTTTTAAAAACCAGCTGTTAAAAAATAATGGCAAGGATGAACCGATTTTGTAACGGCGATGAAATAAATAAGCCCAACTTTTATCGGATGGCATAAATGAGTCATTTCTAATAGTTCAGTGGCATATTTGAATTTTTTTCCCAATATCCTTTAATCTTGTGATTCTAAACATGTCATGTGATAAATTAAATTAAAGTATTGTCACAAAGGAAAAAAGTCTTTCTTTTTTAAACGGATTAAAAAGAAAAATAGTCATTCTTTTTTAAATGAAGGGAGTATTAAAAAGAAATTCCTACTTAATTACAGAAAATGCCATGCAAAAAATCGTACAATAATACAATGGGACCCATTAAATGTACCACAAATATTACGATTCGTTTGGTCATGAAATTTTTTTTTATCTTTTCAAAAAATATTTTATTTTATAGCAAATTCAATTTTAAATTAACATTAGATTATAACAAATTTAAATATAATTTCAAATTTTATTTAAAAAGGTGAAAAATAAAAAAAATTATTTTCACTTTTTTCTATCTTTCTTCTCTCACAAAATTTAACATAATTTTAATTATATTTATAAATAAACACAACTTCAACTCTAATTTCAAGAAATTTAACACTTTTAGCTTTCCTAGTCAAACGGCCACTTAACCTTCCATTTTCATTTCAAAAGTAGGTTAGGTACACACGGACCCTTTAAATTCAATATATTTATCATTTTTTATTTCATCCATTTTGAGCTACGCATGTCTATCATCATATAAAATTATTGATATGAATATAAGTAAGGAAAAAGGCATAGTTTTCATCCCAAATTATATTTGAAAAATTAAAGTCATATCTAAACTATATTAGTGACTTATTACACACCTAAACTATAAAAAAGTGAAACTATTTACACCCTGTCAGGCTAACACCACTTATATGTGGTCTAATGTTTTAGACGCGCTGCCACATCAGCACCACATCAGTAAAAAGTATCACTTTTTTTATAGTTAAGGTGTGTAATAGGTCACTTATATAGTTTAGATGTGGATTCGACTTTTTTACTATAGTTTGAGTTGAAAACGATGACTTTTCCCGTAATGTTTTTAGCCGTTTACTTTTGTTATTTAATAGGCTGGACGCGCCTAAAATAAGTGTAACACACGCGCCTTAGAATGAGGGTCGTGGAGAGGTAATAATATCACTTTTTTATAGTTAAAGTGTGTAATAGATCACTAGTATAGTTTAAGTGTGGCTTAAACTTTTCGATTATAATTTAAGGTGAAAACGATGTCTTTTCACTATAAGAAATCTAGTACACTAATGACTTATGTGGAAAAGTGGAAAATCAAAGCTGAGATAAAAATGAACAAACTTTAAAAAGAACCCAAAAGTGATGAGCGAAATCCCTTCAAAAAAGAAATAGAATGAAAAAAAAAAAAAAAAACTTACCAAATACAACGAATAAAATGGAAGCTATAAATTACTAGAGAAATTAGAAACTATAAAATCGAACAGAAATAAAAGAGCAAAGGAAAAAATATAATGGAGGAGAAACAACGAAGAAAGAAAGATAAATATAGAAGCAGCAGAAAAGCTACAAATATTAGAAAAATGAAAAGTGTAGCCCACGTGGATTTTGCTAATGAACACGTAGTTGTGTATTGGTTGTCACTGCCCTTTATATTACCATCAACAATCAAAGATGAAAACTTTGTTGATAATAAGGTGTATTTGACCTCATTGTAAAACGAAGAGCAAAAGTTAGATAATCTTTAAACGTTGAGAAGTATTTTAATCTTTTTTTTTTTTTTAAGTTTTTACGATTTATGAGATTTTTATTTTTGTGAAAAAAATATAAATTAAAAATTTTTAAATTATATACTGAAATAAAATTTTAAATTATCAATCTATCTCAAAATCATAATTTTATATTAAATGTCCAAACGGCCCTAAATCATTAGTATTAATTACCTGTTTAATGAAGAGGGTAAACTAGAAAGTAGAAATGATAGACTAGAATAGAAAGTAGAAATAAAGAAGAGGAAAGGTAACATGTAAGGATAAGATTCTTTGGACGTGGCAACAGTGGATAAGGATGTCCCAAAATATGATGAGTGGCCAGTGTGGGACCATCTCATAAGGACGAGTCATGTTTGCACTGCAGTTTATAAGGAGGTTTGCACGAATTTAATATATAGTATTTTTTTGAGAAAAGATATCTTTTTCTTTGTGAACTTATCCATCCAAATTCATTTTAACACTTAAACTTAACTTCTATTTATTTATTCTCTTAATATTTTTAAAATATATTATTTTCACTCCTAAAATTGATGTGAAATTTTTTAAAAAAAATGTTTTTTAATTTAAAAATTGATAAGGCCTATATATATATATATATATATATATATATATTCCTACACTTTCATTTCCCATCTTCTTCTTCTACCTCCAGCTCCACCATAATTTTTACTCTCCAAACCCACCATCACCACCAGCCCCCCTTTGCCTTCAACCACCAATTTCTCCACCATCAGCCCCGCCCCTCCCTTCCAAATCTCCAATTTCTTCTCTTTCAATTATCAAATTCTTCACACCACCTAAACCCCTTGACTTAAGATCCTTAGAAAAGAATGAAATTTAATTTCTAAATTAAAAGTTATCTTCATGAATTTAAAAATTTGAAATAAAATTAAAATTGAAGAAAAGTTATTAGCGGCAGTGTTAATTGTGGTGGTGATGGTGTTAATGATGATGGTGGTGTTAATGGTGTACATATATTTTTTTTGAGTTTGTCTTAATCGTTTTTCGGTGAGTTTTGTTGGAATATTTCGGAATGAAGAGTTTTGAATTGGAATGTGGTGATGCTATTGCATTATTGTTTCTTGAATTTGTGGTTTGATGAAGGAATCATAAAGGACTTGTAATTATGTTTTAAAAATTTAATCTTGATTTTGTTTTCCATATTTTTGTTGTATGGTATATTTTGAGCTATTTATTTTGTTGGGTTTGTGTTAGAATCAGAAGAGACTTTTAATTATGTTTTGAATTGATTTTGTTGGGTTTGCTTAATGGCTATTGGTAATATGTTTAAGTTTGAAGAAGATAGAAAATAGAGGACATGGGAGAGGTGCGGTGATTTGAAGAAGATAGAAAGGAGGGGGAGGGGGCTGCGTTGCAGGGTAGGGGGCGGGGCTGGGTGGGGGTTGTAAAGAAGAAAGAAAATGGGGTATATATATATATATAAAATAGAAAATATATATTTTTTATTTTTTTGAAAAAATATATAAAAATAATGTTTAGGGGATTAATTTTTTTTTTTTTAGAAAAATTAAACTTCTTAGGTGGCAATGACGTGGCATTGACGTGACGTTGATGTGTAGGAGAGTGTAACACACTCTCCGTTGTGAGAGTGATATTCAGTTTTGAGGGGTAAAATTAATACACTTTAAAGATGTTAAGGGGGTAAATAAATAGAAGTTAAGTTTAAGTGCTAAAGTGAGTTTGAAGGACAAGTTTAGAAGGAAAAATATGTCTTTTCTCTATTTTTTTTATATTAATTTACGTGTCGTGAAATCATTTGGAATTAACTAAATTTTTTATATGTTGTTTAAAATATTTTAAATTTTATTATTGAGATATATAATATTTTTATATAGTTTTCATTTAATATATGTTACTCACTCCTTTATCCTAATTTTATGCAAAATAATTGCAACTTGTAAAGTCAACAATATTTACAATATGTTTATTTTATAAATATTTTAAATTATTATTATTGTGAATTATAATATTTTTTACGTAATTTTTATATAATATATGTTATTTTTGTAATCTTAATATATGTGATATATATATATATATATATATATATATATATATATATATATATACTAGTCAAATGTACGTGCTTTGCACATGTGTCACGTTAATTTATACTAATAAAGTTATGAGAAGAAGCACGTGTATCACATTAATTAATACTAATAAAGCTATAATAAGAAATTAAAATAGTACAAAATTATATTGTATAAACGTAATATTAAATTACTTTCGTATAAATCAATACCATAGTCTTTGACTATATAAACATTTTCATATCGTGTATATAAATGAGCATTTTTTTATCGATTAACTTAAAAAATCTAACTGTTAAGGACCCACATTGATAAAAAATATCTTATTGATTTGGTTATCGATTTAGTACAATAACAACATACCAGTATATTTCCACCAAGTGGTGTTTATCAATTTAATATGTTTAGAAACTAAAAACAAATAAAACGAATTACTAATGCATAATACCGAACTATAAACCAACCGATGATGGAATACCTTAGAAAGGAGTAAAACTTGTGGCAACCTAAAAGAGAATCATCATTCTTGTAATATAAATTTAAATTTTCAGGTAAGATAAACATTTGATTTTTACTGCTACTTCAGGAGCGGCAATAAGTTTGTCTTATCCAATTAACACAAGAAATTATTAAAAGGGAATAAGTCATTGTCAATTGTTGTTTACGTATAATTCATATACAATCTTTAAACTTATCACTGATGATAATGAATGAAAGAATACGACTTCAATCATAATCAAAATAAGAAAAAACATATAGTAGAAGAAGTGACTACTTTTCTTTATTAAAGTTTGATCAAAGCATTATTTAAATAAAATTGTAGATTTTTTTTTATATAAAATAAAATTCTAATTGATTTAGAAATCCAAAACATTTTCTTTAAAAAAAATTATCTAAATATAATAAATTTTTATTTTTATTTCATAAATTATCTATCAATACTAAAATAATATGAATTCCAATATAAACTCACAATTTTTTTCTATCTTTTTGTTTACTTTTCTTTTTCAAGACGTGTTGCTTTTTTGTTTGAACATTGTATGTTATCTTTTATTTAAATAAAATGGCCCAAGAAAAAAAAGTGAAATTAACTATATTTAAAAGGGATAATTATGATTAGCTATATTTATATACATTTACTTTTTATATTAAAAAAGTATTACTTATCAAAAATATATATTTACTTTCCGTAAATAATGAATATAAAAAATTTAATACATATAAGCTTTAAATATTAGTGTCATAATTAAATATTTATTTTTAAATGCTTGAAATGTGTTCTATACGTATATCTCGAGTCAATCAATAAAAGAATATATAAAAAAATATCAATTAACTTTAATATAAATAAATTCATGAAAAGCCTCTAACTTTGGCTTATATACAAAGAAAAACAACAAAAAAAAAAAAACAGATAGGAAAAGGAGGTATATCCCAATTTTGAATAAAAAAATATGTATGTAAGTTGCAAAGCATCATTTATTAGAGAAAGTTATTTAATTGACAATAGAAATTAAAATTGCCTCTGAAAAGAGTGTTTGATCATATTTTATATGTATGATAACAATTGGAGCCTGTATCCAAAAAATAAAATAAAATAATTCATTAAAGTATATGAATAAACATAATGATGATATGCTAAATCTCATAATTTATTTACAATTAAAATAATTACATATAAACAAAAATTTAAAATGAACTTCATATAACAAAGAAGGCTAGAAAAACTTAAAGAATCCAAGAAGAAAATATTAATTAATCATCAATCAAAATTAAAATAAAACTAAGACTAAGAAGAAAATATATAAGTAGAAGATATTTTTCTAGTAAAATTTGATCAAATAACTACCTAAATAGAATTGTAGATATTCTTTTTTTATATAAAGTAAAATTCTATTTGATTTAAAAGTGTTAAATATTGTGAATTTTTATGTGAATAAAATATATTTTTTTTTCTTTCAATACATATGTTTTTTAAAAAAGTATATTTTGGTTCCTAAAAGTTTTCCATTAATAATTTTTTTTTTCATCAATAAATTGGTACCTTTTCTTTTATGTCTTTTTCTTAACTATAATGTTTGGTTATTCTTACCAAAAAAAAATAAAAACATTTGGTTCTTAATTTTCTTTTTTTTCCTTTTCAAGGATAATTTTTTTCCTAAAAATTTGTGTAGGATTCCTAATTAAAAAATTGTCATATTACATTTAATTCCTTTTAATTATTTGATTCTTTCTTATTTTTCTTTTTGTATTCTAAATATTTGAATAATAATTTAATAATAATTATTTTTTAAAAAAAGTGAAAAAACAATTTTATCTATTACGGGGTATTTTAATAAAGGACAAAAAGTTCAAATAACTTTTCTAAAGGTGTTCACACTTTTTCTATATTATAAATTTTATATATATATATGAAATTTTGAAAGTCAACTAATAAATTATTATAACTCATAACACTTTTTACGTAATTATTTTATATAATAAGCAACACACCTGAAAAAAATTGTAAAATGAAAAACTTCCCAAATATACCCTTGGCTAGTATCAGAATTCAGAAGTAAAAATGGTGGAAATTTGAGACAAAATAACGCTCCGTGGAGGTTCGGACTTCAAACCTCTCACGTGAAAGTCACGCCTTTAACCACTTAGAAGCAACTTTCTATAAATACTAGATATCGAGAAGGCCATACCAATATATGTTATTTTTAATTTTAATTTATATGACATAAATAAAATTTAGATAATTAATCATATTTTTGATATATATTTTTTTAGATATTTTATATGTTAACTATTGAAATTTATAATTTTTTTTTTTGTAATTTTCAAATAATACATGTTACTTTCTTTGTCCAAACTTTTGCATGTTGATAGTTAATTATATTTTTTAAATAATTTAAATTTTTAATTATTGTGATTTATAATACTTTTTTGTCTATTCCAATTTAAGTGACACTGATATCATTTCGAGAGTTGGTCAAATATTTTATGTCTTTTAAATTTTTCCAATTGTTAACTATTGTGATTTTTAGTATGTTTTACATATTTTTTTGAAATATATAACAAATTAATTTTTGTTTAGATAGTTTAAATTGTTAATAATTATAATCTATAGTACTTTTTATGTAATTTTTAAATAGTAACTACTTTAGCTGCACATGCCTTGCACGTGTAATGTTTGATCCTTTAAAATTAAATAATTTTATTTATTGTAAAGATTTTTAATGAAGTGTAAAAGTTTAAATCACTTTTTAAATATTTTTTACACTTTAATATAATAATGTAAACATAAACATATATTTTAGTGTAAGCACATATATTTTATCACCAGAAGTTTTAAGTGGTTGATGATCATCACTTTTATATTTATCATGCAGTACCTCTTTTCCTTACTGACAGAGGTTAAAAGAAACGCATCAATTCATACTATATTTGTGGTACGATTTTTTTTCAATATTTAAAATCTTTTCTTATTTTTAAAGTCAAGGTGTGGTTATTTTTTTTTTCTATATTTAAATTTTTTTCTTGTTTTTAAAGTTAAATTTTTACAAAATCATTGATTGCATTCTAATTATGTACTTAAAAACTTTTAAAAATATGGTACTTCTTAAATTATTTTTATTCTAACGCTTTTATAATTATTTCTAGATTTTTCAAATCTTCTTAAAATCAAATTTAATTGATTTAGAATTCTCAAATTAATGAAAAAAATATTAGTTGTCATTAATTCTGATGACTTCTAATAAGAAAAGGTTTTATCATAAATATATTTAATTAATTTTCAACTCTTAAATATTAGCAAAAAACAGTGAAAAATAATTTTGTCTAAAGCAAAGACTTTTAATGAAGGGTAAAAAGTTTAAACGACATTTCTAAAATCCTTCACACTTTTAATATATTATAGATATAGGTAAATGTTTCTCTCCTGTCCAAAATTTTGTGGCATTGATAGTAAATATTTTAAAAATAATTTAAACTTTTAATTATTGTGATTTCTAATACATTTTATTCTATTCCAATATAAGTGACATAATGTTTAGATGGTCATAATAATTAATTAGGGTGATATAGTAAAATCACAATTGAAGTAGTGAAGCAGACATGTTTTAAATGACTTATAATAACTAGTTAGAAGTGATATAGAAAAATTACGATAAAAATACTTGTGAATAAAATTTAAGTGGTCCTTATATAAGACATCAAGTTAATTTAACATATCAAGAGTTAATTCATCATTTTATGTCTATTCACCTTTTTTATTAAATATTATTATTTTTTCAATACTTAGATTGATACAATCATACAAACCAACCCACAATAGACACAAAACCAGCCAACAACACGATAACAAGATGACATCAACAAGTTACGAATTCAATACAAAAATCGAGAACAAGATAGACAACAAGCAGTAACGATAAATGGATAGATAACTTAACATACGAATGCACAAATCTAAGAACCAAAATGTGTATCAAACATTAAGACCCAAAGATTCTTACGAGCAACATCAAGTTCTTACGAAGACCTCAAGGGAATTGGAATTCCCAAGAAACCTCCGTTTCTAAACTAGTAATCAACACAAGTGATTCACACTTGCCGCAAGTGAATCCACACTTGAAAGACACTCTCAAAGAGTTTTATCTCTCAAAATATAATCCAAGTTGCTGAAAAATGAGCTAAGAGGAGCTATTTAAAATCTTTGTCCTAAAATTATTGCATAATAAAAGACCAAAAGACCCTTAATGAGGCTTTATAAAAGGGGCAGCCTTGGAGTGTATACATGGGGCGATTTTGGAGTGTTTGAAGTCTTTCTTCACATTTCAATGCTTGTTCTCTTGGTTAGGCATCGAAGGAAAGCCCCAAGCTTGAGTCTTTATGTGTTGGTGATACAAGACAAACAAGGAAGACACTGAATCACACACCAAAATAGTCTACAAGTCAAGAAACCGAGGACTATCTTGGTGACCACACTCGGATTCGCTAGTGATAATAATAATAGAGAGAATATCACGTGTTAAACACAATAATCAGCTAGCCCTAAACTAAGATTAACAATAATATATGAAGCACAAGATGAACATAACAATGTGAAGAACAACAACAAGACAAACTGTTTACAATACAAGATACCAAACCGTGATAAGATTACAAGAATGTAAATGATAGAAAGATAGACATACACTACTACAAAGTATAAGAACCTAATGTGTTCTCAAACATAAAGACCCTTAACAATGAAAGTAGCAACACCTACACTCTTCAAAGAACACTAGAGGGAACTCAATCCTTCAAGCATCCAAGGTTCCAAGCAAACAAACAATAAGAGTGAATTCACACTCTAATTGTTACCTAGTTTCGAACAAGCCCCTTTTGGGAGAGAACTTGTGTGTTTCAAGAGTGAGATACAATATTCAATATCCAAAAGCTGAAAACTGAAATCCTAGAATGTTCCTTTTATAGTGTATTACATAATAGGAGTTAAAAGGACAAAAAGGCCCCTCAATGATGGGGCACCCCTCTAGTGCATAGTGGCTTGATTTGGTTGTATTTAGGTCCTATTGCACTTTATTTTGTACACACCAAGCCTCGATCCCAACACACACTCTCTTAAATCCATCTATGTGGTTGCACTTGTATCATCCTCTCCATCTTGAGAGGAATTTTTTTGACAAATTTAAGCAATCATCACCCGCAAGCTCTCCTCTTTGAATCATCTTTTCAATGCTCTTCCCAAGGTTAGGATGTTCAACCAAGGGTTCCATGAGTTCATCAAACATGCACCTTGGACTTACATGTTCTACAACCTACACATAAGAAGAACGGATGCTAGGCAAAGTGCTAGCATCTTGGTTAGCAAGCAACAAAGGTCTTTGTGGGCAAATCCCACAACCCTAACTCTTGACATCTCTTATTCTTCACCTTCCTCACTATCGGATTCTTCTTCCACACCCCCACTAAGCATGACTCCCCTTGACATATACATAGGCACTACACAATCATCATCAATCGGCCAAATATCTTCCCCGCCTTTATCAATTTCTACCTCGACTTCCAGTTCTCCATCTTGAGCTTTTTCTTCACACTTATTCAATTCAAGCCTCACCTCCTCACTAAGGTAATAAAATTTTCCCTCCCTAAGGATTACATTCTTCCGATTTAGGAATTTACTAGCCTTGTACCCCCACTCTTGACATTTACAACATTTAAATCCCTTAGGACGAGAAGTAAAATTTATTTTACCTTCGTTTCTTGGGGGATACCTTTGGGTAGCCTTAGTTTTGGTTTGGACAACCTTGTTCTCGGCTTGGTTGACATTGGATGAGTGCTCTTGATGTTGGTGCCAATCCAAGGAAGGTTGTTGGTGATTCTTGGACTTGGAAGCCGAGAGCTCTCTCTCAATTTCCAAGGCCACTTAGAAGATGCCATCGATGGTGTCAAACTTATGGAAGGTCATCCGAGAAGTTATATCCCTATTTAACCCGAATTTGAATCTTATAATGTCATGGCTCACTTGTTCTCCTCGATGGTCAAGCTTCAACATCAATTGTTGAAATTCATCATAGTATGCCATGACACTTTTGTTTCCTCGCTTCAAGTTATACAACTTGGCAAGAAATTCATGTTTGTATCCCTCAGGTAGGTACCTTTGACGCATAAGGTACCTCAATCTAAACCATGGAGGTGGCTGCACGGCAATCAACACATCACCAAATCGCTTCACATAATCCCACCAAGTGTTTGCATATCCCTCAAAGTGAGCAATAACATAACAACTCTTCTTATCTTTGGTTAGATCATTCACTTGGAATATATTATCACACGATTACTACCAAGCAAGATACGCCTCGGTATCACTCTTGCCCTTGAATATTGAAAGACTAACTTTGATGGTGTTAATACCTAACTCCCAGGTTTGGTAACCACCCCTCTCCTCTCGGCCTAACTCACCTTGCCTACCTCTTACCTCTTCTTTCCTCAAGCGAACATCACCATAAGCTCTATAACCCCAATTTTGTTCTTCTCTACCATAACCCTCAACATAATTTGGTGGATTTGGATTAATTGGATTCGGCTTTGAAGGATAGTACGACCTTTGGTTCAATGGATCTTGGATTGGGAAGTGTGGTCTTTGGTTAAGTAGATGGCTCAGGTTTGGAGATATGTGGGTTCCAAATCCATCATGTTGGACTTGGTGAAGTGGAGGGAGGGTTGGTCTATCATACTCATAGTTTTGGGGAGCATTTGCTGGTTGGCTCAGTGATTTATTCATTTGGTGTAACAATTTAGGGGAGATAGTAGGGAAAGGGTTTCGAAGAGTTGAAGGTCGGGAACTTCTTTGGCTTTCTACTCGTTCTAACCTCCCACTCATGGTAGACACATCCCCCTTTATTATTGTCAAATACCCTCTCACGGTACCAACTTCCATGTTCAATCTCTCAAGTGTTCGGGTGATAGCCTCAAGGGAGGCTTTCATAGTGTCAAGAGTACTATTGTCCACGGTTTGAGATGTGGACCCTTCCGTTGCGAGTACCTGATAAAAATATCTACAAAAACAGCAAACAAAGTAGTTCAAAAGCCTCACCACACTCACACACTTTGATTACCTTACTCGTAGCTTCACTAGTGTTGTAAGCCGGCTAAGGAATCCGTGAGGAGCCAAGGATTGAGTCTACTCTTGTCCGGATTTGATTTCAATTTTGAAACTTAAACAAATATCGTAGGACGAGGCCAAGAACTAATCAACGAATCAAAATGACAAAAGGTACACAAATAATGCTAACACGAAGAAACGGGCACAAAACTAACTAACAAGCTAGGAGGAGATTACTAGGTCGTCAATTAGTGTTTGAACCAACAAACGAGACTAAGAAGCAATAAGATGAAACTAAAAAAATCTAAAATTTGAAATCAAAAATGTTGCATGAACAGTAATTTAGTGACGTGGAAGTCCACTATTGGCCTCGATTTTGTCAAAATTTTACTCTCTAAATTCAAGTCTTGACCAATTTACAACTTGGAAATGGTGGATTTGGTTAATGGAGGGAAATTTAGTCTTGGATTTTCTTTTTTCAAATTCAAAATAAGACTAGACTTCTTGGTACTTTCTCCTTGAAACAAGGTCCTTAAATCAAGAAAAGTAGTGGCCAAGTCTTTGAAGTGATGTGAACAAGTCTTTCACCTTATTAGATCTATTTGCACTCAAGGCTTAATAAGATGATGAATGTGGTGAAGACTTCAAGAACACAATAACAACATAAAGAACAACCAACAAAAATCTCTCCAAGAACAACAACAAGTCCACAACAATTCGGCCAACCCACAACACCAACAACAACAATAACAACAAGATTGTCCACACGGCCACACCTATGTTCACGACAACAACTTCAATAAATTCAAGTTCAACCTTAGATTTGGACACTTTTAGTGTTGGTGAGAAAGAAACCAACACTTGAAACACTCTAAACAAATAAAATACTACCAGATCTAGTCAATAAAAACAAGAAAATCTTGGCCAAGACACAATAAGAACATATTTTTCGGCTAAGAATACAACAATGGACATATTGATACTTTCTAGAATTTTCAGCTTTTCAACAACGTTTTTTTTTATTTTTAAACTCTCAAGCCCAAGATTGATCTTGTTAGAACAAAATCAAAGATGGCTTTGTTACCAAATGATACAAGACAAACAAGGAAGACATGGAATCACACACCAAAACAGTCCACAAGTCAAGAAACCAAGGACTATCTTGGTGACCACACTCAGATTCACTAGTGATAACAATAATGGAGAGAATATCACGTGTTAAACACAATAATCAACCAGCCCCAAACTAAGATTAACAATAATATATGAAGCACAAGATGAACATAACAATGTGAAGAACAACAACAAGACAAACGGCTTACAATACAAGATACCAAACTGTGATAAGATTACAAGAATGTAAATGATAGAAAGATAGACATACACTACTACAAAGTCTAAGAACCTAATGTGTTCTCAAACACAAAGACCCTTAACAATGAAAGTAGCAACACCTACACTCTTCAAAGAACACTAGAGGGAACCCAATCCTTCAAGCATCCAAGGTTCCAAGCAAACAAACAATAAGAGTGAATTCACACTCTAATTGTTACCTAGTTTCGAACAAGCCCCTTTTCGGAGAGAACTTGTGTGTTTCAAGAGTGAGATACAATATTCAATATCTAAAAATTGAAACTGAAACCCTAGAATATTCCTTTTATAGTGTATTACATAATAGGAGTTAAAAGGACAAAAAGGCCCCTTAATGATTAGGCGCCCCTCTAGTGCATAGTGGCTTGATTTGGTTGTATTTAGGTCCTATTGCACTTCATTTTGCACACACCAAGCCTCGGGCCCAACACATACTCTCTTAAATTCATCTACGTGGTCGCACTTGTATCAGTTGGCCTCCCACGGTGTCATCGAAAGCTATGATGCCTCCTTTACTCGTGTCATAGATAGCCTATAATAATTAATTAGGGGTGATGTGGTAAAATTATGGTTGAAGCAGTTGAAGCAGACATGTCATAAGTGTATTTTATTTTTAATTAAATACTATTAAGTTTTTAATATGTAGATGACTTACAACAATTAATTAGGATAATATAGTAAAGTCATAGTTGAAACAGCTAAAAAAGACATGTCATAAATGTCTATTTTATTTTTTTAAGGGAGAAACGTGCAAAAAATATCTGTACTTAGGTGAAATTTGCAATTACGCACCCTGAACTTTGCGGGGCTCCTATGACCCCCCCAGACTATTTTTTATCGTATTTAACTGGCATATATTTGCCTCTTATCACACATTTTTTTCTTACGAGCGCAATGCATATGGAATACACGCAGTGGTCCAAATGGCCAAATATATGCCAGGTAAATACGGTAAAAAATAGTTTAGGGGGATCATAAACCCCTATAAAGTTCAAGATGCTTAACTGCAAATTTCACCAAAGTATTGGTATTTTTTGCACCATTTTCCCTTTTTTTAAATACTATTAATTTTCTAATACATAAATGACTTATATTAATTAATTAGGAGTGATACTGTAATTCGACTAAAAACAGGCACGACGAAGAAGAAGGTGCCTGCTTCATACATATACATATACATATATGTACATATACACATACACATACATATATGCACATATATGCTCAGCATGAGCCCAACATGCCAAGATTAAAAATTTTAAATTATTATGAAAGCAGTGAAATAAAGCTTCATATTTAAGTATTGATATATTTATATTTAGTAGGAGTGTATTTAGGAATTTAAACGCAGTTTATAATCTGCCGGATTTTCCTACCTAAAGTTTAGATCTTTCATAAAGTATTCAGGAAATATATTTATGCATGAAGTGACTTAAAAAATAAAATAATTTAATTTTTTAATTATTCTGATTTATAATACTTTTTCTTCTATTTCAATTTAAGTGACACATATATAATTTCGAGAGTCAATCAATATCACGATTCAAGTAGCAAAGCATACATCTTAAATGACTCTTAAAAACGAATTAAAAGTGATATAAAAAAATTGCTATACAAAATACTTGTGAAAATAATTTATGTGGACCTCATATAAGATGTTAAGTTAATTTAAAACATCAAGAGTTAATTTATTATTTTATGCCTATTTTATATTTTTTATTAAATATTATATATTTTTTAAATACTTAAATGACTTATAATAATTAATTAGAGGTGATATACAAAAATTACGATTGAACAGTTGAAGCAGACATGTCATAAATGTAAATTCTACCTTTTTATTAAATATTATTAATTTTTTAATACGTAAATGACATATAATAATAAATTAGGAGCGATATAGTAAAATCATGGAGCAAGCAGTGGTCGGCAAGCATGTCGATCACCGAAACGAAAAAGTAGTAAAAAATTTAAATTTAATTTTTGTTTACTTATTTTATGCTTCATTTATTTGTACCTAATAAAAAATGAAAGTTTGATCAATCACATCTTAATTCGTAACTATGTATTTAATCTTTTTTTTTGGAATCCATCATTTAGCTCTCAATAAGTGTACTACTGCCATACTCTTTTTTTGACACTTATATTACTATTGCAGAGTACTTTATCCAATCATTTTTAATTTATAATCTTTCATCTATTTTATTCATGTTATTAAATATTATTTATTATCTAATACTTAAATGACTAATAATAACTAAGTAGAAGAGATATAGTAAAATTACTATAGAAAAATACTTATGAAAAAAATTTAAGTGAACCTCATATAAGTCGTCATGTTAATTTAAAACTTCAAGAGTTAACTTATTATTTTGTGTCTATTTTATCCTTTTTTATAAAATATTGTCAATTTTCTAATGCTTAGATGATCTATAATAATTAATTAGGCGTGATATAATAAAGTCACGATTGAAGCAGCTGAAACAGGTATGTCATAAATGTCTATTTTACTTTTTTTAATTAAATATATTAATTTTATAACACATAAATAACTTATAATAACAAATTAAGGATGATATAATAAAATCACGATTGAAGCAGTTGAAACATACAAGTCGTCAACAAGCTGCCTACTTTAACAGCTTCATCCAACTTATAATAACTACAAATTAGAGGTGATATACTAAAATTACTATAAAAAGTACTTGTGAAAAAAATTTAAGTGGACCCTATGTAAGTCGCCAAGTTAATTTAACATAAAGAGTTAACTTATCAATTTGTATTTATTTTACTTTTTTTATGAAATATTATCAATTTTCTAATGTTTAGATGATCTATAATAATTAATTGGGGTGACACTACTAAAAATATAAGAAAATCGACCACATGCAGTTGATTTTCCTACTTTTGCGACCACAAAATCGACCAAAACGCATAGTCAGAAAAAGTGTGATAGCTTTTTAAAAACGACCACATGTGGTCAGTTTTTTTAATATATATATATATATATATATATATATTTAAAATTCAATATTATTTTAAAAAAAAAAATTTAAACAAAAGCAACCACAAGTGGTCGCTTTTATAAATTTAATGAAAATAAATTTTCAAAATAATCCGACCACTGTTTTGAATTTAAATTAATTAATTAATTTTCACAAAAGAGACCAGATGTGGTCGCTATTGTATAAATTAATTAATTAATTTATATAAAAAACCGACCACTTGTGGTCGTTTTTTTATTTAATAATTTATTTAATATAATAATTTTTAATTAATTATAGTAAATCGACCACATGTGGTCGGTTTTCTGGATATCTTTTTTGAAAACCAACCACAAGTGGTTGATTTTTTGAAAATTATCCAGAAAATCGACCACAAGTGGTCGATTTGTTTGGTAATTTTGTAAAAAAAATGACAACATATAGCTATGCTACATTTCATCAACCAGCACAACAATCAACCAACATAACAATACAAACAACCAGCATAACAATACAGACATTAAAAATCAAGTTATTTACAAAATCTATCAAGGTTCCAAATCCAAACTACAAAACATACAATAGGCTAAAAACTACAACTCATCATCCGCATCCTCATCGTCATCCGCATCCTCAGCCTCACCGAAAGGATCCGATTCCTTCTCTGTGGTATAATAATCATCCAGTGGGCCTAGGCCTTTTGCAGCCCGAGCTACATCACCAGGATAAGAAGGAAGAATCCCCACAGATCAAATAAAAGAGTTAATCTGCTTCTGCATCATTCTTATTTGTGATGTTGTTTCCTCCTCCTTCTGATTCGCTCTCTCAGTCTGTGGAGCAAGCTCTTTAGTCGGTTGAGAAATCGTATTTTTTAGTAAATCAATGGTTTCTCTATCAACTGATGAGGGATAGGATGTATCGCCGGACGAAGACCTAATATTCTCACTAAAGCATTTTCTATGGTACCCATAGTATTGACCTTTAACTGGAGAACCCACAATTTATTTTCAAAACTCCTCCTCTACATCTTCAGGTATTATTTCACCCTAACTTTCAGGAGGTTGAACTACATATATTTGTCCTATATTCAACGAAAAGTTAAAATTAATAGTAAAAAAATATTAAACTACTCGTACTTGAATAATATCAACTTTGAGAAAAAGATTCATAAATACAAGATTTGATTCTTACATGGGTAACTTTTGCACGAGGCTCAACCCAGATATCTTCATCAGTTGGGTTCTTTTTCTCCCTTATACGGGTCTCCTCGAATACCTCATGTATTTGTATCTTCCTAACCAATTTTTTTTCCTACATACGATAAAATTATTAATATTTAAATAATTAAAAATTTAAATAGAAACAAACAATTAAACCTGTAAAAGTTACATACCAGTTTTTGATCCACAGTAATCCGACTAACTGCTCCCGCAGTATGTAGAGAGCCACCCTTGGATGATGCCCTGACTTTCTTTTCTTTGTCACTCAACACTTGAAATTCTTCGCTAATCCAATAGCGAAGATAATCTTGCGACATGGGTTCGAGTATAAAACTTGGTCGTACACTTTTTGTTCTGGCATAATCCTACAGACCGTTCATTTTGAGTCTTGCTCTTCTATAAAAATTCTTCTGTATAGCAAAGTAATGTGTTGGATCCCACCAGAAATATTTTTACAACAAAAAAAAAGTTTAATATTCAATTTTTTGTTCTAACAATGTGTTAAGTAGTCGATAAGTTAAATCTTTACATGAAATTCTTTAAATATTTCATTTCTATCAAATTCTGGAACCTTTTTCAAACTGTTCCAATAGCCTTTAAAGTGTCGACAAATGCATTTAGTCATAATTTTTGCAATTCCATAATCGAGCAAAAACCTACAACACAAGATCAAACATCAATATCATAAAGCATAATAATATAGTAAATGAAAAATAAATAATGTTGTTATATTTAGAAAATTTACCCTACTCCATATGGAATAATATATCGCCTTCGCTGAGCATCTTTGTCTCCGGGCTGTGGAACAAGTGATGGTGGATACACTGGCGTGGTGGATCTAAAACACCGGATGGTGTGCCTCCAAGATGAAGATCTATAAACCCAATAGATCCAGAAGAATCACTTTGAGAACGTCGGTGACTACTAGTAGAGGGTACTACAGACGATGGTAGATGACTGTTTGTGCCAACGATCATCTGATAGTACTGTGAAGGCAGTGGTATAGTGATGAGAGCAGAATAAGTCGCTAAGATCCATGAAGTGGACCCACGTACGTAGGAGCAGAAACCGAATGATGTGACAACCTAGAATAAGAGGGTCGTGTTAGCACGTCATCTAACTGACCCTCAGATATATGAATACTTGACGGTCCTCTATAAGACGGAGGCTGTTTTTTTCTTTTTTGTCTTTGTAGGCTCAACTTTTTACTTATATTTGTCACCTTTACCTACCATCTAAATTATGTAAAGTAAACAAGTACTTAGTCCTTACAAAATAAATATAAGAAAACACCAGTGTTAAAACATTCCAAGTAACTAATTTCAAGTTACCAATTCACAATGCAAATCAGTAAATCAGTATTAATAACTTCTCCTCTACATCTTCAGGTATTGTTTCACCCTGACTTTCAGGAGGCTGAGTACTACGATACTCATTAATGAACTGCATATAATTGTGCTATATTCAAAGTAAATTTAAAATTAATAGTAAAAAATATTAAACTACTCGTACTTGAATAATATCAACTTTGAGAAAAAAATTCATAAATACAAGATTTGATTCTTACATGGGTAGCTTTTGCACGAGGCTCAACCCAGACATCTTCATCTGTTGGGTTCTTTTTCTTCCTTACAAGAGTCTTCTCGAATAACTCATTTATTTGTATCTTCCTACCCAATTTTTTTTCCTGCATACGATAAAATTATTAATATTTAAATAATTAAAAATTTAAATAGAAACAAACAATTAAACCTGTAAAAGGTACATACCATTTTTTCCTCCACAGTAATCCGACTAACTTCTCCCACAGTATGTAGAGAGCCACCCTTGAATGATTCACTGGCTTTCTTTCCTTTGTCACTCAACACTTGGTATTCTTCGCTACTCCAATAGCAAAGATAATCTTGCGACATGGGTTCGAGTATAAAACTTGGTCGTACCCTTTTTGTTCTAGCATAATCCAACAGACCGTTCATTCTGAATCTTGATTTTCTATAAAAATTCTTCTGTATAGCAAAATAATGTGTTGGATCACCAGAAATATTTCTACAACAAAAACAAAATTTAATATTCAATTTTTTGTTCTAACAATGTGTTAAGTAGTCAATAATTTAAATTTTTACCTGAAATTCTTTAAATATTTCATTTCTATCAAATTATTGAACCTTTTGCCAACTGGTCCAATAGCCTTTGAAGTGCCGACAAATGTATTTAGTCATAATTTTTGCAATTCCATCATCGAGCAAAAACCTACAATACAAGATCAAACATTAATATCATAGAGCATAATAATATAGTAAATAAAAAATGAATAATGTTTTTATTTTTAAAAATCTTACCCTACTTCATATAGAATAATATACCGCCTCCACTGAGCATCTCTATCTCCGGGATACGAAACAAGTGCTGGTAGATGCACTAGCGTGGGTGGATCTGAAGCACCGGATAGTGTGCCTCTAAGATGAAGATCTTTCAACCCAATAGATCAAACAGAATCACTGTGAGAACGTGGGTGACTACTAGTAGAGGGTACTGCAGACGATGGTAGATGACTGTATATGATATTGATAGTCTGATAGTACTATGAAGGCGGTGGCATGGCGATGGGAGCAGAATGATTCGTTGTAGAGCCATGAAGTGGACCCACATGCGTAGGAGAAAGAACTGAATGATACGATGACCTAGAATAAGAGGGTTGTGCTGACACATCATCTAACTTACCGTCAGATTTATGAATACCTGACGGTCATCTATAAGGCGGAGGTTGTTTTTTCTTTTTTGTCTTTGTAGGATCAACATTTTGCTTACCATTGTCACTTGTACCTCCCATCTAAATTATATAAAGTTAACTAGTACTTAGTCCTTACAAAATGAATATAAGAAAACACCAGTGTTAAAACATTCCAAGTAACTAATTTCAAGTTACTAATTCACATTTCAAATCCGTAAATCAGTATTAAAACACCAGTGAAATAGTTACATAGCCATAGCAAGTTTAGGCTCGCTCCAACAACATGAGATTGATAAGAATACTTCTATTACTACATAAAAGATGGAAAAACGACAACAATAATCTTAGACAGTATATTACATATCAATATTAAACAAGAAACATAAAGATAAATAGTACAAAGCATAAAGAAATCAATACATAACAAATACAACCTACACAAACTAATCCTCCTCTCCCGAAGATTCTCCACTAAATCATTCACCCTCTTCGGAATTTTCATCATCTCCTACCCACTCAGCCTTTTTTTTTGCAATATTAACTTCTTTAAATATATTTTTCGGGTGGTTCAAACTATCCACTAAATCAATGTTCATTAACTGGTGATCAATCTGCATTTTATTTTGATACGCAGTCTCCAGTACATTACCAACTCCACCATCTTATAGGCATTGTTTTGGTTATAGTCCACCAACCAAACTTATCACTATGCAACGAATAAGGAGCATAATACACTTATTTAGCATTTTGCATGTGAACAAAGGGATAGTAAACAGGATACGTCCTATTGTGCTTCACTTCAATAATGTTATGCTCCTTATGTACTCTTGTGCCTCTTGTGATTGGATCAAACCATTTACATCGAAAGAGGATAATTTTTTTATTGGCAAACCAACATACTCAATTTCTAAGATCTCTTGTATGATGCCAAAATAATCAACATCATCATCACCCTTAACCCAAACACCACTATTGTTTTTTTTCTTGTTCTGGAGTGTTCTCCGATGGAAAATTTAAATCCATTAATTGTGTAATGGGACATTGTACGAGCTTCAACTGGTCCCAAAGAAATATCTCTCAAGAATTGATCGTATGCGATCGTATTTGGTGAATGGTTTACCTAAAATATTATATATATATATATATATATATATATATATATTAGTTGAAGAATGTGTAAATATTTAAAATTTGTATAAATATTAGTATACTTACACACCTCATATGTAAACCATGTTGCAAAGAATGCATACACTTGATTTTTGTGGAATTGGGTCTTAAATAAACTGAAGATCCAACATGCAAAACACAATTAGTTTCCTTAAGGGAATGAGTAAATAAATGTGATATGTTAATATTTATTATCCTTTTGTCAGAGAGGGCTCAACTTTCGGGCAATTCAATAAGACATACAAAGTTGCTGATTTGTGTTCCATGATAGTGATCCGACAAAATATGATCTTTTTAGCCTTACTACCAGATTGATTGAAAATTGATACTGGTTTTAAATGAGGCTCATTCTCAGCGTCCTGATGTTGATTCATTTTGTTTCTTAAACAAGCAACTTCATCACCAAATTAATATGAATAAAATTAAGACGTTTCTTTTGCAAGATATGCCTCAACTATACAACCTTCCACTCTATATTTATTTTTGGGACCTCTTTTCAATTTTTTAATTGTCCTACATAATCTTAAAATTAGATGTTTACTATATAAAAATAGATATGTATGAATTTAAATATGTTGCAATTGCTTATCGTTCGCCTAGATACATCCACCTAGTTTGAACTGGACTGCCTAGCTGAGCTTCGTGGATAAAGTGAATGGGAAGATGTTCCATCACATCGAAGAACCCAGGTGGAAAAATCTTCTCCAACTTGGTGATAACAACAATATTACTCTCCATTCGAGCAGATTTTCTTCTTTTAATGTGGTGGAATATAAGTGTTTGAAGAACAAACTAATCTCTGTTATCGATTTCTATATGTTTTTAGGCAAACCAATAAAAGCAATTGGAAGTAATTGTTCCATAAAAATATGACAATCGTGGTTTTTCATTCCATGTAAGATTTCTTGTGCCATATCAACAGTCTTTCCCAAATTTGAGGCATATCCATCGGGCATCTTTATACTTTGGACCCACTCACATATTTTTAACTTTTGGTCCAAGTTGAATGTATAACTAGCCTTGGGCTTAAGAATAATTCCATTGGGCCCCTCCTGTAAGTGTAATTCTCTACGCTTGCAATATTCTGGTAAATCAAGTCTAGCCTTAGGATTATCCTTTGTCTTGCCGGTAACATCCATAACTGTGTTGAACAAGTTGTCAAAATAATTCTTCTCAGTATGCATGACATCAATATTATGCATAAGTAAATTATCTGGCCAATATTCTAACTCCCAAAATATACTTTGCTTAGTACAATTATGTGAAACGTCATATCCATCAAACCTATACAATGGTTCCTCACTAACTTTTGGCAAATCTTGAACTATCTCCCAAATGTCATGACCAGATAACCTTGGAGGTAGACCATCATGTTCAGTTCTATTCTTTCTGAATGTATTCTTGAGTCTCCTAAACTCATAATTATATGGTAAGAAACAACGATGACAATCAAACTATGAATTTTGCCTGCCATGTCTCAATGTGAAAAATTTTGTTTTTTCCATGTAGTATGGACAAGCCAACTTTCTAGCTTTCATCCACCCAGACAATATTCCATAAGAAGAAAAATCATTAATAGTCTATATTAGATATACACATAGATTGAAATTCTGTTTAAGTGAAATGTCCCAAGTTTCAACCTCCTCATGCCATAAAATTTGAAGTTCATCAATCAAAAGTTGCAAGTAGATATATATTCTGCTTTTTAGATTATGCGGGCCAAGAACAACACAATTCAGTAATATATATGAACTAGTCATCAACATTTCTTGAGGAAGATTATACGGGGTGATAAATACAGGCCAACATGAATATGGCGCAGCACCAACAGAAAAAGGTGAGAAACCATCCGCACACAATTTCAATTGAATTTTTCGCGGCTCAGCTGCAAAATATGGATAAGTTGCATCAAAATTCTTCCAAGCGTCTCCATCAAATGGATGACACATAACACCAATAGGCCTTCTATTTTCACTATGCCATCTCATATGAGGAGCTGAGCTATTTGAAGCATACAACCTCTTCAACCTTGGTATTAGAGGTAAATAATACATCACCTTAATAGAAATTTTATTTCCACAACAACCACACTTATAGCGAGGGTGTTGACAAAACTTACAGGACTCTAGGTTAACATCTTCCTTAAAGTATAACATGCAACCATTTTCACAACAATCAATTCTAATCGAGGAGAGACCTAACTTTGACACCATTCTTTTTGCCTTATAGAAAGAATCAGGAACCTCTAAAGCAGGGTCAACTAACTCTTTAATAAGGTCTATCATTGATTCCATTTCTCCTTCAACAATATTCCAATAAGATTTAATACTTAATAATCTAACAGCAACAGACAATCGAGAGTGTGAACACTCGTATAACAAAGGATGACTAGTAACATGCAATTATTTATAAAAATAGTGTGCTTCTCTATTGGGAATATCTTCGACATTTTCCCTAAATTTGCCCCCATGTTGCATCCCAAAAGTATCATGCACCATTTTTGTCATCCTAGTATCTTGATAGTTATTATGTCCTGCAAACCTACTACTTTCACCACCAACAAAGTTACTTTGCTCAACATCACCATGACTAGTACGCAATCTTAAAAGTCCTCATGAAACCCTTTTCTATAAGGATGATCCCTCACAACTTCTTCTTTTAGAATACTTGTACATCACATTTGACACAAGGACAATGAATCGCCCGAAAAAGTGACCTGTCATCAAGTGTCTTGGCATGTTCAATAAATCGATTCACACCTTCAATAAATTCCACCCTTAGATCCATTCTATTATTATTATTTCGTTGATATATCCAGCTATAATCAGGTTCTATCTACACAATCAATCACATTCAAGTAATTAGTTCAAGTCACAAAAGTTCACATTTAAAGTACCTACACTTAAACATTTCATGTCACTAATTCACTTCATAAGTGACCATACTTTAACAAATTCAAAATAAAAGTTCACATTTCAAGTGGCCACACCTAAACATTTTCAAGTCATTAATTCACTTCATAAGTTACCAAAACTAAACTAAATTAAAAATGAAAAGTTCACATTTCAAGTACCTACACTTAAACATTTCAAGTCACTAATTCACTTTACAAGTTACCAAACTAAACTAAATTCAAAATGAAAAGTTCACATTTCAAGTACCTACACTTAAACATTTCAAGTCACTAATTCACCTCTCGAGTGACCACACATTACTAAATTCAAAATGAAAAGTTCACATTTCAAGTACCGACACTTAAACATTTCAAGTCACTAATTCACTTCACAAGTTACCAAACTAAACTAAATTCAAAATGAAAAGTTCACATTTCAAGTACGTACACTTAAACATTTTCAAGTCACTAATTCGCTTGACAAGTTACAAAATTAAACTAAATTCAAAATGAAAAGTTCATATTTAAGTACCTAGACTTAAACATTTTCAAGTCACTAATTCACTTCTCATGTTACCAAACTAAACTAAATTCAAAATGAAAAGTTCACATTTCAAGTACCTACACTTAATCATTTTCAAGTTACTAATTCACTTCACAAGTTACCAAACTTAACTAAATTCAAAACCAAAATTCACATTTCAAGTACCTACACTTAAACATTTTCAAGTCATTAATTCACTTCTCAAGTGACCACACTTTACCAAATTCAAAACAAAAGTTCACATTTCAAGTACCTACACTTAAACATTTTCAAGTCACTAATTCACTTCACAAGTTACCAAACTTAACTAAATTCAAAACCATACTTCATATTTCTAGTACCTAGATTCACAGAAAAAAAGTCACTAATTCATAATTCAAGTAACTAAACCTAAACATTTCAAGACACTAATTCACTTCACAAGTTACCAAACTTAACTAAATTCAAAACAGAACTTCACATTTCAAGTACCTAGATTCAAAACACAAGTCACTAATTCATAATTCAAGTAACTACACCTAAACATTTCAAGTCACTAATTTACTTCACAAGTTACCAAACTTAACTAAATTCAAAACCAAACTTAACATTTCAAGTACCTAGATTCAAACACAAGTCACTAATTCATAATTCAAGTGACCACACTTTACCAAATTCAAAACAAAAGTACACATTTTAAGTACATACCCTTAAACATTTTTAAGCCATTAATTCACCTCTTGAGTGACCACACTTGACTAAATTCAAAACAAAAGTTCACTTTTCAAGTACCTAGATTCAAAACACAAGTCACTAATTCATAATTCAAGTAACTACACCTAAACATTTCAAGTCACTGATTTACTTTACAAGTTACCAAACTTAACTAAATTCAAAATCAAACTTCACTTTTCAAGTACTTAGATTCAAAACACAAGTCACTAATTCATAATTCAAGTAACTACACCTAAATATTTTAAGTCACTAATTCATCACTAATTCACGTCTCAAGTGACCACACCTAAACACTTGATTATTATAAAATCACTATTTCACTTCTCAAGTGACCATACTGATACGAGAAAAGACATCGGAAACACGAAACACACTCTAAATCAGTTCACTAATCATAGGGATTTGAGAACCAAGATGGAGACCACACTCGGATTCGCTACCAACAACAAGAATACAAGATACAAAGGTGTATTTCAACACTAAAACAGCTATAAAACGTGATGAACAATATGAACAACAATAACACAAGTTTTGAATTCAATAAATGACCCAAAACAGTCCACTACACAAGATAACAACAACAAAAGTAAATGATAGATAGTGAGACCAAGATTATTACAAGATTAAGAACTAAAGAGTGTATTAAACTCAAAAACCCCTAATGAATATAATAATCAAAACCACACTCTTACGGTGACCGCCAAGGGAATCAACTCACCTCAAGATCCACCGTTTCCAAGCAAAGAATAATGTTAGCTTTTTCAAGCCCTATACTAAAACTACACTAAGCTGGTTTACTCTCAAGAGAGAGGATTTTAAGTGTTTCAATATTTCATCTTTCATAAAACTCAAGAGAAAAGACCTAAAATATACTACTTATAGTATATTATAAAAGTAGACAAAAAGACCACATTACCCTTAATGACCAAGGGTGGCCTTGGTGTGTTGGAAAACAATATAAATTGTTCAAAATGCCCTTAAAGCTAAGTGACCAAAATGCCCTTAGTAAAGGGAACCAAAACCATAAACCAACAAAGGTGGTCCAAACTCGAGAGTCCTTAAGTCTTCAAGGCTCCAAACAATCTTCCATACTTGGGTTTGATCAATGGTAGGCTCAAAACGTCCCCTCAAAGTATGATCCCATGCCCTCCATGCGACCAAATCTTGATTCTTCACATAGTGACTTTGAATGATGTCGTCAAAAGCTAAGGCGACCATTATTCTTGTATTATCCTCCTCTTCTTGAAAAGAATTCGACCTCGAATCCAAACCTTGCAAAATCGAAGAGAGGGCAAATAAATACAAACTCCTCATGGCATGAGGGTTAGGGTAAGTATAACAAATCATATCAACATGCCAAAGTTGCACATATTTGCATTATAACCAAGGTTCCTTTGAATTAAATATAAAAATCTCAATAAAAGGTGCACAAAGGGTTTTGGTTATGGGAATCACCAAGAGATAAAGAAACTGCATAGGTCCTAATGGCCTCAAATAATCCACAAAGTAGAACTTCCTTCATCTTATAAGCCATAAGACACCATTGTTTCTTTATCTCGTCAAAATACCACACCAAGGAGGGGTGTTTTGATTGGTTCTAAAGTCCATTAAATCCATATAACATTATCACACACACACATGGACAGACCAACAAACTTCCTACCTCAACATAAAACAAATCCAAAATTAGCATGGAAATCATCATAGGCAAAGAGGTAGCATAAGAAAGAATCTCATGCAAAGGAATTCACGGGTGAAGAATAAGTATTTAAACACATACACATTCTTTCCTTCAAACAACTAGACAACTTGGCATCCACAAGTTAGAATTCATGCAATTTAGGCACAAGTGTGTCAAACAAGAATGCACATTTAGGAACATTACCCCAAGGAGTCAATGACACATTTGTCCTCGGGTTTTCAAGAAGGACTACACATTCCTTATCCATAAGAGTACTCTCGTCTTTCAAAAAGATATTTTCATCTTTAGGAGGAATGTTGTCATACCATAGTGGGTTAGCATATCGGTTATAGCTTCCAAGGCAAACTATGCCTTCATTTTCAACACTAGGCTCATTAGGAGTGTTTATATCATCTTCAAATAAGACATTATATATAAAGAGAGCATGATTTATTTCACGGACAGGTTCAGAACAAACACATTCAGCACTCTCTAAAAGCTCAATATCACGTTTTAAAAAGATTTCAAGTACAAAATTATCCCAAGAATAGCTCTCGGGTTCACTCCCCTTTTGTTGACCAATTTTTTCAAATACTTCACTCACTTGATTTTGCTTAATCACATCACACACATACTCAAGTGGTGGAAAATTTTCACAAATAGGTTGATCAACACCAATTACACAAGACAATGTACTTTCGTTCAACATATAGGCTTCAACACTAGGTGGACATAAATCGATCTTACAAGAAGAGTCAATTTGGTCATCAATAGGATCAACTAGTGTATCCACACTCACAACATGTACATCATTAACAAAAGACAAAGAATCATTAGACTCACAAGTAATTAATCTACTACTCACACTCAATGGACTACTAGACACACAATTATCATTCACATGCATAAAAGTGTAAGAGTTAGCTATTTTACCTTGAAGTTCTTGAGTCGACTCTCCTCTTCCATGTTGTGAAGTCCTCCATAAGCTTGGGCAAAAACTTCACTTTGGCATTAATCTCCATCACTTGCCATGTCGGTACCTACACAAATGTCCTTAGAAATAGAAGAACAAACAATGTTAGCTCGGTTTGGTGGCGATCCCCTCGCTTTGCTCCACATAACCTCTTCTTTTTCCACTCTCAGATTAACACCTTGCACACCCTTACTCCTCTCAATATTTTTTCTCTCATAAGAATTCAGATTAAAGTAAGTATTCACTTTTCTTTGTAGCTTGGGTTGCATGTATGTCATAAGGTGATTTTCCCACCAGTCTCTTACAATATTAGGCCAATTTTGCACATTTGAAACTCCATGTTGTGCAAACCAATCGACACCTAAGCATACATGACCATATGTCAATTGAAGAATATCACACCATACTTCCTCATGGAACTCAAATTGGGAGAAGACAACTTTGACCCTCTCAGTAACCTTAAACCCATCCAAGAAGTTTGGAATGAGTAAAGGCTCGCAAAATAACCCCAAGTAGTCAACCATGGATGGAACGATGTAGTTTCTATAGTACCTATCATTTAACACAACGAGGCAGCCCGGTATCCTACAAATAGTCACTTTTTTGGAGTGTACACTCCTTCTTGGATCAATATTCTAAAGGACATGAGTACCCCTCAATTTTGGAGATGTATACCCTCTTCTTCTCGTTGAACAACCTCCACTAGAGCTAGTATAACCATTCACACTATATCGATCTTGATAAAAAGTACTACAAGGTGGAGAATATGAATCTTTACACTCCTCACATGTACTTTCATCATAACTCACATAAGCTTTGCGAATGAAAGGGTTATACCTAACACCAAGTCTAGGTTTGGAGTGAGAAATGTAGGACTCCTCATATGCCCCAACGTCATCATAAGATCCATCACGTGGTCCTATATCATCTCCAAAGTCACCATAAGCACTAGGCACTTCATTCACCTCATTTTCTCCCTCAAAATAGTAACTTTCAAATCTGCCCAAGTTTCGATCATGGCTATTTTCATAGCCTCCGCAATCTCCCTCAACTTCGTAGCCATAAAACCCCTCACTACAACATAGTCTCCCATGTTGTAGTCACAATAATCCCCAGATATCAAAGACATATTCCCCTTATATCACCTTTTGAACCTACAAAATGAACAAACAAGATTAGTAGTAAAAGCTCCTCACCAACACTCGTATTCACTCATTTTTGTGATCCTCACAATTGGAACGGGCAATATTAAAAGTTTCTTATACTCCGTTAGTCAAAAAGATGTCAATTCTACTTGGCGGTCGGAATGAATTCTTGCTTGATCAACTCAAGAAACAAAATAAAATTTACTTACGAACTTGAAACAAAGAAGTTACTACGAGTTAAAAATGAGAAAAGCACACAAATAACGAAGACATGAAGAAACGGATTCAATAATTAATCTACAACTAAGCAGGTGATTACTAGTTGTTAATTAATTCTAGAATCAAGACATGAAACTAATGAAACAATAAGATGAAACTAAGAATCTAAAATTTGAGCTCGAAAATATTGCGTGAACAGTAGCAGTGATGACGTGGCAGCCACGTATTGGTTCGGTTTTATCAAATGGTTATTCTCAAATGTTCAGTCTTGGTCAAAAATTAATTTGGATTGGTGGAATTTGTTTTAGGTGGGAAAATAAGTCTTGGGGAATTTTTCAATTTTCAAGACTTGATTTTTTCTTGTATTTCTCCTTAAAACATGGGTCCTTAAATCATGAAAAAGTGGTTGAGAAGTGATATAAAGTCTTTTGGTGGTTGGGGTCTTTCAAGACTAACAAGTACATACACCTTTTTCTTCACCTTTTAGGATCTAACATTCACTTTATATTCTAACAATATATGAAGGAAGGTGAAGAACTTCAAGAACAACAACAAACAAACCAAGAACAATAACAACAATCTTCAAGAATAACAACAATTCCAACGGCCAACTCCAATCCACAATAACAATATGTCCAACACTTGGCCAAGACAACTACAACTTCAACAAAATGGTTCTCAAGCCACCAAGTAACAACAATATCACGTGGCCAAGTTTAGAACATCAAGGAGAAACCACACGGCCAAAATAGTCCACCACAACAATGGTCAACAACAATGGGCCAAGCTTATGTTCACAACAACAACTTTCAACAAGTTCAAGCTCAAGTTTAGATCTAGACTCAAAGTGTTAGTGGACAAGAAAACTAACACTAGAAACAACAAAACAAACAAGAACACTACTAGATCTAGTCATACAACAAACAAATATCGGCCAAGACACAATAAGAACACAATTTTGGCTAAGAACACAAACACAGACAGCTTGCTATTTTTCTAGAATTTTCAGTTTTTAACACTTTTTTTTAATTTTCCAACAAGAAAGCCCAAGATTGATCTTGTAGGAACAAGATCAAGCCATGATTTGATACCAAATGATACGAGAAAAGACAGTGGAAATAGGAAACACACTCCAAATCAATCCACTAATCTTAAGGATTCGAGGACCAAGATGGAGATCACACTCGGATTCGCTACCAACAACAAGAATACAAGATACAAGGGTGTATTTCAACACCAAAAAAGCTATAAAACGTGATGAACAATATGAACAACAATAACACAAGTTTTGGATTCAATAAATGACCAAAAATAGTCCACTACACAAGATAACAACAACAAAAGTAAATGATAGATAGTAAGACCAAGATTATTACAAGATTAAGAACTAAAGAGTGTATTAAACTCAAAAACCCCTAATGAATGTAATAATCAAAACCACACTCTTACGGTGACCGCCAAGGGAATCAACTCACCTCAAGATCCACCGTTTTCAAGAAAAGAACAATGTTAGCTTTTCCAATCCCTATACTAAAACTACACTAAGTTGGTTTACTCTCAAGAGAGAGGATTTTAAGTGTTTCAATATTTCATCTTTCATAAAACTCAAGAGAAAAGACCTAAAATATACTACTTATAGTATATTACAAAAGTAGACAAAAAGACCACATTACCCTTAATGACCAAGGGTGGCCTTGGTGTGTTAGAAGACAATATGAATTGTCCAAAATGCCCTTAAAGCTAAGTGACCAAAATTTCCTTAGTAAAGGGAACCAAAAACGTGAAGCAACAAAGGTGGTCCAAACCCGAGAGTCCTTAAGTCTTCAAGGCTCCAAGCAATCTTCTACACTTGGGTTTGATCAATGGTAGGCTCAAAACATCCCCTCCAAGTATGATCCCATGCCCTCAATGCGACCTAATCTTGATTCTTCACATAGTGACTTTGAATGATGTCGTTAAAAGCTAAGGCGACCATTATTCTTGTATCACCACACTTACCTAAATTCAAAACACAAGTTCACTGTTGAAGTAACCAAATTCAAACATTTTTAAGTCACTAATTCACTTCTCAAGTGACTACACTTAACTAAATTCAAAACAAAAGTTCACCTTTCAACTAACCACACTCAAACATTTTTAAGTCACTATTTCACTTCTCAAGTGACGACACTTACATAAATTCAAAATGCAAATTCAAGTAACTAATTCATTTATAGTATAAGTCAAACAATTCAACAAGTTTAATAAAGCAAATAAGTAGAGGTGTCGCATGTCCCTCTCACACCATATAATCATCACAAAACTTATGGCTTTCAAAGCCTTCTACAATAAACAATCCCACCATAACACTACACTTAAAGACTTTACTATAAGAAAATAGAGAGAATTCAACTTACGTTTGCTTGGCCTAAGTTGAAGAAAAAGAGACAACCATCGAAAAATAACAAAGCAATCCTTTTCCCAAATTCGGGTTTTGATCAATAAATCTACAACATTGACGATGTCTAATTAATTATTTAAATTTCAAAATTGGACAACTTACAGTAATTAAATTGCAAAATTACAGTGACAACATTGACAATATCAAAATTGAATTTCAAAATTGGACAATATCTAATCAACAAATCCAAGAAAATGACTAAAATCAACCAAATTTTGAACTAATCCAATGATAGATCAAGAACCCTAAACCCAATTATAGTAAATCCATGCCAAAAATAAAAGTAGTGGAAGAAACTTAACTTCCTGAATCCAAGAAAAAAAAGAGCAAGAACCGGTCATTTCAAAACATATGTTACACTAGTACTAGCGTAAATCACTTGAAAATCACGGTTATAACAAAGAAAATGACTAAAAAAGATACTGATGATATGCGCAAACTGTGAGAGGTCGCTAGTGACTAAGCTATGAGCTATGAGAGGTCGCGGTACTTGGGACGTGCTGCCGTTGCTGAGTTGTTGTCATTGCTGTAGTTGTTGAGTTGTTGTCATCATCGATGAGAAACTACTATCGTCGGTGAGCTGCTGCCGTCGCTGTTGACTTGTTGTCGTCGCCGTTGAAGTGGCGCCATCGTTAAAGGTCAGGGAGCTGAGGTCGTGGGTAGCTGAGGTCACGGGTTTACAAGGGTTTAATTTGATTTTGTTGAAATGAAGGTAAGGGTAATTGAAAAGTGGTATTTTGATGGGTTGGATCGGGTCAATGAACGGGTATTACAAATTTTTTTGGCAAAATCAATTATAGGTACTCAATTTATTTTTAAAAATATCCACTATGGAAAAACGATCACTTGTGATTCATTTTTATTAAAAAAATTAAAATTTTAATAAATTGTATAATATTTATAATAACATCCAAATAATTTATTGCAATGTATATATAAACCAGATAATTAGTTATTTTATCATCACATTAACACGAGTAGTATATTTCATCAATCGTACAATAATATCAATGCCTTTCGTAAATTAGGATGAATGTTTTGTTCATTAGCTTTTAAATACGATATTATATATATACCTCATAAAACAGCGCATTAATCAGATAAATTATCGATTAATTTGCTTATGTTATTACAACTTCAACAATATACCCTTGTCTACATTGACACAAGTAGTATATATATTTCCTCAATAGTATGATATCAACATATTATTCAAAATATTTGATATATAGATTTAGTTATCTAACTTTTGATTACTGCATACATCACTACATGAGATATACAAATATATACATATATTTGATTGACTATCAGCTTCCAATACGTACTATATACATCGCATACACAATTTTACCACCCCATTATAATATACAACGTATTTTACATAAACTCAGATGAATTATCGGTTAGTTTATCTTAATTATGTTATATACCTTCACTACATAATATATATACTCCACATATACCTATACATATACACACACATACACACTATCGACTATCAAGTTCTAAATACATATTATATACATCACATACATACACGAGTATATTACCTCGTAATATAATGCGACGTATTTGATATACATACTTTGATGATTTATCGATTAATTTGATTAGGTTACATTAATATAACTTCAACGTACAATATATTATTACTTCGATCGTTTCAAATCAATGTATTCATTATGTTTGGATAGATTCTGCTAGTTTTTGACTACATTGTTCATCCATCACTACATCATATATATATATATATATATATATATATATATATATATTATATCAACTCTTCAATACGTACTATTTACTCACATCCACAAGTATATTACCTCATAATACCACACATTCATTATTTTCTGATGAATTAACCGTTATATATATATGTACATTACATTATTATAACTTCAATAGTAGTAGAATATTATTACAGCAACTGTATGATTTAAACATATTCATTATACAGAGACTATGTTTAACGCAATTTAATGTATATAGAAAGGAAAATATTTATTTATATATTAAAACATAAGTAAAAGATAAATTAAAGATTATGTTTAACGTAATTTATTTATTTTATTTGACATATTTTTTTAGTATAATTTTTTTACAAAATTTAAGTTTAATTTATTTATTTTATTATTATATTGGTTATCGACTACGTGTGATCAGTGTAATTTTAAAAAATAATATATTTGATTTTACATAAAATAATTAAAATATATTTTTTTAATCAAAAGTGACTTCAAATGGTTCTTTGTGAATTTATTTTTTAATAAAAAGAGATCACAAGTGTTTTTTTTTAAAATTTTTTTTTTTTTTTAATATAAAACCGACCACAAGTGGTCGGTTTTATATAATATTTTTATTTATTTTTAAAGAAAACTGACCACAAGTCGGTTTTATATAAATATTTTTGTTTATTTTTAAAGAAAATCGACCACAAGTGGTCTCAATTTATTTTTTATCAAAAAGCGACCACTAGTGGTCGGTTTCTTAAATAATTTTTTAAATTTTAAAAGCGTCCAGAAGTGGTCGCTTTATAAAATGATTTTAATTTAATTTGTAAATAAAAACGACCACAAGTGGTCGCTTTTTAAAAATAGTTTTAAAATAATTATTTTTAAATAAAAGCGACCACAAGTGGTTGTTTTTTAAAATTATTTTTCTTTTTTCTTTTTTTAATAGAAAACTGACTACAAGTGGTCGCTTTTATATAAATATTTTTGTTTATTTTTAAAGAAAACTGACCACAAGTGATCTCAATTTATTTTTTCATTTTTTTTATCAAAAAGCAACCACTAGTGGTCGGTCTCCTTATTTTTTTAATTTTAAAAGCAACCACAAGTGGTCTCTTTATAAAATATTTTTAATTTAATTTTAAATATAAAAACAACCACAAGTGGTCGCTTTTTAAAAATTATTATCTGGTGGAGATTTTTAAAATCAAAAAGCGACCACAAGTGGGTGCTTTTTTTTTTATTATTAAAGAAATAATAATTAATCCAAAAATGATAATTTTGGAAATTTAAAATATACAAGCGACCACATGTGGTCACTTTTTTTTTATAAATATTTTATTTTTTAAAAAAAAAAAATTGACCACATGTGGTCGATTTTATTGTGACCATAAGCTGTGGTCGGTTTTTTGTGTTTGAAAAAATTATTTTTTTTAGTAGTGTGATATAATAAAATGACGATTGAAGCACCTGAAACAGGCATGTCATAAATGCCTATTTTACCTTTTTTGATTAAATATTATTAATTTTCTAATACGTAAATGACTTATAATAATTTATTAGGAATGATGTAGCAAATTCACGGTTGAAGCAGCTGAAGCAGACATGTCGTCCACAAGCTGTCCACTTCAGCAACTTCATCCTCACTTTTATATTAGTAATAGATACTAATTATGAAAAATTACAGAAAGTAACATACTTAAAACTATAATTACAATAAATAGCAACACTTTTATAAATTATAGCAAGAGTAACATTATTTTACTCATTAACTAGGCAAGTGCATGTTTTACTCTCACTACTTTACATTTTTCTATTTTCACTCTACTAGTTTACCCCTCACCCCCCCCCCCCCCCGGCCCAAATATAGTCATATCTTTTACCCTTTTTTTTCATCTTATTTTTTTATTTTCACTTTATTTTCTCTCTTCTATTTCTCTTTTTTTTTTCCTTTTTTTCTTTTTTTTTCTTTTTCATATTTGAAGATAATGATCTTCAAGATTTCAAAATAAAACATCATTACTGTCTTTTACTCTCTTATATCTCTACCTTTTTTTTCTTGTTAGTTTTTTTCAATCTTATTTTTTTATTTTGATTTCTTTTTCTTTTTCATTTTTTTCTTTCCACTTTATTTTCTCTCTTCTATTTCTTTTTTTCCCTTTTCCTTTTTTTTTCATTTCTCATATCTTTTTTTTCTTTTTCTATTTTCATTTTTTTTCTATTTTATTTTTTTCCACTTTATTTTCTCTCTTCTATTTCTTTTTTTTCCCTTTTCCTTTTTTTTTCGTTTCTCATATCTTTTTTTCTTTTTCTATTTTATTTTATTTTATTTTGTTTTATTTTTTTCTTTTATTTTTACACTTCTATTTCTCGTTCTTCCTTTTTTTTCTTTTTTACTTCTCTGTATTCATTTTTTTTCTTTTTATATTTTTATTTTTTTCCTCTTTTTTACTCTTATATCTCTAACTTTTATTTTGAAAAGACAAATATGTATATCACATACACATATTCAAAAAACATACAAATATGCTTAGCCATACAAATTTGGATATGTATTTACAGTACAAAACATACATATGTATTTACGAAATACATATCATATTCATATTAAACAGTAACAAATATAACTATATGATATATATACATATGGATTAGATATGTATTCTGTAAATACATATGCAGAGCTATATGTATTTTATACGGTGTTGGATTTTTTTTTGAACTATACATACTATGTTATTTTAGAGGGTAACGTATGTACTTATTTGTTTCCTTTCACTGTTTAAGATATGTATCATGTATTTTTTTATTACGTATATGAATATGTATAAATTATTATTTTTGTTATAGAGATTTTGTGCCCTATATGATTATATATACATGTGAAGTCAGATATGTATTTCTGTAAATACATATGCATATAAATATGTATCTTTTTACCGTAAATACATATGCAGATCTGTATGTCTATTTATTTTGTATATTTTTTGAATATGTATATATGATATATATATATTTGTCTTTGAAAAATAAAAGATAGAGATAAAAGAGTAAAAAAAAATAAAAAAAAAAATAAAAAATAAAAACGAAAAAAAAAATTTAAAAAAAAAGAAGTGAAAAAGAAAAAAAAAGAAAAAAGAAAAATAGAAACTAGAAATAGAAGTGTAAAAACAAAAGTGAAAAAAGAAAAGAAGAAAACGAAAAAAAAAGAAAACAAAAAAGGAAAAAAAAAAGAGAAGTAGAACAGAGAAAATAAAGTGAAAAGAAAAAATGAAAAAGAAAAAGAAAAAGAAATTAAAATTAAAAAAAAGATTAAAAAATGAAAAAACTAACAAGAAAAAAATAGTTAGAGATATAAGAGAATGATATTTTGAAATTTTGAAGATCATGAAAATAATAATCTTCCTATTTGAGTTTAATTTGGAAAAAGAATCTACTAATTTAAATAAGAGTAATTTTAAGAATTTAATTAGATAAGATAATTATTCCTGATTTTAACTCAACTAATTTGAGTAAAGAAAGGACAATAAATCTTGTTGTATATGTATTTGTATAACAACAGTTTAATTAAATACAAAATACAATTTGCTATTTTTCGTAATTATGAAACTATTACTATAAAAGTTACAATTAAGACTCTATAATTGCTATTTCTTAAATTTTTCCTAATAATTACCAAACCAGAGCCCATGATACAGGCAGCTGAGGCAACAGTGAAACAGCCAAAGAAGAGCCCATGATGCCGACACCTCAAGCAACACAACTGCTACTTATTATATAAGAGAAAATATCTCAATCAAATCAATTTCTTAATAAATGGGTAACTTACGTAAATCTCAAATTCTTAATGGGTTGTAATACTTTTTACCATAACTTTGTTAAATTAAAAGATATTTCAAATTTTAATTTTTGTGATACATATCTTTAGCCTTGATACATATGTAATGTGATACATTTGTAGCTGAGTGGTTAATTAAACAAGGAAGTTACTAATTTTTAATTATTACAGAGAGTAAATTATGCGCAAATCGTGGCATAAATACATAATGATACATCTGATAAAATTACTCAATACTCATTCAAAATAAAAAATAAATAATTACACATGTCAAACATATGTTAAACGTATCAAACATTTATAAATGAATCAAAAATATTAATCACTATCAAAAAATATCTGCCATATGTATCGTCATTATTCTAACAACAAATGTATCACTCATATCTATCACTAATATACTAACAACAGATGTATCACCGTTATATAGTATGAAAATGTATCAAAAAATGAACAACATTATATATGTATCAAGCATATAAATCAAAAATATATATATCAACGTCATTGACAAGTAAACATAAGGACTTGAAGAATCATTTTTTGTCTAAACTATCATTGATCTCTTGTTAAACGTCTCACTTAATAAAAATCCAGAGTAGAGTAGTAAAGGTGCATTTAAGAAGAAAAATGTGCTATATGCTTCTTGTTTTCTTAGAACATCAAAAGAAATTGAAATAAGTTCAATTTGTCAATACGACGACTAATATTTTGGGATAAACAATAATTTTTTGAGTTTACATTTGTTTATTTTTTGCTTGAAAAAACTCGTCATTTTGTTACAATAGAGTTAAAAAATATTGAACTAAATTGCAAATGGTAAAATCTGATAAAAAAATTTAATTTGATCTTTTTTCTAGATATTTCAGAGATTTTTTCCCATTATTTACTCCCCTAAAATAAATGTAAATCTGTTACTTCCTTATTTAATATGTATCAAGAGGAAAAGGAGAAATATGAGATTTTATTAAATATTTTAAAAGATGAAGAATTTATTTATTTATACATTTTAAGTTTGTGTTTTTGTGTAATTTATTCTTAATAAATACTCTCCCTATTTATCTTTACTTATCTGCTTTTTTAGTGATATAGAGATTAAAAAGTTGTAAATAATAAGATTAATTTTATCATATTAATAAATTTAATGTTTGAAAAAATACATTAAGAATAAAAGAAATAGAAACAATAAATTATTCATTTATTTATAAACCAAACAAATATAATTGAATATCTCAAAATAAAAAGTAGATACGTAAAGATAGAAGAGGGAGTACATTCCTTAGTCCCTTGGTTGCTAAGTCCACCAATTACTACGTCACTAATATTTTTATAATAACAGTCTAATGGCCGATGGTAATATTTAAGGAAAAAAATGTTTTAGTCCCTGTGTTAGGGTTTTATTATGATTTTGATGCTTGTGATATTTGACATTTCTCATTTAATTTTTAATTAATTTAAAAAATAATTTTACCCTTCAACTAATATTGATTAGCAATTTTAACAAATCTGTCAATATCATCAAGGGCATTTATGGTATTATAAAATATTATTATTAATAATAATAAATTTTATTATTTTTTTATTTGACAGCGTAACATCGCAACTCACGTGTAAAGAACATGTTTTTCTCTCTCCATGACAAGTTACACTTCATTTCCATCTGATCATTGAACAAAGTGTTCTTTCTCTCTCCAGCTCGACTCTCTGCTTATCTTTTGGCTTTCCCTTTGCCTAGTCAAATGCATAACCCAAACCAAATTTGATAAGATTCAAAGGGAACTCCATGGAGGAGCTTACATCAGAATGATTTTTTCTCCAATTATGTCAAATCGGGTTTTCTTTCTTCATTTTTTTCAGTTCCACCTAGGGTCTAAGGTACTTATATTCCTCTTCGATCTTCTTCTTACATACCTCGTAAATGTGTTTTGATTTTTGAAATCTGTTATGTTTATCGAATTTTTTTATTCAACTCTTAAATTGGTGTTTTATTTGATTTGCATATCTATAACTTTTTCTTGCATGACAGCTCAAGTTTAGTAGATGATGAATTTGACTGTAAAAAATGTGTTTATCGATTTTTGAAATCAGCTAATTTTTATCTGATTCTTTAAAGAGAAAATTCATGGAGGAACAAACTAAAAATTAGTGTATGATTTGCATATCTGAAGGTTTTCGTTTTCATGGTAGCTTAAGTTTAGTTGCACACCTTCCATTTTGAGTAGCCGCAAATTGGATAAGAAAGAGTTTGACTATCATAGTTCTTTCTAGGAACTTTGGAAAGATGTTCGAAAAATTCTCGTTCTTTTATACGAATAAGAAATAAACTGTCTTTTTTTTTTCTTGTTATTTATCTGAAGAAGAAATATATACTTTTTTTGTACATTTGTCTTCTTCTCTTCTTGATACTCCTGCATCTCACAATTTAGCTAAAAAATTATATTGTTAATGTAAAAGAAATAACAAGTGTATACATAAAAGATTTTTTTGGTGCTTGCTGCAACTACGATTATGATCCTTTTAGTCTCAACAAGAAGCCAAAAGACTTCGCCAAGTATGTGTACTAATGACACATTAATTAATTACACTCTCAATATTTCAATTTTGTTCGTGTTGTTTGTGGAGATAAATGTAAGTTTAAAATTGCTCAATCTATTGCAGATATCAGACATATGAGTTGGTCCACGCTAGATGGGCTATGCTTGGTGCTGCTGGATTTATTATCCCTGAAGCCTTCAATAAATTAGGTGCCAACTGTGGTCCTGAGGCTATTTGATTCAAGGTATATATCACCATTATATTAATTGCACCTGTATTGATGGTTTAAACGTGAGGAAAATCTTGAATATAAAATTTTATCTCATGTGTAGACTGGAGCTTTACTTCTAGATGGAAATACATTGAACTACTTCGAAAAGAATATTCACATCAATCTTGTTCTAACTATCATCGTCGAGGTTGTTTTTGTTGGTGGGGTGGGGTATTAGTTGCTGAGAATACCTTGATTCCATTTTGATTTTGCAAATGAAAAGATGGAAACTGCTCTGATTCTGTTATGTTGTTTTGACCACAGTTTTCGTTGTTCTTCAAATTGTGAAGAGTAATTAAGATTCCTTAACCCACCCTTCTTCCATGTTTGTGGTAATCTGCAAAGCCTGAGGAATATGGTAGAATGTTTAAAGTTAGTTGTAAATTTTTGCTTCACGTATAGACTTTTCGATATGTTGTTCTGCAGGAACTTTCAGTCCTTAAATTTCAAATTCTTACTACCTGCAACTCATGTATCTTTTATTTACCAAAACTTGTCATAGCTAGATGATCCAAAAGTTTAATTGATAGGTTTTTGTACACTTTATTGTGGGGAGTGATCAACTTTTTATCTGTCTCTGATGATTTTTGATTGAGTTCATACATGTATAGGTGTAACAGAATGCAGTTGATTGTACATAGTGATATAGACACCTCCACACTGGGGCATTCATACATCTCCCTTTCATACGTGTGTATCATTTCAGCTTTAGTTTTCACATCTTATCCTCCACCGAAGCCACCCCTACCTTGTTCCGAATATCCTCATTACTAATTTATCTCTCCTATTATGCCTATAAATCCAACACAACATCTTTATTTTTGTTACTTTCATTTTCTGAACGTGAGAATTTATAAACTCAATTACAAAATAGAAAAATTCACTTGCACTAACCAAAATTTGTACATGTGGTCCTCAAGTTTCACTTTCACTACTGTCATATGCTTTAATTTAAAAACTGAAGGACAGAATGAAGGAAATAATATGTCATTGTCTTTGTTTCTTTTGGTAGATTATATTATCTGTGTCTCACTAGAGTTATTAATGTTGCCTTAAAATATTGTGATCCTTTTTTTCTTTAATCTCTGCACATTTTGTTTTTCGTAGTTTAATCCTACTGGTGTTCAGAGAAAGAAATAGGTTTCATGAGATAAGTTAAAAGGGAATATGACATTAAAAAAAAGTGGTACCCAATCTTATTTTAGGTGATATAATTTATTTTTTAAGTTTGAAGAAAAAGTTACACTACATTTCTGCATTTGTAAGCTCTTATATTTTGAATTTTGTTCTTCATAGAATAACATAGTATGCTTAAAATCACATGTTTTAAGAAAGTAACCTCATATCGGATCAAATATCATCGTATAAAATAAAATGAAGGGAATAATTTTAGTTGATTTTCTCTGAGAATCATTATTGCTCCTACATGTTAGATGGGAGATTTAATATGGTAAATATTTCTCAGGAAAACTTGTTGATTAATGACAGCTGAAAATTCAAATTATTGTTTGGAACATTATGAAACTATATCTTATCGTTTCAGGTTACTGAAGTCTGAGTCTGTGTATGCTGTTTTTCAGGGGCATCCACTGGATCAAAAAATTTTAGTACATGCTTTTTTATCACCATTGCAATAGTCATAATAAGCTATTTGTCCACCAACATAGTTCATCTCTGGTTCAAACACCCACCGACCTTTGTAGTGTAGTTTAATGGTGTACATATTTGGATCCTCGCTTTCATCTGTCGTGAGAATAGCAAAAGTAGAAGTTGTTAGGGTTATTTTAATAAGAAGAACTAACATTAAAAAGTATAACCGGGCATATAAATTCAGAATCTACACCCACAATATTTAATTTTTATGTTTCTTGTTGAAAACTTTTAATAAAAATGTTCTGGCACTTCGCCATGATTTTGTTGAATCCATGTCTCATCTTGATTGATCATGGTCATTTTCAGGTATTATATCTCTCCTGTTCTGAGATTTGTCCGTTGGATTTGTAGTGTGTTTTTGTTTGTTTGAATGCTTTGCTTTTTTATTCAATTTATTTGATGACAATATAATTGTATTAGTTTGGGCATTAGTGTTGCTACAGTTGCTGCAATCTTATCTGATATAGACATGGCTGGTTCAATCTTGTTTACTCTTGCTCTTAAACATAAACAGGTATCATTCTTTCTATAGGTATATGTCCAAACTAATAAAGCAAATTTGAACATGTAATTTCTACATATGGATATACATATACTAAATTGTAAACGTGCAAGTTTACTTTTTATTTCTTGGTGGAAAAACTAAGGTATAGAATGGTATTAATGACACAACCTAGTATCTCGTGGCGGTCGATTAACTTGAGAATTATCCTTAACCATTTAATATTAGGTGTTTCATCTTTATTCTTAATTCTGTAACACTGTAGCATTCACTGTTATGTATTGGAATGACCAAAATATAATCTGTTATGTAGAAAATTAGTAATGCAGTTCAGGAGTATACAAAACTTAATACAAACCAAATATCTAAAGAAAATTCATGTGAAAAAAAAAAACGTACAAAAAAAAAATCAAAATATGATTTAGTTGCAATATAAATATAATCACTATTATGTATTAATTAAAATAAATATTTTGGTCCTTTTTCATCGAGCAGTATTAAAGATCTAGTCAAATTAAACTTGACTATGTACTCACATGTCGGCGTGGATTGCAGCTTGCTCTTTAACACAGTTTCAATATCGAAAATGCTGATTATCTTTTTTTTTATTTACAAGGTGCAGTGAGTTCCTTTATGTGCCTTAGGAGGTGTTGCTAAATTATTTTCTCACACAAGAAAGACAAGAAAAAAGAAGTGCGAAAGAAGGAAGAAGGTTGAGATGCTTATGAATGAGGGGAGGATGCAACAAAAGGATCTATGAAAGTGTTTCGTTTAGGGGTTTTTTAATTCGTAAAGAAGTGTTTGTTATTGTAATACCATAAATGTCCTTGACTGTATTTCTGTTAAAATTGCTAATCGTTAATTGGAGGATTAGAATTATTCACTTTAATTAATAAAAGGTTAAATGAGGGAAGTTAAATATCACAGGAATCAAAATCATAAGGTCCTAACACGAGCTAAAACATTTTTTTTTCCCAATATTTAAATTTGAATCAAAACGGCCAAGATAATAAATAAACTCAAAATTATTTGAACGAAACGATACACCATAACCAATTTGCTAGACTCCTCTAAATTGAATTTTCGTACTTGTTTGTTTACATATCTATAAAGAATATTATTATGATCTCTCTCTATATATATAATATTTGATATGGATCAATTTGAAATAAATTCCACCAGCTTTTAAATGAGCCAAATTTAGTTAATTAAAATTAAATTAATTAATAAGTAAATCATTAACTAGCCTAAAGTTGAATATATTATATTTTAATGAATTAGTTTTACCATTTTAAGTTGTACTATTAGATTAAGCTGATCAGTAATCACTAACTCATAAATAATTAGTGAATCTATATATCCGCGTTTCGCATGATCATAAATAAATTTATTAATTTTTTGAAAAAAATATATAGCTCTAAGACAATAGAAGATACAATTTACACATAAGCATAAAAATTTTAATCGTACAAGTTGAACAAAATCACTAAAGTGACAAATCAAGAGTCTTCTAGTGCTCATGCAAGAATGAGCACATGGTTTTGTATTTTTATAGAATGTTTTGTCATTGTTTGAGTTTAAATATTGCCGAACAAACTTTCTTGCTCTTCTACTCATGCACGTTATCGAGTTAATTACGTACTATAACTTATAACGGTTGCTAGTATTAATTTTCTTTGCTTATAATTCTCTGACCTCATGTAAATGTTGAAACCGTTGCTAGTGAAAATGTTAAAACCGCATCTTAAATAGAACTTATACTTGCACGTGGTTTTTTTAGTCGGGTCATAAAATGAATTCAGTAAATTCATTACTGAAATTATATTCATATTAGAATTTGCAAATACAACATAAAAAGAAGTAAAACATCATTTTATTAAGGACCAAGTTCATCTGAAGATGTAATCTCAAAAGCAAATTCAAATTTAAAAACACAATTTTAATTTCAAAGTCTTGTAAAAGCAAATAAATGATTAATATAAAGTAGAATTAATTTGTCATGACTCAGGATTAGGTCTTGGACATAACAGGCATCTGGAACTATTAAGTCGAGAGAATCTCTCAACATTCATCATGAGCATTCAATTAAGGTTGCTGAAGAAACATTTGCCAAATCACAATTAGAGTGTCTGAAATAATCAACCCATTATAAAGAAAGCTCCAAATCAACTGAGAGTACCGAAAACATCTAATTAACATCGACATAGGTCTACGAAGCTCCTAAACATAAGAACAAATGTCTAAGTCGGGACATGCATGGCCCTGGCATATACCATAAAATTGAGAAAAAGTCTAACTTACGAATAAACATGCCTTCCAGAAAATGGAGGGCTCACCAATAAATGAAACTATCATGAGCAAGATCATAGTACTGCATTGAACCATAAGAATATGTCTCGAAACCTACATCATGAACTATGTAACATTCAAGATAATTAATATGTGGAATATATTGATTTGTAAAACTATAAAAAGAGAAATCATAGAATAGATGTATAAAAATGAAATCGAAAAGTTGATTGGTTTGGGGGATAAACAAATAAAGTAAACCCATAAGAGATTATTTAATTCTGAACTAGGCAGTATTACCAATATTATATGCACCACGGGCTATGTTAGGTATGATAAAAACCCGACCAATAGAGCTCCAATCAATATTTGCCGCATGGACTAGGATAAACATCATATTGGCCATCATTCACCCCCACAGACGAAAATCATACAATCATTCAATTAAGGAGCGAACCACCCCTATGTTGGAAAAATATAGTTTTCAGGCGATGAATTACGAGGATTTACACCTTCTTAGTGAACTGCCTAATTCTCTGAAACCCATATTATTACATATTCATAAGGGTTCAACAATTCATCATAAATAATTCTTTCATAAGGGCACCCATTAACTTGACATCGTCATACCAAGACTTGCAAACCAATCATGCCATCTCTTAACATTATCATAATGGTTTTTAAAAAAGCTATTATATTTCTTCCTAGTAAGATCATACTTCACAAGGGTTTTTAAAAGTGATTCTAAATATTTGTTAAAGATGCTAAAAGTTGAGGAATTATTATTCAATCAAAATTCTTAATAACATGGAAATTTGAGATATATCCTTCCGTATAAATTAAAAGACTTGTGATACTAAAATAGGAATTCATCAAAATCATGGGTTTACATAAAGCTATAAAAGTGATAATTTGTACACTAAAACAACGACCCAAGTTACAACTCAAATAATCGACTAGGAGGATTCCTATAAAAAGAACGTTCACAAGATTTAAACTTTTTACTTTTCAAGAATATCACTTGCAACCCTAATTCATAATTTGTACCCAAAATAGGTGTAAAAAACTATATATCGAAACTCAATTGGAATAGGGTTGTTCGACATACCTTAAAGAATAAGATTTATGGAGAAACTCTTGGAATAGGAATCCTGGGTTTGATATTCTCTAGAGAATTGATACGCCTAAATTATACCTCATTTAGAAGAATAAAGCAATCATTGTTAAATATATAACTGTGAGACCCCATTAAATTTCAACGATTTTATTTTTAACTCTTCTGTGTGCGTAATGTTAATTTTTGAATTGAATCATGATTAAGGATGTTAAAAGGGTGTTTTGAGAAAATTTTGAGATTTTGTGAAAGTGTTCGGGGTTATTTTGGGCCCTCGAGGCAGTAAGCCTCCACGATAAAGGCGTGTCATGGAGTCAGACATCCGTGATAAGGGCGTGGCACGGAGGCTACCCTCCGTAATAAGTGTGTGTTATACCACTATGTTAATTTCACCCAATTTGTTATTTTTCAGCTTTGGGTGAGGGGCTTTTGGTATTTTTTACCCCTTAAATGACTTATAAACACTTCGGGTGGCCCTTTTACTTCAGTTTTCAAGATAAAAAATATTACTTTTCTCTTCTTTACGCCCAACCCAAGAAAGCTCAAGGGTTTTGAAGAGTATTCATCATCTAAGCTCCAAACTTCTAATTCTCTTTAAGTTGTTCTATATTCAGGCATGTTGCTCATACCTAACTAGTATTTTTACATTGCGGCATCTATTTAATCAATATTTATGTATTTTAATTAATGAGTTTGAAATTAGGTTGAGGGATTTTGATTATTATTACTTGAATTGATTTTTTCATGTTTTAAATGGATTATTCATGTCTTAATTGATGTTTTTGGGACTGAATTAGTGAATTATTTAAATGGTTAGGATGGGAGACATGAGTTTTCCCAAATTGATGAAATTTTAGCTTGATAATGACATTAACCTTAACCTACTTTGTAAACTTTATTTTGAATATGGATATTTGCACGATTTAACTTATCTTTTGAACTTATTTCATTGCATTAATGGATAAATGAACAAATATGATTTTTGGATGACCTTAGTGGCCATGACTTGGATTTTAAATGGAACTTTAGAGTCAGTTTGGTTATATGGACTGATTTGGCATAATTGAATTAACTTGCAAGCTTATTAGTATGACGATACCAAATTGGTAATTACCTTAATAAATGACTCCTATGTTAATGGTTGGTTTATGTGCAAAGTGTTTTAATTTAGGCTTAAAGAGAATTGTGTAGCTCATTGTGAAGGTGTAAGTCCCGGGGGGTTTAACACTAAAACCATGTTTATCGACGTTGGGGATCCATGTGACCGTGTTCTTGGTGCACACATTATATATATTTTGAGAGGGATATAGCCTTGGTGTCCTTATCCTTTCATTGGGGTTTCCTCAATTTGTGCGATTAACACGTACTAGGGCCCTTCCAGCAAGGGAAGTTGAACCCATATAGACCATGGGTACCTTTAGGACGGAGCGAGCTATATATTTTAGGTTTATACTTAAAACTCTCATGTTCATGGTCCTTGTTCCTATCCCGACATCATATATATATATATATAGACATAATTGTGGTGCATATGGTTTATGACTGGATTTTGATAATTGCATTATTTTATCCCTATCCTTTGAGTTACATACTAGTGTTTGCCTCACAGACCGTCTTTGGATGCTACATAATTTCATGATGTAGGGTCCGAGGGTTTTCTATTGCTCTTGTATAGCGTTAGATAATTTTATATTCTTGTGGATCTGTTGTAAAGTAGTGAACCTCTATCTTTCGAAAACCCTGGTTATTTCACTGTATTTAGTATTGTCTCAGTATTTTATTTTAGAATTTTTTTGGTCATAGTCGGGGGCATGTCCCAGTTTAGTTAGTATTTTTTATTTTAGAGGCTTTTGTGGACAAGTGTGGGTAGTTGTTTATTTGAATTCTTAGAATGTTCATTTGACTTATCAATCCTTCTCACTGCTCTTTTGGTTGACTTCCACTATTTATATTTATGTGCTTTTGAGGTAAGGTTAAGGGGGTGGTCTCTGGCCCTTGGTGGATTTGAGATACCCATCACAGCCAGGCTCGGGTTTGGATTATGACAAGCTTGGTATCAGAGCACGGTTCAGGATCGTTGGGTGTCCACAAAGCCATGTTGAATAGATTCTCTTTTATAGGCATATAGCACGCTACACTTATAAGAGGAAGACTAGAAGGCATTTAGGAATGTTTTCCTTTCTTGTGTTCTATTTTTGAGTTATATAGTCTAGTGATATGAAACTCCTCCAACTCCTGGCTTACTTGCAATTCAGATTATGCCTCCTCGAAGATATGAAGGTTGTAGAAACTCTGTCCCACTTGAGGAAGATGTGGAGGAAACTTGTCCTATTTATAGAGTGCAAACTCGGTCTAGGTTCCTTGCTCTTAATTGTGCTGCTCCACATGGGGTTATATCGGTTCTTATTAGTTTTTCTTGGGCTTCCTGGGCTGGTGATACTCATGACCAAGAGCCCAGGAAGATATGTTTAATGTGGAGTTCTGTTAGTCTATTCATCTGTTTGCTCAACTAGTTGCACCATAGTCTCGTCGGCCTGATCTTGTTGGTTTTTATTTGCTTATCTTAGGTTACTCGAGTTGGCCAGTTTATGAGGTTGAATCCTCCAAACTTTACAGGCTCTAAGGTTGAGGAATATCCTCAGGGTTCATTAATGAGATGGAAAAGATTTTCAGGGTTATGTATACTACTGATTCAAAGGGTGTGGAGTTTGCTGCCAATTAGTTAAAAGATGTGGCTTACCAATGGTATGAGGAGTGGGATGTGATAAGAGGTGATGATGCTGAACCAGCTATGTGGGATGACTTTTTAGGTGCTTTTATTGATCACTTCTTTTCTTAGAAGTTGAGGGAACCTAAGGCTGAAGAGTTTATGAACTTGAAGTAGGGTAAGATGAGTGTTAAGGAGTATGCTTTGAAATTCCATTAGTTGTCCCATTATTCTCCAGAATTGGTGTCTAATATAAGGTCCTGAATGAGAAAGTTTGTTTTTGGGTTATCCCATGATTTGGTGTTGGAGTGTAAGCTGCTATGTTGAATAATAATATGGACATATCCTGATTGGTAGTTTATATATAACACGTGGAGGATGAAAAAAAGAAGTAGGGCAAATATGAGGGAAAGACAGTAAGAAGTTTAGATATTCAAAGCAGGGTGCAAATCAGCCAAACAGTGGAAGAGATGGTAGGTAATGGACCACGAAGAAGAATTGGTGAAATTCTTATTCAATAGCTAGTGCTCCTTATCCTAAGCCCTTTTGTGATTGTCATATTTAGGCTATCAGTGGTTCTAAGGCACAGGGTCTCTAGTCTCAGGCTAGTGGAGTTCAGTCAGCCCCACCTTACCTTTTTTACCATTTTTCTGGGAACTTCACCAAGGATATTGTAAGGAGGGGAGAATCAGTGCCATAATTATGGTTAGCTTGGTCATATGCAGCGAGATTGTCCTTCAGCTAGGGTTGCCACTGCTTTTTTTTTTTAGCTTTGACACCTAAGGGCGCCACTTCTGGTACCACCATTAGCTAAAATCATCTCTATGCACTTGCTACTCATCAAGAATCTGAGGCATCTCTCGATGTCTTTACTGGTATGTTACAACTTTCTTTCATAATGCTTACTATTTTCTTGATCCGGGTTCTACCCTATCTTATGTAACTCCTTATGTGGCTGTACACTTGGATTTTGGTCCCAAAAATATTTTTGATCCCTTTTCTGTGTCTACTCTAATGGGTGAGTCAATTGTTGATAAAAGAATCTATAGGGGTTGTATGGTGTCCATCTTTCATAGGAAGACATTGGTGGATTTGATAGAACTTAATACGATGGATGTTGATGTAATGTTGGGGATGGATTGGCTCTATTCGTGCTATGATAATCTGGATTGTAGGACCTGAAAGGTCAGTTTCCAGTTTCCTAATGAATCAGTAATCGAATGGGAGGGGAGTTCCTTAGTACCCAAAGAGTGGTTTATCTCATATCTTAGAGCTCTGAAATTGATTTCCAAAGGGTGCCTATACCTTCTAGTTGGGTTATTATTCTAACTATGAGAGTCCCTCTTTACAATCTGTCCACGTGGTTAATAAATTTCTTGAAGTTTTTTTTAATGATCTTCCTGGAATTTCTATCGATAGGGAAATTGATTTTGGGATTGATCTTGTACCAGATACCCGTCCTATTTTTGTTCCTCCTTATAGGATGGCTCCAGCTAAATTGAGGAATCTTAAGGAGCAATTGAAATATCTTTTTGATAAAGGGTCCATTCTCCCTAACATGTATGTGTAGTGTGCTCCTGTGCTTTTCGTGCGGCAGAATGGGTCTATTTGGATTTGTTTAGACTATCGTCAGTTGAATAAGGTGACCATAAAAATAAGTACCCTCTTCCTACGATTGATGACCTTATCGATAAACTTCAGGGTGCTAGATGTTTCTCTTAGATTGATCTTCGTTCGGGCTATCACCAATTGAAAATTAGGGAGGTTTATATTCCCAAGACTACTTTTCAAACCTTATATGACCATTATAAGTTTTTAGTTGTGTCATTTGGATTGACTAATGCTCTGGCTATTTTTATGGATATTATAAATTGGGTTTTCAGGCCGTTTCTGGATTTGTTTGTTATAGTCTTTATTGATGACATCTTGGTGTACTCTAAAAGTGAGGAGGATCATGTCAATCACCTTCGAATTGTGTTACAGACTCTTATGGACCAGGAATTGTATGTAAAATTTTCTAAGTGAATTTTGGCTAAGTACTGTAACTATTCTCGGGCATGTTATTTCTAGTGAAGGGATTGAGGTGGACCCATAGAAATTTAAGGCAGTTAAGAAGTGGCCTAGATCCATGGCTCTAACCGACATTAGAAGCTTCTTGGGTTTGGCAGGCTATTATAGAAGTTTTGTGGAGAGTTTTTCATCTATTGCTACTCTGCTGGTGAAGTTAACTTAGAAAAAGGTTAAGTTCTTATGGTCTGATGCTTGTGAAGGTAGTTTTGAGAAGTTGAAGGATAAGTTGACTTCTATACCAGTTTTGACCCTACTCGAGGGTATTGATGGGGTTTTTATGTATTGTAATGCGTCCCTTGTGGGACTGGATTGTTTATTTATGTAGCATGGTTAGGTTATGGCTTCTGCTTCCAGGCAGCTTAAGGTTTATTAAAGAAATTATCCGACTCACGATCTAGAGTTACCGGCTATGGTCTTTGCTTATATGATTTAGTGCCATTATTTGTATGGGGTACATGTGGATATTTATTCATACCATAAGATCTTGCAATATGTGCTTACACAGAAGGAATTGAATCTCATATAGAGGTGATGGCTTGAGCTACTTAAGGATTACGATATAAGTTTGCACTACCATCTAGGTAAATCTAATGTGGTTGCTGATGCTCTTAGCAGGTTGTCTATGGGGAGCCTATCTTACGTTGATAAGGCAAAGAGGGTTGGAGAAGGATATTCATAGGTTGGCTATCTTAGTATTTCGTTTTCTAGACTTTGAAGATAGAAGAGTAATTGTTCACGAAGTGGTTAAATCATCTCTATATACTGAAGTCAAGGAGAAATAGGTTATGAATTTGAACTTATGATGATTAAGGATGATGTGGGTCAGCAAAAGGTTATGGATTTTGAGATTGGGGGAGATGATATCTTGAGGTATCTAAGAAGGTTGTGTGTTCCTAATGTTAATGGACTACGAGAAAGGATTTTGACTGAGACTCATGAGTCTAGATATACAGTTCATCCAGTTTCAACTAAAATTTATCATGACTTGATGGAAATGTATTGGTGGAATAGTATGAAGAGAGACATGGTAAATTTTGTTACTAAGTGTATGGTTAGTCAACAAGTCAAGGTTCAATATTTGAGGCATGGTGGCATATCTCAAGAGATAGAGCTGCCCATATGAAAGTGGGAGGTGATTAATATGGATTTTGCTACGAGTCTTCTGCTGTATTAGAATCAGTATGTTATGAATAGAATGACTAAGTCTGCTCACTTCTTGACTGTGAGGACTAACTACTCAGGAGAGAATTATGCTAAGTTATTCATTTAGGAGATTTTAAAGTTGCATGGGGTGCCAATGTCCAAACATTTCAGACCAAGGTACATAATTTTCTTCTTATTTCTGGCATTCATTTAAAAAAGGTTTGGGTAGTCAGGTAAACCTTAGCATCGCTTCCCACCCTCAAACGGATGGACTAGCGGAGCATACTATTCAAACCTTTAAGGATATTCTAAGGGCCTATGTGATTGATTTTAAGGGTAGTTTGGTGGACCATTTTCCCCTTATTAAGTTCACGTATAATAACAATTATCATTGTAGCATCCAAATAATTCATTTTGAGGATCTTTATGGTAGGAGGTATAGGTCTCCTACTGGATGGTTAGAGGTTGATGAGACCAGGTTATTTGGTCCTGACTTGGTTCACCATGCCATGTAGAAAGTGAAAGTAATTAGAGAAAGACTTAAGACTACTTAGAGTTGTCAAATGTCTTATGCGGATGTGAGGCGAAAAGAGTAGGAGTTTGAAGTAAATGATTCGGTATTCTTAAAGGTTTCTCCCATGAAAGGAGTCATGAGATTTGGGAATAACGGGAAGCTCAGTATTAGTTATGTTGGTCCATATAAGATTTTAAGGAGAACTGGGAGTGTCGCTTATGAGTTAGATTTGCCAACAAATTTGGCTTCTATTCATCCTGTTTTCTATGTGTCTATCATGAAAAAGTGTGGGTGATTCTTCTTTGGTAGTGCCTATTGAGGATTTTGGTGTTAATGATTCATTGTATTATGATGATGTAACGGTGTATATATTGGATAGATAAGTTCATAGATTAAGGACAAAGGACGTAGCTAATGTGTCGTGGAAACACGACACTTTCGATGCTTAAAATCTTGAATTTATGCATGAACTTAGGATATTTTGGTAGATATGATACACTCTGGTGTATATTGCAGGTAAAACAGGTCTATTGTAGTGTTAGAATGAAAAGGAAGAAAAAGACCTGGAAGGACCAAATCTGATCAAGATACGAGTCAGCTCTAGAGTAGTCAGAACTCGATATGACTCGTATGCTAAATCGTACACTCAACAGAACCTAAAGCCAACCTGGGAAGCCGAGTATGGAAAAGTACGCCCAAATTACACGTCTTTTATGAAAGAGTAAGCGGTCGTCGTTAAATATATAACCCAACTAGGTTGGGATCAAATCCCACAGGGAGTATGGTGTAAATCAAGACTATTTGTGCTTTAATCGACTAATAGCTAATAGTTTCCTATAAATAGGGGGGTTTTTAGATTTAAAAAAAATGTTACTGTTCACTTTGTTTTAGTAACCCAAAATCAATGTTTTAATATTTCAAATTAATGATGAGGTAAAATCAGAGTTGTGTTCACTATTGAATGTTGCTATATGTTGAACAATAGTTGCACCAGAAGAATCTTACTACATGTAGGAAACAACATATTATCACTATTGATGATTGATCTAAATGTCTTCCGACCTATTTAGATGCTTGATTACCTAATTCTCTTAAACTTCGGAAATCTTTAGGTTTAAACTGATGTTAACTCGAGTTGATTAATCTTGTTATACTATTAATCATTAGATAAAAATTAACGTTTTCAGATCCCCGTTGATAATTCCCTTCCTTTAATTGATTTTTTAGTTCAAACAAACCTATGCAGTGCTTAATCTATTGTTTGCAACCAACAGATAAAATTCATCATAAAATAATAATCAAGAAGTTCGTACAATCATTCAAATCTTAGCCAACTATAGAATTCATCATGCAACACTCATAGATCCCACAACTCCAGTTATAGGATTTAGTTCCTCATGAGATAGGAAGAAATAACATACATTAGATCCATAATTTAAAAGTAGTTAACTTACAAAAGATAGAAATTGAATATTGTTTTTCCTTCAAGTTCAACCAAGGATACCATAATAATAATTCAAAGACAATTCGAAACCAAACTTCAGAAAAACCAAAATATAAAAACTGTTCTTGTGAATAAGTTCAAGATACCATTGAAAACCTAATATTTCTCTATAAATACTCAAGATCTTTCCAGATTTGAATTTCAAATTCCAGTTTCCGCCCCATAGCTGACGACCAACTCTGATGGCTTATCAGATAGTTGACGAATTATCAGACAAGTCATTAACAACTCTTCCAAATCCTTGCTCACTGCTTACCACTGACAGCCTTAGTTGATAGTTTATCAGATAGTTGATGACTTATCAGACAAGTCGTCAACATTTCTTTCCAATCTCTATAAACTGCCTGTAGCTGAAGCCCTCTGCTGATGACTTATCACACAGTTGATGGCTTATCAGAAAAGTTGTCAACTACAATATTTACATATACTTCAATCAAAAATCGTCCTTCTTGATGCAATTATCATAGGTTTTCATGCATCTCAACTTCCCTGCAATATCACATGAAATATAATAAAAAACAACAATAGTTACTTAAGAACTTACAATTATTTTGAGTTAAAAGCCTTAAATGTGCTAGCACAATTCTAGCACATCAACACTCTCAACTTAAAACACTTGCTTGTCCTCAAGTAACTAACACAATATTATGTACACAACAAGCGCATCAATGTAAGGAGTAGTATTGGTTCTTTTACTTTGTACCCATGAAGAAAAATGTGATATTTTTTTGCTAAGCAACACCAAGAATCCACATCATCTTTAAAGTTCAAACACACAAGCTACTACTTAAACTTAGAGTATTCAATCAAATATTTAGCAAGTTCGACAACCATTCACATGGCCTCACATAAAAGAAAGAAGTTTCCGACTCCACATATTTCTTTGTACTTACAGGAACCATACATCAAAATGCTCACTCTCAGAACAAAGGTTCAAATTGTGCATCTACAATGCCATAATCTTGCCTTCACCATTCTGTTCAGTTTATCTAATAGTCAACTAAGATCACTACAGGGATTTCTCAGCTTGAAATGGAAGGTTTAAGTGTTGGGAAAGTCGATATAGGATTAGTGACTTAGCCTCTCTTGTATCACTTACGCACTTGGCTGTAATCACTTACTTCTTCACATTCAACCCTTACTAAATTTTCATAGCATTCTCAGCAATCCCACTTAGCATCATTTATTCACTATATATATACATATTTATATAATTATTTTTATATACTACTTTTACAATTTTCATATCAATTTTCACAATAGTTTTTGCACCTCATCAACCCTTCTAGTGTAGCCACCCTCAGGTTAGGCAATTTGCCTGAGTTGATGTGTAATATGTCCAAAGAGAGAACTGGCAAAAACAAGGCTTAAAGGTTGTCAAGTTGTTGAAACAAAGAAAGTATTTTATTGGCTCAAAAGGGGATCAAAATGGAATATATTCCTATGGGTTGATTATCTTGGTTGGATGATTCACTAATAAACAATGGCCTGCAATCACTTCTCAGCTGACTACTTGAGATGCTAATAGAATGCTTTAGGCAAGTTCTAGATGCATACCCATAATAAGAACAAATTCATGGCAAAGTATCACTCTCTCATGGTATGGAGTTGTGTGGAAATCACTAAGTACTCAATCAATACTCAAGATCAAGCAAAGAATGACATATTTGCATACTTTCATAGACAGAAATGGTTTCCCATGCACTTAGCAATCAATCTCAACATCAAAATTTTGGTAGGCACGCCATTTTCACAATTTTTAAATCACAATTAAACACTTGCTACTCAGTCAAATGCTACTCGTCATGCATACATAACACATAATTACAAACAAGCAGAAACAAACAACCAAAACTAAACATATCGATTCTCTAGGTAGCACTCAAGGGTATAGAACACAGATAATATACCCTCAAGGTTGCAAGTATCCCACACAAAGAAAAATATGCATTGCCCTCAATATAATTATATCAAACTAAAAAAAGCGTGAGAAAATACCTATTGCGCATTAAGCGCTTATATCAAGAACAATTAATCGTGCTACTGCATCATCAGCAGAAGGATTCTTATCAGTGGCATCAGGCTATGCTGATGTATCTATAGTTGTGGTTGGTGGAGTAAAGAACTCCCCAAAAATCTCAGGAGGTTCACTAGTTGAGGCTCCTACAACTCAGGCTCTAAAGGATTCTTTAAGTGGCTCACCCTCCGCTTTTGACTCCCTCAAAGCTGCCTTCACCTTTTTTTTTCTTCTTTCTTCTTTCTTCTCTTCTCAAGTCTTCTTTATTCATCACTGTCACTCCTTTTTATTTTGTCTTTGTCCTTTTTCTCCATCGGTTTCCCAGTGATGTCAAACAGTGGTTCTTCCTCTTCAGATTCTTCAACAGGTTCTGAAAGTATCACAAGCTGGTGCCTTTGCAAAGTTATGATGTCTGCTCTAGCCTTTTTCAAGGCTGCTTCAAATATTTCAAGATCCAATACTGATATTTCTTTCAACCTCTCATTTACTCAATGTTCCATTTCATCAATACGTCCATAGAGAGTCAAGAAAGGTGCAATGGCTTTCTTGATTTTCTTGTCAATAATTGTGTTGAACTGATTAGAAAACAACCTCAATTGAACCTCATACTTTTTTCCCTGCTTTACCGGCTTCTTGAAATTTTAAGGAGTCAAGGCATACTTGGACACCAGTGCTGCGACCACTGTAGTTTTTTCTCGTTCTGGAACAGGTGTATCGCCTACAAAGGAAGTAGCCTGAGCTGACTCTGGTGATGAAACCTACACATTTTGAGTGGAACCTATAGCAGTGGCGTATGTCTACACTCCCTCTGATCTGATCGTGTCACTCTCGACATCTGCTCCTTTTCCTAGGACCAACATCGACTCAATCTTGTCAAACCTGATGGTATTATGAGTTTCTTGGCATGGACCTCTTTGTCTATTCCTGTGATAATTGGTACAGGGGTTGCTTCACATAATTTTGTAATTAGACAGGGGAATGGGTATGCTGTATCAGGTCGTGTTGCCCGAATCTTTATCTCATCAACAATGCTTTCCCTGAAGTTCAAGGGGAGGTTGGACAATAGACTAGTTACCAAAACTGCTCTGTCCTCACCTATGATATTATCTCCTACTATCGGGATCAGTCTTTACCTTACCACTCCCCACCAAAATCTTGCCTCCTGAGTCATTGATGCCTTAAAGATCCTCCCACTTGGATGATGTAATCATTCAAGCTCCCCATCAGCCATAACCTATTCTAAACAAGGGCATTCATTTGCCCTATCCGTCATCCTGTGATAGAACTCCGGTGAGGTTACCGAAGGAATAAAGTTGGACCATGCAAAAATCGATTAATTATTCAATCAAATAAGTCCACCATCACACCTCTCACTGGTATTTGATTTATATTTGGTTTTTCTATAGCTTTCTCTTCCTTCTTGCATATATTCTCCAATGCAACCTAGTAGTTAGCATAAAATTCCCTCACCACTGTTGGGAAGTATGCATCTCCTTCCTTTGTTTTCCATGCTAGATTATACACTCTAAATGCTCTCTCTAGCTGTGGGTACCTGCTCAGCCCAAATGTGCTGATTTTTATCTCTTCACATATGGGTCTCTTAAGGCTCCATCTTCATGTTGCTATCAGCCCCTCATGGTATATTTTGTTTGCTCCTTTAACTTTTCACCGTACACTATCTTGAATGCCCAAATTCTTGCTTTTTATAACATCTCCCCTTGTCTGAGTGTCTTCCTCCATTTGTTGTTCAGAAGAATGTTTCTCAAACAATGGTTGCTCAGAAAAGGGTTGTTCAAAGGAAGACGAGTCTTCTTCTTCAGAGCTTACTTCTTCAATCACCTTCTTATCAAGCTGGGGAGGTAGTTCTGCTATCCGAAGACTCCCCCTTGTACTACATCTTTGATGTTGTGCCTTTTCTTATTTACTTTCAGACTCATTGAACAGTCTCCGAGTCAAACTTTCTTTAGTTACTTTCTTGCTTGCCTTCTTTGACTTCCCTTTTGGTGGCATAATTATATTCTGCATTAAGGAAAAAAGAATCATTTAATATCCAAGAATGAGTAGCACACAAATTCAATATTTTCAGCATCACTCTTAAAAGGGTTCAAGCACAATGGGTAAACATGTGTGTGATGACTTGGTTGATAAGTCATCACCTAGGTTATGGCTTAGAAGCCATGTCATTAGCCATAGATAGAATCAACTCATTTCAGAGCAACAAGTGATGACTTGGTCTGATCAGCTATGTCGTCAGCATAAAACTATATGCAAAAATTTTTTTGTAACTCAGGTGATGACTTGATCTGATAAGTTGTCACTTAAGTGATGGCTTATCAAGCTATGTTGTTAGCCCAAATAGAATCCAACAAGTTTTTAACTCAGGTGATGACTTGGTATGATAAGTCGTCACTTAGGTGACGACTTATCAAACCATGTTGTCAGCTCAAAATAGAATCCTCAGTTTGTTACACTTTGATTGATGACTTGGTTGACAACTTATCACTTGCTTCATGACTTATCTACATAGTAGTCAATCCAAACCATATTTATGAACTCATTTCTCTAAGAATTAAAGGCTAATTCAAACTTGATGTCCAATGTTCAACTTTTTAACCCTAATTATCAGTTCTCAAACAAGATACTTCACCCAATTTGATTCAATAAAGCTTGAAAATTGTGGGTGCAATTGATTTTTCACTCAATCAAAGTTCAAATTTTTCCCCAAAAATGATGAATTTTATATCTTGACAAAAAAAATTGGTCATGAGCATTTTTTAGTTGTACAAGGTTAAGTTGGTTCGAACGACCCAATTAATTTGTATTCCTTAAATTCGTTTATGAACACTCTAAAATCTTCAAAGATTTCAGTTGCATGCAATTCCCAATACCTTCGACTAGAAAGAAGACAAGAGCTTTCAGATCATACCTTTGACGACTTAACAACACACTCCAAACTTGTGAGTTTTCAACTTGCTATAAGAAACACAGACTTTTGCACTCTATGCTTTTTGTAAGTTCAACGAGTTTGCACGAAGGAGAAGAAAAAATTTAACCCTTATTTTACATTTGAGAAGATGAAGAAAAAATTGAATGTTAGAAGTTGAAAAGAAAAAAGATGGGAAATGTGAAATGGTTGCATTGATGTAGCCACTATTTTTGTTTTCTAACTTTATCTGAAAAAAATCACTAATAAAAACTAATAAATACTATTTAAGTCTAATAAAGATTAATAATGATAAAAATATACCAAAAATAGAAGTGGGAAAATTATTATCAGGAATTTGAAAAGTCAAGGGTTTTGGGTTTGGATCGGGTCATAGCCTTGGATTCGGGTCAAAATGACTTATCTGGGGTTAAAATTCAGGTGACGACTTATCAATTGTTTGATAGCCCATCACACATCTCATTACCCTAATACAGAATGTTGTTGAATTTTGACTCAGCTGACGACAAGGCGTGACGGCCCATTACTTGGGTGATAACTTATCAGCCTATCGTCAGCTATATCCAGAATGTGCCAAACTTTTGCTTAATTTGATGAATTCAAGTGATATATCATCAGATTTTTGATAACTTATCAGCTTGGTCATAACTCAATCCAGTAGATGCACTTTCCTTTGCTTTGAATTGACGACTGTAGGTGATAGGTCTTCAACAAGTTGATAACCTATCAATTTTTGTCGTCAATTCCATTTCATTAGAAAAATCAATCTTCACTTTATTCCTGAACATCTGAACAGCTTATTATTTAAAATAAAACTTTAAAACAAATAAAGTACTTATAACATAAAAAGTTGGGTTGCCTCCCAATAACGCCTGATTTACTGTCGCGGCACGACTTAGTTGTCTCAACAACTCAAACTTCGTCGAGATAAATTGTAGAAAATAGCTTCACTTCATCTTTTAGGCCAACATAATTCTTGATTCTTTTCCCATTAACCTTAAATAGACTCCCATCTTTACTTTCAGGTTCCACCACACCCGATGGAAATATTTGACTCACTTTGAAAGGCCCCGACCATCTTGATTTCAATTTGCTCGAAAAGAGGTTAAGTTGAGAGTTAAACAATAGTACCCAATAACCAGCATGTAAATCTGGCTTCTCAATTCTTCAATCATGGTAATATATTATCCATTCTTTATACAAGTCAGCTCTTTCATAAGCTCTAAGATGGAATTCATCCATCTCATTCAATTGTCCCAATCTTAACTTAGCTACTTCCTTCCAGTTCATGTTCAGTCATTTAAAAGCCCACAAAGTCTTGTTCTCAAGATCAACCGGAAGATGGCATGCTTTGCCATAGATTAACTGATACGGTGACATCCCAATAGATGTCTTGAAAGCCGTTCGATATGCCCACAAAGCATCATTGAGTTTTCGAGGCCAATCCTTTCTACTTGCATTCACCATCTTTGCCAAGATTGCTTTTATTTTCCGATTTAAGACCTCCATTTGGCCACTAGTTTGTGGATGGTATGGATTGGCTACCATATGCTGCTTCACACCATTTTTCAACAATGCAGCCCAAAACATTTTATTGCAGAATTGGGATCCCCCGTTGCTTATGATTGTATGTGGTATCCCAAAATGGGAGAAGATATTCTTCTTAAGTGATACAAGATCAAAACCAACAACAACCAGAACTTCAAGAAGTCACGGATTTCAGTCCAATAACACAAGAACAACCAGTTTTTAGTTTCTGTTTTTCAGCAACAACAACACAAGAAAAACCAGTTTTTGTTTCGGTTTTTCAGTCCAACAATACAAGAACAATAAGAAGGATAACAATGCTAGTGAATCGAAAAGAGCCCCACACGGCTTCACTAGACTTGAAGATAACAAAATCAGTAACAACAACAAGATAATGAAAGATAGATAACTTGACATAAAACATTCAAGAAAACTAAGAACCCTACTTCAAGAGAAGGACCCGAAATCTGCTGAATGTAAACACCAAGTTCTTACGAGGACCAAGAGGTACTTAACAACCTCAAAACCCTTGTTTCTAGCCAAAGATACAACCCAAGTATCCCTCTACTTGTGAGGAGATAGTGGCGGCTTCCTTTGAGAGGAAGAGAGAAGAAAAGTTTAGTGTTTTAGGTTACAACTTTCAGATTTCAAAAACTAAGGAATAACTCTCTAACATGGTCTATTTATACTACAAACAAAAGGAGTAAAATGACCCATCCGCCCTTGCTTTCTTGTGCCATCCTTGGAGAGTAGTTTATTACACTTTAGGACCTCTCTTCACACATAAAAACATTTAGGTCCTTGGTCTGTTCAATCACCAACTCACACGCGGCCAATTGTATGAACAAAGCTTGGAGTTTTTGTAATTCCCGAGCTTGGCTCCGTGTGAAAGGCCGTGTACCCGTGGAGGCTGCCCTATCCGTGTCAAAAACCGTGAGTCCTCACTCTTAAATGCTCCAAGCAATCTTCCATACGCGAGATTGCTTTAAGTTACGCTCAAAACGGGTCCTCCATGCATGTTCTTGTATTATCGAGGTGACCAATTCTTGAGCCTCTATGTGTTGGCCTCCAAAGATGTCATCGAAAGAGAAGATGGCCATTTGTCCCGTATCATCCTCCCCTTCTTGAAAAGGATTCGACCTCGAATCCAAACCTTGCAAAACCGAAGAGAGGACAAACAAATACAAACTCCTCATGGCATGAGGGTTAGAGTTAGCATAACAAATCATCTCAACATGCCAAGGTTGCACATATTTGCAATATAACCAAGAATCCTTTGCAAGGAATATTAAAAGCTCAACAAAAGGTGTACAAAGGATTTGGTTATTGGATACATTAAGGGTGACACTTTGCTTGTCATGTAGACCAAGCAACAAGTTTGGTGCACCAACATCACCATTTCTAAATTTGGCACCGGGTTCAAATGGGAAAAGTAGCCATAGACACGGGTCTCGACAACACTTCCCTTTCCCGTGGTCTACATCCAAACTAAATGACGTACTCTCTACAATAACATACATATGATCCAAAGCAAATAGAGAGTAGAGAAAAGTATCACTCAAATCGACTTCTACTAAGGTGCTCTCATGTGTGTACTCACTACTAGTTTCCCAATAATCACCATGAGTACTCTCAACAATGAAATCGCACAAAGTAGAAGAAGAAGTAGCTTTCGCAACTACACATTCCTTACCCTTAAGAGGACTCTCATCTTCCAAGAAGAGATTTTCCTCTTTAGGAGGAATATTGTCACACCATAGTGGGTTAGCATATAGGCTATAGCTTCCAAGGCAAGCTATACCATTATTTTCACCACTAGGTTCATTAGGAGTGTTTAAATCATCTTCAAACAAGACATTGTACCTAAAAAGAGTGTGATCTACCTCACGGACAGATTTGGAACAAGCAAGTTCCTCACTCTCTAAAGGATCAATATCAAGTTTCAAGGATGTTTCAAACACAATAGTACCCCAAGAAGAGCTCTCGGGTTCATTCTCACCTTGATCAACATTTTCAACATCATCACACACTTGAGGTTCATTAATTACATCATACACATCCTCAAGTGGTGGGTAATTTTCACACATAAGTTGATCAACACAAATTTCAGAAGATAATGTACTTTCATTCAACATAATGGTTTCAACACTAGGTGGACATAAATCGATCTTACAAGAAGAATCTATTCGGCCATCAATAGGGTCAACTAGTGTATCCACACTCACAACATGTACATCATCATCAAGTGGCAAAGAAATAGTACACTCACATATAGGCAAGCTACAACTCACACTCAATGGGCTACTAGCCACACAATTATCATTCACACGTACAAGAGTGTAAGAGTTTGCCATTTTACCTTGAAGTCCTTGAGTAGATTCTTCTTTGTCATGGTGTGAAGGTCCTCCAAAAGTTTGGGCAGCAACTTTCTTTTGGCATTGTTCATCTTCGCTTTCCATGTTGCTACCTACACAAATGTCCTTAGAAATAGAAGGACAAACAATGTTAGCATGGTTTGGTGGTAATCCTCTTACTTTGCTCCATACAACCTCTCCTTTTTCCACTCTCGGATTACCACCATTCACTTCCTTACTCCTCTCAATCTTTTGTCTCTCATAATAATTCGGATTGGAGTAGGTAGGAACTTCTTTTTGCGGCCCGGGCAGAATGTACGTCTCGAGGCAATTTCCCCATCGGTCTCTTACAATATTAGGCCAATTTTGCATATTTGGAACTTTATGTTGTGCAAACCAATCGGCGCCTAAACTCACATGACCATAGGTTATGGGAAAAACATCACACCACACCTCCTCATGGTAATTAAATTGGGAGAAGACAACCTTTACCCTCTCGGTAACCTTAAACCTGTCCAAGAAGTAGGGAACAAGTAAAGGCTCACAAAATAACCCCAAGTAATCAACCATGGACGGAACAATGTAGTTTCTATAGTACCTATCATTTAACACAACGAGGCAGCCCGGTATCCCACAAATGGTCACCTTTCCGGAGTGTACACTCCTTCTCGGATCAACATTGTAAAGCACATGAGTACCCCTCGATTTTGGAGATGTATATCCTCTTCTTCCCATTGGACAACCTACACTATAGCTAGTATAACCATTCACACTATATCGACCTTGATAAGAAGTACTACAAGGTGGAGAATATGAATCTTCACACTCCTCACGTGTACTCTCATCATAGCTCTCATAAGGTTTACGAATGATAGGGTCATATCTAACACCAAATCTAGGTTCGGAGTGGGGAGTGCAAGACTCCTCACATGTCCCAACTTCATCATAAGATCCATCACGAGGTCCTACATCATATCCAAGGTCACCATAAGCACTAGGCACTTCATTCACCTCATTTTCTCCCGCAAAACAGTAATTTTCAAATCTGCCTATGTTTTGACCATGGCCATTTTCATAGCCTCCGCAATCTTCCTCAACTTCATAGCCATAAAAACCCTCACTACAATCATAGCCTCCCATATTGTAGTCACAATAATCCCCGGCTATCAAAGTCATGTTCCTCTTATATCACCCTTTAAACCTACAAAAGAACAAACAATATTAGTAGTAAAGCTCCTTCCATGGTCAAGGTATTATCCGCTTTAGTTCACCACAAGTTCGTGTTCCACAAGTGTTGTATAATTGGATAGTAACCGTGAGATGTTAAGGTATGAGTAAGCTCTTGCCCGGAATGGATTCTTGTTTGAAGACTCAAAGAATTCTTGCCGGACTAGAGTCAAAAATCAGCAATTCGTTCAAACGAATAAAAGCACTCAAATAATCGTTGACACGAACAAACGGTTCAAGGAACTAGTTGACAACCTAGTAGGAAAGTACTAGTTTGTTAATTAGTTCTAGGACCAAGTAAGGGAGACCAAGAATCAATAATTAGCAACCAAGACTATCCTAAGTTGAGCTTATAGCGACGTGGTAGCATGCAATGGTCCCACACGTTGTTCTACTCTCGGTTTTTCTCTTTCTTTCTCCTTTTTTTTTTGTTCGGTTTTGTGTTAAGATTCACACAACTTGTTATAGTTTGAAAAGTGTTTTGGTGGGAAAACTAAAATCTTGTAGTCTTTCACCCCTTTTCAATCTCAAGAAAGTGGGGTTTGGTAGACAAATCCCACAAAACAAGGCTCCTTGAATTAGGGAAAGTGATTGACAAGACTACAAAGTGATGGGTGCAAGTCTTTCACAACACTTTATAGCTTGTCTTCCACTTGATCACACAACAAGATGAACCATATGAACAAGTTCAAAAGATGAACACTTCCATAAACTTCATCAACTTCTTTAGCACATAACATACAACCACCGATTTTCTTTTGGTTAGCAACAACATACAACTTTCGGCCACTTCAAGTCACTACACAATATTGAAGTTTTTTTTTCAAGCTCAACTTTCGGATCTAGACTCCTTAGTGTTGGTGAGAAAGAAACCAACACTAGAAACTCACTAACAAGCAAAATAACACCTAGATCTAAACATATAACATCATTCTCGGTTTTCAATTTCTTGTGGGCAGATTTCAGAATTTTTTTTTTGTTGTTGTTTAAGCCGAGAACTTGCCCAAGATGGGTTATGTTGGAACACAACCGGTCTTGCTTTGATACCAAATGATACAAGATCAAAACCAACAACAACCATAACTTCAAGAAGTCACGGATTTCAGTCCAATAACACAAGAACAACCAGTTTTTAGTTTCTGTTTTTCAGCAACAACAACACAAGAACAACCAGTTTTTGTTTCGGTTGTTCAGTCCAACAATACAAGAACAATAAGAAGGATAACAATGCTAGTGAATCGAAAAGAGACCCACACGGCTTCACTAGACTTGAAGATAACAAAATCAGTAACAACAACAAGATAATGAAAGATAGATAACTTGACATAAAACATTCAAGAAAACTAAGAACCCTACTTCAAGAGAAGGACCCGAAATCTGCTGAATGTAAACACCAAGTTCTTACGAGGACCAAGAGGTACTTAACAACCTCAAAACCCTTGTTTCTAGCCAAAGATACAACCCAAGTATCCCTCTACTTGTGAAGAGATAGTGGCGGCTTCCTTTGAGAGGAAGAGAGAAGAAAAGTTTAGTGTTTTAGGTTACAACTTTCAGATTTCAAAAACTAAGGAATAACTCTCTAACATGGTCTATTTATACTACAAACAAAAGGAGTAAAATGACCCATCCGCCCTTGCTTTCTTGTGCCATCCTTGGAGAGTAGTTTATTACACTTTAGGACTCTCTTCACACATAAAAACGTTTAGGTCCTTGGTCGGTTCAATAACCAACTCACACGCGGCCAATTGTATGAACAAAGCTTGGAGTTTTTGTAATTCCCGAGCTTGGCTCCGTGTGAAAGGCCGTGTACCCGTGGAGGCTGCCCTATCCGTGTCAAAAACCGTGAGTCCTCACTCTTAAATGCTCTAAGCAATCTTCCATACGCAAGATTGCTTTAAGTTACGCTCAAAACGGGTCCTCCATGCATGTTCTTGTATTATCGAGGTGACCAATTCTTGAGCCTCTATGTGTTGGCCTCCAAAGATGTCATCGAAAGAGAAGATGGCCATTTGTCCCGTATCATTAAGGAATGCCACCACTCTTTTACCTTCATTGTTGGCCAAAGTAATAACCTCAAACCATTTAGACACGTAGTCCATAGCTACTAAGATATACTTCAGCCCATAGAAACTCACGAACGGCCCCATGAAGTCGATACCCCAGACGTAAAATAGTTCAACCTCCATTATCTTTGCCATAAGCATTTCATGATGCTTTGAGATTGAACCTTGTCTTTGGCACTGATCACAACTCTTTACAAACTCGTTAGCATCCTTAAATAGTATTGGCCAATAGTAGCCACTTTGCAACACTTTTCTCGTCGTATGATTGCCTGCATTATATCCCCCAACTGAAGATGTATGGCAGGCCTCCCGAATACTTAACATATCAACTTATGGGATGCACTTTCTGATAATATTGTCAGCACAACGCCTGAATAAGTATGGCTCATCCCAGAAGTATCTCTTGTCATCATGGAGAAATTTCTTTTTCTGATGGAAAGAAAGATTCTCGGGATAATATCACTCACCACAAAGTTGGTGAAGTCCACATACCAAGGTACTATTTCAAGTGTAGACACTAGAATCTGTTCATCCGAAAAAGCATTATTAATATCAAGCTTTTCTGTAGTAAGCTGATTTCCTTCTAGCCTGGATAGGTGGTCTGCAACTTGGTTTTCATACCCTTTTCTGTATTTGATCTCAAATTCAAATTCCTACAGAAGCAATACCCATCTAATTAGCCTTGGTTTGGCATCCTTCTTCACCATTAAGTATCTCAAAGCAGAGTAGTTTGTATGAACCACCACCTTGGTTCCCAAAAAGTATGACTGGAGTTTCTGAAAAGCATAAACAGCAGCTAAAAGCTCCTACTCAGTGACAACATAATTTTTTTGTGCCCCATTCAATGCCTTTCTTGTGTAATAAATGGGGTGAAATAGTTTCTCCTTCTTCTGGCTAAGTACAGATTCAAGTGCTATCCACTTGCATCGCTCATTATTTCGAATGTCCTAGACCAATTTGGATCAACAATAATCGGGGCAACAACCAGCTTCTCCTTAAGGCATTGGAATGCCCTCATACAATCATCATTGAGCACAAATTTGGTCTCCTTCTCCAATAGTTTGCAAAGTGGGTTTGGAATCTTGGAAAAGTCTTTAATGAACCGATGGTAGAATCCAGCATAACCCAGAAAACTATGGACTCCCTTCACTGAGATAAGAGGGGGTAGTTTCTCAATCACTTCTACCTTAGCCTAATCAACCTCAATCCCTTTTGCTGAAATTTGATGTCCAAGCACAGTGCCTTCCTTCACCATGAAGTGGCATTTCTCCCAGTTCAACACGAGATTGAATTCTCCACATCTATTTTGTGCTCTACTCAAATTCACCAAACATAACTCAACTGAATCACCAAATATAGAGAAATCATCCATGAACACTTCTAAAGTGTCTTCCACCATGTAAGAGAAAATCGACATCATGCACCTTTGGAATGTGGCTGATGCATTACATCAACCGAACAACATATACTTGAATGCAAACTTTCCATATGGGCATGTAAATGTTGTTTTCTCCTGATCTTCTGGGGTAATAGAAATCTGGTCGTATCCCTAATATCCATCCAAAAAGCAATAACAACCCCTTCCTACCAAGCGATCAAGCATTTGATCTATGAAGGGCATTGGGAAGTGATCTTTTAATGTCCATGAATTCAGATTTTGGTAGTCTATTCAAACTCTCCATACCATCACTGGCTTAAGTAGAATCAACTCGTTCTTTTTGTTAGAAACCACTGTTATGCCTTCTTTCTTAGGCACACACTGCACTGGACTCACCCACTTACTATTGGAGATTGGGTACACTACTCCTACATCGAGCCACTTTATAATCTTCTTTTTCACCACTTCTTACATAGGTAGGTTCAGTCTGCGCTGATGTTCAATAGTCGGTGTGCATTCTTTCTCTAGCTGGATTTTGTGTGTACAGATACCCGGTGGAATACCAACAATAGCTGCAATCGTCCATCCGATAGCCCTCTTATATCTTTTGAGCACAGAAATAAGGGCCTCAACCTGTTGCTCTGCCAAGTCTATTGCAATAATAACTGGTAAGGTGTTTCCACTGCCCAAAAACATATACCGCAAATAGCCTGGTATCTCCTTGGGGTCATAAGAGTATGACCCCATTCTTATCAGTGCACATACAGTTTCATCATATTTTTCGATCCCCTCACTATTGAACTTTATCAATACCACAACCAATGTCTCCATAGTAAAACGTTCCTCAACCGGTACCTCTTGTGCATCTTCAAAGTATACATCAACTATTAAGAACACACTCATCTCCCTTTGTTGCTTTATCGGTTGGCAAACATCAAAACTGACCACTTCATCATTAAGCCTAAATTTTAACTCATTTGTCTGCAAATCAATCAATACACTCTCAGTAGCTTAGAATAGTCTAACCAAGATGATGGGTACCTTGAAATCCACCTCATAATATAAGATTACAAAGTTTGTCGGGAAGATAAAACTAGCCACTTTCACGAGCACATCATAAAGAATCCCAATTGGCCTTTTCACAGATCTATCCACCATCAAAAGTCACATGTTGGTGGGTGTAGGATCCCCCAACCCCATCTTTTTGAACACCACCAGTGTCGTTAAATAAATACTTGCCCCCAGATCACAAAGGTCCTTTGCAAAATTAAGTGATCCAATAGTACATGGGATAATGAATGCTCCCGAATCGGCTTTCTTTGGCACCAAAGATCTTGTGTCAATAGAACTACAATGGTGAAGATTATCCACTAGATCATAGCTCACAGTCCACTTCATAATTACAAGATCCTTCATAAACTTAGCATAGCCCGACATTTGTTCTAGTGACTCTAGCAAAGGAACATTTACAGTCAATTGCTTTAGCATTGCCATGAACTTGCTAAATTTTATGTCATTTGATTTCTTCCGTAATCTATGAGGGAATGAAGGAGGTATTTTTGGCATTTTGTTAACTACTGTCTCCCCTTCCTCCCCTTGCCTTTCTCTAACTCTTCAACCTGCTTCTGGTTAGATAGAACCACATCAATCTCCAGTTTTTCAGACTCTACTAGATGTTCTTTTTCTATTTTTGCATCTAACTCTACCACATCGTTCACAACAGGTTTGCCTATAGATGGGCCAGGTAACACTTTACCATAATGGTAATAGCCATGCAAGATTATCATTCCACGAATTTTGTACCGTGTCACTTGGCAATGTTTTACTCATTCTCTAGTTGAAAGCCACAGACAACTGATTCATCTGCTGCTCCAGTTGCTTAATAGAAGTTAAATGTGAGTCAACTAACTGACTCATGGATGATAAGTCACTCATTATTTCTTTCACTCCAGCGTTAGTTAACTCCACCCCTTTCAACAACTTGGCTATCATATCCTCCACTGACATCTTACAAGAAATAGTAATTGAATTATCATGATTTCTAGGAGGTACATACAATCCACTCCTGTTATTTTTATTTTTTCAACCACCTTGATAACGGTCTCTATAACTAGCTTTTTCACAATAATTCGGACCTTGATTCCCTTGGCTATTTCCTCAAAAACCCCCTATTTATTTAAGTAGTTTGCCTCTTCCTCGGAATTTGATTCAGGTTTCCTACTTTGAGACCCAACAACTTTCACCTTTCCTATCTTCCCGATTAGTAAATGTTTTATGAGTAAATCTATCTGGGTCTTCATATATTCCATATCCTGGTCACGTTCCTCTTCTCTCCTACGTTGTTCAGCTATCATCCCACTAGATACAGTATTCCTTGCTACCACAGAATCCTTGTATGCTAAACTCTACTTGTCTTGGTAAATCATTCCAACATTTCTGTAGCCTCAGTAAAGGTAATGTCTAAGAATACCCCCTATAACATTGTTCACAGTTGGCTTCGTGATAGCATTTAAAGCCCCGTAGAATGTTTCCCTCAAATGCTCCTCAGTCATCTTGTGATTAGGGCACTGTGTCAACTACTTCTTAAATGTCACCCATGTCTCATGAAGAGATTCATTTGGTAATTTCCTAAAGTTACTAATCTCTTCCCTCAACTGTAACATCCTGGAAGGTAGAAAAAACCTTTCTAGGAAAGCTTCTTTCAATTGCCTTCAGTTTGTTATTGAATTGAGAGCCAACTCATTCAACCACAGTGTTACCTCCCTAGACAGAGACAATGGAAATAATCGCAGACGGATTGCATTCTTCCCAACTCCAAGGTTGTCAAAAGATTTGCAGATGTTGATAAAATTCACCAAATGCATATTCGGGCTATCCCTTGGAAATCTACCAAACAACCATTTGAGGTTTAATAGTTATATCATAGTACTGGTGATGTTGAAATTCATACCTGGTGCTAATGGTGGTGGAATAATTGCTCATGTAGCACCAGCTTCAAGCAAATCAGTATCATCCTCATCATCAAAAGCAAACTGCATAGCAGGTTGGCAATTTGCTCTCCCTCTAACTGGCTGATTTCGATTCTCTGGTGTTGCTACATTCTCAGTACACCTCCTATTTACAGGATTGTTCAGATCATCATCCTGTAGGTCATCATCATATGCATTAGCCACCGAACTCGGTTATTAGTATTTTGCTGATTGAGTTGTGCATTAGCCAAAGCGGCTATTTTTTTAACTTTTTGTTGTTCAGCCATTATCCCAATAAGATGAGGTTCTAAATTAAAAGGTAATAATGGCTCTCCTGACATTTTGGTTTGGGGTATATACAACAAGGAACTGTAATGATTAAAAACAACAAATAAAAGTAAAATTAGGAAACTTAACTAACAGTCAATTAACACAGATATGCTAATTTGACAACCGTATTCCCTGGCAACATCACCAAAATTTGATACGCCCAAATTACACATATCTTATGAGAGATCAAGCGGTCATCGTCAAATATATAAACCAACTAGGTTGGGGTTGAATCCCACAGGGAATATGGTGTAAATCAAGACTATTTATGCTTTAATCGACTAATATCCAATAATTTCCTGTAAATGGGGGTTTTTAGATTTCAAACAAATGTAACCATTCACTTTATTTTAGTAACCCAAAGTCAACGTTTCAATATTTCAAATTAATGATAAGGTAAAACCATAGTTGTGTTCATTATGAATGTTGTTATATGTTGAACAATAGTTGCAACAAAAGATTCTCATGACATGCAGAAAACAACAGATTATCACTATCGATGATTGATCTAAATATCTTTCGACCTATTTAGATGTCTGATTACCTAATTCTCTTAAACTTAGGAAATATTTAGGTGTAAACTGATGTTAACTTGAGTTGATTAATCTTGTTACAACATTAATCATTAGGTGAAAATTTAACGTTTCCAAATCCCCATTGATAATTCCCCTCCTTTAATTGATTTCTTAGTTTAAGCAAACCAATGCAAGGCTTAATCTATTGTTTGCAACTAACAGATAAAATTCATTATAAAAGAATCATCAATAAGTTTCTACAGTCATTCAAATTTGTGTAGTATTCTGTGTCTCAAGCCGGGGGTTGATCGGAAACAACCTTTCTACTTGTTTAGAGGTAGAGGTATGGACTGCGTACATCTTACCCTCCCCAGACCTCACTATGTGGTAATACACTGGGTTTGTTATTGTTGTTGTTGTTGTTCCTACAGTCATTCAAATCTTAGACAACTATAAAATTAATCATGCAACACTTTTAAATTCCACAACTCCGGTTATGGGATTTAGTTCCCTATGAGATAGAAAGAAATAACATATATTAGATCCATAATTCAAAATTAGTTAACTTACAAAATATGAAAATTAAAGATTGTTCTTCCTTCAAGTTCAACCGAGAATCCCAAAACCACAATAATAATTCAAAGATAATTCGAAATCAAACTTCAGAAAAACCAAAATATAAAAACTGTTCTTGTGCATAAGTTTAATATGCCCATGAAAACCTAATATTTCTCTATAAATACTCAAGATCTTTCCAGATTTGAATTTCAAATTCTAGTTTTTTGCCCCATAGCTGATGACCAACTCTACGGCTTACCAAAAAGTTTACGACTTATCAGATAAGTCGTCAACAACTCTTCTAAATCCTTGCTCTCTATTTACAACTGATGGCCTCAGTTGACAGCTTATCAGATAGTTGACAACTTATCAGACAATTCATCAACATTTTTTTCAAATCCTTGTACACTGCCTATAGCGGATGCCCTCTACTGACATCTTGTCACACAGTTGATGACTTATCAGACAAGTCGTCAACTACAATCTTCACATCTACTTCAATCAAAAATCATCCTTCTTGATGTGGTTATCATAGGCTTACATGCATCTCGACTACCCTACAATATCACAAGAAATGTAATAAAAAATAGTAATAGTTACTTAGGAACTTATAATTATTTCTAGTTAAAAGCCTTAAATATGTTAGCACACTGCTAGCACATCAATATGACCGAAGTGTCCAATTTGTAAACAAAGATACGAGTCATATGAAGAAGTCATAAGCATAACAAAATCTAAGATACCAGCCAAAAGTCAAAATCTCAGATGCATACGAGTCGAAAGTCTAAGTATGACTCATATAGGGAAGTCGTACACAACCAGTATTTATTACTTGGAAAGACAAAAGTACCAGGTGGATGCGAGTGAAGGACATGAGTCATATGCTCAGGTATGACTCATAAGAAAAAGTCGTATGCTAAACAAAAAGTTGAAGCCTTGGGAAAATAGACATTGGAATGGATACAAGAGGGCAGGGTACGACTCGTATGATATCGATATGAGTAGAAGACCGAGTCGTACTGCATGCCGACATAACCTTACCTTTCTCTTTTTTTATTAGGATTTTTACATTTTTTTGAGATACTATAAATACCCTAGGGTTTACCTTTCATTAGGTTACACACTCTTACACATTATTACAATACTTTACTATACTTCTACAATCATTCTTAAGATTTTGGGTTTTTATTCAATTCAAGACTTTGAGGTTTATTCATCTTATTTTTGTGTAATTAATTATATGTATTCTTCATTGATAATCATGTTTTCTTTCACAAACATGAGCGGCTAATCTCCTTGACTAGGGTTGTAGGAACCTTGGTGGATTAGCTATGTAGAGAAGTGTGATATTCATTTTTCTAGGTTTTATGCATTTATCTTAATCTTCTTTGCAATAATAATCTCATAGCAGTTGCAGGAGCATGAGATAGCCTATATTCGCTTCCATCCCTAACAAGAAGTTTGTGATTGGGAAAAGAAAATTAAGACAGTGATTTGAGATTTCACCTCCACCTATTAGTCCCCGCGTCTTATCTAATAACTTATCGGATAGGCATCCAAGTATTCCAAAGATGGATTCATGTTTCTTCACTTCAGCTTATTTTGGTTGTTGCATCAAGAATCTTAGAGAGAACATTCAGACCAACTATCACAACGAAAGGGAAGTGGCCCTTTTTTATAAAGCAGCTAAAGCATATAGAAGAGAGGAGTTTTTAGACCATTTTAATCAATTAAAGGATGTGAATACCAAGGTAGATGAATTTCTCATATATGTCAGTTTTGAGAGATGGACCCGAGCATTCTGTCTGGTAGATAGGTACATTCTTATCGATTTATTGTCTTGTTTGAGTTACAAGTTTAGTATGATGTCGTACTAAGTGATTCTTTTGTATAGGTACAATATTATGACATCAAACATAGCTGAATCGGTGAATTCATTATTTGGAAATGAAAGAGAATTTCCCATCAAGGCTATAATTGAAAAAATAAGCAAGAAGTATGGCAAATTTTTTAACAAAAGGCGTGTGCGATTCAAGTGCCCAAAAAAAGATCCTGATTTGTTGTCGAAATTGAAAAAATAATATCAACAAATGTTATTTTGGGAAATAGGTTATTATCTCATAAAATAGCAGATTACAAATTTAGTATCACCGGTCATGGTGATGTTGCCATAATCAATCTTCAAACAAGATCTTGTACGTGCTGAGTTTTTAACTTGGACAAAATACCCTGTCCACATGCTATGGTAGTGATTTGAGCTCAATATGGTCATAAATATGGAGCTAAAGTTTACGAGCACTCCTCTCAATATTATTCGGTGGAAAAATATGAAATGGCATATAGTGGGCATATACTCCAGTGCCTCCCAAAAAATCTTGGCTTGTTTTGGCAGAGCTTATGGGGAGATTAATACCTCCTCCATATATTGACCCAAGCACTATCAAACCACGAAAAAATCCATATAAGAAGAGGCATGGAGTCGGAGAATTATTTTCATCAAGAAGAAACAAATTCTCCTTATGTAAGCGCGTTGGGCACAAAAGAACTACATGCCCGGATCGTAATCCACCATGATCATTGTAATTGCAGAAACATGTATAGTTGTTAGTTGTGGACTTTGATATATTTAACTCATTGTTGTGAACATAATGTTATCATTTATAATATATAAAATATCTTTTTAATAACTTGTGCATCAATAAAAAGAGGCAAAATATGAACTGTTAAACAATACAGCAAACCACAAGTATTTTCAATAGATTATCCATCTGTGGCAATAGATGGACATTAGTTGGAAGAACACAACACAGTTCCATAAAACTGGAATGTTTTCCTCCAACAGATGATAAATCTGTCGCAATAGATGGATAATCTATTGACAGAAACCCAACCGATGACCAATCTGTTCCAAAACATGATCCATCTGTTGAAAGAACTCAAAAGCCAAAATTGTTATTGCAACTGGATTCAAAATTGCTCCTTACCTCCAACCGTCGACATGTTAACATGTAAAATGTTTAGAAGAAGAAATAGACAGAATAAAAATTGAATTAGAATTAAGAAGCCAAAATTGACTAAAAATAATTTTTTCATTAAACCAAAAATAAAATACATTAGGTATAGATCCGATATAGAAAAATTAAAATACATACGCTAAAAGAAAAAACACATTCTAATTATTATTATTATTATTATCATCATCATCATTAATGACAACCGGCCAATCAACTTGCAGCAGCAGGGTCCTCATCAACCTCTATATCTCTCTGAACATCGTCGCTCTCACAGCGACCAACTCTCTCTGGAAGTTATTAACCTGCCTATGAAGTGCCAACATTGTGTCGCGTAGAATAGCAATGTCCCAAATAGGATCATCCATATTTAAAACGCGCTTGACGTAACAAATGTAAAGAAAAGAGTCCAAATGTAATACAACGTATACTATAAACTAGTAGATTTAAATCGAAAAAAACTTACCTCAACAATAAAGAAATATTCTCTTTTAAGAGAAGTTGTTGAAGATGTCACACAAAAAGAAAAAATACAAAAAATAAATAAAGTTTAGCAGAATGAAGATTAAGGGAGGACCTATTTATAGAGGATTGAATCTAGATGTGTAAGGACAAAAGGAATGTCTATTAAGCTCCATTGTATTAATTACATTCAAACTGGTGGAATTTTGTTTTTTTTAAAATGTCACGACTTTTTTATTTACATGAATACTCTCACATTTTTTAAAATAGTTTTGAGAAGACTTGATAACAGTAATTATTAATGAGCTATTGCAACAGATCATCCATCTATCGCAATAGATTTACCATCTGTTTCAACATATAAATTATCTATTGCGAAAGATGGATCATATGTTGGGGATGTTTTAATTTCTTCTAACGGCTGATTCATTATTTGCAACAGATGGAGAATTTGATTCATCAGCTTCTTTAAATGTGTTAGATAAAAAGTCATGACTCCACTCCCTTTTTAATAGCCATCACATGTCTGCAGATAAATACATAATGTCTGGTCTATCGTAATAGATTTATAATCTATTGCAACATATGGATTATCTGTTGCGATAGATGGACCATATGTTGGAGGAGATATTTTGATTTCTTCCAACAATTGATTCATCAGTTGCAACAGATGGAGATTTTGATTCATCAGCTATTTTGAATATGTTAATATAAAAAAGTCATGAATCTTCACACTTCTTTTTTAATAGTTATCACATGCGTGCAGATGAATAAACAACACTGTAGTGTCTTTGATTGGGTAGGAAAAATAAGGTGCATACAATAGATCTACTTTCATGCGTGGGAGTTATGTATTATTGATTAGTCTACGCCACAGACACATATAATGTGCAATGATTTTGTGAATGTAGTTTTTTATCGATTAGACATTGATCCTTCAAACAAGATCCTGCATTGTACAGTTTAGTTTGATAGGTGCGAACTAATAAGGACAAAGGGTTCTAAGACGCTGGTGTTGATACCCCATTATAATTTAATGACGGTCTATACTCATGTTTTTGTGTCAAGATTGGAGAAAGGTTTAAGTTTTTGGCGGCAGTGTAAATATCCAATAGTGCTTGGACCAGTTTTAATGGCTCAATGGACTTCTTGAAAGCCCTCTGAAGCCTCGCACAATAGCAAACAATGGTGGAACCAATAGAAATTCCCCTATTCCAAATTTATATAGATGGATTACTGGAGGAGACTTTTATACAGCAGAAGGTGCTTGGGAGAATACCTGTGCAGGAAGAGAGAAGTGGAGAAGGCTATATATTATCTTAGACCTTGTTTAAGAGGAAAAGAGAGGAGCGATCAAGGAAATTCTAGCAAATCTGGCCAATGAAATTGACGTGAGAAATGGAAAAACTTGATGAGCTTTAAATTTGAAGGTGTATCCAAATATAAAAATTTGTCAGTCGTTGAAAAAAAAATGGTCAACAGGACTGGAGCTAGACATTTTGCTAGAAAATGCAACTAGTAAGCGTGGCCTCAATGAAGACTCTCACAAAGCACAGGACCAGAACTCTAAGGAAGAAGTTTTGCGAGCACAGAAAATTGATACGATTTTCGGTCAGTTGAAACCTGAACCAACTACATCTAAATTAAAAATATGGGATCAAGCCAAGTTGGCAATTTCTCAAGTTAAACTTGCATCCCATGCCTCCTATTTATGGATCTGTTCAAGTCGATGGTAGCAGAAACTAAAAGGTTTGAAGTTGGGCAGAAATCCTATGCCTTGTTGTTTCCACTACCTTTGACCTGAACAGAGCCATAAACCGAAGGCATAGGATGCAAGTTTAACTTGAGAAATTGCCACCTTGTCTTGATCCCATATTTTTAATTTACGAATAGTTGGTTCAGGTTTCAACTAATTAACAATCGTATCAATTTCCTATGCTCGCGAAACTTCTTCCATAGAATTCTGGTCCAGCACTTTGTGAGAATCTTCTTGTGGCCACGCTTACTAGTTGCATTCTCTAGCAAAGTGTCCGACTCCAGTCCTATTGACCATTCTTCTTTTACTTCAACGACTGATGGATTTTCATTTTTAGATACATTTTCATATTCGCATCTCATACAGTTTTTTCATTTTTCATGTCAATTTCATCAGCCAATTTTGCTACACTTTCCTTCCTACCCTGTGTTTCCTCTAAAATAAGGTCTGAGATGATATATGGCCTTCTCAACCTCCCCATTCCCGTACAGGTATTCTCCCAAGCACCTACTGTTATATAATAGTCTCCTTCAGCAACCCATCCATATAAATTTAGATTAGGGGAATTTCTATTGATTTCATCGGTGTTTCCTGCAGTGCTTAGCTTCGAAGGCCTTTCAAGAAGTCCATTGAGCTATTAAAACTGGTCCAATTACTATTGGATATTTACACTGCTGCCAAAAACTTGAACCCCTCCCCAAACTTGACATAAAAACATAAGCATAAACAGTCATTAAATTATAACAGGGTATCAACACCACCTACCTGATCTCTCAGCCTTACCAGTTCGAACCTATCAATCTTAACTATAAAATGTCATATCTTGTTTGAAGAATTAACGCCTAATACATAAAGAACAAATAATCATAAAAATATTATACTGGATGTGTGTTTTCATGATAGGTTGATCAGTAATACATGCCTCCCACATATGAAGTGGTTCCATCGACAAGTAGTTTATTCCTCCGAACTCATCTTTACTCTAGCCTTTAATGCTGGTCGGGCAAAAATGGATCCAGTATCACTTTCTTTTATCTAAAAACAAGAGAAATACATTTGATGTCAAAAAAGAGAAGAAGAAAAAGAACATTACAAAAGGGTAACACAAAATTGAAAAAATCAACAGATGACCAATCTGATGCAACAGATTACTCATCTGCTCAACGATGAGGCATCTGTTGCAACAGATGGATGACATGTTGTAACAGATAGGTCATCTGTTGGAATAAATCAAACCAGCCTTGCTACTGGTTTGATTTCTTCAAATAGTTGCTCCGTCTATACAAAAGGGTAACACAAAATTGAGTGAATCAACAGATGACCAATCTGATGTAATATATTACCCATCTGTTCAACCGATGAGGCATTCTGCAACAGATATAAAAACAATGGTCCGTTCATTAAAGACTTACAAAGAAGAAGATGAGATGGAAAGAGCAATAGTGAACCATACCTACAATGTGAAAAAAGCAAAGACATCAGAACATCCAGTTCAGTCGAGAAAAGATATTGATCGATTAAGATCTGAAAGGATCCTAATCCGAAAGAAGAGAGAGAAAAAACGCAAAAAGTAAAAAAAGAGAATTGAGAATAAAGAAGAAAGAGTGATAGATGAGTTTAGTTTTATTGAGTCTTATTTATGTTATGGCTGAACGAGAGAGTATTCTTCTAGATATGGGTTTTAAATATTTATTAATAACTTTTGATGGGCACGAGGAGACAGTGACATTGAAAAGACTAGATAAGACTACTCGCTCAGGAGATTTTTGAGTTATCTAAGTAATATTTTTTACCGTCTTAGTATTTTAACTTTTTTTTAATCTCGGACAGGAAATACCTAAATTACTTTTTTTAAAAAAAGGGTCTTAAAACATGTAAGTGCAATAGTTAACATTTTCTGTTTGAAAATTTCCAAAGCTCGGTCATCCATCACAACAGATGCGTAATATGTTCCAACAGATGACTTAATCTGTTTGATTAATTCCAACAGAAAAGACATTTGTTGCAACTGGTTGAACATTTTCTTTTATACAATTTCAATTGATTTCACATGTTAGACTAATACCTTTAAGGGTTGTTTGGTAGAGTGTATTGTAAAATATAATACATGCATTAGTTATACACTCTATTGTATATTGAAGTGTGTATTAGTAATACACTCTATCTCCTATGTATTAGTAATACAAAGACTTTAAACACATGCATTAACTTATTAAATGACCTTAATACCCCTCAATTTCCCTCTCAATCACCATTCCTTTTCCCGCCATTTTAATTTACACTAGTGAATCTTTTCAAAATATTTCACAATTTATTTTCCCACTATTTGAATTTACAACAATGAATGGTTGATTTAAATAACTATAACATATTTTTTCTTTGTTTCGAGAGTCTTTAAAAAGATTTTAAAAAAAATTGAGACTATTTCTTAATTTTACGTCTTGTATTGTTCAACAATATTAATTATGTTGGAAATAACAAAAGAACTTTGTTGCAAAAACGTGTACAAAATCAAAGAAGGGTATTTTTGTAAACAAAAATATCTTTTATAGAAATTATGTAAGATGTACTATTTCTTATACATCAAACCAAACAATGTATAAGAAATAATGCATGCATAACTAATACAAGCATAAATAATACATGTATTACTAATGCAAGCATTACTAATACACTATATTTTCTATTGTTCTTATACACTCTACCAAACGACCCCTAATTGATTAATCTAGGACCAGGGGTGAGTTCTCATAGGGTCAACTACAACTTTAATTACGTCTTTTGACAATTGAATTATAAGATGGTATCGCGTTTCTCCCAACCAGAATCGTCGATCGATCACTCTGAGGTGAACAAATTCTTACTACCTCATATGTTAGACCAATACCTTAATTGATTACTCTAGGACCAGGGGTGAGTTCTCATAGGGTCAACTACAACTTAAATTGAGTCTTTTGGAAATTGAATGATAAGACAGTATTGCATTTCTCCTGACCAGAGTCATCGATCGATCACTCTGAGCTGAACTGATTCTTACCACCTCATATGTTATACCAATACCCTAATTGATTAATCTAGGACTAGGGATGAGTTTCATAGGGTCAACAACAACTTCAATTGAGTCATTTGGATATTGAATGATGAGATGGTATTGCATTTCTCCCGACCAGAGTCGTCGATCGATCACTCTAAGCTAAACTGATTCTTACCACCTCAAATGTTAGACTTTAATTAACCTAAGACAAAGGGTGAGTTCTCATAGGGTCAACTACAACTTCAATTGAGTCTTTTTGTAATTAATTGATGAGACAGTATTGTGTTACTCCCAACCAGAGTTGTCGATCGATCACTCTGAGCTGAACCGATTCTTACCACCTTATATGTTAAACCAATACCTTAATTGATTAATGTAGGACCAGGAGTGAGTTCTCATAGGGTCAAATACAACTTCAATTGAGTCATTTTGCAATTAAATAATGAGATGGTACTGTGTACCTCCCGACCAGAGTCATTGATCGATCACTCTGTGCTGAACCAATTCTTACCACCTCATATGTTAGACCAATACCCTAATTGATTAATCTAGGACCAGGGTGAGTTCTCATAGGGTCAACTACAACTTTAATTAAGTCTTTTGGCAATTGAATAATGAGATGGTATTGCATTTCTCACAACCAGGGTCGTCAATCGATCACTCTGAATTAAACCGATTCTTACCACCTCATATGTTAGACTAAGACCCTAATTGATTAATCTAGGACCAGGGGTGAGTTATCATAGGGTCAACTACAACTTCAATTAAGTCTATTGGAAATTAAATAATGAGACGGTATTGTGTTCCTCCCAACCAGAGTCATCGATCGATCACTCAGAGCTGAACCGATTCTTACCACCCCATATGTTAGACCAATACCTTAAATTGATTATTCTAGGACCAGGGGTAAGTTCTAATAGGTCAACTACAACTTCAATTAAGTCTTTTGGCAATTGAATTATGATAAGGTATTGCGTTCCTCCCGACCAAAGTCATCGATCGATCACTCTGAGCTAAATTTATTCTTACCACCTTATATATTAGACCAATACCTTAATTGATTAATCTAGGACCAGGGGTGAGTTCTCATAGGGTCAACTACAACTTCAATTGAGTCTTTAGGCAATTAAATAATAATACGGTATTACCTTCCTCCCAACTAGAGTCATCGATCGATCACTCTGAGCTGAACCAATTCTTACTACCTCATATATTAGACCAATATCTTAATTGATCAATCTTGGACCAAGGGTGAGTTCTCATAGGGTCAACTACAACAGATGGCCATCCCTATTTGATAATTTACAACAGATGGGTATTCTTTCGTAATAGATTACTTAATTTATTTGATAATTTGCAATAGATGAGTATCTAATGCAACAGGTTAAACATTTATTTTTATACAATTTTAATTGAGTTCATATACCTAAATTGATTAATCTAGGACCAAGGGTGAGTGAGCTCATAGGGTCAACTACAACTTCAATTGAATATTTTGGCAATTGCATGATGAGAGGGTCAAAAATTACGCATATCTTTTATAATTGTAAAAAATAATTGAGATCAATTCGAACCAAATTAACATTGTCAAAACTTGTCATTCTTTTCCAAAATACAAATCATCCATTTGCGAGAAAAATGTTTCATCATTTCAAATCTCAAGTTCTAGCTCTTTTCTCTTTCTCACTCAATTACACAGTACAGACAACAACTACAACTACTCAAAAAATTGCTCTACCCTTCACAATAGATCAATTTTCTTCTCATTTTTTACCACATGGGTGTTATTTTCCCTGTCTTCATAGGTAACAAAGTTCAAGAAGAGTTCTATATTTGTTATTTTTTCTAAAAAAAAATAAGGAATTTAAAGTTAATGACGAAAAAGAAAACTTTTAGTTGTATTATCTTCAAGAATGGGTTTACAATTTTGAGTTTTGATAGTAAAATCATAGAAAGAACTTGAGAAAACCTTAGTTTCTATCACAGTGTTCCGTTGACTGTCGTAGTATTGTTGGATAGTGTTTGTGGTGGTGGTGGTGGTCGTCGTTGTCATCATCGTCATCGTGGCACTGGTGGTGGTTGTTGGTGGCATTGGTTGGTGGTGTTTGTGGTGGCATTAGATTATGGTGTTTGTGGTGGCTCTCGATGGTGTCGGTATTCATGGTGTTTGTGGCATTGGTTGGTGGTGTTTGTGGTAGTGATGGTTATTGGTGTGTCGTTATTGGTGGTGCTTGTAATTTATTTTTTAAAATTTATGTGTACATTAATTGCAATGTAATTTTAATTTTTCTGTTGTTTGTAGGTAAAACATGTTTCCCAAAAGAAAAGAAAGTGAAAATGGATCAATGTTTGACCACCCTCAAAAAAAGGCTACAGCACAGAGGGATTCGGAGGAGCTTCCTGAACAATCTCAGTCAGGAAAACAAAGTGAAGCTAAGGAGAGATATGAAAACAATGTTGAGAGGGTGGATAAGGGTTTGTAGATGGTGATGAAAAAGTGAAAGTGGGAAAGGGGAGGAATTAGAGAGTAAAATAGAGAAAGATAAAGAGTATAATCAGCAACATTATGATAATGGATCACCAATAGGGCATGAATTAATATCGACATCCCAGCATGATCCAGTTAAAACTTTTAGTATTGACAAGTTTCAAGTTGCGATACTGATGTATGACAAAAAAATAGAAGAAGAACTAACTATTGAAACTATACTTAAATGTCAGATGGGGAGTAAATTTATTTGTTTTAGGAAAATTATGAAGGACGAAAACATACACGGACTTTTTAAGAAGAGCTGCTTTGAACGCTTTCTTGAGCTGGCTGAGGATGCCCCTGCCCATTTCCCAATGAGAATGGTATATGATCTTCTCAAGTGCAGGATTAAGTATGTGGGGGATGATGAAGATCCAAAGGAGAGAGGCAACAAAAAGATGAATAAAATCTGGATCAACTACTGTGGCATGTTGATTTGTTTTGGCTTGCATGAGTTTGCCATAGTGAAGGGCTTGAGATGCCATCGTCCATAAGAATCACCTATTGCCAAAGGAATACCCTGTAAAAGATCCAAGGTAAGAAAATGCAAGGAAAAAATAGATGGGTTGTTTGACATTGCTCGACGTGGCTACAAAGCATCAAATTTATTGACAGATCTCATGGATAAAACCATACCAAAGTAGTACGGGGAGCAATTGTGCTTAGTTTGGTTTGCCCATTCAGTTATATTGGAAAGAGACTTCAACAAGGTCATAAAATATGATTTATTGGCATGTGCTGAGGATTTTGATAAATTCCACAATTATCCCTGGGATTGACAGCTTCTACTTGACTGTCCAATATTTACTGACAAAGCTATCCTCAGGGACGACCATATTATACGGCTTTCCTTGGGCTTTCATGGTAAAATTAATCACTATTTTAACTCATCCATTAAGTTGTATTAAATATAGTTAGTTATTATGACTTTTTTTTGCTTGCTTCCTATTTACATTTTCTAGGCTTGGGCATTTGAAGCCATTCTTCCCCTCTGAAAGCAGGTAATAGATTACCCGGATGAGGTTTCTCATCCAAGGATGTTTAGGTGGTTGGCTACAAAGAGCAACACCACAATTAAGAAGGTTGATCTCTTTAACCCTCCGGTTGATACAATATGTCTTCTTCAAGTAAAATAATTTTACTCAATGAAAGATATTGAGCAAATGTTATATCTGGTGCAACAGATGTTATATCTAATGCACTAGCTGGGATATCTGTTGTGACAGATTACCTGTCCTATGCCAATCGATGTAATAGATGGATAATATGTTACGACAGACGATTTATATCTTACATCAGGTTACCCATCTGTTGCTTTGGTTCTCTTAACCCGACTCCTAACAGATTAACCATCTACTGCAAATTATGCAATAGATGTGTAATCTGATGTAACATATTGTTAATACGCATACAAATCAGCCGTTTCATAATATATAACCCAACAGACTACCCATCTTGTGCAACTGGTGCAACAGATTGGTAATCTATTATGACAGATGATTGATATTTTGCATCAGATTATCCATGTGTTGCTCTGGTTCTCTGAACCCGTCTAAAATAGATTTTAACCATCTACTGCAAACTATGCAAAAAATGGGTAATCTGATGCAACATATTGTTAATCTATTGTAGAAGTTGATGATTAAAATGTTAACCCGAATGTGAAAATTATTATATTATATGATTTAAATATATCTATTTTTTTCTAGGTTGTGCATCCATAGATTGTGCCTACTGGGGAGGAGTCGTTGATGACTTCTTATATTACTCTAGGTTATGTTGATACTATAGCAGACCTAACGGTGGAGTTAATAAGGAAGGAATTGGCTGGAGCAACAGCCATAAGAAGAATAGTTAGGCAAGGTCATCCTAATGTTGAGGCTCTTCATGTCCAACCTACTAAGGCAGATCCGGGTGCTTTTTCTGGTGGAGTTGTAGGTGTTGGTGGCAAGCAGGCTAATGCTGCTACCACTCATGATGATGAGCATGTTGATGCTTAAGAAAAAATAAATATGTTTGAAAATACCTTTTTTCACCCTTACACAGATCCCTCTCACCTCTCTTCACCCTCGTGTTCTCATTGTGAATACGAGGAGTGCAAGGATAGCCAGAATAAACTCTTTAAAAAGGTAGAGGCTATCTCTAATGTTGTGGAGCAATTTAAATTAAATATGGGTGCCATACCATCCAAGAAGTTGAGGGAGCGATACACTCCTACAGTGTTGGTTAGGAGAAAGAAAAGAGCAATAACTGACGTACTCTCCTGTCGGAAATCAAAAATAATCACAACTCCTCCCTATCAAAAAGTTGTTCAAGTTCAGGGGCCATTCAAGAAAGTAGACATATATGTGGAACTTGGCGCCAAAGAGAAGAGGGATCAGTGAAAAGCCAAGAATGCCAAGCCAGGTGCACCAGATTACCCCAGACCTCCATTTTCCCCTAAGACTTCCAGATTGCGACAGATATGCGTATGTGTTACAAGGACAAGCCAAGTTTAATTTTCCTAACCTAGACTTCTAATCTAATGTACTCCATGAAGAAGAATCTATGCAATAGTTGGGTATTCTGGTGCAACTGGTGGTGGTTCTATTGCAACTTACTATCCATCTATTGTATAAGTTGCGTTGGATTATTGATTCAGAGAACCCTATTCAATAGATGGACCATCTTTACAATTACTAACCTATTTAAAAATTGTCTTCTTATATCACAGCATGTTGATAAAATTCTCTACCTCATGAGAAAAAGACAATTAACATACCTGGAAGCTTATGACGTTGCCGATAGGATAATGGACCCCGACTATTGCAAAAAGCTCAAGGATAAGTACGATCAACTCAATAATGCCGCATTGACTGTGGTACGAGATTTGATTTCTTAGTTTCTATGTTAGACTAGGATGAATAAAAAATAATAAAATATGTTAGAGGGGAGAGGCCAAATCCACACGGCAAGAGATGGACTGAGGCAAAGAGGATTCTTGCAGTTATTAGCATGAATGGCATACATTATCGGGATATTGAGATACTACTAGAGGAGGGAAAGATCAAAGTTTATGACTGCAATGAACCTCTCATCAATGATGTCGATCTTTTTCTCCTCGTGCAGCCACTAATGGAGTTTTTGCCCATCTTGTTGAAGGAGAGAAAACTGATGAATTATTTGCCAAAGAAAGTGTTGATAAATAAATCATGGGATTTTGAAGGTTGAAACAAGTGAATGACCCTTCCAAAAAATAATGTCGGTTATGCGAGTGGCTCTCACGCTCTTGCACACATCGAATGTTTGCTGATCGGCACAGAATTGGCCGAGCCTATGACCTTTCTGTGCGATAATACTGTGGCAAACCTGCAAGAGGTTTGAGCTTATGGGGTATTAACTTGGAGCTTATGTATATAGAAGATCCTGTGAAATAACAATTTTTTATTTCAAGTCACACTTTACTTTACTTTAAATTACATATACATGTAGTGGCAATAATTTTTTTCTGATGAATGAAAGTTGAATTTTTTTATAATGCAATAGATTGTCAATCTGTTGTAAAATATATTCTATCTGTTCTGTCAGATAGTTTATCTATTGTAATAGGTTGGTCATCTATTGCATTATGCCGATGTTATTTCTATCTAACCTAAGTCTAGTCTGTTGCAACAGCGGAAAGACCTATTTGATAATTTTCAACAGATGACCTAAATTTAACAACATATGTCTAAATTTGTTTGATATTTTACAACAATTATACACTTGAATATCCATGTGCTCGACAACACCAAACCAGTAGCAAATACACCACCATGAAAATTTCAGAAATTAAGCTTGAAAAAACATATGCCCAACACCACCAAATCAGTAGCAATAACGAAAACAATGTAGTATCTTCTTGCTCAATTTTGTTTCTCTTCAAAAGCCTTAATTTTCTTCAACAAACCTCAGATTACACGATTTGCTTGTGAAGGGTATCGTTCCTCATACCAATCAAAGTAATCGTATCCACCCAATTTCTATAAAAAACCTATGATCTAGATTTTGTTGAGTCCAAAAAATCTTCATAGAGCTTCATGACCGCACTTACAATATCAAAAATCATTATCATAAAAACAGTGGAAGATGCGCTCGACATTGTCAAGCTCAGTTGGCAAAAATGAAAAAATGATGAAGAAAAAAAAGATCAAATGCAAATAATTTGAAGAATTTGGATAGATAAAAAAAATGAGGACAAAGAAGAAGATTTGGGAACTTAGGGTTAAATTTTAGGAAGAAGATGAATATATAAGACATTGGGAGAAAAAAATGATCGTTGGGGGCAAAATCAGACGCCAAGTCAGTAAAAAGTGTCAACCTGACACATTTATGCCTATTTAATTTAACGTGTTTAAAATGAACACTGTCTACTTGATGCCTATTTTATTTTAGGTGTTTGAACTAAACACTATCGATGGGTTCCGCCTTTTTTATTTCAATTCACTTTCACTTTTTTACATATAGTGGCAATTTTTTTATGTCCAATGAAAGTTGAATTTTTAGAATGCAACAGATTCTCCATCCGCTGTAACAAAGACATATAGTTTATGTGTTGGTTGGTCATTTGTTGCACTATGTCGGTGTTTTGTGTTTCTATCTAAGTCTATCTGTTATGGCAGTGGAAAGACTGTTTGATAAATTCCAATAAATTACCTACCTATTGCAACATATGTCAAATCTGTTCGATATTTTACAACAGATGTTCAGTCTGTTGCAACAGATACATTATCGTTGTAATATTTGAATCTAGTATTCCATTTCAATTAGGAAATTCAAATCTAAGAAAAAAAATAAAATTCATAGACAAAATAAAATAAATCGAAGCCTTAAGAAATTAGCTGAAATAAATCAATGAATAAATGAAATATAAAAAAATTGTTATGGGTACAGGTCTCAACAAATACGTCAATAATTTAAGTATTGATGCCAAGGATTCCTAAGAAGGGGTGAGGTTATTACATTGACAGACTCAACTCAAACTATAAAGATCTACTTAATATGGATAAGTTGTTCTTCATCCGGGGCTATGGAATTCGGCTTTGCTCGTCGTGGATCTTTATTGTCGCGTACGTATGGTTTCTGCGCTTTCTGTTCTCTGTATTTCCATAAAAAGAGTAGAGTAGCATACTGTCAATGTTGTTCAGCAGTAGCTTCTACATACACTTGGAAAGCCAAAATTGGTCAATGTTAATCACGGAGATACAACAAAACGGAAAAGGTTAACTTATCTATTCTAGTAAATCAAACAGGTCTTTCTCCTATTTTAAATTATCCCAAATAGATTATATTTCTATTGCAACAATGAATCAGCTGTTGGGTCAAATTTCTACATAAGGAAGACCTGTATGATAATGTAACACCCCAAAAATGGGTCCTGTGATGTCACACGGTGCTTAGGGTCACAAGTGATCCCAAGCGAACCCTGCTACTGGCAAACTTACAAGCAACTGAATAGAATACATAAATCTGAACAAAATTAGCAGAAACAATAAAACTTCTCTGAACTTGATCAATACAAAATCTGAATTTACAAGATTACAACTCGGTCTTTACGAATAAAACTGAAATAAAATACATCGACACTGCTGACTGTCTATGAAGCCTCTACTAGTACTGACTACGGAAAGTCGGGTTATGACTCTCAACTATCCCGACTCAATACGACTAAATAAAGAAAATACAATACTTCTCAAACTGTATAATTGACTCGAGCCCTTGAATCAAAAGGACTCATCTCCTGCTGACTAGAAGTTGTGAACTGACTAAATATGGTGTATGCGCTACAACTTGTACCTACATTATGAGACAATGTATCATACAGATGTATGTATGGATCAGTAGTTTGAGGATGTACTGAGTATATGGGGGTGCATGCATTTACATAAAACAATATCAATACTCTTTAATGAAATCATACATGCAATTAGGAATGACTCACATGGCTTGAATAAGTCTAAAATATAAAACTCATAAATCATAAATAGTGAAACATGTAACACAAATCCCGTGAGTCATTATACTTAATTTTAAAATCTATACTCTCCTCTTATTCTCTGGACTTGAAGGCTAAAGGAATCTTTAAACAATACTTTCAAACTCATGCTTTTATCTTGTAGAGAGTAAGACTTTATTAAAACTTAGGACTTAGAACTTTTAGGAACTTTTAACACTTGGGAATTCTGGAACTCTTTTAGACTCGGGACAGTTGGAACTGGGAGTTTCTTCTAACCAGCATAAACCATGTGAGCTACATAGATTCCAACGTCTTGCCCACGTTAGAGAGAGTTGCTCTATCCTTGCCATCGGAGTAGAACCTCATCTTTAGTGATCACTATCTCGTCCTTGGGCCCATAAATCTTGAACCTATGGTGGCACGTAGTTCAGGGATATGAGACCTTTGAATCATACCCATCTCGGTGCTAAATACTACTCCCATACTCAGCTCGTAACTCTTAGGAAATCCACCTCAAAATAACTCAAGGGTCTATAATGAAGACCAAAATATATTTCTCTTGCTTTAAATCATCAGTAGTGTGGATTCCTATCTTAGCTTTTGAAAGTACATATCAAAACTTGTCAACAAAATTTGATATTATAATCTCCTTATAAACTCATCACTTGTACTTAGGACACAAAATATAAAGCTTTGATGCATCAAAATCATATTTAAACTTCATGGTCAACCATCATCTCAAAAAGCTTACAATCATCTCAATCAAGATATTGGAAAAATAACTCATAATATGAATCTCATGATTTCAACATCTCAAAATTCATGCTTGATAACAAAACATTCATAATCATCTTAAAATTTGAAAAAAATTCAGAAATAGGTATGGAAATATAAATAAAATCATGTAATTAAACCTTTAATCCATGGGAAATCTCAAAATCTTGCAAACAATAATAATGGGTATAAACCCTAACTTTAATTTCATGGAAAATCTCATAATTTGCAAAAATTTGTATTTAAAATAAGCCTTTGGGCACAAGGGTGAAAGAGTTACCCTTGTTCAAACCCCACATACCTTAGATTTTGAATGTAGATGAACAAGCTTGCTTGAGACTCTTTTTCGCACTCTTGAATGAGGGTTCTTGAAGCTTTTGACTTGGGAGTCTTGAATCTTAACTCAATTTGTAAAATCTATGGTGAGTTCTTGAATTTCTTGGAGGAAGATTTGGACCTTATTCTTGGGAATAAATTTTACAAGAAACCCTAGATTTTTTATGCTTAAGGAGAATATGGCGCTTTTGTCTTGGCCAGATGTATTTAGATGTTGGAAAGGATGGAAAATGACCAAACAATCCTTTAAAAAAATGACTTAAAAATACTGAACGGGACCTGTGACGACTAGTACGACGGTCCATCGCTGGCTCAATGGTCCGTCGGCCTGACCGTCGCACCTGGGCCAGAATGGGACTTACTATCTTGGCGGCGACAGCTTGGGTGACGGTCCATCGCTAGCTCGATGATCCGTCGATCATTCCGTCGCACCTGGCCAGATGGTGGACTCACTGTCTCTGCTGCGACGGTTTAGGCAATGGTCCGTCGCTAGCTCGATAGTTCGTTGGACCTTTCCATCACACCTGGGCGGTTCAGATTGTTTTCTGTAATTCAGCCATAACTTTCTCTTTCGGTGTTGGATTTTGATGAAATGGGTATCGTTGGAAAGATAATTCAATTTTCCACACGATAAAAAGTAAAAATTAGGAAAATTATATATGGTTTAAATACTACTCACTTTAAAGGCCATTCTTTAGTCTTTTAAGAGCGAAATTAGGCTTTACTTGACAGGCTCTAATGGCTTAGACTACGAGGGAACTTTGCGGGGTCTTACTATATCTCCTCTTTGGAAATATTCATCCTCGAATGTCGCTAGTTAGACTAAAATATCGAGGAACTAAGGATGCACAGCTGAATCAAATGGCTAAACCAGCTTTATATCTTTCTAAACTTTTGAATACTTCAAAAGGTATAAGAACTTGTTATAAGAATAGTTATATAGCTGAATCTCTAATTAGAGAGGAGCTGAATGAAGGAAGGTTGTTACCTTCGTCCGAATCTGTGCTAACTTGCTTTTTACTTATTATGAGGAGCTGACTCATGCTGAGAGTTTAGAATTCGCTTGATGTGTTCATGGTGCGATATACTTATAAATTGCGAAGCGATAGTTTATGCAGGCATAAACCATGAGAAGACAAGGATAAGGTCACACAATGGGTATCATATTGTCTGAGCTGGAATACTTGGAAAACAGAGATCGTTCAGTGAATACTTATGGACTGAATCATGACTAGATACTCATACTCAAGTGAAGGATTTCTTCAACTGCCATTCTAGGGAGTTCTACCGATATGAAGGAGCAAGGAACTTTGGGCAAGATCTGAATAAGAGATTACAATATTGCTATGACTCTATAGCTTGAATGCAGACCTATGAATCATAAGTCGGGATATAAGTACTAGGCCTCAAGCAATGCAACTTCTTACTCTCAAACTTAGAAATATTTCTCAAACACTCCTTCAACTACACTATTCCCCTCAAATACTATACTCGCTCGGTCCAACTTATAATTTTTATATGGTACTGATACTTCCATCCACTAATGTCTAGACTGAACTAAATTCTCTCACCATGTTCAAGCCTAACTCAAAGTCACAAGATACACCATTTAATGTTGTAATACTAGTCAGAACCATGAATTCAACACACCTTACATTTCACAACTTCTCATTTCATGCAAAGTTCTCATTACCACTCCCACAACCACATTCAACCTCGTACTAAACATTTACTAACGGGCAATGCATTCATCTAGACATACAAACATAACGTTCAAGCCTATATTTATAATCACATAGGTACTCCTAAGCAACCATTGTAAGGCATCATTTCATATTCTCGAAACCTCTATCAACAACAGATTTCCTTCACTATGCTTAAGAAGACTTACATAAAATTTTAACTAGCCATGACATGTACCAAAGAATTGGCCTCAATCTTACTTCATACTTACAGTCTCAGCTAAAATAAGCATACAACAACCCTCCAATAATGAAAAAAAAAGGTTTGCTCTCTCCCATCCAGAAAACTGTTCGTCATCACTATCTTGACCTGAGAAAAGGTAACAAATGGTTAGAACAGGAGGAACTGAAACATGAAGGGATACCGTGTATAACTTGACATCCAACTGAGGCTTGAGGAATAGAATATTTAACATCGTGAACTCATCAAAGAAGTCTGATCTGAAGACATGCTTGCTATAAGTCTGAATTTTGCTGGTCATTAAAATATTGCCTGAGTACCAGAACTGACATACTGTAAAGCTTGAGTACATGGATCATGAGCTGCATGACCCAAATTTGGAGCTCATAACTTATGGAATGTGATTCCAACTACTGAAAGAACTGGAACTCCTCATTTTGGGAACTAGGAGAGTACATGATTCTCTATCATACGCATGAACACAAATTAGGATCACGAAACTAAAACGTAAGGCATGAGTAGGTATTGGGACAACTGAAAATACTGAAATAAGATTGGATCAAACATAAATATTTCTCACAGCTATTCTACAACTTACTGGTATATCAACTAGAATCTAAAAGCTTGACTTGGTTACTAGTTTTATCATCTCCCCCTTAGATTTAAGCCATCACTCTGAGGCTGTGAACCACTATATAAACTCTAGTCTAACTGCAATCACTTTATTCTAGAGTTTGGGATATAACAATGCACATGAACAAAAGAACTTAACCCGAATGAATACACCAGAAAGCACAAAACTAACTCTTAACACTACCTTCTGAGTTACACCTTATCTTTCTATAGCCCCAATAGTCATCATATAATACTTGAATACTTACTAACTTTGGATCTGCATGAGCACTCCATAGTCAGAGTGCACGCTATCTGGTGCTTCAAGTCTTATTTCTATTAGCTCAATCTTCAAAGTTTCAAACTTAGATTCTAATGCTTAACATGAATATATCCAAACCTCTATCGGACCATACTACTTCTATCATAGCATACCAATTTCACGCTTGTAAACTTATATTTCTAAACCACGAGAATCAAAATCATACTTAACAGGCTCTACATCTTCAATCATAACTCTTTAACTTAGTTGTCAAGAACATCATACATTATTTAACTATTCTTTCTTCACCTAGCAACTCAACGTTACTACTAACCACACAACATGCAATAATCCTTGAAAAATAATTCAGCCCCATAGCACCTTGGGCATACTTCCATATCATACATACAACATCATACTTTATTATAAGCCAAATAAACTTAAGATCTTGCATACACTATTCAATCCTACTAGATCACTTCCATACGACTAACATTCACAACACATCAATCATTATATCCACCTTGCTCATCATCTACTATTCGAACTTAGTATCTCGTTCTAGCTATGATTAACCACAATCTTGATAGCTATTCTTACCTGCCCAACATCTGAAAATACTAGCCTGCTAAAACCTCATTACAATAATGATCAATCACAATCCTCTGGTCTATCTTATTTACAATCGTTACCATATCTTCCTTCTACACATTATTACTATTCACCTATCTATACACCTAAACTTCTTTCATAGCTCTATAAGTTTCAACTAAACTTTCACTTGCAATCTCAGAAAAGCCTAAATTAACAACACTCCTCCACCAAGTACTTTTATCAGTAACCTATACTTTTCTAGCACAACAAACACCATTAACAACTCTTTTCTTACTTCAAGCAAACCACAATTTGCCTTAACTAATACCTCCTTCTCTCCCTACTACTAAACTAACACACAAGGACAACAAGTTGCTAGTGACTCAAAATAGGCCTCACACGGCTTCACGAGACTTTGTTTTTAATAACACAATGATAACAAGATTACAAGAGATAGAAACTTGACACACAATATTCAATGACCTAAGAATACACATCTTACTCTGTCTTAACTGAACGACTTATAAGAATGAGGCATAACTTTGAACTTAGGGGACTTATAACACACTAGAAGGCTCCTCTCAAGCTGCTTCGTAAGACTTTTAGAACTTCTTGCTAGCAAGTCTGAGAGCATTATTAAGGGAGGAAATTGGAACTTGCCGATCAGGTTACCTCAAGAACAGTATATAGATAAAGAAGTATAGATTATCATTATGGATTCTAAGGAGGAAATCTGAAAACACATCTGACTTGGGCTTAGTGCATGATTTTTACAAATATGCTAAAGCACTTCAATCTTCAGAACTCAAAAGCACTAATGGGATATTTCCTAGCCTTCTTATAATATCATAACTATCTGTGGAGAATTAATCTTGACTATTTCTGGTACCTTGAAATGAGGCAGAGGTGGACTGAATAGAGTAAGATGAGAAGATGTTTAAGTTTCTTAGAGGACCTTTCTATAGCATGATTTAAGACTTAAAAGAATGGAGATATTTCCTAAATGCCTTGTAACCTCTCGAAAAAAATTATAGACGTCTCTGTACCGTTCTGCAAGACTCTACTAGACACGGCTTCACAGATACCCTAGGACTCTTGAACCTTGTGCTCTGATATTAAGTTTGTAATGCCCCAAAAATGGGCCTCGAGATATCACACGGTGCTTAGGGTCATAAGTGATCCCAAGCGAACCCTGCTACTGGCAAACTTACAAGCAACTGAATAGAATACATAAATCTGAACAAAATTAGCAGAAACAATAAAACTTCTCTGAACTTGATCAATACAAAATCTGAGTTTACAAGATTACAACTCGGTCTTTACGAATAAAACTGAAATAAAATACATCGACACTGCTGACTGTCTATGAAGCCTCTACTAGTACTGACTACGGAAAGTCGGGTTATGACTCTCAACTATCCCGACTCAATACGACTAAATAAAGAAAATACAATACTTCTCAAACTGTATAACTGACTCGAGCCCTTGAATCAAAAGGACTCATCTCCTGCTGACTAAAAGCTGTGAACTGACTAAATATGGTGTATGCACTATAACTTGTACCTATATTATGAGACAATGTATCACACAGACGTATATATGGATCAGTACTTTGAGGATGTACTGAGTATATGGGGGTGTATGCATTTACATAAAATAATATCAATACTCTTTAATGAAATCATACATGCAATTGGGAATGACTCACGTGGCTTGAATAAGTCTAAAACATAAAACGCATAAATCACAAATAGTGAAACATATAACACAAATCTCGTGAGTCATTATACTTAACTTTAAAATCTATACTCTCCTCTTATTGTCAGTACTTGAAGGCTAAAGAAAGCTTTAAATAATACTTTCAAACTCATGCTTTTATCTTATGGAAAGTAAAACTTCTTTAAAACTTAAGGACTTAGAACTTTTAGGAACTTTTAACACTTGGGAATTCTGGAACTCTTTTAGACTCGAGACACTTGGAACTCACGAGTTTCTTCTAACCGACATAAACCATGTGAGCTACATGGAGTCCAATATCTTGACCACGTTGGGAAGAGTTGTTCTATCCTTGCTATCAGAGTAGAACCTCATCTTTAGTGATCACTATCTAAGCCTTGGGCCTATAAATCTCAAACCTACGGTGGCACGTAGTTTTAGGGTATGAGACCTTGAAATCATACCCAACTCGGTGTTAAATACTACTCCCATACTCAGCTCAGAACTCTTAGGAATCCACCTCAAAATAACTCAAGGGTCTATAATGGATACCAAAATATATTTCTCTTGCTTTAAGTAGTGTGGATTCCTATCTTAGCTTTTGAAAGTACTTATCGAAACTTGTCAACAAAACTTGAGATCATAATATCCTTATAAACTGATCACTTGTACTTAGGACTAAAAATATAAAGCTTTAATGTATCAAAATCATATTTAAACTTCATGTTCAACCATCATCTCAAAAAGCTTACAATCATCTCGATCAAGATATTAAAAAAATAACTCATAATATGAATCTAATGATTTCAACATCTCAAAATTCATGCTTAATAACAAAACATTCATAATCATCTTAAAATCTGAAAAATTTTGAAATAGGCATGGAAATATAAACAAAATCATGTAATTCAACCTTTAATCCATGGGAAATCTCAAAATCTTGCAAACAATAATAATGAGCATAAACCCTAACTTTAATTTCATGAAAAATCTCATAATTTACAGAAATTTGTATTTAAAATAAGTCTTTGGGCACAAGGATGAAAGAGTTACCCTTGTTCAAACCCCACATACCTTAGATTTTGAATGTAAATGAACAAGCTTGCTTGAGACTCTTTTTCGCACTCTTGAATAAGGGTTCTTGAAGCTTTTCACTTGGGAGTCTTGAATCTTAACTCAATTTGTAAAATATATGGTGAGTTCTTGAATTTCTTGGAGGAAGATTTGGACCTTGTTCTTGGGAGTAAATTTTATAAGAAATCCTAGATTTTTTATGCTTGAGGAAAATAAGGCGTTTTTGCCTTGGCCAGATGTATTTAGATGTTGGAAAGGATGGAAAATGACCTAAAAGTTCTTTAAGAAAATGACTTAAGAATATTGAACGGGATCTGCAACGGCTAGTGCGACGGTCCATTACTGGATCGATGATCCGTCGGCCTGACCGTCATACTTGGGCCAAAATGGGACTTACTGTCTTAGAGGCGATGGCTTGGGCGACAGTCCATCGCTAGCTCAACGGTCCGTTGGCCATTCCGTCGTGCCTATCCAGAAGGTAGACTCACTACCTCTGCTGCAATGGTTTGGGCGATGGCCCATCGCTAGCTCGACGGTCCATCGGACCTTTCCGTCGCACCTAGGCAGTTCAGACTGCTTTCTGTAATTCGGCCATAACTTTCTCTTCCGAAGTCGGATTTTGAATAAATGGGTATCATTGGAAAGATAATTCAATTTTCCACACTATAAAAAAGTCAAAATTAGTAAAATTCTATATAGTTCAAACACTACTTTCTTTGGAAGCCATTTTTTAGTCTTTTAAGAGCGAAATTAGGCTTCACTTGGCAGGCTTTAATGGCTTAGACTACAAGGGAACTTTGTGGAGTCTTACAGATAATTTTCAACGGATGAACTATCTATTGCAATATATGACTCATCTATTATAGCAGATAGGTCATCTGTTGGTACAAATAAAAGTGGTACGAAGAGCTGTTTGATTTGCTAAAATAGATAGACATATGCCACAATAAGTACTTTATCTGGTGCAACAAGTTAGTCAACTGTTGCAACTTATGTATATATTTGTTTGATAATTTTCAGCAGATGTGTCATCCGTTGAAATAGAAATGTGTCTGTTTGTTAGTAGGAAGACATATATATTTACGTTCAGCTCGTGCTGCTCTCCTTTGGACATTGTAAATTGGTCAATGCAGCATACGGATAGAGGTGTTCTAATTTTGCTCTTTTGGATGCTTGATAATGCCCTGGAAATCACTTTCCTTCTCTTTTTAGCCTTATCTCTAATGGAGTAGATGGAAATAAAATCCTCTTTGATAGAATGACACCCCTTTTAGATGTCAATTCCTTTACAAAAGCAGCTAATGCATTAATAGCATTAATCACTACATCATATTTCACCCTGTAATCTTGATATTTGCATGCAGAATATTCACTAGCAGATGTAAAATTTGTATAACTAGATGATCATACTCATAATGGTTTATTTTAAATACTGTAAGAGGAGCATCATTAGCACCAACAGCAGCACCACTACCACCACCAACAGCTCCATCACCACTAAGACCATCAACAACAACAAGTCCACCCTTCAAAATTATTTTTCTTGTAAGTTGTTGCTTTAAATAATTCCATTTTTATTCTGTCGATGACCTTAGGGTCCGATAAAGTTTGCACAGACCGTAAAGTAAGAAAAAATGGCATCTTCAAGTCTCGATTGGTTGGAACTAGCGACAGATGCACAATCTAACATAAATCATTACATATATTAGAATGATGATTAGATCATTCAAAAAAAATATTAATTAAAATAAAAACTTAATTATAATTATACTTACTGCATCCTTCGGGGGGTTGAAGAGATCAAGAAATTTTATATTTTTATCAGTTTTAACTGACAACTATCTCAAAATTCTTGGACATAAAACTTCTTCCTGGTAGTTTACTTGTTGGCTCAAATGAGGAATGGCTTCAAACGCCCAAGCCATAAAATAACGCCAATAAATTAAAACCATTATTGAGTAAAAAAAAATCAATGATATCATAATAAAAGAAAAAAACAAAACATTTTTCATGAAATCCCATGGAAAGCCATATAAGTTGACTGTCTTTGGCGCTAACGGATTCAACATATATTGGACAGTCATTTTGAAGCATTCATAACTCCAAGGATAGTTGTTAAACACCTTAAGATCCTCGAAGAGCTTTATTAAACCAATGATTATGTTGTTGTTATGTCTCTTGCCCAAATAATATTATGTACAAACCAAACCAAGCACAATGACTGCTTGTGCTTCTTTGAAAGTTCTTTACCTTTCAACGCTTCTATCAAATTTTTTTTTTGAAGCTTGGACCAACAATGGACACCAGGTCATCACAATCACACAACTTGCCTTTGCCATTTTTGGGTATGTGGGGTGCTTTTTCTTGGGTTAGAATAGGTATAACTTGAGAGGAGAATAACATTTTAGTACAGTAACTATGACAAACTCCTTCCAACCAAAACAAGCAGGCATGCCATAGTAATTTATCCATACCTCATCCATCTTATCTTTGTTTTCATACATAAACCTATGCTTGATAAGTTCATATACCATTTTCATTTAAAAATGATCATTGTTATCCTCCGACAAATCAAGATATTTCCTAAAACAGCTGTCCCTGAAATAAGCATCCAATTTTTGTTCTCGAAGTATTTTTTTGAAGGCGTTGAAAGATTTTCCCATGGATGACTTAACCACGAAATCAATCATTAAATCTGTGGCATTATCACACTGAATTCTCACAGGATAACGATCAATGCTGAAAGTTTTGACCAACCTCTTTGGCGGAAGGGCTATTAGCATTTGGATCGTCTCTTTTGAAATATTCCTCCTCCCCATGTTCATCATATTCTGCTCCTGATTGAGATAACGCTTGTAAAGCAAGCTCATAGAGTGGTGGATGTAGCCTAGCTGTTTCACTTGTTCCTTTACTTGGACTTGATTCGGCTTCTGTTCTCTTGGGAGCCATATTATCTAAAATTAACAAGAATATAAAAAAAATATATTATAGTTGACTAATGCATCATTGAAAAAGGATAACAGTAAATCTAACAAGAAAAATAGTAAAATAACAATTCTAATAGATTACTTATCTGCTGCACCAGGTGGTATATCTGTTGCAGTATATAACAAACTTGTTGCAGCGGATGAGCAATCTGTTGCAACAATACAAAATGTATTACTCATCTTTTAAGATAGATGAATGATATATGCAAAAGATCACACATTGTTGCAACATGAGTGATCTGTTGGAACAGTTAAATAACATATTGCAACTGATGAGTAATCTGTTGCAACAATACAAAACATATCACTCATTTGTTGAGAAAAATGAATGGTCTGTACAACAAATCACACATCTATTTTAACATCATCTGTTGCAACATATGAGTGATTTGTTGGAACAGTTAATAACCTGTAGCAATGGCTGAGTAATCTATTACGATAATATAAAATATATCACTCATCTGTTAAGAAAGATGAATGGTCTGTGCAATAGATCACACATCTATTACAACATATGAGTGATTTGTTGAAATAGTTAACTAACCTACAGCAACAACTGAGCAATGTGTTGTGATAGTAAAAAATATATCACTCATCCGTTGGGAAAGATGAATAGTTTGTGCAACAGGTCATACGTCTGTTGTAAAATATGAGTGATCTATTGGAACAGTTATGAACGTTCAATATTGTTTAGATTCTTCCAGTATTGGGTCGCCTATTGCAACAGATGAATAATCAGTTGGAAAAATCATGTCTCGGACATGTCCTATTGGAAGAGTTGATAGGATTTTATCCAACAGGAGGTTCATCTGTTACATCAGATCATTAATCTGATGGTTCTTCCGTTACATCATATGGTTAATTAGTTGAATTAGAATTTTTATCCAATGCTTAATCTATTGCAACACATGGTTAATTTGTTGTATCAGATAGTTAAACTGTTGCATCATATACTAAATCTATTGCATCAAATGATTAATCTGTTGTATCAGATGATTAATCTGTTGCATCAGAATTATAATCTGATGGTTTCTCTGGTGCATCAGATGGTTAATCTGTTGCATCATCTGACAAATCTATTACATCAGATGGTAATATGTTACACCAGATGGATAATCTATTGGATAAAACAAAAAATAATAGCACGATTTTGTTCAATTAAAAAACAACAATATCACTATTTTTACCAAGAACAAGAACAGAACAAATCAACCCAAATTGTTGTTTTATTTTTATAAACACAAACAATAAAAATCAAACTTCAAAAAAAATACAACAAACAACAAAAAATCATAATTCACTTCGAAAAGAGAAGAGAAGAAATACTAGAAATTAGGATTTTGTTCAGACCATATTTCAAATTAAAGCAATAAATATTGAAATTATTAACCAACATTATAAAAGAAGTTGGCTCAAGTTCCTCATCTTGTTCAAAACTAAAAAGGCCATAAATTTAACCTGTGAAAGAAGAAAAAGAACGATGATAAATTCGAAGTTGTTGTGGCTGGAGAGCAAGGTTGTCATGTCGATTGAAGGTTGAAGTCGAAAAGAAACTTGAAGCCCAACTATTTGTCATCAGATATTGAATTCGCTGAGGATTAAAAGGAGAAATTTACAGAACTATTGGTTGGGAGAGAGTTGAGAGAAACTGTCGAAAAAGAGGAGAGAGATTGGTTGATTTGGATTGAAGAGGGGTGTGGGTTGGGTTGATTGGAAAGTTTTAAAAATATTAATTAAGTCCAGAATTAACTTAATCAAGTTTCCTAATGATGTTTGACCCTTTAAGTTGGTTAATGTCATCAATCCTTCATTCAAGACTTAAAAAACACCTTTCCTTCAATTTTCTCAAGAGAGTTGGCATGAAGCAGGCAACAGATCAACATGCCCGCTTCAGCATTTTCAAAGACGTTCTGGTCATTTACATTAAAATGAAGCAATTGGATTGATTTTAAAAGTTATTCACTGTAGCTGTTTTATTATTTTTTGACTGTGCAAACCTTTTTATCGTTATTGGAAGTGGAAAGTTATCTTTCTTGTGGGTCCCAATCCCAATCTCACGTCAAGTGTTTGTTTACTTTTCCAAACTTTTTCCTTTTTTTAACCAACACAATTAGCATATTATCCCTTTCATTCCCACAATGCACAACTTTTGTTATCCATATTTATTTATTTATTTATTTAAATAAATATTTAATTATATTATTTCAACTGAATGTCCGACGAAAATCGAATTCATATTCGACTATTATTATTTATTTATTTATTAGTATAAGTACCCGCATGTTGTGCGGAATACTTTTTTATGAAGGTATCATTAAAAAATAATAACTTATTCATTTGAAATAATAATTTAAATTTTAAAATTTCTTATTGTATCATATTAACATATTTTAAATTGATTATGAAAAATTAAAAATAATTTTTTGAAGTATAATTATAATTAATCATTAATATATAATTACAGTGTCAATTATTTTAGATATTTTGGTATGAAAAGAATAAAATTAATATTCTTATTTTTTCATACTCAATTGATGATTTAAAAATAATAAGTATAAAATAATAAATATAAAATAATTTTTATTTTGTATATTTGTAATCATTAAGATATGTGAATATATTTTTATCTCTCATTTCAAATTTTACTTTTTTATATCTATCAATTCAAAATCAATAACTACACTAAAATTATTCTATTGTGTCTAATTTCAAAACTTCTTTTTTCAAATTTTAAATTTACCATTAATTTAAAAAACTAAGCACATATAATTTATTATTTTCCTCATTAGAAAAAAAAATCTCTCCTACCCCCACCCCCCAATCCCTATCCTATGTGTCACCTCCCACCCCCACACTCACACACTTAAATTTCTTTTTTAATATATTTTTCCTACCCATTTCTACCCCCACCTACATCCATCACCCTGCATACCTTACCCCTCCTGCCCCACCCACCACAATCTCGTGCCCTTTCCCTCCCAACTGCAATACTCATCACTTTATCCCTATCAATTTTTATTGTTTTGAATATATGTGTGCGTTTCCGTGCACACAAAAATGCTTTTAAAAAATATATATATATATTGCTTGTATATCGAACACAAAAAAAAAAGTAAGAAATAATCTATTTTTTTAGAAAAAAAATTAAAAAATATTTTCCTCCATTCTAAACACATATATATGGTAAATTATTTCATATTATTAAGAGAAATGCTTTAATTAAGCAACAAAAAAAATTCAAAAAATAAAAAGTAAATAAGTATTCAACTGATATGCAATTTGATTTTTGATTGTTTAAATATTAAGAGTAAATACATAATTACACCACTGATCTTGTCCGAAATTTTTAAAAAGACACCTAAACTTTAGTTTCGACCTATTACCCCACGAATTTTCTTTATTTCATTGCAAATACACTATTTTGACCCTCTACATGTATACACGCGCCACAAGCGCGTAAAAATGAAAAAATTAACTTTTTTGATCAATTAGAAGCTACCACGCGTAAATAATTTAATATATAATTTATATTTTTAAAAAAATTAATATTTATTTATTTATTAAAATTATTTCATAACCCCCCACCCACCCAACCACCCCTGAAACCCTACTCATCCACCATTGTTTTCTTCCCCAACTTCTTCTTCATCACCATAACTCAACAACAACATCAATTACAATAACAACATCAATTAACGCAACAACAACATCATCATCATCACCATAATCTTAAAAAGAAAATTTGATGCACAATCTCCATTTTAATGGAGAGAACTGGACGAGAATGGGAGAGAGAGGTATTGGATGGGGTGGGGGTGGGGAGGTGGGGTGGGGTAATAAATAAAAATGGAGCTTAAAGCTCTATTAAAATGGAGATTGTACAGGAGCTTTAAGCTCCATTTTAATGGAGGAAACTGGACGCGGAGGGAGGGGGGAGCTGTTGGACGCGGGGTGGGGTGGGAAAGAGGGGGGTGATAAATTAAATAAAAATAAAAAAAAATATTAAAAAATAAATAAAATATGAAATTAAAAATATTTAACACGTGGCAGCACCTGATTGGTGCGTGCATTCACTCTCTCTATTGTGACTGAGATTTAGCAAAAAATTGATGTATTTGCAACGAAATAAAGAAGAATCGTGGGGTAATAGGTCGAAGTTAAAGTTTAGGTGTCTTTTTACAAAACTCGAACAAGATCAGGGGGTAATTATGTATTTACTCAAATATTAACTATGAATAACTTATACCCATCATTTTCATATTATAAGTTTGTTTTTAGTTTGAACATATGTTTAAGAAATTCACTAAATTATTTAGAGTTTGAATAGAAAATTCCTAATTAAAGATAGAGAAATACTTATTACTTCACATAATCTTTATGGTGAAAAGAATGAGTTACTAATCTTTATAAATATTTTTTAAAAATCTTAGTCAAATCACCATGAGAGAATAGAAAAATATGTTTTTCATCGCTACCAAATGTTATTATCCATTATACCGAACAAAGTTCAACCTCAAAACATTATAGTTCAGTTCAATCTTCCCTATAAAATTTTATGCATAAATAAACTAAAAAAACTTACCTTAAAAGGAAACAACATCGCAAACTAACAATCTGAAGACATTCTCATTCTCCTTACGAAATTCTTCTTTATCAAATAATTTGCTTTCTTTTTTTGTCAAAAGTTACCTCTCATTTGTGTCTTTGACAGCGTCTTTTCATTATTACTCATAGTTAGATGAATTTAATGTAAATCTTCCCCAGTTATAATCTGATGAACAATTTACTCCTTTATATCTTTGTGGTTACTAACCCTCACATTCATGTATCAATAAAAGCGGGAGAGCAATCTCAAAATATTGTAATCTCAAGCTAAATATTTTTGACTAAATTTTTTTGTAAAAAACTATCACTAGATACAAAATGTATTTATTTTATCAAAAACATAATGAAAAATTATTGCTTACTTGACTCAAAGCTTGATTATAGTAAGATAAATTTAACCTGTAATACAATCATTATCCATGTGCATATAAAAAGCTAATGAATAACAACAATTCTAAAGAATATAGAAGTATATATAAGAGAGGTTAAAAAGTTAGAATTTCATTTTAACTCAAACTTTATTTAAATTCGAATTTAAATATCAAATTATTTTTTTTAAATAAGATCTTTTTTACTCTTCCTTCTTCTTGATTTTTTAAATACAATATATGTATATATTTTTTATAATCTATGAACTACTGCTGCTGCTGCAATGTAATAAAAATTTTGAATTATTTTTTTTAAAAAAGTAATAACTTAACTTCTAATTACTTGGTTGTATAAAATCTTGAATTGTGAAGATTTATTTATGTCAAAGGACAAAAGGACAACATTTTTCTATTATATAAAAGAGAGGGTTTCGGCGTGACTGCTTCGGCAGGCTACTTGCTTCATAATTTTACTATATCACCATTAATTAATTATTATAAGTTATTTATTTATTAAAAATTAATAATAGTTAATTAAAAATAAAATAGACATTTATGACATGTCTGCTTCAGCTGCTTCAACCGTGATTTTACTATATGGTTCCTAATTAATTAAATAAGTCATTTATGTATTAAAAATTTCATAATATCCAATCCGTGATTTTACTATATCACCCATAATTAATTATTATAAGTTATTTATGTATTAAAAATTAATTATATTTAATTAAAAATATAAAATAAATATTTATGACATGTCTATTTTGGTTGTTTTAATCGTGATTTTATTATCACCCCTAATTAATTATTATAAGTCATTTATGTATTAAAAATTAATAATATTAAATTTTTTAAAAGGGTAAAATAGATATTTATGACATATCTGTTTCAGCTGCTTCCACCATAGTTTTACTAAATATCTCCCCTAATTAATTATTATAAGTCATTTAAGTATTAAAAAATAATAATATTTAATTAAAAATATAAAATATATATAAAAATAATAAATGAACTCTTGATGTTTTAAATTAACTTGTCGTCTTATATGAGGTCCTCTTAAACTTTTTTCATTAGTATTTTGTATAGTAATTTTGCTATGTCACTTCTAATTAGTTGTTGTAAGTCATCTAAGACTTTGATACTTCGCTACTTCAATTGTGATTTTACTATATCACCCCTAATTAATTATTATGATCATCTAAGCATTGTGCCACTTAAATTGGAATAAAAAAATATTATAAATCAAAATAATTAAAATTTTAAATTATTTTAAAAAAATAATTGGCTATCGAGGATACAAAACTCTAGACAAAGAGAGTAACATATATTATTCAAAAGTTACATAAAAATTATTATAAATTACAATAGTTAACAACTTAGAATACCTTAAAACAATTTAATCTGTTATATATTTTAGAAAAATAAGTAAAAAAAATACTATAAATCACAATAATAAACAACTTAAAAAATTTAAAAGATATAAAATATTTGGTTGACTCTCGAAATTATATTAGTGACACTTACATTAGAATAGGAGAAAAGTATTATAAATCACAACAATTAAAAACTTAAATTATTTTTAAAATATAATTGACTATCAATGCCACAAAAGTTTGGACAAGAAAAGTAACGTATATTATTTGAAAATTTTATTAAAAATATTATAAATTACAATAGTTAACAACTTAATTTATCTAAATACATATTAAAAGTATGATTGATTATCTAAATTCTATTTGTCACATAAATTGAGACAAAAAATAACATATATTAAACACGTGCTAGATCTCGGATGAATTTTAGAATGTATATACAATCCTTTTAAAAAAAACTTTTGTTTAAATATATCAAAATTGAAAAGGTAAGTTATAATACAGCACACCAAACAGTGTATAAGAAATAATGATAGTATAAATAATACCAATATTACTAATACAAGCAGTATCAACGCAAACATTACTAATACGTTCTATTCAAAATTATTTTTATACACTCTAATAAACGACTCTTACGTTTCAATGGAAGGAACATATACAAAAGCAAAGTTTGATAAAACAACTATAGAAGTATGTTTTATCATGTTCTCAAAGTCAAATATCTTAAATCAATATGACAGATGGTAACTTATAGTTTTCTTTTTTATATAATTTTTGAAGCACTTAAAATTTAAATTTAAAATATTAGTTTAATTTAACTTCAAATAACAAGTTAACAAATAAAAGAGAAAGAGAAATGAAAGCAAAGGATGTTTATGTGTCTACTAAGTAGGGAATACAATGCAATTTTGAGTTATTAATTGCAACCCACATATGATTTAATATGCAAGGACTAGATAACACTTTAGTTTTTTCAACAATTATTCTTTATTTTATACAATAGGTGTCAAGTCTTATGTATCAATTTTAATTTCATATTTTATACTTAATGTAACAAATCTCAATCATATACTTAAAGATCTAAACTTTAAAATGCATCAATTTTGGTTATTTATATGAGTAAGTTATACATAATTATCTTGGGAGATAATTTGGCTCCTTAAAAATACTAGTATCAAGTAGTTAATATGTTTTGTGTATTCATATTTTATAATTCATAATTCAAATTGACATCAATCTAACTTATCGTACATAATCAAAATATCTTAATATTGGGTCCATGCTGATACGGGTCATGCTCCTTTAGTAGATTATAGAATTATAACATTATGGTGCTTTATTCAATTCAATCTATGTGGCGTTTTATTTGACATTTGACTAGATAAAAAGCTTAAGAAAAAATTTAAACCACATCAAATTTGTAATTTAAAATGTGTCATAGATATTTGTGTGACTGTAAATCATCTTATAAAGGATAAATCTTATATAAAACTTTATAAATATAATTGAACTACAATTTGTTTCAATCAAACACCTGAACACATGATAAAGTATTTTTATTAGACATTTTCTAGGAAAAAATTATGTGCACATACTTTCAAGAGTTTATTAAATAGTTACATTAACCACAATAAATATGTCATCCATTTAATTATAGTATTAATCATGCTTAATTGGAACACCAAACAAGTTTGAGGTTTTATGATTTATTAAGGCTAATATATGTAATTAAAGAAGGTGACTCATTTTAAGCAATTAACAGATTTACGTAATGTACACTTACGAACAGGGACAAAAAGAATAAAAAATTATACCTCATAGCGTCTAATAGAATTTTTTTATCATGTATTTAAATAATTAATTGAAACAGCTCATAATTTTAGAGGCTAGATGAATTTAAGCGATTGACTGTGAATCTATATATATTATAAAGTAGAGGACGAAGTAACGAGAAGAAGTCATGTGGCAAAATGCTGAGAAGCCACGTGATAATTTTTAGGACAAAACTTAAGTGTTGTAATAAAAAATTTATAAAAAAAAAATTAACAAACAAACAAAGACAAAAAGAAAGGAAATAAAAGAAAAGAAAAGAAAAATTAAAAAACGTGCAAAAAAAAAAAAAAGGAGTAGTATCAACTAGAGAATGAGTCAAATGAAAGAAAAGAGGATAATTGAAAAAAAAAAAAGAGAAAAAATATAATAAAATAGTAAGGATAAGGATGAGTAATAAACTGATCATTTTTTATTTATTATTGACAACTATAAAAAATATTTGGATGAATCTTATTGATTTCAAATATTTCTTTCAATTTAAATACATAGATTATTTTAAAAAGTTTAAAGAGTTTCAATTTAAAAATAGAAACTCACGGTTAAAGACTTCTAAATGGACCTATACTCTTTCATGTATTTATCTCTTTAAAAATTTAAATAAATACTATAAAAATATAATAATAATACTAATAATAAATAATAGCAGTAAAAGTAGTAGTAGTAGCGTGTAGTATGTGCAACAATAATAATAATAATTAATTAAAAAAAATAAGAAATAAATAAAGAATAACTACTCCTTACGTAGTACATGCAGTAGTGGTTGTATTTAAATATAAACTAAAAATACCACCAATTACTCCATTGATAAAGATTATTATTAAATCTCTCTATATATAAAACCAAAATATAAGCAAGATAAGATGCCATGTGTCAAGTTATTAAAATAGCCACGTGATAATTTTTAACACAATCTTAAAAAGTTATTTTAAGACAAAATTAAAAATATCGTAATAATAATTTTGAATTGAAAAATTAAGTATTTGAATTTGAATAAGTTATCCTTTTACAAAAAATATTTTCATTATCGTAAAATAGAAACTAATAATTAAAGAGTTCTAATAGATATATACTATTTCAAACTTATCTCTTATAAAATTTAAATGTTATAAAATAAATTTAAATATAATTTATTTACATACTAGGAACCTATATCTATAATAATAATTAGTTCTAGTAGTGTTGGCAATTGTAGTAATAGTACGTACATAGAATGTAGAATAATAATAATAATAATAATAATAATAATAAAACAAAAATAGCAATAGTAGTACATACGTAAATGGTAAATAATATGATTTGATTTCAAATTATTTTAAATTTAATTATAATATTAGAAGATAAATATGCATTGTATTTAAAAAATTAAAGATAATGAAGAACTTATCTTCTTTCAACAAAACATATCTTAACCAAACTGAAAAGTTCAAATTAATTTTGAATTTAATTTGATTATAACTTCTACCATTATTTTAGTGTTTTAGTGTTATCTCATCTCTTAGTATTTATCCTGATCTAATTTGAATTTGAATTTAAAATTAAGTTATTCAAACTTTTTATCTTTATCTCAACTGCAATTCAAAAATTATTTCAGCATTATAAATACACCGATACACAGTTGCTAATACACAGGAAAGTTTTATATGCTTTACAATTGATGATGATCTAGGGTTTCAGATGAATTTTTCTTTTGATTTATTGAGTGGCTTTTTTCAATTTATGTTGTTATTTTTTTCTTTATTTTGATAACCATCTTATCAAGTTTTCTCCGTTAATGACTACTGCTCAGGTTTTCTCAGTTAATGGCTACTGCTCGAGGCTACTGCAGATTTTTTCTTTTGAATTAGCTTCTTGCACTTTCACATTTTTCACTATTTAATTTATTTATTTTTTTGGTTTTCACATTTTTATTTATTATATATAGATTAGTGATAACCGTATTGCAGGCTATTTTTTTCTACTATATCCATCTTTGAATTCAAGTAAGTAAATATTTATTTTGATATTGAATTTCAATTTTAAAAATAATTAAATCAAAGTAAGGTTCTACCTTCTTAACTTCTCTTATATATACTCCTATCTTGATATATAATTTTAAGTTTCTTTCTCCTTTGTTTTAAGGTTGAATTCAAAGAAAAAAATTGTAAAAGGATGAATACGAGATGAGAAAAGAGGGGCTTTGCACATGTCTTAATATTTCTATTTTTGCAAGAAATTAATCTACTCAATGTGTGTTTTCACTTTTTGTAGGCTTTTCTTTGATAATTAGTTAAGAAAAAGGATAATGAGAATGTTTTAAACCAAACGAGAAAACATATAATGATAAAAATTTATAGATATTTACATTTTTTAACTCTGCAGTTATAGGAAAATTCACGTATAAAAAAATTTGGAGAAAAAGAATTATAACAACAGAATCAAATAGAATATAATTTTAAGAATATTGCTACGTGCATCTATGCATGGCACTATTATCTGAAGTGTTATGAAAAAGTATATAAAAAAGCATTTCGTTTCAATCATTTGAATTTAATTGGCACGTCTTCTTATTTTGTGTATAATAGCATGGATGCATTGTTTATATAGATCACATATACAATTGTTATTGTGAAGAAACCTCATTTTTGAAAAGCTACGTAAATACTAGCAAATGAGAAAAATATTATAAATTAAATTACATAATCTATAATATATATATATATTATAAAGTAGAGGACTAAGCAACGAAAAAAAAGCCAAGTGGCAAATTTTTAAAACGCCACGTGATGAATTTAGGACAAAACTTAAGTATTGTAATAAAAAATTTAAATTAAAGAATATTAAATATTTAAAGTTAAAAATAATAATAATAAAAGATTCCCCTTTTCTGGCAGGTTTGTTAGTTGTTAGACAGTCATTATCTTATCAAATTTGTGATACTTGTAATCTTATTTTGAATAGAAGGCAAATTAATTGATCCATGGTATTAATTTCATTTATCAAAAACAATGACTGCATATAAAATTTAAATGTTAAGAGTGAAAATCTTTAAATAAACTTTTAGAATAGTAAAGGGTTCTAAATAAACTTTTACTCTTTCATAAATTTATTTCTTTTAAAATTTAAATATTATAAAACATGTTTGAATATAATTTATTTAAACATTAAATAAAAAATAAAAATACTAATTATAGTAATAATAATAATAATAATAATAATAATAATAATAAATAGTACTACGTATATCTAATAGTAGTAGTGGCATTAGAAATGTATTAATATTTTAATACATTAGATTAAATGTTAAATGAAATAGTTGATAGTATTTTAATTCAGTTGTATTATGTAGAGTAGAAGTAATGATAATATTTAACCAACCAAAAAAAGAGTAGTATTGATAGTAATAGTAACAATAATAATGATTTAAAAAATAGTAATGATAAAACTAATAATATTAAAAATATTTGAATTGATTTCAAAGTTTTCTCTTAATTCAAATTTATAAATTATAGGATAAACACACATTATATTTGAAAAACTAAAGATAAGAAAGAAATTGATATGATATTTTAATTTAAATTTAAACAAAGTTTGAATTGAGATGAAATTCTAACTTCTTCATCTCCTCTATTTATGCTATTACATATTACAGTGATAAATAATGTTAAGTTTTTACTTTTTGGTGGGTTATTATTCATTAGCTTATTAGCAAATTTGTTTACGGTATTCTTCTTCTTCATTTTTTTATTACGTTTTTTTATATAACAATTTTATGTTTTAAATACAGAAAGGCTATGAAATATTTATCTTCATCTTCCTTCATTAATGCTTGATACAATATCAAACCCACAACAACAAGATCTCGGAACAACACAAGAATCACAACTTTCTGTCTCGGTTTTCAGCAAGAAACCGAGAGCTAATAAACTGTTTTTCAGCTTTCTGTTTTCAGTTTTCAGCAAGAACACAAGCTGTTTTTGTTATATTTTCCAGATTTTCAGCACAACAACAAGAAGAACAAGATGGATACAAATGCTAGTGAATCGAAAGAGCCACACCCGGCTTCACTAGACTTTTAAGACAACAAGAAGAACAACAACAACAATCCGAGAGAACAAACTGTTTTGGTATTTTCGGTTTTTCAGCAACAAGATGAACAATAACAACAAGAAAGTAAAGATAGTTAACTTGACATACAATATTCAAGAAACTAAGAACCCTAACAACATGAAAGGACCCTAAGCCTAATGAATATTAACACCAAGTTCTTACAAAGACCAAGAGGTACTCACAACCTCAAAACCTTTGTTTCTAGCCAACGAGACAACCCAAGGATTCCTCTCCTTGTGAGATCTAGAACCGGCTCCTCTTGGAGAAGAAGAGAGTGAAATGTTATCTTTAGGGTTACAAATTTCAGATTTCAAAATGAACTAAGAGATGTCTCACTATCATGTTATATTTATACTACAACAAAAATGAGTGAAAAGTCCCATCCGCCCTTGTCTTTGTTGTGGCCTCCTTGGGGAATTAATTTATTACACTTTAGACCCCTCCTTACACATAAGGACGTTGGGCCCGTGTTTGGTTCGGCCAACACTCACACACGGCCATTTGCTTGAATAAGGCTTGGAGTTTTTGTACTTCCCGAGCTCGGCGTCGTGTGAAGGGTCGTGTACTTGGGGAGGCTGCCCCAACCGCACCATGGTAATGGCCAAAATGCCCTTAGTTAAGGCCCAAACCGTGAACCCTCACTCTCAAAGGCTCCAAGCAATCTTCCATATGCGAGATCGCTTTAAGTTACGCTCAAAACGGGCCCGCCATGCATGTTCTTGTATCATCGAGGAGACCAATTCTTGAGCCTCTATGTGTTGGCCTCCAAAGATGGCACCGAAAGGTAAGATGGCCATTTGTCCCGTATCATCCTCCCCTTCTTGAAAAGGATTCGACCTCGAATCCAAACCTTGCAAAATCAAACAAAAGAAAGACAAGTACACATCCTCATGACATGAGGGTTAGGGTTAGTGCCACAAAATCAATCTAACAAATAACATCATCATGCCAAGGTTGCACATACTTGCAATATAACCAAGAATCCTTTGGGTTAATCGTGGAAAGCTTAGTACAAATGTCACAAAGGAAGTGGCTATGATGAACATTAATAAATAATGAGCGTGGACCGAGACAACTCCCACCATGCCCTAAGATGGTACCGGGATCAAATGGGAGAAGTAGCCATGGAGATGGGTTTCGGCCAAGCTCACTTTTCTCTAAGGTGTCGTCCTCAAAATTAGGCATACCCCCTAGCCCATTAGGGGAAATGTCATGAGCACAAAGATGGTAGAGAAAGGTGTCACACAAGCTAACTTCAGCTATGGTGTCCTTATGTATGTACTCACTAGCTTCAAGTCCATCACCACTAGTATGCTCAACATAGGAAACACATAAAGAAGAAGTAGATGGAATTTCTAAGCATGCACCACCTTTTATTTCAAGAGAATGATCCCCACATAGATATAAATCACCATGGGCAGCAAAGGAATCATTCACAAAAATATTTTTACAAGAATAACCATATCTCGGGTTTCCCAAGTAATCAAGCAAATCAGGGTCATCTTCACCCGAGTGACTATCCCCTTTCAAGACTACACATTCCCTACCCTTAAGAGTACTTTCATCTTCCGAGAAGAGATTTCCATCTTGAGGAGAAATGTTGTCACACCATAGTGGGTTAGCATATAGGCTATAGCTTCCAAGGCAAGCTATACCATTATTTTCACCACTAGGTTCCTTAGAAGTGTTTAAATCATCTTCAAACAAGACATTGTACCTAAAAAGCGTGTGATTTACCTCACGGACAGATTTGGAACCAACAAGTTCCTCACTCGCTAAACGATCAATATCAAGTTTTAAGGATTCTTCAAACACAATATTACCCCAAGAAGAGCTCTCGGGTTCATGCTCCCCTTGATCAACATTTTCAACATCACTATACACTTGAGGTTCGTTAATTACATTATATACATCCTCAAGTGGTAGATAACTTTCACGCATAAGTTGATCAACACAAATTTCAGAAGATAATGTATTTTCATTCGTCATAATGGTTTCAACACTAGGTGGACATGGATCGATCTTACAAGAAGAGTCTATCCGGTCATCAATAGGATCAACTAGTGTATCCACACTCACAACATGTACATCATCATCAAGTGGCAAAGAAATAACACACTCACATATAGGCAAGCTACAACTCACACTCAATGGGCTACTAGCCACACAATTATCATTCACACGTACAAAAGTGTAAGAGTTTGCCATTTTACCTTGAAGTCCTTGAGTAGATTCTTCTTTGTCATGGTGTGAAGGTCCTCCAAAAGTTTGGGCAGCAACTTTCTTTTGGCATGGTTCTTCTTCGCTTTCCATGTTGCTACCTACACAAGTGTCCTTAGAAATAGAAGGACAAACAACGTTAGCTTGGTTTGGTGGTAATCCTCTTACTTCGCTCCACACAACCTCTCCTTTTTCCACTCTCGGATTACCACCTTTCACTCCCTTACTCCTCTCAATCTTTTGTCTCTCATAATAATTCGGATAGGAGTAGGTAGGAACTTCCTTTTGCGGCCCGGGCAGAATGCACGTCTCGAGGAGATTTCCCCATCGGTCTCTTATCATATTAGGCCAATTTTGCATATTTGGAACTTTATGTTGTGCAAACCAATTGGCTCCTAAGCTCACATGACCATAAGTTATGGGAAAAACATCACACCACACGTCCTCAAGGTAATTAAATTGGGAGAAGACAACCTTTACCCTCTCGGTAACCTTAATCCTGTCCAAGAAGTATGGAACAAGTAAAGGCTCACAAAATAATCCCAAGTAATCAACCATGGACGGAACAATGTAGTTTTTATAGTACCTATCGTTTAACACAATGAGGCAGCCCGGTATCCCACAAATGGTCACCTTTCCGGAGTGTACACTCCTTCTCGGATCAACATTGTAAGGCACATGGGTACCCCTCGAATTTGAAGATGTAGATCCTCTTCTTCCCATTGGACGGCCGACACTATAGCTAGTATAACCATTCACACCATATCGACCTTGATAAGAAGTACTACAAGGTGGAGAATATGAATCGTCACACTCCTCACGTGTACTCTCATCATAGCTCTCATAAGATTTGCGAATGAAAGGGTTATTCCTAACACCAAGTCTAGGTTCGGAGTGGGGAGTGCAAGACTCCTCACATGTCCCAACTTCGTCATAAGATCCCTCACGAGGTACTACATCATCTCCAAAGTCACCATAAGCACTAGGCACTTCATTCACCTCATTTTCTCCCTCAAAACCGAAAGTTTCAAATCTGCCTATGTTTTGGCCGTGGCCATTTTCATAGCCTCCGCAATCCTCCTCAACTTCGTAGCCATAAAAACCCTCACTACAATCATAGTCTCCCATATTGTAGTCACAATAATCCCCGGCTACCGAAGTCATTTTCCTCTTATATCACCCTTTATACCTACAAAAATGAACAAACAATATTAGTAGTAAAGCTCCTTCCATTGTCAAGGTATTAGCCGCTTTAGTTCACCACAAGTCCGTGTTCCACAAGTGTTGTATAATCGGCTAGTAACCGTGAGATGTTAAGGTAGGAGTAAGCTCTTGTCCGGAATGGATTCTTGTTTGAAGACTCAAAGAATACTTGCCGGACTAGAGTCAAAAATCAGCAACTCATTCAAACGAATAAAAGCACACAAACAACCGTAGACACGAACAAACGGCTCAAGGAACTAGTTAACAATCTAGTAGGAAAGTACTAGTTTGTTAATTAGTTCTAAGACCAAGTAAAGGAAACCAAGAATCAACAATTAGTAACAAGAATATATCCTAAGTTGAGCTTATAGTGACATGGTAATATGCAAAGGGCCACACGTTTTGACCTTCGGGTTTGGGATGTATTTGTATAATTTTTTTTTTTTTTTTTTTTTTTTTTGCCTTGAATTAATATTCACACATCTTGTAAGAAATTGAAAAGTGTTTTGGTGGGAAAAACTAAAATTTGAAGTCTTGAACTCCCCTTCAAACTCAAGAAAGTGGGTTAGGTTGACAATCTCCACAAAACAAGGTTCCTTGAATTAAGGGAAGTGATTGACAAGTCCACAAATTGATAGGTGCAAGTCTTTCACAATCAACTTTATAATTTCACCACTTGAACACACAACAAGATGAACACTCAACAAGAAACAATATGCACAAGTTCAAGAGGTGATCACTCACAAACTTCAACACTTCTTCAACACAATAGCACACACCCACCGATTTTTTTCTTTTGGTCATCAATAACACTCAACTTTCGGCCCTCTTTACAACATGCAACCTTTCAAGCTCAACCTTGGATCTAGACACCTTAGTGTTGGTGAGAAAGAAACCAACACTAGGAACTTACTAAACAAACAAAACAACACTTAAATCTAAGTATACAACACTATTCTCGGATTCACTTTCTAGTGGACAGATTTTTCAGAAAGTTGTCTTGGTGTAGTTTGGTTTTGGCCGAGAACTACTAGCCCAAGATGGGTTATGTTGGAACACAACCGGTCTTGCTTTGATACCAAATGATACAATATCAAACCCACAACAACAAGATCTCGGAACAACACAAGAATCACAACTTTCTGTCTCGGTTTTCAGCAAGAAACCGAGAGCTAATAAACTGTTTTTCAGCTTTCTGTTTTCAGTTTTCAGCAAGAACACAAGCTGTTTTTGTTATATTTTCCAGATTTTCAGCACAACAACAAGAAGAACAAGATGGATACAAATGCTAGTGAATCGAAAGAGCCACACCCGGCTTCACTAGACTTTTAAGACAACAAGAAGAACAACAACAACAATCCGAGAGAACAAACTGTTTTGGTATTTTCGGTTTTTCAGCAACAAGATGAACAATAACAACAAGAAAGTAAAGATAGTTAACTTGACATACAATATTCAAGAAACTAAGAACCCTAACAACATGAAAGGACCCTAAGCCTAATGAATATTAACACCAAGTTCTTACAAAGACCAAGAGGTACTCACAACCTCAAAACCTTTGTTTCTAGCCAACGAGACAACCCAAGGATTCCTCTCCTTGTGAGATCTAGAACCGGCTCCTCTTGGAGAAGAAGAGAGTGAAATGTTATCTTTAGGGTTACAAATTTCAGATTTCAAAATGAACTAAGAGATGTCTCACTATCATGTTATATTTATACTACAACAAAAATGAGTGAAAAGTCCCATCCGCCCTTGTCTTTGTTGTGGCCTCCTTGGGGAATTAATTTATTACACTTTAGACCCCTCCTTACACATAAGGACGTTGGGCCCGTGTTTGGTTCGGCCAACACTCACACACGGCCATTTGCTTGAATAAGGCTTGGAGTTTTTGTACTTCCCGAGCTCGGCGTCGTGTGAAGGGTCGTGTACTTGGGGAGGCTGCCCCAACCGCACCATGGTAATGGCCAAAATGCCCTTAGTTAAGGCCCAAACCGTGAACCCTCACTCTCAAAGGCTCCAAGCAATCTTCCATATGCGAGATCGCTTTAAGTTACGCTCAAAACGGGCCCGCCATGCATGTTCTTGTATCATCGAGGAGACCAATTCTTGAGCCTCTATGTGTTGGCCTCCAAAGATGGCACCGAAAGGTAAGATGGCCATTTGTCCCGTATCAATGCTCAAGATTATGGTGTCGGTATCTCTTTTTTACGATGATTTAATTTAATAAATAACTTATTGTTATTATTCTTTTTTTTTTGCTATAATTCCTAATATGTATATCATGTTTGTTAAGATTCATGATAATTTCTTTATTTACATACTTATTTCGATGAATCAATTAATTTAATATGTTATAGATTTAAATGGTTTATTTGAACGTATAAAGCATGCTTAAACTCAAGCAAATAATGCTAGCTTTTTAAATGCTAGCAAATAATGCTAGCTTTTATTTTATGTGTTTTAATCTCCCGAATTATTGTCAATCCACACAAAATTTACAATATCATATTTTTTGTTTGAATCGAGCTCAAAAATTTTATGTTTACAACTGATCAACATTTTCTTTTGTGAAGGAGGATTGCAGTAAGATCTCTGTAATTTTTATGAGAATCACTTTATTTTAAAAAATATAACTGATTTTAAGTGTGACTTTTCAGAAATATAACTGATTTTAAATATTATTTTTAGACATGCACTTCTTTAAAAAAAATGATCAATTTGAAACTAAAATTATATTTGAAATTTGAATGTAAGTTCAAAAATATATAATTAAGAGAATCCCAAAAGTTTTACTAACCTAAATAAACTCACGTAATTTGTTATGCATAACAAACCTAAATTTCAATCTTTTTTTTTTTAATTTTGGAATCTTCTCCTAATCTATATATTATTTATTTGTTATGCATAACAAAACTTATCAATTCTAATTTTTATATTTTAAGACAACAGAACTACTAATGTGTGTTACACACAAAAAAAAAAATTAATTTAAAGTCAATTAGAGAAAAACAAAGTAATAAAAATAAATTACGAAAATAACGCACGCTGAGAATAAGTTAGGGAATTTGACTTAATTAAGTAATTAAAAAATAATAGAGAATTAATTAATTAATTTAAAAATAGTAAAAAAATATGTACACTGTGGATAGGCAGGGAGAATTTGAATTAATTAAGAGAATATAACAAAAAAATTAGATATGCTGGGTATGTTGTTATTGTTCCCAATGAAGTAATTAAATAATAAATATATTGTTATTGATAAATTTTAAACAAAAGAGATGGGGAAAGAACAAAAGTTTAAAAGTTAATTAATATTAAGAATTGAAATCTTTGAATTGTAAATAATACAACAAAAAAATAAATTATAAAAGCTTTTTTCACAATTATATGATTGTTTTTCCTCATATAGATTTGATTAAAAATGGGGTTGAGGGCGGGTGGGGGTGGAGGATATTTTTAAATTGTAAATAATGTAATTTTAAAAAATATAAAATATAAATATTATTTTTATAAAAAAAATTACATAATTATTTTTTTTGTGTAGATTTAGTTGTGGGGGGGGGGGGGGGGGGGGGATTGGTGAAGGAAAGACTTAATATTTTTTTAAAAAATAAATTGAGAGGGGGTAGAAAAAAGTACGTTTTTAGGATTGGTGAAGAGGTGGCTTAAGAGTGTGGAGATGGAGGCGGGAGGGTGGGGGGTGTGGAGGAGGAGGTAAAAATTATTTTTTTTTAACACATATCATTGAGGAATAATATGATAGTGGAATTTTTGTAAGATAATATAATTCATCATGCTCGAAAAACATATTCCAATGTGAAATAATTAAAAATAATGCTTAATTCCGTCCATCACGTGGGTATGTACACTAGTTAATCCTAAAAGAAATAGCTAAATAAGTTTAGATGTAAATTTTAAATTGGTAGAATAATAATAATAATAAAAATGATATTCTCTGGCATAGTGGATAACTTGAATAGTCGGACATGAAAAACGTTGCTACCTAATATATTTATTATTTTCCTTGGAATAATTGAATTTTGTTATTTATAAGAGGGAGTTAAGTAGCTCAAGCAGGCACGAGGTTGACATGCCTGCTTGTGTTGTCTGCTTTAGCTACTTCAGTCGTAATTTTATTGTATCATCTCTAATTAATTATTATAAGTCATTTACGTATTAGAAAATTAATAATATTTAATAAAAATAAGCAAAATAGACATTTCTAAAATGTCTGTTTCAACTGCTTCAATCATACTTTTACTATATCACCCCTAATTGATTGTTATAAGTCACATAATTATTACAAAAATATTTAATAGAAAAGATAAACTAGCCATAAAATGATAAATTAACTCTTGATGTTTTAAATTAACTTAAAGTCATATATGAGGTCCATTTAATTTTTTCACAAGCATTTTTTATAGTAATTTTGCTATACCACTTTTAGTTAGTTAATTATAAGTCATTTAAGACATGTCTGTTTCGTTGTTTCCATCGCGATATAGTAAGTTAACCTGCGGAAGCAGGCAAGAGGTCGACATGTCTGCTTGTGCTGCCTGCTTCAGCTGTTTCAACCGTGATTTTACTGTATCACTCCTAATTGATTATTATAAGTCATTTACATATTATAAAATTAAAAAATATTTAATAAAAAATAAAATAGACATTTATAACATGTCTGTTGTAGTTATTTCAATCGTAATTTTACTAAATCACCCCTAATTAATTATTATAAGTCATCTAAGTATTAAAAAATTAATAATATTTAATAAAAAAAAAAGTAAAATAGATATAAAATGATAAATTAATTCTCGATATTTTAAAGTAACTTGACGTCTTATATGAGGTTCACTTAATTATTTTTTTCACAAGTATTTTTTATAGTAATTTCATTATATGACTTCTAATTAGTTATTATAAGTCGTTTAAGACATGTTTGATTCGCTACTTCCATTGTGATTTAAATATATCACCCCTAATTAATTATTATGGCCATCAAAGTATTAAAGAATTAATAATATTTCATAAAAAGGTAAAATGAACACAAAATTATATATCGACATAAAAAAATTGATTGAATATCAAAATTATATTAGTGCCACATAAATTGAGATGTGCTAGAAAGACACAAAATAGCATATATTATTTGAAAATGAGATACAAACCGCAATGATTAATAACTTGATATAAAAAATATATATGCAAAAAATAATAATTAATTGGCTATTGAAATTTTATCACATAAACTAGGACGGAGAGAATATTCATATCTTATTGAAAAATTATGTAAAAAATATTATAAATCACATAATTAACAACTTAAAAAATTTAAAAGATATAAAATATCTGGCTGACTCTCAAAATTATATCAATCACTTAAATTGAAATAGAAGAAAAAATATTATAAATCACAATAATTAAAAACTCAAATTATTTCAGTCATTGATTATCTAAATTTCATTTGTATCACATAATTAAGATTAAAAAATAATATATATTAGCACGGGCCATCGATATCTAATACTAATCATATGTTGCACATTAGGGAAAAAAAGGCCGACAAATAAAAAAAGTAAACATAATCAACAATAGACGCGCAATTATGTTTGAACTAGAGGAGCATGACCCGCGTCAGTACGGATCCAACATAAAGATATTTTAATTATGTACATAAGTTAAATTACTATCAATTCGAATTATGAATTATAAAACATGAATACACAAAATTAACATATTAACTACTCGATAGTATTTTTCAAGGAACCAAGTCTCACAAGATAATTATGTATATTTTATTCATATAAATGACAAAATTTGGTGCATTTTTAAGTTTAGATCTTTAATCATATGATAAACGGTTATCTAGTCATGCATATTACATCACAGGTGGCTTGTAATAAATAGCTCAAAATTGCATTTTACTCCCCTACTAAGTCGATATAAACATTTTTTGCTTTCATTTTCCCCTTCTCTTTTATTTGTCAACTTGTTCTTTGAAGTTAAATTAAATTAATATTTTAGATTTAAATTTTAAGTGTTTCAAAAATTATATAAAAAAGAAAACTATATGTTACCATTTTTCATATTAATTTAAGTTATTTGACTTTGAGAACATGATAAAACATACTTATATAGATGTTTTATTGAACCGTGCTTTTATACATGTTCCTTCCATTGAAATATAGAAGTCATTTGTTAGGGTGTATAAAAATAATTTTGAATAGAATGTATTAGTAATGTCTGCATTAATAATGCTTGTATTAGTAATATTGACATTATTTAACATAATTTCTTATACACTACTTGGTGTGATGTATTGAAACTTGCCTTTTCAATTCTGATATATTTAAACAATATTTTTTTTTGCATATATATTCTAAGATTCATCTGAAATTTAGTACGGGCTCAATATATGTTATTTTTTTGTCTTAATTTATGTGACACAAATAAAATTTAGATAATAATCATATATTTAATATGTTTTTGGATATTATAAGTTGTTAATTATAGTAATTTACAATATTTTTTATATAATTTTCAAATAATATACGTTACTCTCCTCGTACAAACTTTTTGTGGCATTGATAGTCAATTATATTTTAAAAATAACTGAAGTTTTTAATTATTGTGATTTATAATACTTTTCTTCTATTTCAATTTAAGTGACACTAATATAATTTTGAGAGTCAATTAAATAATTTATATCTTTTAAATTTTTTAAGTTGTTAATTATTGTGATTTATAGTATTTTTTTACATATTTTTTGAAATATATAACAGATTAAATTATTTTTAAATATTTTAAGTTGTTAACTATTATAATTTATAATACTTTTTATGTAATTTTCAAATAATATATGTTACTCTCCTTGTTCAAATTTTTGTGTCATCGATAGTCAAGTATATTTTTTAAATAATTTAAATTTTTAATTATTGTGATTATAATACTTTTTCTATTCCAATTTAAGCGGTGCAATGTTTTGATGACCCTAATAATTAATTAGGGGTGATTTAGTAAAAACACGATTGAAGCGGCGAAAAAACATGTCTGACTTACAACAACTAACTAAAAGTGATACAGCAAAATTACTATAAGCAAAATACTTGTGAAAAAAATTTAAGTGGACCTCATATAAGATGTCAAGTTAGTTTAAAACATGAAGAGTTAATTATCATTTTATATATTTTACCTTTTTAGTAAATATTATTAATTTTTTAATATTTAGATGACTTATAATAATTAATTAGGGGTGATATAGTAAAATCATGATTAAAGTAGCTAAAGCAGACATGTCGTAAATGTCTATTTTACTTTTTAAATTGAATATTATTAATTTTTTAATATATAAATAAATAATAATAATTAATTAGAGGTAATATAGTAAAATCACAGAGCAAGCAGCCTGCTGAAGCAGGCATGTCGAAACCTTCTCTTCTATATAATAGAAAAAATATGAACTTGACTTGAAGAAAAAAGGTCAAATTTTTTTAGTAAGAAATCACACCTATTTCAAAATTTAAAAGGGATGTATTAGTTAAATCATACTTTTAATTATTTTGTAAGAGTTGTGTTACTTTTGTTCATGTCAGCTACTTTGAGACGAGAAATTACTAATTAAATAATTTTTAAAAAATATTTTGCCATTATCCAAAATATCATAATTTATGAATTTACATTATTAATCACAAGTTAATTATTAAAGATCTTAAATTTTAATATGTTTAATTGTTGTTTTCCTAGTTTTCTTAATCCATAAATGATATTCAATTTCTTATGTTATTATGTTAGTATAGTTAGTAACGGAAAAAATAATAACAACATAGTAAGGGGGCGTTTGGTTGGAAAAGAGTTATCCCCAAATTATTAATTTCGGGATAATTTATTCCAAAATTAGTTATCCCTCTATGTATATGGGCTAATTTATCCCATCATTATGGGGTAAATGGTGAAATAAATAATTTCGTTACTAATTAATATCTCACACCAAACATGAAATAAAATATTTTTTTATTTTATTTCAAAACTATTTATCCCCTATACTTCACACCAAACGATCCCCAAAAGTATAATAAGCATGACATAGTTGAAATTATTATTTTTAACAATGCTATTCAGCCCGAGTAGAGCACGAATTTTCATGTTTAGTATTTAACACGATCCGAACTAGGGCATTGTCGTAATGGGTATCTCAAGACTAACAACAATCGGAGATCACCCCGCTACCTAATTCAACCACCCAATATATATCTTGAGTCGGATGAATTTCGAATATATAACAAGATAGAGTGATTAACAACACACAGACTTTGGGATAGGTCCATGACCATGATCAACCGAAGCAAGCCTCACCATCCAATGCCCAACCAATCAACCATAACATAACCAAAATAATAACCAAGTCCATATCCATACCATAACATACTCAAGTCCACAATTTGTTCATACAAAGCATCTAAAACAATCCGAGAATATTCGGTCAGGACATACCCCCGATCATAGCCAAAAACCAATATTCAAGTCTACACCAATAAAGACAGAAGAAACTAAAAGCAAGAAATGGAGCCTTCCATAGTATGAAAGCTCACAACTTCAAGTCAACAAGGGCTGTCCCCAAATCCAAAGATATGATAGTATGACCAACACTAGCATCACGTGGGGATACAGTGTCTGAAGACATTAGCGGTTGGAGTGCTAGCATGTAACTCAAGGATAAGGATAAAATAATATCAATAGTTCAAGTCTAATCCACCAATGCATATATATATATATATATATAGCATGCCGGAGTAGGAAACAAGATTAGCATGAACTTTGAAAACATTAACCTGGGCTGTGTAGCTTAGCTGCCATATTAGTAACACCCACGGGCTATTTGAGCTCCAGTTCTCACCCTCTGGTCGATTCCCAGTTCGCGTAGCCATACAAACCAGAGAATAATCTTATGCATACGCATGGGGTACTCAAACCTCCCACTCATATACTAAGGTAACTTGGTCACCCGATCAAGTAGTATGATATGGGGGACTCAAACTTCCCACCTAATGTATTATGGGAGACTTGTATCTCCCAGTTATAGTAAGCAAGAGGACTCGAACCTCAGGCCGTTTCGACCCCCGCGTCGTCAAACACGATTTTTAGTATTGATCCCTCCGGAACCTCCACCTTCACAACTCGGCTACACAACTTTCTTTAATACCTACTTTACAACCATCATTTCACATATATAATCATTAAGCCAATTACTTACCAAAGGCACTTCATTGGTATCATCATACCAACACTACTTTCAAGTATACCACATGCCATTACCATTATCAATCAACCAATCATTTTTTTGATTTTGGGACTCTAACCCATTGTCTACAAAGACACTTATTCAATTCAAAGTTTAGGAACTCGAATCCATTGTCTAATAAAGACATAAATCAAGTTAATGTTTAGGGACTCAAACCCATTTACCCAATTAAACTACCAAGGTTATTATTTAAATCATTACATGGCCAATAAGGCCTTCACAAAACCGTTTATCAATCATTCATATTCATTAGGCTAATGCCTTAGTTCAAAACACCATTTAATATGTGACTAATTTATTCTCCTAAGCATTTTCGCAAACACTTTGAAGACATATCATTACTATAATCAAAACCAAAATAAAACCCATCAAATTTAGGGTTACCCATGACTCATTTGTTTAACCACAATTACAAAGCACCACATGTTCAAACCATCACAAAAAATATGTATAAACATAAGTTAAACCAAGAGTAAACAATACTCAACCATATGCAACAAAATCCTCAATTTTAATTTTCAAAACAACCATTTAAGAATCAAAATCACACTTTAAAACACATTATATTTATGAACTAACAACGACGGAAGAGTCACATTCCTTATTTACCAAGATTAATGGAAAAAACTTGACACTTGAGCCTCTAGATAAACACTTTTGAAGAACCTTAGCCCTAATTTTCTTGAGAGAGTTTAGAGAGAAATTTGATGTGTTTTGATCTTTCAAAATATGTTATGAGGGGCCTCAACATGTTTAAAGATGCGAGGACTTTAGGGTGGAAAATGTCTAAAATGTCCACAACTTAAAAGCTGAAAACATGTGCGCAGGGGAGGGGGGTACGACCACCCTACCCAAACCTACCCTATCATACGAGTGGTACCCACCACTCGTACTCTGGACATCAACTTGGACCCCAACACTATCCGACATACGAGTTCTTAGACTAACTCGTATCCAATCATACGATTGGTACCCCCTAACCCGTACCCTAGGCAAAATCCTCTAGACTAAACTTAGGGCATCATACAACTTAGTAACATACCACTCGTACTCGAACATGCGACTAGTAAAATGCCTAATCGTACCTTAGACAGTAAGTGACATAGGACATACTGTGAAACATACGACTAGGGGACCCTTAAGTCATACCACATCATACGACAAGTACCCATAAGTCGTATGATGTCCAGTGAGCTCAAAATCAAGAATTTTCTAAGGGTCAAAACTAGGGTGTTTCATTATTAAGATATATGTCAAGTAAATATACAAGTAAAGTAGAATCGATGGCGTAGAAGTCATGAATTGAGGCTTTAAAAAGCGAAAAGTCATAAAGTCACCACTGAACTTATTCGAAATTTGTAAAAAGACACTTTAACTTTTCGGACGACTAATTACCCCACAAAAATTATAACAATCATTATATATGAATCATTTTGACTGAATTTTAGCACACAAATGAAGCACGTGAAGAAAATAAATTGGCTGCAAAAATAAATGAAAAAATGCCACATGTCAATAATTTTTTCAATTCATTTTAAAATTTCTTTTTTCTCCCATCTCCTCAAATCTCCATTAAAATACAATTGAAGCTTTGAAATAAAATACACTAGTGACTACCTCAACTTTCTCATGTTGCTGCGATTCATCCGTTACTTTAAACGCCCCTATTCCTCTTCTTCTCTTTCATTTATCTCATCTTTTCTTGAAAAAATAAGAAAACAAAAATAATTTATTTTATTATTTTTGAAGAATAATAGAATCTTAATTTTACAATGCAAAAGGGATAAAAGTCATACAGTTTTGTTAATTTATCAAGAAAGAATTTGGGGTAAATATGCGGATTTTCTAATTTATCAAGAAAAGAATTTTGGACATGTATAATTTTTTTTTTTGTTAGAGGATAAAAAATAGTGGAGTTAGGACACTGAAAATGGTACTTAGTTTAAAGAAGAAGAGAATGAGTTGAGTGAAAAATAGAAATTTTAGGAAAATGGTGAATAGGAGAGAGAAAAAGAAAAAGAGTAAAGTATAAGAAAAAATAAAAAATATTATTTAAAATTAAAAAAATAGATGTCAATTAGCAATTGATGCATGATCAACACCTATTTCTAAAAATTAGATTTGATCGAAAAATGACATAATAATATTAATTTGAAATAATTTAGGGGGTAATAAGTTGTCTGCAAAGTTTAAATATCTTTTTACAAATATCGGATAAGTTTAACGATTACTTTATGTGTTTTCTCTTTTAAAAGTAGTATTCCTTTCGTTTAAAAAGTAATAATCTAATTTGACTTGATATTGAGTTTAAGAAAATAAAGAAGATCTTTTGAATGTTGTAATTTTAAATTAAAAATATGCCAAAATGTATTAAAATATGTTTAAATTTATCATATTAAATATATTATATAAAAAATTAAAATTAAAAAGTTACATAACAAAAAATCATTTTTTTAAAACCTAGTAAAAAAGAAAGTATCTATTCTTTACTATTTCTTTTTTTTTGTTAGAGTGGCGTCTCATATTGGATTTTTTTTTTGGTTGGAGTTACCTCACGAAATGGGTTTAATGGGGCTTCAATGTAAAAGCAAATAGGTGGTTGGAACCGGGACTTCCGACTAAAGAGGATTAATAAATTGTCCAATTAAGTAGTTTTTTAAATTGGGTGGGAGAGTTTTTTCTTTTTTGAGTTTTTTTTTAAAGTTTTTCTGTTCAAGCAATTTGTCCTAGTTGTTCTATAATTAGGACAAATTGTTCATAACTTTACGAAATTATTTAACAACTAGCAAAGTTATTCAATAACTGTGTAAGTTGTTCAACAAATAGATACAGTTATTCTATAACTACACCTAGTTTAATAACTACGCCTAGTTATTAATGTAGTTGTCTCACAATTATTCCAATATTTAACGATAATTTGTTTTTTTAAACAAATTTGTGGGACCCACTTGTCCTTCCCCTCCCCCCCCCAAAAAAAAATGGGATTCTGGTTATGGTCCCTTTTCCTCGTCATTAAATTTCACACCGATATCTTACAGTGATTTTGTCCCTTCATAAATTTATGCTTCCGGATGTGGTTAATTCTCTGACTTGTTTGAATAATACGCGCAGAAGTGTTGAAACATTCTTCTTCTGTGTAGGTTATCTTTTGCTTTGCTTTCCTGAAAGAATTTTACCAGGTTTACGATCTTGCGTTTGTATGTAATGAGTAATTCTTTCTATTTCAAGATTAATTGTTTAATGATTTTTGATTTTCTCTTCTCTTGTAGCAATATGTTGGGTCTTGGATTGATTAGCGTAGCGGGTCATGCTAAAGAATTACACTGGCTGCTTTCTGTTTTTGCTGGTATCATCATGTGCAAGATTGTAAGTTTTTTCTTCTCTTCTTTGCCACATACCGTGAATCACTTGCTCTGATTTTCTTATGTTCAATGAAATGGGATGAACATTATGAGGTTTCAAGTTCAATTCTCAATATACGAACACCAGCTGATTTCTTCCTATCCGTTTTAGCCTTTTTAGCCTTAGTGGTCAGAGTTACCTGGTATCTGTTGCTGGTGGGAGGTGGCACGTATCGCGTAGATTTAGTCGAGGTGCATGCAATCCGGCCCGAACACTGGATTTAGTCGAGGTGCACGCAATCCGGCCCGAACACCACGGTTATCTAAAACGAAGTCACATATTTTTGCTCTTTCTAAATGAAAATTGAGATGCTAGACCCTTTGAAATGAAATGTGTACTGCTTGATGTTATTTTCTCTTTGCATAGGCTTAGTTTTGTTTTGGCTTTAGAAGAAAAGAACATATTATAATCTTGCAAACAAGTTTTGACACTCCTAGTTCTGGCTGTTGCAAACGATATGAATTCAGATCCAGTGGCGGCATTTTTTCTTAGAGGAAAGATAAAAGGTGTAACAGCAGTGTTTGGAATATGATACTCATTTTTGTTCTGTGGAAATAGTTCGAGACATTCCTGCTTGCTATTTTTGCTTTGTGGTGTATTGTTTCATCTATACAAGTCATAATGGTTGGCTAGGTTTTATGGATTCCCTATTTATTTAACCAAATTGTATTAGTCTCTACTTATTACATGCATTCGCTGGATAATATTAATTTTTTGCTTATTAATTAAAAAAGAGGAGGTTCTAAAATACAATTTTTCCTTAGCTTTGACAAGAGTTATAACTTGTATTGCCCTTTTTTGGGCTTTACGTTTCTCTCTTTGCTAGACTAGAAAATAAAAATAGCCTGAGTTATTGCTTTGTCATCTTACTATTGAAGATGTTATATTCTTTGGTTGAAGGTTTATCAATTAACAGGTGCTATCAGCCCTTTGTTCTTCATGGGATATGTTAAACTTGATGACCTGAAGAAACTTGAATGGAACAACAGGTAGTAATCTTAACTTTCATGTGAGTTTTTGTTTTTCCATTTTTAATGATATAGCTTATGCGTTTTGGATGGTGTCAGCCTCTTACTGAGGAATCTTTCGTTTGTTCAGAGGATTTTCCACTTTCCATGCTCTCCTTGTAGCAGCTGCTTCTTTATATCTCTTGCTTGAATCAGACCTTTTCCATGATGGTGCTCGGGATGATTTAATGATCAATAGAACATCAGCTTTTTCAGACACCATACTCGGGGTATTTATGCCAAAACTACTTTCACCGGCTTTTCTTAGATTACAGTTATAAATGGTTGCCAATTTGTCTCCATATCGTCAGTTAGCCAGATTTGACCTCTCATATAAAATTTTACTTTAGCTGAGCAATGTCTTATCCTCATTGTGAAGTACGTTAGATAATAGGAGTTTGATTATTATCACCATTGGGAGAGCAAAAATGCTTAATTCATACTCCTATTGTTTTCATGCATTGTTATGTTTTCAGTTTCCTAGGGTAGTAACACGATCACGGCTTTACTTCCCTCGGACTACTCTGCTATCACTTCCGCTGAAGGATCTGAACGTAATAATGTTGTGGTTTTGCTTTGTGTTCACACTTGAACAACTTCCTTCGTCCTTAAGCTAATTCAACTCTAGCCTTTTATGTTGACATTATGCTGGATATATTATCTTTTCTCAGCTCTATTCTATCTGTATGGTGATGCAGATCTCCACTGGCTACTTTCTGGCAGACTTGGCAATGATTTTCTATTACTTCCCAGCCTTGGGTGGAACGGAGTATGTAAGTATGAGAAAGCACTGTATTTTCTTGTATAATTGTACTGTCAATTTCATAAATTGGGGTGGCTGGGCTCTTAATCAATGCGTTATAGGGACTGCTCTCTATTTTGTCCTGCCCGACTCCAATAATGCGTCCTTGTTAAAGGTTGATGTATGATTTTCTTTTAGTCTTTGTTGGGTCTGATTGTGTATCTAGTTGAATCTCGTGGCATTGGTGTTTAAGATTGTACTTTGCCTTTGAATTTTTATTTTATCTGCCAGGTCTTACATCACGGACTTTCAGTGTTTGCAATTGTTCAATCCCTTTTAAGTGGTCAAGCGCAGATATATATATTTATGGTACTCTTTACTGAGAGTACTACTCCTTTTGTTAATTTAAGATGGTAAGAGCAATCGACATCTGCTATTCCTTGTCTTCCAAACCTAACATTCTACATTAGTGACTGACTGCCATTAGCATTTGTGTAGGTACCTGGATGTTGCTGGTCAAAAGAACTCTCAGCTCTATGTCTGCAATGGAGTAGCTTTATTTTTTGGGTGGCTGGTATGGTCACGAGAATATATTTCCTTCTCTCTTTGTCCCTGCAATTATGCGGATATGCTATGCATCTTATATGGAGCTAAGCTGGATTCCTACTTGGTTGGCTATCAATTTTGGAAAAATAATGTAACAAGAATGGTCTATTTAAACTTATGACCTCTTTGCTCATATACTGACAAATTGCCTTTCTTCTTTGATGAAAGCATTTTATGTACAAGGTACTTTTGATTTGTCCTTGCTAAATGTGAAATAAGGGCTCTCTACAATAAGAGGTTGTCTAATCTTACCAGAAAAGTCTTTGTGCTAAACCATTTAATGTAGTGTAACAACAACAACTAACCTTGAACCCAAGTTAGTTGTATCACCTATCTCGAACATTTGGTTCTATTATGTTCTGTTCAAGTGTAACAACTGGTAGTTGTTATGCAGTCTATGGTGCTGAAAATTCTAAAGATATTTGTGTTACTATTAATGCTGTCCTGGGGTAGTACACATGGTTTGAGGTTTTAAAATAGGGGTTTGTGCCTTAGAAGGTCATGTTACAAGGATGTTAGTTGAACACTGTGTTCATTTGATATGATCATTTTTTTTTCAAACAGTAATTCAACAACTTGGAAAAGGCGTATGGCAAGGTCCCTAGGGAGGTTCTTTGGAGATGCTTGGAGGCGAGGGGGGTTCCTGTGGCGTACATTCGAGCAGTTAAGGACATGTATGAGGGGGCGAAGACTAGGGTGAGGACGGTGGGAGGAGATTCCGAGCATTTCTCAGTCTTGACAGGGTTACACCAGGGATCAACTCTTAGCCCTTTTTTATTCGCTTTAGTGATGGATGTGTTGACGCGGAGTATACAAAGAGAGGTGCCTTGGTGTATGCTTTTTGTGGATGATGTAGTTTTGATTGATGAGTCCCGACAAGGTGTTACTGATAAGCTGGAGGTTTGGAGAAAAACCCTGGAGTCTAAAGGTTTTCGGTTGAGTAGGACCAAGACAGAGTACTTGGAGTGCAAGTTTAGTGACTCGAGGCAAGAGTACGAGGTGGTAGTGAAGTTGGATTCCCAGATGGTTTATAAGAGGGATAGTTTTACGTATCTTGGGTCGACAATTCAGGGGAATGGAGAGATAGATGAGGATGTCTCTCACAGTATTGAGGCAGGTTGGATGAAATGGAGGCTCGCTTCGGGAATTTTATGCGATAAGAAGGTGCCTCCAAGCTGAAGGGAAAATTCTATAGAGTTGCAGTTAGGCCGGCTATGTTATATGGAGCTGAGTGTTGGCCAGTTAAGAATTCTCATATCCAAAAATTGAAGGTGGCTGAAATGAGGATGTTGCGTTGGATGTGTGGTTTTACTAGGGCTGACAGGATTAGGAATGAAATTATTCGGGAGAAGGTGGGAGTGGTGTCAGTGGAGGATAAAATGCGGGAAGTGAGGTTGAGATGGTTTGGCCATGTGATAAGGAGGGGCGCGGATGCCCCGGTTCGTAGGTGTGAAAGGTTGGCCTTGGATGGTTTCAAGTGGGGTAGGGGTAGACCTAAGAAATACTGGAGGGAAGTGATTAGACGTGACATAGAGTAATTACAGTTGACTGAGGATATGATCCTGGATAGGAAGGTATGGAGGAAAAACATTAGGATAGAGGGTTAAGGTGGGTGGATGAGTTGTAGTCAGTAGGTAGGAGGGCTTGGGTGTCTTTTGTTTGGCAGTGTTGCATATTTTTGTGGATGGCGTTTCTATTTTTTTTATCGTGTTCCATGCTTTTGATGTTTTTATATACTATCCTTTGTCTTGAGCCGGGGGTCTATTGGAAACAGCCTCTCTACTTCGTTAGAGGTAGTGGTATGGTTTGCGTACACTCTACCCTCCCCAGACCCCATGATGTGGGAATCTGCTGGGTTTGTTATTGTTGTAGTAATTCAGCAACTCTTGTAGTTGGACTTCCCAAAATATTACTACATTTGTGACTACTGACCAATATATCTCAGTATCCACATTTTCAGAAACCTAAAGAGATTGCCTAGCTTTTAATCAATATCACAAACTTGCAATAATATTAAACATTTCTTTTGAGGTTATACGTTAGAGCATCATGAATCTTTTAATCAAGAGTTTTGACTTTTTCCCCAAGTAATTCATGAAAATAGAAGGAAAAGTCAAGTTAGCTTTGTATGTTTGAGACAGCAACATCTTGAAGTTGCTATTTCTTGTTCTCATTCTTGTTCTTTTTATGCTTTTGATTGTTAATTTTTTTCATCAAGAGACTTCTAATACTGATAAATTGTTAATCTTTATAACCAAGGTTTTGATGTGATGCTTTCAGGTTGCAAGGATTCTTTTGTTTCTCTTGTTTTTCTATCACATGTTTAGCCATTTTGATCAGGTGAGTACCTCTTTGCACAATGTAGAGAAGCTAAACTGTTTTAAGGCCTAATTATTCTTCAATTTAAAATACTGATGAGCTGGGAGTAATTTTTCAAGTTTGTTATACTGGTATGGATTTACAGTAAACTCTAGGTCCTAATTTATTGTGTAGCTAGGTCAATATTTTGGTTCCTTCTGCATCACCCAAGTGTGTAAACAAGGTAGATGTGTATTTAGAGATTTCTCTAATTGATTAGCCTTTTTTTAAAAACTGCAAATCTTTGAAGGTCGTGTCACAGTTTGGTTCGATACTCTATGAATAATGGGCCTGCTCCTCTACCTTTCTCCACTTGTATCGGCAAGGTTTAAACCGTGATGTGTCTTTAACCCGCACATCACAGACTGCTCTCTTACCACTAGTCGAATGCCCTGGGGGCTAGCCTATTTAATTGATGAGAGTGGGAAAATCTTGAACTTTGTAGGAGTAGTACGTATCTCATAATCTAAACAGAATAACATGCTATTGATTGTCGGGTATGGATTATTTGTCCATGGGATGTGCTTGGTATGCTATTAGTTATTTTATGCTTAGGATAGCTGTATCAACGACCCTACTTGACTAGATGCCTGTTTCGGAAATAATTGTTTCCTTCCGCCCTTCACCATTTTTTTGAACAGAAAATATATAGGGAAAGACATTAAAAGGGACAAATAAGTTTGTCAATTAAGTAGGGTCTTTCAAGTTTTAAAAATTAGGTAAAAGGGATAATTTTTTTTTCCAGTTATCTTTTAACATTTTCGCTCCAACAACTAAAAAGGTTATCTCAACAACTATCAAAGTTATTCGATAACTTTGCAAAGTTATTCGACACTGTGCAAAGTTGTTGGAGAACTTTAATAATTGTTGGGACAACTAATGCTGTTGTCGAAAAACTTTCGTAGTTGTTTAAGCGCCTTTATTTTTTTTAACTTAATAATATTATGGGATTCACTTCTCACCTTTATTTAATTAAAGACTTGAGTCGTTCTTTCAATTCATTTTTCTCGCATTAAGTACCCCTAAACTATACCCTATGGACACACTATACCTTTATGGAGTCCTATTAACACACTCCCCCACATTTTTTTAAAAAAATGAAATAAACTCACCATTGGGTGCTGATGTGACATAGAGTGTGTTCACTCACTTGTAGGAGTGTGGAAGGTTAAAAAAAGTTAAAATCTGATTAATATTGATACATGTCATTTGTTGAATTGAACACTTTATATCAAGTGCAGTTAATTAAATGACATTATAATTTAAAACGATATTATCAAAAAAAAAATAAAATTTAAAACGATTTTTTCAAAAATTTTCTTTTGCTAAAAGGAAAAGGGTCAAATTTACCTCTACTTTGAAAATTGATTAAATATACCCTTTATCACACTTTGGAGTTAATTTTACCCTCGCTGTCATACTTTAGGATTAAATTTACTTTGGAAAATTGACTAGATACACCTTTCATCATTTTTTGGGGTCGGGGTTATATTTACTTTTATTGTTAAGAAACTTTTCACCTATACCCCTCATTTAACAGAAAAACTCAAATCAACATAAAATTGCCCATTTTCTAAAAATTAATCACACCCTAATCTAATCCAATCGATTCGATTCACAAAAAAATACAAAAAACAAATATACCATTTCCGTAGTTCTGTTGGTCGAATTTTCTCAACGAATAAAAAATACTTCTTGAAGTGCAATGCTGGTAGGTTGTTTACAAATGAATAAAAAGTAAAATAGAATGGGATAACGTAGAAATTCTAGAATCTAGATGAACATAGAATTGCTTATCAAATTTTGAAATTTGAACATAGTTGAACATGTCTATTACAAATTTTGCTCATGTTCAACTATGTTCAAATTTCAAAATTTGATAAGCAATTTTATGTTCATCTAGATTCTAGAATCAGTGGATTAATTTTTTCAGCAAATGACATAATGAAAAATTTGTGTAGATTTAAATTGCATATAAAAATATATGAATAAAAAATGTCACGATTGATGCACGATCTCTTAACTCAATCCAGAGAAATATCCAGTGTGCCTAATCTATTGCATTTGATTGTTAAGTGCCATTTTTCATGATCTACGCATTGATAAATATCTAGTGGCTTGGCTTAATCTTGTTGGGAAAATTTGACTAATAAAACTGAAGGGTATATTCAAGTCTTGGAAACAACCTCTGACATAAATGCAAGGTAAGATTGCGTAAAATACACCCTTGTGGTGGGGCCTTTCTCGGATCCTGCACATAGCGGGAACTTTTGTGCACTGAGCTATCCCTTTAAAACTAAAGGGTATATTTATTTGTGTCTTTTTTGTGGTTCCAGTTGGGTTGGATGGGTTAGATTAAAGTGTGTTTTATCTTTAAAAAATGTGTAATTTAATGTTGATTTGGGCTTTTCTTTTAAAGATAGGGTACAAGTGAAAAGTTTTTAAACAACGAGAGTAAAGTTGACCCCAAAAAATAACATCGAGGGTAAATTTGGCCCAAAAGTATGACAAAGAGTATAAAAGATAATTTTTTAAAGTGGAGTAAATTTGACACCAAAGTATGACATTGAGGGTAAATTTGGCTTCAAAGTATGGTGAAGAATATATTTAGTCAATTTTTTAAAGTAGAGGCGTAAATTTGATACTTTCCCTTTGCTAAATAGAGTCAAATATTTTTTTCCCATTTTCTTTTGTGAGAAATATCAAGTTCCCTGTGATTAAAAAATGGCAAACACCGGAGAAACCTCTCTTCCGCCATTGTTTTTTGACTAGCAACCATCATAGCTCCACAATTCCAGCTCAATAGCTAACAATATTTTTTTTAGCAATGCAACGCACCTAGAAGCTCTAACCTTCAATATACAATGGCGATTCTTCAAATTTCAGCTGCAATTTCTATTCAAATATGCCGAAATCTTCTCTCGTCAATCTCAACTTAGAATTCGAAATTGAAAATGTGAAGGACGAGAACTTGGTGAAAAAACAAGTCTTTTTTGTTGATTTTTTTCCGAAGAAAATCAGTACAAGAAAGTTTAAAATTTGAACATATATTATGATAATCAAGAAGATAATTAGAAGAGAAGAAGAAATTTGATTAAATTTTCATTCTTAATATTGATACTTGCAAAAGAATATTAAACTTTGAATTTGATTTTAATGGTGAAAAGGAGTAGAAAGGTGGAAGTGGGATGTAAAAAAGTGGATTTTTTTTTAAATGAGGAATACACGTGTCAAGCGCATGTACTTCACGTTTCCACCGATCTGATTATAGCACTTAGGGTGGTATTTATTCCATCTTAAAGTTTGGGGTGGTGGGGTGATGGTAATATGACCTCGCAAAAATGTGTTCCTGGAACTTTGGGTTTAGGTTAGGGGATACGTCTGTCTTTTCCCAAATATATATATGTAAAAAAGTGGTAGGGCACATTCTGACACTGCTTCAATTGTTCTTTAGATCAAAAAAGTTTACGCACTGGGCTTCTATAGCTTGTTAACTGTACCTCCTGTTCTGGCATTGCTGAATCTCGTCTGGTTTTGCAAAATCGCAAAGGGTTTGATAAAGACTTTGAGAAAGGCTAGGCACAGCCAGTAGTATAGCAACTACTAGTCTTTTGGAGCTTGTGCAGTACTTAAACCTCTATGTACATCAAGTAGAGCTGTTTCCGAAACCTTTCTGAGCCAACAAAGCAAGTGAAAAAAGTGATTGTAGACTTACATTTTTACTGTATCTTCGTTAGAAATTGCTAATCATAAACATGATATCTCTTTTAGTAATTGTAGTGGGATGCAATGCCCAAGTGTTGGGACTTGTTGACCTGTGATGTTGTATTTGTGAGGTAGCAAGGAGCCTATCTTCCTATTTTCAAATTTCTGGCTTGTTTTATCAGTTGTCGGCTCATAATGTACAGAACTGGTTTTGGCTTAGCAAAAGGGAACGCGATTTGGTCGTAGAATTATATCTACATGTGAGACCTTAATCTAACACCTAATGTTTATACTAAATTAATGAACAAATGTCATGTCTTTTACGTATCCTTTTATCCCTTGCGATCAACTAATGTTTAACTTAGTAATATATTACTTAATTTTATGATTAATTGACGTTATTTGAGGTAAACACCGGATCAGCCTGTTGGATTCTTGAAACTAAGGAAGATTTGGACAAGTGAATTCCTTGACGGGAAAAAGACGTGGGCTGTCCATTCTAACAAGAAATGCCACCTAAAATGGTCTTTTCAAACATATCCCACTATGTGGCCATTTGGCCCATAATAATTCAGTCCCATGGCCCTTTCCCTTCTTGGGTACTTCGGCCCATAGTTTCAGTTTTTATTTTTTTGTTTTAGACTCGTTTTAAATCGTGTGAAAATTATCTTCTATATAGTTACTAATAGATTGTTTATTACAAGTTATAGTAATACTTTTACATAATTATTAAATTAAAGATTTAATTGCAAGTTATAGCAATTCTTTAAAAAATAATATTTTTTTTAAAAAATAAGTGTTTGTTTTTATCTCCTATTTTTTATCCTTTAATATTCTATCTCTCCTCATTAACTCTATTGATAATTATGTTTAGAATAAATTTTGGTTTCAATAATTATCTTTATTTATATTTTTTTTTTAACTTTATTAGTAAAGTAACAAAATTTGTTCTTAAATTAAGAAGTAAAATTTGATAAAATATTTCTACATTGATACACATTATTCCTTCAATTCTTCTTCCATTATTCATAGATTTCATCTTTTTATCAGAACAGTGACTTTCAATAAATAATAATAAAATAAAGTTATTTTTTTTTTTTAAGAAAATTTTTTTCTGATCTTTTTTTTTTTTTTTAAAAAAAATATGACACATACTTTGAGAATTAGCTTTGCCAAATAAAGTATTCGATAGGAAAAATGAAAAACGGGGAAGTACAATATTATAAAGAAATATAACACTTTTTATCAATTAAAATCCAATCCAGTTAATAGATTTAGTTTTATTATATGTGAAAATTATATGTATTTTTTAGATTGTTTATTGCAAGTTGTAACTATATTTTTGTATAACTATTGAACTATACTGATTAGTGAATCAACATCAATATCAACCATGACTAATAAAAATTACCTTTCTTATTGCAATAAAAAGTTATTTGATACCAAACAATTATCGATTAGTTTATTTTCAATATGTACAGTGACATTTTTTCAATAAATATCTATTGCATACACTAAAAAAAATTAAGTAATATACAACACCATTTTTCGTATCAATTATCATATTCATAAAACTCATTTCATATAAATGTGACATATACGAAAGTTCATCAATACCTATTTTAATATCAATTCCATACATTGAGACTCCTTCCCCCCTCCCCCCTCCAAAAAAAAAAATCCTTAAGTATGACAAGAGTATAAAATAACTTTAATAAAATTTATTAAACTAATTCGTGGATATCATATTATGTACCATTTTCATACACTGGAACAGTAATAAGATATATCATTTATATAGAATCTTATATACCAATTTCATAAATTGAGATCCCAAAAATAAAAAATCATTTAAAATATGACTTTGTTATATATAAATTGATTTTAGCTTACTTGTAAAATAATACATGAATAATAGGTTGTATACAATTCACAAATTAAAAATAAATTGTTAACATATAATATTTACTATCACCAATTCTATTGTGAATTCAAAATTCATGAATTAAAAATTAAAATAGAGATTGAGTAAGAATGAATTATGGAAAAAGAAGAAGTATTTGTTTTTCTTTTTAAAAAATGAATATAAATATAATTTAAGAAATAGAAAAAAACATGCACATTAATAGGTTCCATAATTTTAGCCCACATAATAACTAACTCCTATTAAAATGGAAGTTTTTTTATCTAACATATAAAAAAACGTTTTATTCTTAATTTTGTTTGTTTTAGTTTTTTTTTTTTAAAACTTTTTATTAGTTGCAATCTAAGAAGTCTTGCTATGACTTACAATTTATAATCTGAGGTATATTTAGATTTTTTTCCCTGTGAAAATTGTTCATCTTCTTTTTTTTTTTTGTTTTTTTTTTGTTTCGCTAGTGTTTTTATTGGCGAAATATCTGCTTTTCTTTTCTAACTAAAAAATAAAAAATTATTAAATATAATTATATAAAAACTTCATTTTTTTGTTATATAAAATAAGTACCTATATGAGATATATGTATATAAATTATATAAGATGTATATAGAAATTGTGTAGTAGTTGTATAAAATATGTTTTACTATTTTTTTTTGCTTCGTTGCAATTGTATAGATTTTGTTTCGTTTCACTATAATTTTTTTGGGGGCTAAACGGTATGCTTTTTTTTCTTTTTTAAAAAATTATCAAATATAATTATATAGAAATTGTATATTTATTATGTAGAATATGTATTTGTATAAGATATATATAGAAAATATATAAGACGTGTACAAAAAATGTATAATTGTATAAAATATATATTTGTATAAGATATATATATATATATATACAGATACATATTATATATAATTATTATATATAATATGTATCTGTATAGAAAGTGTATAGAAATTGTATCATTATTGTTTAGAATATGTATTTGTACAAAATATGTACAGAAGCTAGCTGTATCATTGTTGTATAAAATATGTATATGAAAAATTGTGTATTGTCATGATCCAAATTCGTCGTGAGTGACACCCACACTAACTCTCATGGGAGAACCATCTAACCCTAAAACGTGCAAGCCAACACTTAGACAAAATAAGACACACTAGCTATTTTGCATTGAATAAGAAAATGTCATCAATAATCAAAACGATAACCATGCAGAAATAATGAACACCTAAACAATCCCCTAAAATCTAAAAGTTATTGTACCAAAATACTACAATGTCAATAAAAAGGTTCCACCCAAAAACAATTGAAAATGTCTAAGTCCTAATCAATGGATCAAAAATTAAGTAAAGAACTCATGGCAGCACAGAAGATGTAGCTCATTCTTGAGTTTGAATGTTATTCGCTCTACAGTTGAGGTCTTGAAACACTCTTCGAAAAATTCTCTATACTCAACAAAAGAAGAGCACGTGCAGTATCAATACATAAAAATAATGGTGTATTGGGTAGGATCATTGGCTAATCCTAAATGTGATATATGAATAAGTAACCATAGCTTAATAAAGCAAGAACAACTATGAACACCTACCATATAAACTTACCCAAGTTATGACGCTTAACTTTATTCAATAACATCTTAGGATTCAATCAATACAAGTTAAAGTGGACAACAAATCAAGTAAAGATCATGACTACCAACAAGACACCCAAGTTAACAAATCATGATTCAATCAAATATATCAACCATGTCTCAATTACACAAGTAATTAGATAATATTGAGTTGTGCCAACACTTGTAACTTAACCCGAACCACTCAGGGATCCATTCCAACAATAATAACAACAAAATCATCATAAACAAAGGCGGATCCAGGATCCGAACTCTGTGGGTGCCAATTGCCAAGTAAACTTATCGAATGTGAACCTTTAAACCAACTTGAAGCAAATTGATGCATTCTACCTCCTATTTCACTTGAAGGATATGGTTTTAAGACAGGTTGACAAGGCCCTTTTTTAATATAATATTTCCTCATTTCATCTCGTATTCGAGGATCATAATCAGAAATAGGCCTTCTTTATCCCGGATCAGCTTTAAGTGAACACAAATTGAGGTCAATTATAAGATAAGAACGATTGACCTTGACATTACTAGAACTTGATTGAGAATAATTAACCTTCTAGAACTTGATTGAGAATAATTAACCTCCTTGAAAAGATTCTCCATCTCAATTCACAAAATTAGAATACTTTCTCCTAAATCAAGATAATTTCAAATTTGAATTTCTAAGCTCAAGAAAGAGAAACAAAATAATTTTTCAAAACAACTTATAAAGAGGGCAAGAAGCAACCAGAGAGAGAGAGCAAGCAGAGCAGCAACAACAAACCTCAATAGTCAAGAACAAGAGAGCGTTTTGATTTGCTCTGATTTGGAAATAGCCAAATAGTTTTTTTTTGTTTATTTTAATGTGAGATACTTTATTAACCTTTTTAAACAATTAAATTAAAAAAAAAGTCAAAAACTAACATTACTTTTCTATAAAAGTTATCTGGTAAGACACCTTTATTACGTGTAAAGTATCCCTTTTTGTTGTTGCCTTGTTTTAATGAAACAATTGTTTACCCAAAAAAATTTAAAAAAACAAGTGCAGCTAGCCAAGTTCGAACACACGAACTTGGGGATACAAAAGCAACACTCTGCCACTTGCACTAGACAATACTTTGTTATGGTGGGTGGCAGATTTAATATATAACTATATTCTTATATATATACAACTATATATACAGTGTTACCGTCGAAGTTTGTGGGTGGCGTGCCACCCCCATGGGCCTTAATAGATCCGCCCCTGATCATGAAGCCAGTTTATATCAAGAAACCAATATAAAAAATAAACACATAATCCCAATTCACTCAAGGGAACTGTCACACTCACCTTTACCTTGTACATACATGCTAAGGGTCTTATGGTTGCCCACTAGCCATGTCCTACAGGGGATGAACTCTTGTCCATGTACCGAATCTAGACATCACATATCTGCCAACCTTATACCAACCAATCCCGTGAAAAAATATCAGTACATCTCATAGTAATCAATAGATATAACAGAAATCACAATCACAATGGTAATCAACAATTTACTTGGAAAAACAACAATCTTTTCATAAAAGTTCATTGCACGTGTTTAATAATTAGGATATCAACTAATCATTCACTTTTTTAGAACGTGCATTGTAACAAGCAATACAAAGGAACAATTATCAAATGTACATAAAAAAAGTTGGGTTTCAACTACATTAAATCATTACCTACCTCAATTCAATCCCGAAATGCTCGAACGAACTAGAGTTTTTCCCTTTCTTGCAACTTCGACTTAATTATGGTCTAAAATATGAATATAACACATAATCAACCAAATGACCTAACAATATCAAGAATTATAACCTAATCTCGAAACCCCAAGACCAATTTCATGATCATTCCTCCCGTTCTAGGGTTCAATAAAGTTGGGATGAGCACCATGAGGTCTCTTGTTCAATTTCTAGCAGAGACAAATACTAGGTGTTTTCTTTCCACCTGTTCTAGCCTTAGTGGACAGAGTTACCTGGTACCTGTTACTGGTGGGAGGTGGCAGGTACCCATGGATTTAGTCGAGGTGCGCGCAAGCTGGCCCGAATACCATGGTTATCAAAAAAAAATTCTACCTTAATCCTACCAATTTTATGGTTACGATAGTGAATTATCAACTTGCAAGAGTAAATTAACAATCTTTAATCAAAATCCAAAGGTTTTCTACCCAATTCACTTAATTGTACTCGAAATCTAGCTAAACTAAGTTAAATCCTCCCCAAGAACTAGAAAACTAGTGTTTTCTTGTAGTTAATTATCGAACTACGAATTAACAGAAAGAATAACTTACCTTTATAAAGGGTTTTTAGTGAATTTTAAGTGAAAATCGCCCTAAATCGCTTCAGCCATTCCCAAAATGTGTTTTGAAATAATGAAACATCTTGGGGGTATTTTTTCTGCATTAATTAGCACATATACTGCTATAGCGGTGCTATCCCGTTATAGCAACCTCTGTATAGCGGGATTCGTCCAATGTGGCTGAATTGACCATCATTGAATCGCGCTATAGCAATGCAGTAGTAGCGGCCTGCCATCCGCTATAGCAGGTGTGGTGAGGCAAAAACTTGGGATTCTCCCAATTTTGCCTTTTTCACAATGCACCTCAAACCTTGACATTTTATACTAATCCATTTATGTCAAGTTAAATATCGATAGTTCTAGTTACCGAAATTTACTTTCAAAAGATTCTACGAATTTCTTATCGTCTTAGCTAACATAAAATATATTAAATCCTTTCACATTTGCTTAATATATTCTCAGATTTTCCTAGGCTATACCTCGCTAGAATTGTCCAAGACTAGCTTAGCCTGAAATTTCTAACTCTTAATTAGGGAAACACCTTATCTGGATTTTGGTATGCTAGAAATAACTGTAACGATGAAAAGGGCCATTACAACAGATATCAATTTACCCATTATCTTTTCCGAATGATCAAACAAGAAAAATGAGTCAAGTAAGAAGTAAGAAAAATACCTGTATTCTCAAACAAGTGAGGGTACTTATCATGTATGTCCTTATCGATTTCTTAAGTAGCCTCTCGATAGGACGATGCTTCTATTGAACTTTCATGGACCAAATTTCTTGGTCCTCAATTTTTGAAAATTCTGGCCAAGAATAGCCACCGACTCCATTTCATATGAAAGATCCTTATCAAGTAAATTTGAATCCCATTTGATGATGAAATGCCTATCTCCATGATATCTTTTAAGAATCGATACATGAAATACCGGATGTATCCCTGGCAAGCTTGGTGCAATGCCAATCTGTAAGCTATCAAGCCAACATCACCAAGAACCTCAAATAGATCGATATAACTAGGGCTAAACATACCCTTCTTGCCAAGTCTCATGACTTCCTTCATAAGAGATACCTTAAACGAAACTTGTTCACCAACTTTGAATGACATTTCTTTACCTTAAGGTCTACGTACTCCTTTTGCGTACTCTGGATTCCAATAACTTGGTTTAAATAAATTCACCTTTTCTTGAGCTTTCTTCACCAAGTCCATGCCCAAAGGCTTCACATTAATAACTTTGAACTATCTTATAGATGTTCAACACCTCCTCCCATAGAGTGCCTCGACTAGAGCTATATGAATACTGAAATGATAACTGTTGTTGTATGAAATCTCACACAAAGCCAAGAACTTGTCCCAATGACCACCAAAGTCAATCACACATGTACTTAACATATCCTCAAGCACTTGAATAGTCCTCTCGGACTGTCTATCATTCTGAGGATGAAATGTTGTGCTAAAATTAATTTGGGTGCCCAACTCCTCAGGCAACCTATCCTAAAACATAGAAGTGTATTGTGTACCTTTATCTGAAATGATAGAAAGTGCACCCCGTGCACCTTCACTATCTCCTTGATATAAATCTTGGCTAACTACTTAGAGCTGTAATCCGCTCTAATCTCAATAAAATGAGCTGACTTGGTTAGCCTATCCATTATGGAATAAATTGAGCCATGTTGTCCCAATAGGTATTAGGAAGACCTACCACAAAGTTCATAGCTATCGTCTCCCATTTTCGCTCGAGAATAGATGTCCTTTGAAGCAAAACTACAGACCATTGATGTTCATACTTTACATGCTGGCAGTTGTGTCATTTAAACACATACTCTACTATATCCATCTTCATCCTAGACACCAATATAACCATCTCAAGTCACGATACATCTTAGTTACAGTTGGATGAATAGAATATCAAGTACCATGAGCTTCAGCAAGCGCATTCTGAATCAAATCACCAATACGAGGTAGATACATCTTTTCTCTGAATCTCAATACCCCACACGCATCATGTGTGGCTTTTAAAGACTCACCACACACTACTTTGTTCTGAAGTCTATTCAACTTCTCATCTTCAAACTGTTTGGCCTTGATTTAATTAAGGAATTTCGTCTTACGTCAATAGTAGCCAATACTCTATTCTGTTTAGACATACCAAACCATATGAACTAAAATGCTAGAGTTTGAAACTCTATAGCTAAGGGTCGTCTTGACACACTCAAACAGGACAAACTACCCATATTTACCATTTTCTAGCTCAATGCGCCTGCCACCATATTGGCCTTATCTGAATGATACTGGATTGTCACACTGTAGTCTTTTAATAATTCCATCTACCTTCTCTGCCTCAAATTCAAATTCCTTTGCGTGAACACATGGTGCAAGCTACGATGGTCTGTAACACCCCACACTTGACAAAATAGAGATAGTGTCTCCAAATCTTAAATGCAAAAACCACCGCTGCCAACTCCAAATCATGAGTTAGGTAATTCTTTTCATAAGACTTTAATTGCCTTGAAGCATAAGCAATTACATTCGAGTCTTGCATCGACACAACACCTTAATCCAAGCGTGAAGCATAACATAATACAACAAAATCCTTACCTTCAACTGGAAAGGAAGGAATGGGAATTGTAGTCAAAAGTGTCTTAGGCTTTTGCTCTCCTCACCTTTATCCGACCATACAAATGACACCTCCTTATCAGTCAACATTGTCAAGTGAGTGCAATGAAGGCAAAAATCTTGACAAACCTGCGATAGTAGCTAGAAAGACCTGCAAAGCTTCTAGCTTCAGTCATAGAGCTAGTCCGAACCCAATACTTAACAACTTCAATCTTTTGGGATCCACCATTGCCCCATTTTTTTGAAACTATATGCCCCAAAAAGGTAACAAAAGACAATCGGAATTCACATTTAGAGAACTTAACATACAACTACTTCTCTCTCAAGATCCTTAAAATAATGCAAAGATGACCTACATGTTCCCCCTTACTCTTCGAGTAAATCAGAATATCATCAATAAAGACAATCGTAAAAGAATTCAAAAAAGATGTAAAGATATCGTTCATCAAGCTCATGAAAGCTTCCTGTGCATTAGTCAACCTGAATAGCATCACCAGGAACTCTTAATACATATACCAAGTCCTGAATGCTGTCTTGGTTATATGCTTAGGCAAAATTTTTAACTGGTGATAAACCTCAAGTCTATCTTGGAGAAAATAGAAGCACCTTGTAACTGATCAAAGAGATCATCTGTTTGGGGCAAAGGATACTTGTTCTTGATAGTTGCTTTACTCAACAGCCTGTAGTCAATACACATTCTCATACTATCATATTTGTTTCTTAACAAACAATACTTGAGCATCCTAAGGCGACGCACTAGGATGAATACACCTTTTATCAAGTAACTCTTGCAACTAACTCTTGATTTCCCTCTACTTGGATCCATTCAATAGGGAGAAATATAAATAAGGTAAGTGTCGAACACCAAATTAATACAGAAATTAATGTGCCAATATGGAGGCATCCCAAGCCAATCTGTAGAAAATACCTCCTGAAATTCCAACACCACAGAGACTGACTCAACCAAGAGGGATTCTACACTAACATCCCGGAGATGTGCTAGAAAGGCCAAACACCCTCTCCCAACTAACTTTTTTACCTAAATAAAAGATATAATTTTCACAGGTTTATGCTTATACACACCTTTCCACTCTAACTTATCCACTCCAGGAATCTTTAAAGTCACTATCTTAACATTACAATTTAGAATAACATAATACGGAGATAGCCAAGTCTTACCCAGAATAATGTCAAAGTCAAGCATATCCATAATTATCCGTCACGACCCAAAAATCCAAGGGTCGTGATGACACTTGTCACGGCGAACCTTGACAAGTAAGCTTATCACACAAATTGATACAAAAGAGAAATTAACATGTAAAACCCAAGGCAAGGCTCCTAGAACGAAGTTGAACCATAATCAATTTAATGAAAGCGGAAAGAAACATAAACAATAATGTCATAACTCCTAAAATCTGGTGTCACATTGTAAGAACTACCAATACAATCAAGAAAACACATTATATAGGAATAAATCTGTCTCCAAATAGTAATAAAGACAGTCTAATAAGAAGAGATAGTAGTACACTTCAAACACGTGAAATCCATCACTACCTCATAAAACTCTAAATATCGCCCGAACTAACCAATGTGGGGTGTATCAAAACCAGGATCTGCATCAAAAGGGAACAATAGGAGTGAATACGGTCCACTTGTACTCAGTAGGTATCATAGGCTGACTGAGCACAATAGATAATAAAGCATACAAAATACACACTAAGGGCACGTCACCTGCATTCAGAAAATGTCCCACAACAGTAGCCCACACCACTTGCACTAACAGTTCTATAATACTCGCATATATTGTAACAAACACCATAAAGGACCATAAGTATACATTATACCACATACAAGTAAAGCACAAAAGGATAACATATATAAGAGGATCAAGTAGAAGTAAAGGAAGATATAACAAATGGATAGGTAACAAGTCAAGACAGAAATATAATCACATAACAAGCATGATAAAGTAAATATAATGAGAATGATGAGAATGATAATTATGATGACGATGATGTAATGCATGAGGTCATCTCACAATTTTTGAGACTATCACACAACCTTCGTATACACTTACGGAGCTAAAGCTTCCTAATGTAAGATCCATGGGGGGTTTGTCAACCCGTATACAGTCTATATCCATATCTCCTCCCCGGAACATCCCTGGGGGAGGATTTTTATAAGATGTCACATTTTTTGTTAGAAAAAGCCAGTGTTTCTCAGTATTTCTAGTATTTCCACAGTGGTACCAATGTTTCATGAATGTACATGACATGAGGATGTAATGCTCACAACTAACCATAATTAATATATCCATATCCAACCAATATACCAACCAAGTGAACCAAATATCCACTTAATATTTCCAACCATCTACAAAAACCAACATGATTCATATGCCACTAGAGTATGATCACATTACAATACACAATTAGTACCAAAATAGGCTTTTCATCAAACAAGATATAATTATTTTCATGTATATAGGCTATCAACATCACATAGGACCCCACACGTCACATATAACACATAATATCCTAAAACCACCAAATATATCACATATAGACCCCTACACGGGCACAACACAATAAGATAGCCATTTTTTATGATTAGTTCCCACCCCTAGCCATTTTTTATGATTAGTTCCCACCCCTCTTAACATACTTTTGTATCAAAATTAACTACCCAACCCAGTCCAAAAAAATTAATCTATAACGTATCTCGAAAGCCCAAAACTATCTGCAACCCCTTAATCCACAGTCTTACTCCTCATGAACAGATTTGAAATCAACTAAAACATGAAAATAGAGAATCTATGTATAAAAAAAAATCAACGATATCCATATTGCCTAGTTTCAAGTCAGGGTCAAAACGGATCCATGCAATGGGTTTTAAAAAAAGAAGATCAAAATCATAATTTTATTTTAAAAATATGTTCCCCATATTTTTAGGTGTCTACAATCGAAAACCCAAGTGAAAATGAGTTAAAGACGTGGTCCAAATAAAGAAAAATCATTTTCAAGCTTTTATCTGATAAAAATCCCCAAAATCCATTTAAAACTCAAGAATTGAAGTTGTTTTGAAGATGAAATTGTGGGAAAACTGATAATTATAGGATTAGAAACTCCCCCAAGTGGGAAAGGTTTGAAATTGGGGTTTAAATTGAAGAAATACAATTTTTAGGTCTTACGGGCCAAAATTCCTAAATTTCATACTTTAATCCAAGTTTAAAACAAGAAATAGATGATCTAGATTGAAGGAAATAATTGAAATAGGTGTTATGGAAATTATCCAAGCTTAAAAGTGGAGAAACTTGCTCAAAACTATGAAACCCTAAGCTTCAAGACTAAAAAATGGTGAAAAATGGTGAAACATGGATATTTATTACCCAGGCATCGTGATCGCGGATCAGGTGTCGCGATCGAGTACCTGGTTGAAGCTCGCTATCGTGATCAAGGACTAGGTGTCATGATCAAGACACTTAGCTTGTATGCCTAATCACGATTATGGCAGTAGCCTCGCAATCACGGGTGCACCAGCTGAGGACTTGGTGAAATTTCAAGCTTCCGAGCCCCTCGGGATCCACTAGAAATCCCTTGAGCGGAAACGAATTATGCTACCCTATCAAATTTGATGTTCCAGAATTAATGGTAATATTAGATTTTTTTGAAAAAAATATCGTTTTCACAAAGTTGATCCCTGGAACCCAAAATCACAACTTTTCAAATCGAGGGTCGAAATGAGATTTAAAAGCCATAAAACTACTTCAATCATGTTACTACCCTAAAATTGATGTTTCGAATTTGTTGGCACAGTCTATTTTGCCATCCGACACACCGTTCAAAAAATGTTGACTAAAGTCTACTATAAGGCTCTCAAAACCACCAAAAATCACAATATCACATAAAATACACCAAAATGCACCGAGAACCATGTCAATCATCCCCACACCTCAAAAACACCACAATACAACTAAGAGAGGGGTAAAATGGTCAAATTACAAAGAAACACATCTTTCACATAATTATCAGAATTTGAGTCGTTACATCATACATTACTAAAAATCTAGTCCGTCGTCGAACTAAAGGCAAGAGAAAGTACTTGAATCAACAAAAAGCTGGGGATAAGAACTACACATATCACACTCGACCTCCCAAGTAGTCTTAGGTCGATGCCTCCACTGGACCTTAACCACAAGACTAATTCTAGAGCATAATCGTCTAACATCCCTAGCCAATATGAAGATCGACTTCTCAATAAAAAACAACCTCTCATCTAAATGAACCGAATCCCAATGAATGATATGAAAGTCATTCAGAATGGAATGATGAAGCATGGAAACATGAAAAACTGGATGAACAATTGATAGGTTTGGGGGCAAAGCTAACTTGTAAGCCACATCACCAACAGTCCGAAAAATCTTAAATGGACTAATATACCTGGGGCTAAGCTTGATCTTTTTACCAAAATCTTCACACCTTTCATGGCCGAAATCAAAGGAAAACATGACCACCAATACCAAATCTCAATGCACGAAGTCTACGGTCTGCATAACATTTTTTCCTACTTTGAGCCTCTAGAAGATCCTGAATGATTTGTGCTCTATCAAAGACTCACGAAGCAAGTTCGTACCTCGAGGTATAACCTTAGAAACCTTAAACTATCCTACTGGAGAGCGAAAATGCCTGTCTCAAAAGGAGCCATATCTATACTGGAATGGTAGCTATTATTATATGCAAACTCCGCCCAAGCTAAATGTTGCTCCCACTAACCACTAAAATCCATCACACAAGCGCAGAGCATATCCTCCAAAACTTGGATAGTCCGCTTTAACTGGCTGTCAGTTTGGGGGTGAAATATGGTGCTAAGATTAACCTGTGCACCCAATTCATCTTGAAAAATCTTCCAAAAGTGAGATATAAACATATAATCTCAATTTGAGATGATAGACAATGGCACACCATGAAGATACACAATCTCATGAATGTAGATACAAGCAATCCTCTTAGAACTGAAAGAGACCTGAACCGAAACAAAATGAGCAGACTTGGTCAATCGATCCACGATGACCCAAATACTATCAAAACCTTAAGAAGTTTGAGGCAAGCCGATCATGAAGTCCATAGTGATCCATTACGACTTCCACTCTAGAATGGGTAACCTCTAAAGCAATCCACAAGGTCTAAAATACTCGACCTTCATCTACTACCAACATAGGCAACGAGCTACAAAGTTTGCTATATCCTTTCTCATACCACCCCACCGGTAATGTTGTCTCAACTCGTGATACATCTTAGTTTGCTCTATCAAAGAAGACCTAGCCTCTACAAATGCTGAAACACGCCCAAGTATCAAAATATCAAGCCTAACTATCTGGTTAGCTAAAGACTGAACCTCTAAGGCCAAAGACCTCTTCTAGGTCAAAAAGATGTGCCAAGCTATCCATGCTAGTCTACTTCCAACTCAAGGCATCTGCAACCACATTAGCCTTACCCGGATAATAGAGAATAGTCAAGTCATAATCCTTAAGCAACTTAAGTCAATGACGTTGTCTCATACTAAGATCTCGCTGGGTGAAGAAGTACTGAAGGCTACGATGATCTGAGAAAATCTCACAATGAACTCCATACAAGTAGTGCCTCCACAACTTTTAAGCAAAAACAATCGGACACCACTCCAAGTCATGGGTAAGGTAATTCTTCTCATGGGGATTCAATTAACTCGAAGCATACGCAATCACCTTACCCTCCTGCATCAATACAACACCTAAACCTACACTTGAAGCATCACAAAAGATGGTGAAACCCATATCCTCTTTGGGCAATGTCAAGATAGGAGCTGAAGTCAACAAATCCTTAAGCTTTTGGAAACTCGCCTCATAAGTATCAGATAACTAAAAGGAAATCTTCTTCTGAGTCAACTTGGTCAATGGAGCCGCAATGGGTGGAAAACCCTTAACAAAACACTGATAATAAACTGCCAAGCCAACAAAACTCCAATTGTCGATGGGTAAAGTAGGCCTAACCTAATCGCAAACCTCTATAATCTTGGTTGGATCAACCATAATACCCTCCTTAGTCACCACATGACCCAAGAATGAAATAGACTCCAACCAAAACTCACACTTGGAGAACTTGTCATACAACTTCTCATTCCTTAACCTTTGAAACACACTCCACAAATGCTCCTCATGATCAACATCACTTTTGGAATAAACCAAGATATCATTTATAAATACAATGACAAAAAAGTTGAGATACGGTCGAAACCCTGGTTTATCAACTCCATGAACGCTGCTGGGGCATTGGTCAACCAAAAGGACATGACCAAAAACTCATAATGACCATATTGAGTTCGAAAAACTGTCTTTAAAATATTCAAAGCTCTAATACTCAACTGGTGGTACCGGGATCTCAAATCACTCTTTGAAAACACCGCGACACCCTGAAGCTGATCGAACAAATCATTAATATGAAGAAGAGGATACTTATTCTTAACCATCACCTTGTTCAATTGTTTATAATTGATAGACATCCATATTGATCCATCATTTTTCTTCTCAAACAAGGCAAGCGCACCCCAAGGTGATACACTAGGTCGGACAAATCCTTTATCAACAACTCCTGCAACTGATCTTTCAATTCTTTCAACTCGACTAAGGCCATCGTATAAGGAAAAACAGAAATGGGCTTGGTGCCCCGCTCAATATCAATGGCAAAATCATATAATGATCAAAAGGCATACTAGACAAATCCGTAGGAAACACATCCATAAACTCGCGAACAACACAAACAGAATCCAGGGAAGGAGATAAAGCAACACTAGTATCATGAATATGAGCCAGGTAAGACAAAAATTCCCTCTACATAAGATGTAACCCTCTTAGGACCAAATGGAACACACCCTTCCAAGCTATCTCGGCACACCCTGCGAAGCTAAAGTCACAATCTTAGCATAAAAATTTAGGACAACATAGTAAGGATCCAATCAATCTACACCTAAGATGACATCGAAATCAACCATATCTAAGACAAGCAAATCTACCCAAGTCCCATACCCAGCAAAAGTCACAATACAAGATTGGTACACCCAATGTACCACTAAAAAATCTCCTACTGGGGTAGATACACAAATAGGTATGGCAAGAGGCTCACTAATGAAATCAAAACCCAAAGCAAAATATGCAGACACATACGAAAAACTCAATCTTGAATCAAATAACACAGATGCAAATCTAAAACAAATGGGGATGATACATATGATAGCAATATTAAAAGCCTCTACCTTTAGTCTGGTGGGTATAACATAGCACTGTCCACGACTACCAACTGGCTGAATGGCCCCGCAACCACCACCATGGGCTCTACTACCTCTGCGTATCGCACCTCTAGTAGAACCCCTACCTTTCACAGCTTAAATAGGAGTAGCTTTGATTACCTAGCGGCAATAGTCCTTGGCCAAATGACCAATATCATCATACATAAAACAACCTCTACGACCTGACTTAATAGGAGAAGGTACTACTCGACCCGGGCAACCACCCTGAATTACTAAACCAGAGAATCCACTACCTGAACCCTACAAGGTTGCTTTCACCGGCCTACTATGATACCTATGAGAATCTCTTAAATATTTGCCTTGAGAAGTGTGACCTCTGAACTTACCAAAATGTTGCACCTTTCTTGCGGTTCCCTGAGATGCTCGAAGAATACCCTTAATCATCTTAACATGATTTACTATACTCTAAAATGATGCTCCAAAAAAACCATCTGAGACATAGCCAACTAAATAAAAACTTCCAACCCCTTTACGAACTTCCAAAGCTTCCCAAACTCAGTGGTAATGTTGGCATAAAAATATCTAGATAAGGTATGGAAGTCTGCCTCATACTCTGCAATAGTCATGGAGCCCTGATTCTGGTAACCAAACTCATCTTTCATCTAATCCCGTTGACTGTAAGGCACAAATCTCTCCAAAAAGGCCTCGACGAATTGATCCCATGTCATCTCAAGAGAATCAAGAGGTTTGTAGCTAACAAGGGACCTCCACCAATCTCTTGCAGCATCTCCCAACTGATATGTAGTATAAGCAACCCCATGCGACTCAAGCCAACCCAAATTATGTAACTTCTCTCGACAATCAATCAAAACTCACAGACATCACTACCCACAACACTACTGAATCTAGGAGGACCCAAATGATTAAACCTCTTAAACTTCTTCTGATCCTCAAAAGATATCACTGTACTCGCAATAAGAAGAGACATAGTGAATCTGTTAGGTTGAGATCCCATATCAGGAGGTAACATAGATGAAGACTGAACTCCTGATCTCAGAATACCATACTCATATGCTGGTGCTGAAGAAGGAATAACACTCGGGGTCTAAGGGGTACCAAGAGTAGAAGTAGGTGCAACTAGAGGATCCATACTCAAAACTGGAGGAACACCAAGCGCACGGAGCACCCTCTAAACGGGTCAATAACTGAACCTACAACCCCTTCAAAACTAGGGTTGAAGAACTCAGTAAAACTAAAGTACCACCCACACCTCCAACATGCTCAACACGAGGCTCAGGGGAAAGTCCCCTAGCACATCTCTTAGATGGGGTAGATCCATGTGCCCGTTTACTACCTCAATTCTGTCCATGACTCGTAACTTGCCCACTATACTGGGCTCTCTCCTCAGATGAAGGCTTCGCATCTCTAACCTCATGAGACCTAGTCATCACTATCTATGTAGAAAAGAGTGTAATATGACTTAGATTGCAAGGTATGGAAGAAATTCACACGATAAGAAACATAATGAGGGAAATTTCCTATGGACATATTATAGCCTCTCGAAGATAGATATGAGCATCTATGTATCAATCCGTGAGACTCTATTAGACATATTGTTCTTACACCATTGAAACTTATGAACCTGGGTGCTTTGATACTAATTTGTCACAACCCAAAAATCCAAGGGTCGTGATGGCATCACACAAACTGATACAAAAGAGAAATTAACATGCAAAACCAAAGGCAAGGCTCCTAGAATGAAGCCGAACCATAATCAATATAATGAAAGCAGAAAGAAGCATAAACAATAATGTCATAACTCTCAAAACCTGGTGTCACAGTGTAAGAACTACTAATACAACTCAAGAAAACATATTACATAGGAATAACCTATCTCTAAATAAAAATAAAGACATAGTCTAATAATAAGATGCAGTAGTAGACTCCGAACGTGTGAAATCCATTGCTACCTCATAAAGCTCCAAATATCGCTTGAATTAACCAACATGGGGTATACCCAAACCAGGATTTGCATCAAAAAGGCATAGTAGGAGTGAGTAAGGTCCATTTGTACGTAGTAGGTATAATTGGCTGACTGAGCAAAGTAGATAATAAAGCATACAAATGCACACCAACGGTACGTCACCTGCAATTAAAAAATATTCCACAATGGTAGCCCACACTACTTGTACTAACAGTTCTATAATACTAACATATATTGCAACAAACACCCTAAAGGGTCACAAGTATACATTATACCATGTATTAGTAAAGCACAAAAGGACAACATATATAAGCGCATCAAGTTCAAGTAAAAGAAGATATAAAAAATAGATAGGTAACCAGTCAAGACAAAAATACAATCACATCACAAAAATACAATCAGAATGATGAGGATTTTAATGATGATGATGATGATGCTAATGATGCTGATAATGATGTAATGCTCGAGGTTATCACACAACCTCCAAGACTGTCGTATTGCCTCGTATACACCTATGGAGTTAAAGATTATTGATGTAGGATCCATAGAGGGTTTACCATATTTTTAGGAGTCTACATCTAAAAATCAAAGTGAAAATGAGTTAAAAATGAGGTCCAAATCAAAGAAAAACTATTTTCACACTTTACCAAGTAAAAATTCCTGAAATCCATGTAAAATTTGAGAATTGAAGTTGTTTTGACAATGAAATTGAGGAAAAACTGATAATTATAGGATTAGAAACTCACCCAAGTGTGAAAGGTTTGAAATTGGGTTTTAAATTGGAGAAATACAATTTTTACACCATACAGGCCAAAATCTCCATATTCTATACTTTCATCCAAGCTTAAAACAAGAAATAGATGATAAAGATTGAAGGAACTAACTAAAATAGGGGTTATGGACCTTACCCAAGCTTAAAAGTGGAAAAAGTTGTTCAAAATCATAAAACCCTAATCTCCAAGTCTCAAAATGGTGAAAAATGGAGAAACATGGGTATTTATATACCCAAGCATCATGATCGCAGCCCAGGTGTGTCAATCGCGGTAACTGGCTTAAGTGGCTATTGTGATCGAGGACTAAGTGTCCCGATCATGACACTGATCCTGTACGCCCAATCTCGTGGTAGTAGCCTCGTGATCGCGGGTGCACCAGCTGGGGACTTGGTGATATTCCAAGTCTCTACGAGCCCCTCGGGATTCACTCAGAATCCCATGAATGCAAACGACTTATGCTACCCTATCAAATTTATCGCTCTGGACTCAACGACGCTATCACATTTTAAAAAAAAATCATTTTCATAAAGTTGACACCCGAAACCCATAATCATAACTTTTCGAGCCGAGGATCAAAATAAGATTTGAAAGTCGTAAAACCACGCCACTTACATTACACCCTATAATCGACGTAATGCAGTCCTTTTTTCTATCCGACACATAGATCAAAATATGCTTATTAAAGTCAACTATAAGGCTCTCGAGTCCACCAAAAATCACAATATCATATAAAACACACCAAAATGCATTGAGAACTATGCCAACCACACCCACACCCCAAAAACACCACAATACAACCATGAGGAGGTATAAAATGGTCAAGTCACTCAGAAACACACATTTCACATAATTATCAAAATTTGAGTCGTTATATCAAATCTACCTAAGTTGGAAACCCATAAATAAACAGAACAAGTATGATACACATGGGTCACTACGACTAAGTCTCTAATCAGGGTAGATACATAAATAGAAGAGTCAAGTGTATCAATAATCAAGTTTAATCCCAAGGAAAATCTAACAGATACATAAGAATAAGTGGAACTCGGGTAAAAAAATAGTAGCCATCTGGGCACAGACGAGAATAGTAACTGTAATGATGGTGTCAGATGCCTCGCCCTCGCTCTTACCTTGGAAGGCATAATAGTGAGCCGTATCATCAATTTTGGAAAATCCCCAACAGGTTGCGCTCCACTCTTTCCTGCACTACCATTACCTTGGTTTTCACCACGACCTCTATGATGATGATCACATCTACTCTGTGGATGACCCTTAGCATTACCATTATCTCCACCACCTCTACCAGTCAAAACCACAACCTTAGCCTGTCGCTGGCTTGTAACCCTTCTTGTCTCTATGGACAATCTCTTTTGAAGTGCCCCACCATACCACAAGTATAAAAACCTCGCTCAAGAGAAGGTATATTGGCTGAAGAATAAGAAACCCCTTATCTTTTAGCAACTGAGTGGCCCTGATTGACCCCCTGTAGAAGCTGGCAGAGATGAATGAATGGGGCAAGCCGATAGACCTGGTGACTATGACCCCTACAATAAGAACTATTAAAGTTATCTGCATTCTAAGGATTCTTCGCTAACACCTTTACCTAACCAACTTGATTTACTCCTTTTACCTTTTTCACATAATTAGTAACCTCGTTAAGGTATTTCCCAGCAGAAGTCATATGAAGAGACAAAACCTACAAGTCAGTGTTTGGGCCTTTCACAAATAATCGAATCCTCTCATCCTTTGTACCAAGTAGTTGAGAAGCATAATAGGACAAGGCACGAAACTTGGACTCATAGTCCACAACAGACATATTTCCTTAAGGGATAGAAACTCATTCTTCTTATGATCATGAAGAATACTGGAACATACTTCTTAAAAAATAGGGTATGAAATTGAGCCCATGTCAATGGAGGAAAAGTTGGTGATCGACACTCCACAGATGCCCTCTACCATTGCTTGGCATCACTTTGCAGCTGGAGGGTAACAAACTCAACACCATGCTTGTAATACCCCGAGACTCTAACCAATAGTACAACCATGACTCAAGATTATGAGAAGTAAATTATAGTTATTTGGTTGTTTTATGATAAGGGTGATGTGTATTAAGGCCTCAAAGATGTCCTAGATATTAGGTGAATCAAAACATTCCTTACCAATTGAATTCTTGAGAAGGATTTTGGCATAGCCAAATTCAAACGGGCATATCTGTTGCTACCCTAAGAATTTTTGAACTCATGACCCACCAACAGATAGATAATTGAATTATCTTTCCAACGATACCAATTTTACCCAAATTCGGTATCGGAGCCAAGAGTTATGCCCATTTTACTCTAGTATGTCAGGCTGGAAAACTGAGTGACGACATTTGGTGATAAGCCATCACAAGTGTGATGACTTGTCACCAATGTCGTCAGCCTTAGGCAGATTTTCACCCCTAGTGACAACATTTGTGATAAGTCATCGCAAGTGTGATGACTTATCACCAATGTCGTCAATCTTAAGCAGAAAATCATAAAATCTAATATTTTGTGACGACTTGTCACAAGTTTGATGGCTTGTCATGAATATCGTCAGCTATTTTTTTCAGCAATTAAGGGACGTTTTTGTAAGGGTATTTTGGTATTTTCCCATCTTTTAGAGGCCTATATAAATATGAGAATCCCCATCCAAACCCTAATTTCTTCATTATCTCTTCCAATTTTCTTAAGAATATATATTAGGGTTTCAATTAAGAAAATTTAATCTTCCAAAAATTATCCATAAATCTTCAAGATTTTCTTAAGAATCAAGTTCTTCATAGTGTGGGTTTTGAGAATCATTTATTACAAGTGCGGATAGAGTCTCAAGCACTAGAATTCATCCAATTTCAAAGATTAAGGTATGTGGGGTTTTGAACAAGAGCAATTCTTTCATTCTTATGCCCAAAACTTTGATTTCTATCATGGAGTTATATGATTTTGTAAGTGGGTTTATACCCAAATTACTTCATCATGAGATTATGCGAATATAAATTGTTCAAGCTTTGTTATACATGATTATTTTACTATTCCCAAGTTATGACTTGATATTTAATATTGTGAATTTCATATTTCTACCATGAGTTGATATTTCAAGTGCTTTCAAGATATGTGTCAAGCTTTAATCTTCCTTATGAAAAATTGGATTATTGAGTATATTGATTCATGAGATTGAGTTATTACAATGAGTCTTGATATTTCTTCAAAGGTATTAAAGTTGCCATAATTTAATGAATTGATACATTTTGATATTGATAAAGATTTATTTGATTTGAGTCGAATTAGGAATCTACAAGTTGATTATGATTTGATAAATGAGAAAGAGATTTTATTTGGTCTTCATGATTGACCCCTTGTGATGTTTGTGATGGATTTCCTAACCCGTTCTGAGCTTGTGTCTGGGAGTAGTATTTAGCATCGAGCAGGAAATATGGTATTTTCCTGAAACTACATGCCACCGTAGGATTGATATTGATAATTGTGGGCCAGAGGTCGAGCATGAGATTGTGATCACTAAATTTAGGTTGTACTCCTTGGCATGAGTACGATGCCCCCGCCAATGTGGGGTTCTCTCCTTAGGAGGGAAAAATGTTGGACTCCATGTAGCTCACATGGTTTATGTCGGTTAAGAACCTCCCATGTCCATAAGAGTTGAGTTTCTTGAATTACCGAGTCACTCCGAGTCTTGAGTTGAAGACTTGAGTTGTTTATGATGATTTATGAGTTTTTTATCAGATGATTTATTTACTATGAGATCATGAAAAGTATGTTTCAATCTAACTCAAGCCAAGTGAACCATCATTGTACATATGCATATTTTTATGAAATTGATGATGATATTTGCATTGTTGCATGTACCTCTACATACTCAGTACATTCCGAAGTGCTGACCTACATATTTTTCTATGGGCTACATTTTCTCATAATGTAGGTTCAGGTACTCAGCTATAGCCGCGTTAGCGATATTCGAGTGCCTCAACTACGTTCCCTCAGTGGTGAGTCCTCATGGTTCGAGGACCGTGTCTATATTTTTGGTGATATCGTTCTATTGTTATGGCTTTTAGTACTATTTGAGTGAGGTTGGTGTTTGTCCCAATGGCTCCTTAATTTTGATGTATAGAGGCTTTGTTAGACTAGAGGGTTGGTATGTATAGACTTTCAATAAATTTTGGTTGTAGAGTCTAGTATTCTCTAGTATTTCTCTTGAACTCGATGTGGTATATCTCTTTGCTGTGCATGACAATTGTTGAATTAAATTCCTTGAGGTAGTGTCTGGATCTGAGGGTTAGCCCGGGGCTACGTGTATCCCTAAGCACCGTGTGGCATCTCGGGATAAAATTTTGGGGCATTACAAAGCTTGGTATCAGAGCCTAAGGTTTAAGGAGTTGTAGGGAGTCTGATAAACCACGTTACGTAGAGTATTGATCATCGGTATGTAGCGCACCACATCTATGAGCAAGAGGCTATGGAAAATTTTAGGAAAAGTTGTTTCTTTCTTTCTAAAGTTTATCGTGCCTACAATTGTCTCTTTATCTGTGATTAACTCGTGCTCTCTTATAACAAAAAATGCCTCCTCGTCGAGCTTGTAGAAACAACAAGCAATCTCTACCCATTGATCCTTTGAGCGAGCATGTGTCTCATGCGGAATTTCGAGCAGCTTTTCAGGTGCTAGCCCAGGCAGTTACCGCCTATGCTCAAGCTAACACCCAGGCTAACATTCCACCTCTGCAAGAGAATAATTCTACTATAGCTCAAGTTCGTGACTTTATGCAGATGAATCCGCCTGAGTTCTATGGGTCAAAGGTAGGTGAAGACCCACATATATACTTGGATGAAGTGAGAAAGATCACCCAGATTATGCATGTGACTGAGGAAGAGAGTGTTGAATTGGCTGCCTATTGAATGAAAGATGTTGCATATGATTGGGGGGAGATGTTGAGGATGAGTAGAGGGGAGGATGTCACTCCCATGACTTGGAGGTTATTCCACGATGCGTTCTTGGACAGATTCTTTCCTCTTGAGATGAGGGAAACAAAGATAGAGGAATTTATGAATTTGAGACAAGGCTCCATGACTGTTAAGGAGTATTATCTTAGATTTAATCAGTTATCTAAATATGCTCCTAGTATGATGGCTTACTCCTGGACCATCATGAGTAAGTTCATGATCGGTGTGTCGAGTTATGTTAAGAAAGAGTGTAGATCTGCTATGCTTAATAGGGAGATAAACCTTTCTCAGTTGATGATACGTGCCCAAAAGATTGAAGCTGATAAAGTGAAAGAGAGGGAGAGAGTAAGTGGGAATAAAATAGCTAGATTAGAGCAGCAGGGATTCGGTCAGTCCAGATTCCACGGAGGGAACCGTCCCCAATTTTAGGGACATCCATTTATGCCCGCACCTTCCTCAGTTAGTTTTCCCGCACCTAGAAGCAGGCAGGAGTAGAGGAACAGGCCTATCCCGCCCAGATCTCAGGAAAGTATAAGTAATAAACCTCGTTCTCTTTTTTGTCCCAAGTGTGGTAGAGATTATTTTGGCGAGTGTTTTGTTGATTAGAGAGGTTGCTTTGATTGTGGAAAGTTGGGCCACCAACTTAGAAATTATTAGTATGCTAGACAGGGGAGTCGAGATGCTCGTCCCCAGAGTCGGGCTACCAGTGCCCCTGCTCCCATAGTCCTCCCAGTTCCTCCTCAGGGCACCTCTTCTAGTACTGCTGGCCGTTCGCACCAGAATTGTTTCTATGCTTACCATCTCGCCAGGAGCAGGAGGACTCTCCAGATGTTGTCATTGGTATGTTCTGTGTCTTTCATTTTGATGTGTATGTATTGATAGACCTCGGTTTGAGTTTCTCTTATATGACACCTCCGGTTGCTGTAAATTTTGAGATGGACCCTGAATGGATTCCTGAGCCTATTCTGGTTTCTACCCTAGTAAGAGAATCTGTTATTGGTAAGAGAGTCTATAAGAAGTGTCCTGTCACTATCCTTTATTAGGTTATATGTGCTAATTTGATTGAGTTACATATGGTTGATTTTGAAGTTATTCTGGGTATGGATTGGTTTCACTCGTGCTATATGTCTATAGATTGTCGTACCTGAGTGGTCAAGTTTCAGTTTCCTGACGAGCCCAGTTTTGAGTGGTTCGGGAGTTTTGTAACTCCGAAGAGCCATTTCATATCTTACCTCAAAGCTAGGAAGTTGATTTCCAAGGGTTGCATCTATTACCTAGTTCAAGTTAAAGACCTCATGTCTGAGACTCCGACTATTCAGTCAGTTACCATTGTTAATGAATTTCCTGATGTTTCCCAGAAGATCTCCTAGGGGTCCCACCTGATAGAGAAATAGAATTCAGGATTAATCTCCTTCCCGGTACTTAGCCTATTTCCATTCCTCCGTACCATATGGCTCTAATAGAACTTAAAAAGTTGAAGGAGCAACTCAAAGGTCTCTTAGACAAAGGCTTTATCAGACCCAGTGTTTCCCCATGGGGTGCACCTGTTCTATTCATGCATAAGAAAGATGGTACATTACGTATGTGCATTGACTACCGTCAACTCAACAAGGTAACTATCAAGAACAAGTACCCTCTCCCTAGAATCGATGATTTATTTGATCAGCTACAGGGTGCAAGTTATTTCTCAAAGATAGACCTTAGATCCGGCTATCATTAGCTTAAAGTAAAAGTGTGATATTCCAAAGATAGCCTTTCAAACCCGTTATGGTTACTTTGAGTTTCTTGTCATGTCCTTTGGGTTAACCAATGCTACAACAGCCTTCATGGACCTCATGAATCGAGTGTTCCAGCAATATCTTGATATGTTTGTCATTGTATTCATAGACGATATTCTTGTGTTTTCCCAAAGAGAGGATGATCATGCCGACTATCTTAGAATTGTCATGCAAACTCTTAGAGATCATTAATTATTCGCTAAATTTAGCAAGTGTGAATTTTGGCTAAGGTAAGTTGCTTTTCTGGGTCACATTGTTTCTGCCAAAGGTATTATGGTCGATCCCCAAAAGACAGATACTGTAAATAATTGGCCTAGACCTACCTCCCCATCTGACATTAGGAGTTTCTTGGGTCGAGCTGGTTACTACCATCGTTTTGTTGATGGCTTCTCTTCCATTAGTCTCCCATGACCCAATTGACCCAAACAAAAGTGAAGTTCCTGTGGTTAGAACCTTGCAAGAAGAGTTTTTAGGAGTTAAATACTCGACTCACTTCAACCCCAGTGTTAGCTTTACCTGCTAGTACTGATGGTTTTGTAGTTTATTGTGATACTTTTATTTGGGTTGTGTGTTGATACAAAGGGGTAAAGTTATAGCTTATGCCTCTAGACAGTTGAAGCCTCGTGAGAAGAATTACCTAACCCATGATTTTGAATTAGCAGCTGTAGTTTTTTCTTTGAAAATCTGGAGACATTATCTGTATGGTGTCCATGTTGATGTCTTTACGGACCATAAAAGCTTACAGTATGTGTTCACCCAGAGGGAGTTGAATCTTAGACAAAGAAGATGGTTAGAGTTGCTAAAAGACTATGATATGAGTGCGTTGTATCACCCGGGCAAGGCCAATGTTATGGCAGATGCTCTTAGCAGGTTGTCTATGGGTAGTGTACCTTATGTAGAGAATGATAAGAAAGAATTGGATCGTGATGTGCATCGTTTGGCTAGGTTGGGTGTTAGATTACTTGATTCCGCTGAAGGGAGTATGTTAGTTCAGAGTAGTTCCGAGTCCTCTTTGGTCTTAGAGGTAAAGAAGAAGTAAGACAGGGATCCTAGTTTGGTCAGACTAAAAGAGTCAGTTAAGGACCAAATGGTAGAGGTTTTCTCCCAAGGGGGAGGTGGTGTGTTGAGATTGCAGGGTAGATTGTGTGTTCTCGATGTTGATGATCTAAGGCAGAGAATTATGGATGAAGCGCATGGCGCACAATATTCTATTCATCCCAATGCTACCAAGATGTACCATGATTTGCGGGAAATTTATTGGTGGAACGGTATGAAGAAAGACATTGTAGAATTTTTGGCAAAGTGTTCTACTTATCAACAGGTTAAGGTAGAGTACCAAAGGCCTGGTGGTGTAATACAAGAGTTTAGCATTCCTACTTGGAAGTGGGAAGAAGTGAATATGGATTTCGTGATTGGTTCGCCTCCTTCTCGTCGTCATCATGATTTGATTTGGGTTGTTATAGACCGGTTGACTAAATCAACTCATTTCTTGCCAGTGCATTCGTCTTATACAACTTAGGATTATGCTATATTGTATATTCGAGAATTCATTAGACTTTATGGAGTTTCTTTGGCTATTATCTCTGATAGGGGTACTCAGTTTACTTCCCAATTTTGGAGGTTTTTTCAGAAGGGTCTCGGTACCCAAGTTCATCTAAGTTCTGCTTTCCATCTGCAAATAGATGGTCAGGCTGAGCGGACCATTCAGACTTTAGAAGATATATTGAGAGCATGTGCGCTTGATTTTAAAGGTAGTTGGGATGAGCACTTGCCATTGATCGAATTTGCGTTTAACAATAGTTTCCATGCTAGTATTCAGATGGACTCGTTCGAAGCTTTGTATGGGAGAAGATGTAGATCGCCTATAGGTTGTTTTGAAGTAGGAGAAGCAACTGTGATTGGTCCTGATGCTGTGTTCGAGGCTATTGAAAAGTTAAGTTGATTCGAGAAAGATTGAGGACCGCTCAAAGTCGTCAGAAGTCATACGTGGATGTGAGAAGAAAAGATCTCGAGTTTAATGTTAATGATTTGGTGTACATAAAGGTTTCACCCATGAAAGGGGTGAAGAGATTTGGGAAGAAGGGAAAGCTTAGTCCCCATTATATTGGTCCGTATAGGATTCTGAGCCGTGTTGGGAAAGTAGCATATGAGGTGGAGTTACCCGCGGAGTTGTATAGCGTTCATCCGGTATTTCATGTTTCTATGCTTAAGAAGTGTATTGGTGATTCTGTCGTGGTTGATCCTTCCGAAAGATTGAATATTTAGGATAGCCTTTCATTTAAGGAGCTTCCGGTTGAGATTTTGGATTTTCAAATCCGTAGGCTAAGGAACAAAGAAGTTCCTTTGGTTAAAGTGCTTTGGCGAAATCAATCTGTTGAGAGTGCTACTTGGGAAGCCAAAGATGATATGCGAGCCAAATACCCTCACCTCTTTTATGTGAGTTTGGAGCGAGTAGAAGGTACCATTCTTTCTTAATTCCGCCCCCTTCTTATTAAAGATTCAGCTGTGTGTCTACTTCTATCATGAATTCATGCATTTTTTATGGTATCCAAAGGTATAGAGTGAAGTAAGCCCTTTGAGTGAGTCGTTCCAGCTCTACGTTCTCATTTTCTCTTGTTCTTGGCCTATTTGGCAACATTCGAGGATGAATGTTTCCAAGGGGGAGATATTGTAATGCCCCGAGACTCTAACCAATAGTGCAATCATGACTCAAGCTCGTGAGAAGTAAATTATAGTGCTTTGGTTGTTTTCTGATCAGGGGTGATGTGTATTATGGCCTCAAATATGTCCTAGCGATTAGGCGAATCAAAACTTCCCTTACCGATTGAATTCTTGAGAAGGATTTTGGCATAGCCAACTTCAAATGAGCATATCTATTGCTACCCTAAGAATTTTTGAGTTCATGACCCACCAACAGATAGATAATTGAATTATCTTCCCAACGATACCAATTTCATCCAAATCCGGTATCGGAGCCAAGAGTTATGCCCATTTTACTCCAACATGTCAGGCTGGAAAACTAAGTGATGGCATTTGGTGATAAGCCGTCACAAGTGTGACGACTTGTCACCAATGTCGTCAGCCTTAGGCAGATTTCCACCCCAAGTGACGACATTTGTGACAATTTGTCACAAGTGTGACGACTTATCACCAATGTCGTCAACCTTAAGCAGAAAATCATAAAATTTAATATTTTGTGACGACATTGTGTGACGACTTGTCACAAGTTTGACGACTTATCGCGGTTGTCGTCAGCTATTTTTTTCAGTAATTAAGGGACGTTTTTTCAAGGGTATTTTAATCTTTTTCCATATTTTGGAGGCCTATATAAATATGAGAATCCCCATCCAAACCCTAATTTCTTCATTCTCTCTTCCAATTTTCTTAAGAATATATATTAGGGTTTCAATCAAGAAAATTTAATCTTCCAAAAATTATTCATAAATCTTCAAGATTTTTTCAAGAATCAAGTTCCTCATAGTGTGGGCTTCGAGAATCATTTATTACAAGTGCGGATAGAGTCTTAAGCACTAGAATTCATCCAATTTCAAAGATTAAGGTATGTGGGGTTTTGAACAAGAGCAATTCTTTCGTTCTTGTGCCCAAAGCTTTGATTTCTATCATGGATTTATATGATTTTGCAAGTGGGTTTACACCCAAATTACTTCATCATGAGATTATGAGAATATAAATTGTTCAAGCTTTGTTATACATGATTATTTTGCTATTCCCAAGTTATGACTTGATATTTAATATTGTGAATTTCATATTTCTACCATGAGTTGATATTTCAAGTGCTTTCAAGATATGTGTCAAGCTTTAAGCTTCCTTATGACAAATTGGATTATTGAATATATTGATTCATGAGATTGAGTTATTACAATGAGTCTTGATATTTCTTCAAAGTTAATGATGTTGCCATGATTTGATGAATTGATACATTTTGATATTGATAAAGATTGATTTGATTTGAGTCGAGTTAGGAATCCACAAGTTGATTATGATTTGATAAATGAGAAAGAGGTTTGATTTGGTCTTCATGGTAGACCCTTGTGATGTTTGTGATGGATTTCCTAACGCATTCTGAGCTTGTGTCTGGGAGTAGTATTTAGTACCGAGGAGGAAATGTAGTATTTCCCCGAAACTACGTGCCACCATAGGATTGATGTTGATAATAATGGGCCAGAGGCCGAGTATGAGATTGTGGTCACTAAATTTAGGTTGTACTCCCTGGCAAGAGTACGACGGTCCCGCCAATGTGGGGTTCTCTCCTTAGAAGGGCAAAACGTTGGACTCCATGTAGCTCACATGATTTATGTTGGTTATAACAACCTCCCATGTCTATAAGAGTTGAGTTTCTTGAATTATCGAGTCACTCTGAGTCTTGAGTTGAAGAGTTGAGTTGTTTATGATGATTTATGAGGTTTTTATCATATGATTTATTTACTATAAGATCATGAAAAGTATGTTTCAATCTAACTCAAGCCAAGTGAGCCATCATTGTACATATGCATATTTTTACGAAATTGATGAAGATATTTGCATTGTTGCATGCACTCCCACATACTCAGTACATTCCAAAGTGTTGACCCACATATTTTTCTATGGGCTACATTTTCTCGTAATGTAGGTTCAGGTACTCAGCCGCAGCCGCGTTAGCGATATTCGAGTGCCTCAACTACGTTCCCTCAGTGGTGAGTCCTCATGGTTCGAGGACCGTGTCTATATTTTTGGTGATATCATTTTGTTGTTATGGCTTTTAGTACTGTTTGAGTCAGTTGGAGGTTTGTCCTAATGGCTCCTTGATTTTGATGTATAGAGGCTTTGTCAGACTAGAGGGTTGGTATGTATAGACTTTCAATATATTTTGGTTGTAGAGTCTAGTATTCTCCAGTATTTCTCTTGAACCCGATGTGGTATATCTCTTTGTTGTGCATGACTATTGTTGAATTAAATTCCTTGAGGTAGTGTCTGGCTCCGAGGGTTAGCTTGGGGCTATGTGTAGCCGTAAGCACCGTGTGGCATCTCGGGATGACATTTTGGGGCATTACACTGCTGCTCAACAATACCTATCTTATGCAACCTTTTGTAATAATTAACAATGAACTCAAATACATCCTCAGTCTCAAAGCCAACAAAAGTTAGAGGTTTCAACTTTAGGAGCTTAGCATGTCTTATTCAATCCCATTCATGCAAGGACCTAACACCGGGCAACGGAAAATCTCAGTACCCAAGGCCTCACCCATTCTACGAGTAGCTGTAGTAATCGGCTTAACACCTACGAAATGATAAGTAGGCATAGTAGAAGTGTCCCCAATATTGGCCAATCCATTCAAAAAAGAAAGCACATGTTAAATCATCTCAGAATACATCAGGGGAAGAGCTATACCCCCAACTAGTGTCACTTCCTCCTGCTCTACAATATCCTTATTCTTCTACTCAACCTACTTATAATAATCCTTGGTGGGGGAGGTGTAACCGACCTTTGATGGTCCTGGCAAGTTGTTGCTTGAGGTCCATCCCTGGCTATTGTTGCTCTCTTTCTTCCCCTTCCTCGTCCTTGTCTCTGAACAACTAATTCCGTGACTGGAGCTGTTGGTGTAGGGGCAGTAACTTTGGCCCCGTCCGCTCTAGTATTCACCATTTGTGGACAAAAGAATGAAGAGGTCCAGATACCAATTTGTTTCACTTGATACCAATTGGAATCAAGTCATAGCACAAAAGAAGAAAAAACTATAGTTTTCTAAAGTCCTATAGTCTCTCGAAGAAAAGTACAAACATCTTTTTACCATTCCGCAAGACTCTACTAGAAGTATTTTGGTACAACGATATTAGCAAACTTAGAGCTCTGATATCAATTTGTTACGACTCAAATCCGTCATAAGTGACACCCACATTATCTCTTGGTGGGAGCACCATCTAACCCCAAAACGTGCAAGCCCAACACTTAGCCAAAATAAGGTAAGCTAGCTGTTTTTCACTAAATAAGATAATGTCATCAGCAATCTAAATGATAAAAATGCAAAAATAGTGAAGACCTAAACAATCTCCTAGAATCTAAAAGTCATTGTACCAAAACACTACAATGTCAATAAAAGGTTTCAATCCAAAAACAACAAAAAATGTCAAAGTTTGACACAATAGATCAAAAACTAAGTGAACAACACATAGCATCCCAGAAGATGTAGCTCACCCTTGAGTTTAAATGTTTTCCAATCTATAGTTGAGGTCTTGAAATAGTTTCCAAAAATGCTCTGTATTCAATAAAAGAATAGCACATGTAGTATCAGTATACAAAAACAACGATGTACTAGTAGGGACATCGGCTAAGCCTAAATGAGATATATGAGCAAATAACCATAACATAGTAAAGCAAGAACAACCATGAACACCTACCATGTAACCTTGCCCAAGTTTATGACACAACCTTATTCAACAATATCTTAGAATTTAGTCAATACAAGTCAAAATGGACAATAAATCTAGTCAAGACCTAACTATCAACAAGATATCCAAGTCAACAAACTATGATTCAATCAAATATATCAATCATGTATTAATTATACAAGTAACAAGACAATATAAAGTTGTGCCAACACTTGCAACTTAACCCAGACCACTCAAGGATTCGTTCTAACAACGTTAACAATAAAATTATCATGGAGACCGATTTACATTAAGAAACCAATATAACAAAATAAACACATAACCCGGGTTCACTCAAGGAACTGTCACATTCACTTTTACATTGTACATACACACTAAGGGTCTTATGATCGCCCACTAGCCATAACCTGTAGGGGACGAGCTCTTGTCCATATGTCAATCTTAGACATCAGGTGTTTGCCAAACTTATACCAATCAATCCCGTGAAGATGTCCAAATACTGTTACATCTCATAATAATTAATAGATATCATAACAATCACAACCACAATGATAATCAACAATAACACTTGTAAACCCAATACGATTTTCAAATAAGTTTATTGTATATGATTAACAATTAGGATATCAGCTAATCATTCACTTTTTGTGAACATGCATTGTAACAAGCAATATGAATGAAAAATTATTATGCACATATAAAACAAGTTGGGTTTCAACTACATTAAACCATCATCAACCTCAATTCAAGCCCGAAATGTTCTAACGAACTTGAGTTTTGCCCTCTTTTGCAGCCTCTACTTGATTGTGGTCTAAAAATATGAAGATAACACATAATCAACCAAATGACCTAACAATATCAAGATAACCTAATCCCGAAACCCCAAGGCAAATTTCATGATCATTTCTCCCATTCTAGGATTTTAGACCATAATTTCACCTTAATCCTATCACATTCATGGTTACAAAAGTTAATTATCAACATGGAACAATAAATTAACAATCTTTAACTAAACCCCAAGGGTTTTCTACCTAATTCACTTAATTGCACCAGAAATTTAGTTATGTCAAGTTAAATCCTCCCCAAAACCCCCAAAACTAGTGTTTTCCAGTAGTTAACAATCGAACTAACGAAAGGAATAACTTACCTTTACAAAGAGTTTTGATTAATTTTTAGTGAAAATTGCCATAAATAGACAAAACCCTTCCCAAAATGTGTTTTGAATAATGAAATATTTGAGGTATTTTTTTGCATTAATCAGTGGTACCCTGCTATAGTGGGATTCACCCGCTATGGTGGAATTGACCATTAGTGATTTCCGCTATAGAGATGCAGTAATAGCGATCGTCCACCTGTAATAGTGGGTATGGCGAGGTAGAAACTCGATATTGCTTCCAATTTTGCCTTTTCCTCTATGCACCCTCAAACCTTGACATTTCGGACTAACCCCTTTACGTCAAGTTCGAAATCGAGAGTTCTGCTTACCCAAATTCACTTCTGAAAGGTCCTACGAATTTCTTATCGTGTTAGCTAACATAAACATATATTAATTCTTTCACATTTACCCAATCCATTCCCAAATTTTCCTAGACCATATGTCGCTCGAATTTTGTCCAAGATTAACGTAGCCTGAAATTTTTAACTCTTAATTGGGGGAAACCTTAACTGAAATTTTGGCATGTTAGAAATAACCATAACGACAAAAGGGATTGTTACATGTAAAAACATATAAATCAACTAATAAAAATACACTCTTTTTAATTTGATAGATACAAAATGAATAGCAATTACAATATTGTATTTAATTGTTAACAATAATAGATAAACTATAAAATTTTATTTGATTGGATTTTTTTGGTAGAGTTTAAACAAGGAAAAGAGAATCAGTTATTTTTCTAAAAGGAAAAAAAGAAAATTTAACATAGGCGCAAAATAATGAAGAAGGCGACCAACCACAAAAAGGGATCCGACTCCTCTTCATTTTCATTCTCTCCATTTTTTCCAAGTCCCTTTTTGATTAATGACATATGGCTTAATTAAAATAAATGAATAAGATTTAATTTATTTCAAATTAAACCCCCAACTATGGTTAATATAATAAATATATTATATTAACTAAAATAGATTGCTTATCTAATATTTTCTCCCAATTATTGCTAATTTCTCATTCCCTCCAAATTTATCAATTCTAATTTGGAAACCCACCTAAGATTATGGATGCAAATAAACTGTTTTATATTATTACCACAAAAATTATTTTTTTTTCAAAAAATTGATAGAAAGAAAACAAGAAGGAGGGAAAACAGAGAACAAGAATCTTTAGTTTTCTGAGTTGAGGAAGAATATCCCTAGATTCTTTTTCATTCACTTTTGATTATTCAAACATAAATTCTTCTTATCTGTATATTTTTGTTGTGGTAATTAACAAGTAGAAAAAGTGTATACAATATGTTTGTGAAAATTCCCAATGAATTGTTTTGGTTAGAATGATTGAACTTTGGTATCAGTTAGCATATAAAACTTTTCATTTAACTTAATAGACCATTAAAAATGATTTGTCATGATAACTTATAAGCTAAAACAAAATTTTACTTTATCATATATATTGGAGTCTTATGTATGCTTTGACATTTATCCAATTGATAAAGGCCTTAGCTACATTAGGAATATACTAAAAAGAGTTGATTATTTGACTATCTTTCTATTGTTTGCCTATTTTACCAAGTAATCTGCAATCATATTAGTTTCCTTTCGTTAGTGAATTTCTTTAATGTTAAACACGTTTCATCATTTATTGAATCTTCTCAACAATGTAGTTAAGCTTTTCGTTGAATTGTCTTTCTCTCTGAATCATCTTGGTTAGTGAATCAATCTCCCAAAGAAAATTGTTCAGGCTTCTTTTTCAAACACACTTACAACTCTTGTCAAACAATTATACCTTCAATTCTATGCTTCTATCACACGTAATAGGGGAATAAAATCCATAACAAAATGACATGTATCAACCCTCAAAACACCTCCCATGCCAGCTTTTTCAACAATGATACAAAAGCTGCTAATGATTCACTTATAAAACTTTTCATTTTAATTTAATAGACCTTATTTTGATATTAGTTAACTTATAAAATAATGATTTAATTTGTAGAATATATTGGGACAAATATCTTATTTTTTCATGATATATTCATGGAGAATGCGTCTCTAAATGATCATAATAACACTTCTCATTCTTTTGAGCCAATAAAACTTGGAATGAAATTTGATTCAGATGAGGATGGATTTAATTATTACAATGAATATGCTGCTATAATTGGTTTTAGTGTAAGAAAGGAATATGCCAACAAAAGTAAAGCTCATGGATACATAACTTCAAGAAAATTTACATGCTATAAAAAAGGTTATAGGGGAAAGGATAAGCGAGATATGTTGGTTAAGAAACCTAGAAAAGAAACTAGGACGGGTTGTTTAGCTCATATGGTCGTAAGCCGTTAACCAAATGGAAAGTTTTTAGTTATTTCATTTGAAGAGAAGCACAATCATCCACTTGTTGATCCATATCTAGCTCACATATTACCATCATAAAGAAATGTTAAACTTTCTCAAGCATATGAAATTGATTTATTAGATGATTCAGGAATATGTCCTAAGTCTTCTTTTAATTATGTCACTCATCAAGCGGGAGGAAAAGCTGCTTTCGATTTTACACAGAGAGATCAGAAGAACTATCTCCAGGATAAAAGAAAAGGAAGTCTACAACATAGAGTGGCTCATAGCTTGGTAAATTATTTTGAAGAAAGAGTAATAAAAGATCCATCTTTTTTATTTTCTTTGCAATTAGATGATCATGGTTTGATAACAAATGTATTCTGGGCTGATGCTAAAATGATAAGGGATTTTTAGATTTATGGAGAAGTTATATCATTTGACACAACATATAGAACAAATAAGGAGTATTGTCTATTGGCATTGTTTGTTGGGTTAAATAATCACAGGGAGATGGTTGTATTTGGTGCTGCCCTTTTATATGAAGAAATGGCCGGAGCATTTGAGTGGCTTTTTAATGTAGTTTTTAGGGCTATGTTTGTAGATAAGCCATAAACATTCATCACAGATCAAGATCCTGCAATTAATTTAGTAGACTCCTTAATGTTTTCCCGAACATATCACCGTCTGTGTATATGGCACTTGGGACAGAATGTATGTAAAAACCTTGGACATATCTTTAGAGCTCATAAATCATTTCAAAGTGATTTTAGCAAGTTTTTTTTTAATTACAAGTATGAAGAAGATTTTTTAAATTCATAGGAAGAAATGCTTGAAAAGTATGACCTTAAGGATAATAGTTGGTTGAAAAACACCTTTACTATAAGGAAAAAATGGTCCATGATATATGGTAGAGATATATTTTCAATCGGTATGCAAAGTACACAATTGAGTGAAAGTTTCAACGGATCACTTAGGGCCTACTTGAAATTTGATTTAGATATTGTACAATTCTACAAGCATTTTAAAAGATCCGTTGATGATAAGCGTGCTAATGAAAGCAAGTCAAATTTTAACATGACTCAACGAATGTCTATGTTAAAGGTTAAATTTCCTTTACTAATCCATGCGATATATATATACTATGACTATATTTGATTTATTTTAGAAGTAGTGAGAAAAATCATTACTTGTTTTAGTAAACAGCTTTTGTGATGAAGGAGATTGCTATAAATACAATGTTAGAACACATGGAAGTGGTAGGGAGCATATAGTAGTTGTGAATCAATCAAAAAAATAGTGTCTTGTAGTTACAAATTATTTAAATTTTCAGGTATATTATATGGTCATGCTCTAAAGATTTTGGACACTTTAAATGTGAAAGATAAGATTCCCAATTACTATATAGTGAAAAGGTGAAAAAAAGATGCTACTAACTTGATGGCAATGGAGATTAAAGATTCCACAGAAGGAAGTGATCCAAAAGATGAGGTTAGTACAAGGTACAAATATTTGTACAAAAACTTTATCCAAATTGCAAGTAAAGCTTTAGAATTTAGAGAAGGGTATGAATTGACCGTGAAGTATGTCAATAAGATAACTGAGAAGTTGAAGGAAATAAAAATAATAATGAGTCTCATGAAAATCCATCAGTTCCAAGTGAAGTTATACACGATGATATAGTATTTGTTGATAGTGAGAACATTACAAAGGTGGCAGGGTTAAAAAAGAAGTAACCAACTCGTTGCTCGAATAGTTGTCCAAAGAACTTTCTTGAAAAGGTCAGAGAATAAAATCCAATCTTCTCCATAAAAAATAATCCTACATGATGCAAGTCACATTGGAGGTCTTTAAGAATTATGTCCATCATTCTCCGATTTTATGACAACTACGGTATGTCATAATAATTATATCGAAAGCATTACTTTTTTTTTGAAATATGCTGCTTCACCTTCCATCTTTTTAGCCACTCATCTATTTTCTTGTAGTTGAGAAGACTCCACTTGAATGGTTGGGGTTATACCCTCTTATTCAACACAGGAATACCATATATTCTGGTGTATACTAATAGGAAATAGAAAGTTCTGTGTAGGTAGCTATTAGTTGTAATTTTCAACAAGGGGAAAAAATTAAGGCAGAGTTTGTGTATAAGAAGAGTTGGTAGATGTTAATGAGGAACTGAAATAGAAATATAGGAGACACGAAGTCAAAAAGTAGCATTGACAATTCACAATTTTCATGTAATAGTAGTTAATTTGAACAAGTATTCCTTTTTACAATTTTCATGTAGTAGTAGATAATATGAACAGGTAGCATTGACAAAAAAAATGTATAAGTCTATCTCAGGAGGTATTTACACGATAGGTGTTGGGAGCTTATTTACATGATAGGTATCACTTGGATATCCGTATCACCTCATGGAAGCTTATTTTTCTCTTTATATGATAGGTATTGGGAGATAAAAATATTTTGCCATGGCAGTCTTCGAAATTCACTCAAGTATTATCTCATGGAAGTCTACCTCAACTCCTAAGAGTTAGTATAGATTTTATAAGTCATACTTTTCATATAAAATATTTCTTTGCAGTATTGATTGTCTTAGTATAATTTTATTTATTACTTGCAGGATATTTCATCTCACGACTTAAACAAGTACTCTCAAGGTGGATCGTCAAGATCATGAATAGTGAGAAGTTCTCTTGATGTAGTCATTCTGTTAAGTGGACAATAAAATAAAGTTCCTTTTAAAATGTAATTGCTCTGTATTTTCAGGTAGAATGACTAGTAGAGGTGGGCATTCCATTTGGTTATTCCGTTTGATTTTGTCAAAGTTTCAATCAATGTTGAGATAACAAATAAACCTAGTTCAATTGAATTTTTTTAACTATTCAATCCTTTCTCTGTTTCTTCGTTCTTGGGTATCAATTTAATTTGAAGGTGTGGTGGGTCTCAACAGCATACCCGTCTTGAAATCCACATCGGAACATCTGCATCTTTGGCTAACTAGCGCTGAAGTTCCTGAAGTCTCACAGAGCATTTTGTTTACTTTAGCCAATCAATTGTGGGCAAGATCGGGAAATAAACTACAAACATTTTTCTTTTGTATTATTGGGTTTGATTCATCGGTTACATGATTTACACGTACCATTATGGGAGTTCAATATTTGAAGAAAATGCATACGAAGGGGGTTCAACACCTACTATAGGTACATAAAAAGTAATTTTAATCATATATAAATGATATGTTTTTTCATTGAAGGGGGTTCAAACGAACCCCCTGCCAAAGGGCTGGCTCTGCCCTCCGATACTAGAGGATGTGAGAGAGCTCAGATGGGATTTAGTAAGGGCTGGACCTTGGTTATGCTTACTATCATTTTCTTTGGTAGCGACTATTCAATTGGATTTTTTTGTTAGTAGTACATATGTTTTTCACTTGTACAAGTATTTTGTAAATTCTGTGTACTATAATTTGGTCGGATAGAAAAAAAATTAATGATTTTTTTCCTTTGTGAATTTGAAGTGATGTTATGAATTATGATATTTTTTGTTTATGTGGAGATGATATTTGGAGAATAAGACAAGTAAGATGGAGAGTAGAGAAATAGGTTGATCCAAAGTGGAAATATATTAAGAAACAATTTAGAAAAAAGTTAATTACATACCTTTTGGAAATGAAAATTGCTAAAGTGAAATTGACAATTAGAATTTTCTTTTTCTTTTGGTGATTTGGATTCTGGAGGGAATGAGAAAAAGTTAAGAGTAATAATTGGGAGAGAATATTGGATAAGCAATCTATTTTAGTTGATATAATATATTTATTATATTAATCATGATTGGGAATTTAGTTTACAATAAATTAAATTTTAGTCATTTATTTTAGTTAAGCCATATGTCACTAATTAAAAGGAAAAATTAAAAAAAATGGAGAGGAGTCGAATTCCACAAAAAGTAATCAAAAAAGGAAATTAGAGTCATCTAACGCGTGTAGCCAATTGGCCAGAAATTGAAAATTAAATTTTTTGCTACTGGCTGCCGTTTTTTTGGTATCAGGGGCTCTTTATGTCCTTTTCCCTTCTTTGACAGGTGGGAATTGTGTATTATAACGTTAGATTCTTTTCCTTTTCTGTTTTTTAATTAATGTGATGATGATAATTCCTTATATGATCAAGCTGAAGCTGCTATGTATAATGACAAACTTTAAACTAGATTGTGCACGTTTCATTTAGACATTCTCCTGTACCATTTATTTTAAATCACATTACCTTTTAACAAGAATAACAAAAATGAGCATTTGCACCTTGTTCCATGAATTATTATAAACAATGAGGAACTTGTGAGACGACAAGGACAGTCACTTTTTCTTTCTGGTTCCATCTCACTTGTGTACCTGCAGGAATCTCTAGTTTCATCCTAGATTCATTAAACTGAATGAAAATAATAGAGCATTTTCATGGCCTATAATGAAGTCTCAAATCTCTATCATATGAGTTCAATTTTCAAAGAAGATTTTTTCATAGAAAGTTTGCTGGAGCTACTATTTTGTTGCACTAAATTACGTTAATAATATATCATGATCAAACGATAACAACAACAACAACAACAACAAACCCAGTGTATTCCCACCTAGTGGAGGTCTGGGGGGGGTAAGATGTACGCAGTCCATACCTCTACCTCTGAAGAAGTAGAAAGGCTGTTTCCGTATCAAGCTGGTTATCTTATTTGGATTTGACACACAGTTTAAGAAAATCTCTCTCTCTCTCTATAGCATACGTGCTTTGCACGTGTGTCTCACATAAAAGAATAACATTTTAAAAAATAACAATTGACGTTAAAATAATATATCATAAGAAATTAAGCTAATATTAATATTAAAAATTATTACTATTATATATATATATATATATGACGTGTATTGTAATGTATATTATTCCCAAAACGTATAAAAATTCTATTAACATTTTATGTAGATTTAATTGTATTTATATAAATCATAATGATATTGTGTGAAATATTTATTTTATTTCATATTCATTTTAAAATATTTTCGTGAGTTTTATATAAAATAATATTAATACGGTAAAGACCAAAGCAAATATGTATAATATATAAAAATACATTATATTATTTCGAATTCCTAAACGTTAGGAACTTTAATACAAAAACAAAAACTTAAAATGGAACTACAACAAATTAGTACTTTTCTACTACACGACAACAAAGCAAACTCTAAACTTCTAAAGTCCTAAATTAGAAAAGGATTCTTACAAGGAAAGAAATACTTTTATTTTAGGACTTTCTACCTAGTTTAAATAAAGAAAAAAATTAATAATAATTTTTTTAAATTAATTTCAAAGTCATAAATATTTAAAAAATATCAAATAATTATTCAAATGTGAAATCAACTTTAAAGAGTAAAGAAAATGAACACACTTTGTAAAGAGGCGAAGAATACACGAACTTCATAATTTAAATATATAAATTTCTCATTCACCCCAAATTAATTCATAACAACACGACCATGCTTCCAAGAAAATACAATTAAAGAGGAAAATAAATCAATATCAATTCCATAAAAGGAAAGCAAAATAAAGAAAAAAAATTAGCCATGGAATTATCTAAAGATTAATAGAAACCTCAAGGATCGCACAATTCCTAAGAGTTTTAATGAAAACGAAAAGCTCAACTTTATAATTTTGGTTTTGTAACTGTATTTTGGATAGTTGAGATCATGAAGGATCTAACATCTAAATTCTATCGGATATCTGCATCCGAGTCCAAATAACTTACCGTTGAGACGGGAAATACTCATTAGTATAATAAGGATATATACATAACAAAACAATTGGGTAGTCAAATGATTTAACCTAAAATTAAAATTTAACTTACTTTATATTCAAGAACACCACCCCTAGTATACTAATGTAGTTCAGGTTTTATAGTGATCTAATAGTATATACGCCTAGTATCCTTTGGCAAACATCAAACTTTTCATCTATCTGCAAAAATAATTGTTGTTTGAACAACGAAAAAAATAGATAGTAGAAAGGACGTATGTCCCAATTTGAACTATTACTTTGAATGAAAAAACATGCTTACAACTTACAGATCATCATCCATTAGATAAAGTTATTTAAATCTATAATAGCAATTAAAATTACCTTTGAAAAGACTATTTGATCATATTTTATATGTGCGATAACCATTAGAGCCTGTATCTCAAAAAAAAAAAACAACAACCATTAAAGTCTATTAATAAACATAACGATGATATGCTAAATCTCATGATTTATTCACAATTAAGATAATTGCTATCAACAAAAATTTAAAAGAAAATTCATATAACGAAGAAGGCTAAAAAACCCTAAAGAATTCACGAAGAAAATTTTAATTAATCATCAATCAAAATTCAAATAAAAATAAGAAGGTAAAAAAGAAAATGTAGAAGTAGAAGAACTACACATGTTTTTCTAGTAAAATTTGATCAAATAAATACTTAAATAGAATTGTAGATATTTCTTTTTTATATAAGGTAAAAATCTAATTAATTTAGAAGTATTAAATATTATAATTTTTTACCTAAATAAAATATATTTTTTATTTCTATGCATATTTTTTATAAAATATATTTTGGTTCATAAATATTTTCCTTAGAAATTTTCTTAGGAATCTTTTTTTTTCCTGTGTCTTTTTAAATTACGTTCTTAATTCTTTTTCTTTCCATGAATAGTTTTTATTTTCTAAAATATTGTGTAGGACTTCTAACCACAAATTTCAATAAAAATTTTCCTTAGAAACTTGCTTAGGAATCTTTTTTGTCCTGCGTTTTTTTTTAAAATTTGGTTCTTAATTTTTTTTCTTTTCGTGAATAGTTTTTTCTTCTAAAATATTGTGTAGGACTTCTGACCAAAAATTTCTCACACTATATTTAATTCCTTTTAGATATGGAATTCTTCTTCTTTTTTTCATCTATCCCAAATATTTAAATAATAATTTAATGATAATTATTTTTTTAAAAAAGTGCAAAGACGATTTTGTCTATTACAGGATATTTTAATGAATGGCAAAAAGTTCAAATACCTTTTCTAATGGTCTTCACATTTTTAATATATTATAAATATAGATATGTATATCAAGTAATTAATTTTCAATAAATATAACCTGTTTTGTTACATAAAAAATAACCCAAAATTGAACTAGCCAAAAGAAATTACAACAAAAAGGGTCACATGTATGTATGTGTAATCTATCGATATTGTATAAATGATGCATAAACATGTATCGACATTAATATTTTGATTTTAGGTGCTATGATCGATATAAGGCAATGTCTTGGAGGATAACCAGGAGGAACTAACATGAAACTAGATCATACAGCTGGAACTAATGTGAAAGTAGATCATACAACTAACTTAATCACATGTAATATCGAAGAAGCTAATGAATAATATTACAATTGATCAATTTTCCTACTGTCACGATCCAAAATAGAGTTAGTAATGGCACCTATCATGCCCTATGATACAAGTAAGCCTATCCCAACCCACCACGATAGTCAAAGTGTAATCAAAGTGGAAGGCAACAAGAAATTAAAATAATCCCTAAAAGATATAGAAAGAAGTAGAATTTCAATACAATATCTCTGGCTTAATTATCACTAGTATAAGGCTATAATACCGAATCTAATACAATCAATCAAAATATCTTAAATGTTAATAAATGCATAAGATAAATGAAAATTAGATCCGAGTAAGCTCTGTGATCCAACAATCGCTACCTCAGTTTCCGTAAAATCAACTCTGGGAGAACACAATCAATGCTTCGCTACTTTCTTAAGACCTGTATGTGGTGAAAAAAAGAAAAAAAAAGACAAGGGTGAGTATGAAACACATGTACTCATTAAGCATCATAAAAAATAGACCCTAATCCAAAGTAGCGGCATGAAATACCATACTAACTATCCTTTTTACCCTAATTAAACCTGCACATAGAAAGTTCCATCCTATCTTAGAGGATAACAACTATCATTAAGGTAATTAAACTAGTTAAGTAAGGCTGACATATATATATATATATTGGTTTAGTATCAAAAGGATTAGAATGTCACATCAGGGAAGAATTTCATGAACATAATATATATATATATATATATATATATATATATATATATATATATATATATATATATATATATATATATGCACTCTTCATACCAAAATAGTAATCCATGGTAAGATAGATAAAGTGTACTCTACAACCAATAGACGTGACACAACAATCTCAATGGATCAAGCCGTAATAATACACAATATATAATAATATCTGGACAATAATATCACACAAAAAAAAGAGAAATGCAATGCAATATAGAGATATGAGATGAAATGTAATTGCTAAAGTACAACATGCAATCAACTTTTGAGCCTAAGCTCCAAGAGAGGACCCATGGGGGATTCACAACCCATATACTAATAATAATCTCATAAATCAACCTTAACGACACTTCCCTTGGTAAGGCATTCTATAAAATGATTCATTATCTCTTACAAGAAAATTTAAGTTCCATAATAGCATGTTTTCATGACACTGAGTGATGAAAGAGTATGCATGATCATGGAAAAATCAACAATGCCTATAATCAGCTCAACAATAGAATAAGTGCACCCAAATCACTAAAATCTTAGTAAATTATGATATAAGCCCCCACACGAGCATCACAATAGTAATAAGAAAGTATTAGTACTCAAACAAGACCAACATTAGCCTCCACTCGAGCAGCGTAATAATATTAATCAATCCAATCAATAATAAGATTCATACAAGTCCCAAATTAGGCATCCAATTAGTGATAATCAATTAAGTCGATAATAAAATACACATAATCCCCAAGTGGATATCAAAATAATGATAAACAATCAAATGAATAATACGGTACACATAATCCTCCTAGTGGACATCAAAATAAAGATAAACGATCAAGTTAGTAATAAGATCCACATAAGTCCCCAAGTTGGCATCACAATAATTATAAACAATTAAGTTAATAATAAGGTAAACCTAAGTCCCCAAGAGTCCATAAAAACAATGATAATCAATCAAGTAATGAAAACATTAAGGATTCATCCAAACTATTACATGTTTTACATGAAAAGTTTACACCTTACTCAGTTATAGCAAAATTAAACTCAAATAATAAAAAGGGAACTATACTAGCTAGCAAACATGCTCAAAAGTTTATTTTTATTGCAATATATATAGGACTAGGACAAGGTTCCTCTTTTAACTTCCTATTTTTGACTACAATCTCTTTGTACATTAGGTTTTTACCAAACTCCAATTATACCATCATTTCACTAAGCATGATTCAAACTATTATTAACTATAAATTTATTAATAATCAAATAAGTCATTTATCAACATGGTTTACCATAAACATATCAACAAGTAGAGTGAGATCAGTCAATATGACCGATATTTTATTAGTTTAGCCCATCATTAGACTCTATTACCTGTGAAAATACTTGCCATCTCTTATAGACAAGACCTTCAAATCCTTAGTGATTCAAAAAACACAATCAATAAATACATAACACCTCAGAAAAGCGTCAATATAAATCCCAACTTACCTTAAGAAAGACCCATAAATCCAAACAATAGTACAAAAAATCAAATAAAAGTTGTACTCTTTCGAATCACCACTAAACACGTCTAATCTAATCAAATATGACATCTACATATAAATACAAGATCAATGATACTTATATTGACATGCTTTGGTTTGAGGTCTATAATCACTTCAAAAATTGACCCAAAAAAAAAAAAAATTTAACCTAAATTTAATAAAAAATCAATTCACCCATAGTTTAAGGGTTCTAAATCTGAAATTTCAATGAAAATTGAGTAAATTGAGGAGAAATCTGACTTGAAATCAATGAAAACTCATTTTTTAATTTGTCAGGTAAAACCTAAAATCTCAAGTTTAAAAACAAAGGGTTGAAGAAGATTTTGTGATATAATCCATGAAAAATAATAAAAATAAGGTTTAGAAACTCATCCAAGGTTTATATCTCGAGAATCCAGTTGGAATCCTCAAATCAAACTCCCAAGCTCTAAAAATGATGAAAATGAGATTTCTTCCCCAAAAAGAAATAAATATCTATCCAGATGAACGTGCATTGCGATTGAGGTCACCACCTATGTGATTGTAATCTTAGCCGAACCAGATCCATCATGATCATGAGGGTACTATCTAAGTCGCAATGACTAAATAAACCCAACCCACTATTTATCTTCGCGATTGTGGTCTCTACCATCGCGATTGCGATGCCCAAATAATACAACACATCTCTATTATGTCAAAAATCTTTTTGATCGCAATAAAGAAAAATTCTACACCAAAAACAATATAAACTAGCAAAAAAATAGATCAAAAACTCTTCGAATGGACCCTCGAGATTCATTTTGGTTACCCATAGAAATAAATTAATAATGCAACTGGGATAATTTCGATGTTTCAGACTTAACTTAAACATCAGATTTATCAAAGGAGATCATTATCAATAATTTACTTGCAAAACCAACTTTAGACCAATAAAATTAGTATTTCGACCAAACTCACAAACTCACAAAAGAATCTCAAAACTTGAACCAACTATGCTACTACCTAAATGGACCGCTACTACCTAAAATGGACATTTCATACATAATAAAACTAACAAAATTCTCATTCGATGCTCAGATCACAAAATATTGACCAAAGTCAATAATATTAAATTAAAGACTACTCAAAACCACAAACTCATATAAATCACTTTTGATTGCTTTTAGTACCGTGCAAATCATTTTCACAACTAATAAATGACATAAAGCAACAATGGGTAAGGGAAAAAGGTCAAACACTGAAAACTCTAAAATCATAACGAGGGTTGTTACACCTATACAAAACAAAACCTAAAGGATTTCAAATAAAGTGCAAATAAAGTTCTCTATCTGTTTGCTTTATTTTTATGGGCTACAGATCTCTTTATAATAGGTAATAATTTAGAAATAAATATTAATTTTCTTATGTAAAATAGAACCAAAAGGAGTTCAACCCTATCTAATTTATAATGCCCCTTCTTTGGCATAAAAGAAAATTAGTCCAGTCTTAAATTCAAGTGCAACAACCATAGAATTTAATTTGCAATTTCATTCAGTTCCGACCAACTTAAAATCTCCTCTAAACTTAGGTATGAGTCTCCCTCAATGTTTTGAGTCTTTTGGTATATAATTCATATTTGGAGCTCATCATAGTTTCAAATCGAGCTTGAAGCTTTAATGGTTGATCAATCATGGGAGAAGAAGGAAGGAAGACTGAAAGAAATAAAGAAAGAAGGAAGAAGAATAAGTAGAAGAAGCCACTAATGTCTAAAGAAAAACTAAGTAGAAATTAGAAATAGAAGCGTTAATATGTATGGTCGAATGGCTAGTTTCTGTAATTTTGATAAATTTGGGCCATTTTTTTTTCCGAATCAAATGACCGAGCAACCAATTCCTATAATTATCCATTACGAAATTACATAAGACTTATAGATTCCATGATCTTATATTAAAAATATGTAGAATATACTAAAATATTCTTTAATTTCATGGTCATAAGCATGCCATATACAAAGCTGAAATTAATGATTTACCAAAAAATAAAGGTTTCTTTTTGAAATGGATTAAAAAGAATAATAGGATAAACAAACTGAAATGATCTGAAATACTAATTACTTGTGATAAAATGAAATGTTCTGTAAAAGATATATTACATTTTATTAATCTGATGTAAATATCCATGTAGATGAGATTTTCCTTCATTTCCTAGTATCTTGTTATTTTTTTTGATCCAAAATAATTTGTTCTTTTTTTAAAAAGGAATATATTGTAGTACTTCCTCCGGTATGCATCAAGTGATGCATTTACCTTTTTAATTTTAGTGCAAAATAATTGGTGTTCATTTTTTTTCAAAATTAAAAGAAGCCTGATAGGCCATTTTATAACAAATTAAACTTATTTACACAATGATAAAAGTGGACCATGGCTAGGTCCAAGCCACGAAGCCCAACCTAGAAATCTCCACTTTCAGACAAAACAAAAAGAAAAAGAAACAACAAAAATTAAAAATTAAAAAAAATTAGGAAAGTTCTAAATTATTCATCCCCTCAAGCATCGTTTCATGTTCATCTATCCAGCTCATGTAGATCGTTTGGCTTAGGAAATTGATCTTAGATGTATCTATACACCTAAGTGTCATTATTTACGTGTGTTTAACTTAGTTTTGAGGATAAATGAATGTGCTTAATGAAGTATAAAATGTTCTTTGTGTATTTGTGTGATACGTTACATGTTTAGAGTATTTAAGGTGCATTTCAAACAAGTCAAGAGTCAAAATTAACAAAAAGAGTTTAGACGAAAAAATTAGTTAGACTAGCCTAAGCTATACTTGTTCTAGGGCACTTTGATGAACTTGATTGTGTTGTATAGGGTGGTGTTTTTTGTAAGTTGTTATATAGACCATTTGAGCAGATATGAAATCTAAATTAAGCCTACACACAAGCCACAAGAAGGGGAAACAATGAACAACTAGACGAGAAGCATAGAATAAGAATCAAATAAAAATCTCATGTTGTGTGCTTGGCCATGCACTGTACCCCCATAGTATAGGTGGGGGCCATGCAATGCACCCCATATAGTAGGGGGATGCTAGCTTGGTCAAGCTATGGTGCATGTGTCTCACCCTCCTTGGCCATGCGATAGGCCATGAGACGTAACCCTCCCCCCAAAATATCTAAAACTTGGTTTTTACATGGTTTACATTGAGGGTAAAGTGGTAAATGCACTTAAATAAACATAAGATTCACTATTAGAATAGGAATATGTCTAATTTACCTAATTTGGCTCAAACATAGGATGAAATATAAATGCGTTTGAATTAGTTTCCACATCTGCACTCAATAATGTAGTTGCGAGGCTAATTGAAATAGTCGATTAAAGGCCATGAAGACTATAATCATGATATTAAACCCATGAGTCAACGATCAAGATATTTAACTTAACCATCGAGATTATATGGCTTTACATGATTGTTCAAGATTCCTTGACCCTGGAATTCTCTGAACTATTATTTCCAACACTTTTAAATTCCGTGTTGCTCGTTGTTACTTTTAGTTTAACAAAGATTAAACTCTCTTCAATTACCAATCACACTTATTTAAATTCAATAGTAATACTTGAATTGGCTTAATTTCTAAATACTAAGTCCCTATGGGATCGATATTCGGCTCGCAAAATCCACTTTATTACTTGCACGACCATGTATACTTATATGTGAGGTTGGATGCAATAAGTTTTCAGCGCCATTTCTGGGGACTTGAAAAATTAGCGACCTTCTAATTTTTATCTTTCTATTCTGTTCGATATGTGTTAACAACTTGATCTTAGCTATTAAATTTACAGGTACAAGTTTGAATCTCATGCAAGATGGCAAGGGAGAAGGAATTGGTTGAACCATATCCCAAACCTAAGATACACTTGCACCAACTATGGAGAGAAATAACATTTCTCTATCTAATCTCCTAAGTTCAATAAGGTGAGACCATTCCTGTAGAAATAGATGATGAACAACCAATCCGCAGATAGTGCGCAAAGTGGAAATACCACTTACAACCAATGTGACCTCTTGTATTTAAAAACCAACAGTAAGAGGCAGGTTTGAGCTTAAATAGAACATGGTGCAATTGTTGCATACAAGCGGGCAGTTCACAGCCTATCACATGAGGATCCACAAGTTCATCTTCAGAAATTTTTAAGAGATTAGTGACATATTTATTCCTATGGGAGTTGCTGCTGATTAAATAAGGCTCACTCTTTTCCCATTCTCACTCTTGGGAGAAGCAAAGAAATGGTTGAAGGTAGAACCTTTAAATTCAATAAAAACATGGGATGACTTGGAATAGAAGTTCCTCATTAAATTCTTTCCATTTGGAAAAACTGCAAGGTTTAGAAGTGAGAGCTTAAGTTTCAAGCAGAAGCTAGATGAAAATTCCTATCATGCTTGGGAAAGATTCAAGTCTCATCTCAGAGATTGTCCATATCTCCTATAGACAAATGAGGTATTATCTCATGTTTTTTTTTGAAAGTCTTGACCACAACATAATAATTTTGATTAATTTAGTGGTAGGTGGTTAGTATTTGGAAAAAACCTATGATGAGCTTCATACTCTTCTCAACCGTATTGTACATGGTAATCTAGAGTGACAGGGTGATGTATCCAAAAATATGGTAAAAATTTTTATAGGTATGATCAAGGTAGATAGTATCACAACATTGGCTGCACAGTTAGCCTCTTTTTAGAACTAGATTATGACTCAGTTAAACAAGTTGATTGTGACTCAACCTTAGGCTCAGGTAAATGCAGTTTAGCAGGAACAAAATTTGTTTAAAATTTATGGTAGTAGTGGTCACTCAACATATTTATGTGGAGCAAATCAAGAATTGATGAATTTTATAGGAAATGCACAGACAGGGAATCAAAACTATGATAATGGCTACAACTATAACTAACAGGGTTAGCCTAACTACTCTTAGGTCACTAATCAGGTCTAACCTTTACAATTTCACCAGCAACAAAGTATTCAGAACAACGCTCAGGCCAATAATATAGAAGAGACTTTGAAAAAGATTCTGGCCAACAAAGAAGAAATGACTACAAAGATAAAAAATTAGCAATTGGCTTAAAAGAATTTAGAGATTCAGGTAGTCTAGTTAGATCAGGAACAATACAAAAGACCTCAAGGGGGGTTTCCTAGTGATATAGAGCAAAATTTAAAGAACGTTATAAAAATTACCTTGAGGAGTGGTAGAGTTTGATTGATGCATCTCCAAAAAATAATTATGAGGTGCAAGATGAGTTAATCAGACCTAAGCAGACAAAAAAGCAAGTTGAGTCCAAAGAAGCTGAAAAAAGGACAAAAGGACAAGTTTGAGTACCCAATAAAAAAGCCAGTTGAGCTAACCCAAAATAGACCACCACCACCATTCTCTCAAAATCTTAAGAAAGCCAAAGAGAACGCTTATTTTAAGAAGTTCTTTAACACATTCAGAGAACTTCAAATTAATCTTCCTTTTCTAGATAATTTGAAGGGAATGCCCATGCTAAGTACTTGAAGGATGTCGGGTGATGTTGGGTGTATTTATGCACTCTAGTGTTACTATTCTAGCCCTTTTACCCTTATTTTGAGGATGATTCTTATGATATAATGATATAAATGATTATTTATGTATCCAAGTATGTGTTTACAATGTTTAATGGTTGTTTCACATTAGTTTTGATTTAATTTGAGCATTTAGAGTTCAACCGAGAAAACTAGTGTAACTAGCTTGAGCTAGGTGTTTTTCTAGTCTATTGTGTTGAGTTCTAATGCATTTTATTGAGTTAATAAGGTTTTTATTATGTATTTATATGTAAAAAAATTAGTTATAATGTTCAAGGGTCAATTGAATCAATAAAAGAGTCAAAACAATGAGTTAAAACTCAATGTGAATTTAGCCTATGCTTAGCTCGTGTTTCTAGTTCATCATTGAGGATGTTGTATTGTTTTGAGCTCTAAATTATTGTTTTTAATGATATAGGATGATTTATAAATGTATGATATTATATGAAGGATATATAAGCATTAAATCAAGAGTAAACAACTTAAAAGGACTCGTAAATGACCGCGGAAGCACAAGATGCAAGCTGGACACCAATTTGGACCCCTGGAAAATTTTGAGCGCGTGTGGAGTATGTGTTTGTCCAAATGGCACATGATTCATTTCATTAGATTCAGAAGGATCCGAAAATGGTGAAACACCACGTCGCAGAGCCGTCCCATTTTGCAATTATCCAAAATAGTGTCTCAACGCGATTGAACCGCTTAGCGCTAATGACCAAAATCGAGAGTTAAGTGCCCAGTTGTGCCCAGGATGCCATTTGACACTGTAGAGCAACGTGCCAATGACTAAAATTGGAAGAAAAGTGCTGAACTGAAGGAAAACAATATGGAAACCTAATCCTAGTGGGGTTATGAATTATATACTATAAATATAGCGTCTTAAAACACGTTTTGGACATCTTTGAACCCCTAGATCACTTGGAACAACATTGGAGGCTACCAAAACTTCTTTTTAAGGTTTTTATTTATTTAATTTAACTTTATTTTATGTTTGTAAACATTTATACAATTAACTGGATGTTGATTATGGCTATGAGTTGCTAAAAACTCCCTTTTCGGGGTTGAAGCCAAGAACATGATTATTATTGCTATGGATTAAGTTTGTTTTCTTTGATTATCAATATTGGTTGTTTGTTTATTCTCGTTTTAAATATTTTAAGGATTCACGACCCTTATAATACATCCATTATCAACCTTGTGAACTCGGGAGAGGAAATAGGATGATAGAATGTGAGAATAAGCAGAGTATAGTTCTTGATTCTTTATAAAATATGAAACTTGAATTAGTATCTAGGATAGGAATATAATTATATACCTTACTTGATTCATATGTAGGATGATATTTGTTGAGAACTTAAGTGAATTATTACATCCCCTCTCAACGATGTAGGTGTAAGGTTCAACTTAGGTAATAGATTTGAGGTTGGAAAACCATAATCTTCCAATTAACCCTATGAATCAACAACCAAGATAAGCAAGTTAACGAATGAAATCCAATAGCATAATATGATTCTTCAAAGTGCTTCAACCCTGGGTTTTCTCCTATTGATTGTTACAATATCTTTACTTTATGTATTATTTAATTTACTTGCAATATACAAACTCAATTCTCTCTTTTGGTTACTCTCATATCAAGTGAATATAAATTGTGAACTGAAATCAAATTATTGCCAAATCTAGTCTCTGTGGGATTGATAGCTTCACTTTCTTGAAGGCCACTATATTACTTGGTAGACTGCGTACACTTGCATGTGCGTGTAGGTGCTGTCAAGATTTTGGCACTATTGTCGGGGACTTGAAATTGACAATTGCTTATTTTAGTTTTATTTTTAGATTTATTTGGTATTTTTACGCTTGGTCTTATTTTAGTTTTATTTTTAGATTTATTTGGTATTTTTACGCTTGGTCTTATTTTTGTATTTGCAGAAAACAGGTGCTTAAGTTTATAAGATGGCAAGAGATTAGGAGTTGGTAGAACCAAGACTCAAACCTAAGAAACTTTACCATCAACGCTGGAGAGGATCAATCCTTCTTCCCAGAATTATACAAATCCAAGAAGGCCAAGAGATTATTGTTTCTATGGCTGAACAACAAGCAACTGGTAGGAAGGTTAGGGAAGTGGCAGTCTCACTTTTGACGAACTTGACTTCCCCAATTCAAAGATCGATAGCTGAGGGAATTTCGAGTTGAAATACAATATGGTATAGTTTCTTATTAGCAGTGAACAATTTGTAGGGCTTTCATATGAGGATCCACAAGTCCACTTGTAGACCTTCATTGATCTTACAGATACATTCACTACAATCGGGGTGACTCTAGATTAAGTGAGGTTGATACTCTTCTCCTATTCACTTATTGGGGGATCTAAAAGGTGGTTGAATGTAGAACCGACCAGTTCAATTAGAACATGGGATGACTTAGCTAGAAGGTTCCTCATCAGATTTTTTCCATCAGGCGAGACTGTGAGACTTCGTAGTGAGATAGTGAGCTTCAAACAGAAGCCTGATGAAAACCTCTATCATGCTTGGGAATGCTTCAAGGCTCTTCTTTGAGATTGTCCACATCACCAACAGTCTAATGAGGAACTTGCTCATACTTTTGTAGAAGCTCTTGATCACAATACAAAGATTTTGCTAGATTTAGCCGCAGGTAATCAATCATTGAAGCTAACTTATGATGAGCTGTACAAATTGCTGATCCACATAGTACTAGAAAATTTAGAGTGACATTCAGATTCTAGAAGTGCCATAAAAAGAATTGCGGGAATATTGAAGGTGGACCAATTCACATCCTTATCAGCACAGGTTTCTGCCTCACAAAATTTGATCAACACAACATTAAACACCATAAAGTTAGGAGCAGCACAACTAGCAGCCACAGTCAATGCTATCCAACAAGTCACAGGTCGATGTGAGGTATGTAGAAATAGTGGTCATGCAGCTTCCATGTGTGCTTTAAATCCAAAATCTGTGATGTATATGGGCAATTCTCAAAGGACAAATTACTGTAATGCCTACAACATAAAGTGGAAAACTCAGCTAGCAAATCAGTCACAGAATACTCCATAACCATAGGCCCAATCGAGTTAATCAACTAGCAACATGGAGGAGATAATGAAACAACTCGTAGCTGGTCAAACATAATTGATTGCAGATCCAAGTAGTCAAAGAGTAGAATTACAGAATCAGAAAGTGGCATAGAGAAATTTAGAGTTGTAGGTTGGGCAGATACAACAAGTGTTAAATAGCCATCCTCAAGGTGGTCTACCCTATAATACAGAAAATATAAAGCAAGTCATGGAAATCACCTTATGGAATGGTAAAGAGCTTTAAGGAGAACCTCCCAAGACAACAAAGGAGGTAGATGCTGAGGTGGTGGCCCAACCGATCAATGACAGAGTTGCTGAAAATTCAAGAAAGTCTGAGTACTTGAAGGAAAAAGTTGTTGAACTAGAGAAGAAAAAGACACTACCATTACCCTTCCCCCCAAATTACATAAAAGCGAAGGAGGATGCATTGTTCAAAAGTTCATTGATGCATTCAAAGAGTTGTATATTAATCTACCTTTGCTAGATGTTCTGCAGAGTATGCCTAAGTATGCAAAGTACTAGAGGGATGTGGTGGCGAAGAAGGTGAAATTGTAAGATGTGGGAGCTATATAACACTCACTAAAGAGTGTGGTGTGGTAATGACATAAAAAATCCCTAAGAAATTGAGAGATCAAGGGAAGTTTTCTATCCCTATTCAAATTGGGGGAAAAGAAGTCCACACATTGAGTGACTTAGGGGTAAGCATAAATTTAATTCCCCTATCATTGTTTAGAAAATTGGGCTTGGGAATTCTAAAACAACACTAGTGGTGATGCAGCTAGCAGACGGATCTATAGCATATCCGAATGGAATCATTGAGGATGTCCTCATAAAGGTTTGTAAATTTCTTATTCCTATGAGTTCTTGATTTTGTGGTAGACAAACAGGTACCAATTATTTTGGGGCATCCATTCTTAGAAATTGGAGGGGCTTTAATTGATGTTAGAGATTATACACTAAAGATGAGGGTAGATGATGAAGAGGTAGTATTTGATATTTACAAGGCCCCCATTGAAAATCTCTTATATAAAGATTTATGCATGATTAATGTGTTTGAAAGGGATGAGTGTGGGGTGCCTAAGCCACTAAAGACCTCTTCCAAATACCTTATTGAGCGGCCTAAGATGAAACCACCAATTCCCAACATGTTAAAAGGTAAAAGAGGTTTGAAACGAATGAAAAATGGCTCCCAAAAGGGGGTAAAAGGGTAAAGGAATATGGTTAAGGTGATATGGGGCGTGCTGCGACACTAAATCAGGCACTGTTTGGGAGGCAATCTAAGTTAATTAGGTATGTTTTCTTTTCAAATATTTTAGCTTTTATTTCATGTAGTTTCTGTTTTTGGTTGAGTCACAGGTTCATGGGAAGTCTTAGTACCATAAACTTGATCTTGAAGCATGACAAAGATTGAGTGTGGGGCCTTATGGATCTCATTTATGTGTAAGAGTGCTACTAGTTAGGCCTAGAGGCCTCAGGGAGTATTTCTATCTCTTACCTTTTAATTCACTTTGAGGACAAAGTAGATTTTTAAGTGTGGGGTGGGGAAATTCCTACATTTTGGCTCATTTTTTTTTTTGTAAGATATTCTTTTTGGTGCTATTTTTGATTATATGATGCAAGTGGATTTGTTGATAAAAGCATGTTGAATGAGTGAATTCCTACTTTTGAGACTCTTAGGCTCAAGTTTGTGACTCTTATTTTGTGGCTTAAATTTGTATTTATGCTATTGTTGGTTGAGAGTCTATCCTGATCATCTTGAGTTGAGCATGTGCCATGTGTGATGTGAGATTTTTTTTTGTATATTCCTTGTTTCATGTGATGTATAGAACTTGCCCGGAATGTGTGTGAAGTGAAATATAGAATGTGGGTTTAGGAGATGATTTAGGCATTTCTTTGATAGCCTTGTTTTATATTTTCTTTTACCTACCCTTGTGCATTATCCTAGCTAACCCCTATTGAGCCTTTAGCCTTTTATTTGGTAGCTTTATAAGTAGCCTAATTCCTTCTTTGATAGACCATAATTTAATCCTAACAAAAACCTCCTAAGTGCTTTAATAATTTTAAAAAATTGAGTAAGGAGAAACTGAAGAAGAAAAAGGTAAAATTGATGCTCCAAGGTAATAGTTATTGGTGTTTATAATTTATGTGTGGTGGATTGATGTGTTATAAATGATGTTAGAAATATTTCCATAATTATGAAAAAAAAGAAAAATTGATTCTTGTGGTAGTAAACTATGCGTCCACCAAGTATTTGTGAAAATGCTTAAAAGAGATGGGGAAAAAATAAAAGGTATGAGTGGATGGAAAAGGTGTAATTTGGGTCTTGGAGATTGGTTTTAAATGAATAATGTAGTGTATTAAAGTGCTTAAAGAGGTTAGTCACTATTCCCAATTAGTTTCTACCCTTTCCTTAGCCTACTCGAAAAAGTCCTAATTGATCCAAAGCTTTACATTCAACTATTAGTGGAGCACTACACTAAGGGAAATCCTATGGTTCATTGTGGGTAACTTGTGAATTCTTTGTGAGAGTGAGTGTAACTTGATTCCTATACCCATCATGTTATGAGTTGAGTAATTTTGAGTGATTATGGGTAACTCTCTTATTGTTAGGGGAACATATTTGATTAATGTGGGTGATTTGTATGATGTCCTTGATTGAAAAATATGCATGAGTTTTCTACTTGTGAAGTCCGTTCTTGAGGCTAGGATGTTTTGGAAGTAGGATTCTTGAGCTTTCAAGTGTGTATAACATGCTTAGTGTTGTAAACTTGCATTCCGTGTAGTCATTGCAGTGCTAGCTTGAATTTCTTGCATATAGTATAAGTTTGGAGTCTATTTAGCTTATGGTTTTTATAGTTAATAGTTGTTCGAGGATGAACAAAGCTTTAAGTCTGGGCTGGTGATGTTGGGTGTATTTATGCACTCTAGTATTACTATTCTAGCCTTTTTAGCCTTATTTTATGGATGATTCTTATTCTATATGCTTTAATAATGATATAAATGAGCATTTATGCATCCAAGTATGTGTTTACAATGTTTAATGGTGGTTTCACATGAGTTTTGATTCAATTTGAGCATTTAGAGTTCAACCGAGAAAACTAGTGTAACTTGCTTTAGCTAAATATTTTTCTAGTCTACTGTATTGAGTTCTAATGTGTTTTAATGAGTTAATCAGGTTGTTATTATGTATTTATATGTAAATAAACTTAGTTATAATGTTGAAGGTTCAATTGAATCAAGAAAAGAGTCAAAACAATGAGTTAAAGCTCAATGTGAATTTAGCCTATGCTTAGCTCGTGTTTCTAGTTCATCGTTGAGGATGTTGTGTTATTTTGAGCTCTAAATTGTTGTGTTTAATGACATATGATAATTTATAAATGGATTATGATGTTATATGAAGGATATACAAGCTTTAAATCAAGAGGAAACAACTTAAAAGGGCTTAAAAATGACCACTGAAGCACAAGATGCAAGCTTTACACCAATTTGCACCCCTGGAAAGTTTTGAGCACATGTGGAGTTTGTGTTTGTCCAACCGGAGCATGCATCATTCCATTGGATTCCGAAGGGGCCAAAATGGTGAAAAACCATGTCTCGGAGCCATCCCAATTCGCAATTGTCCAAAAATAGTGTCTCAACGCGATTGCACCGTTTAGCGCCAATGACCAAAATCGGGAGTTAAGTGCCAAGTTGTGCCCAGGATGCCATTGGACACTATGGCGCGATGTGCCAATGACTAAAATCAGGATAAAACTGACAAAATAAAGGAAAAAGATGTGGAAACCTAATCCAAGTGGGGTTATGACTTATATACTTTAAATATAACGTCTTAAAACATGTTTTGGGACATCTTTGCACCCCTAGATCACTTGGAACAACATTGGAGGCTACCAAACTTCTTTTTAGGTTTTTATTACTTTAATTTAGCTTTGTTGTATGGTTTTAATCATTCATACAATTAATTAGATGTTGATTATGGCTGTGAGTGGCTAAAAACTCCCTTTCCGGGATTAAAGCCAAGAACATGTTTATTATTGCCATGTATTAAGTTTGTTTTCTTTGATTATCAATATTGGTTGTTTGTTTATTATAGTTTTAACTATTTTAAGGATTCACGACCCTTAGAATACATCCATTGTCAACCTTGTGAACTCGGGAGAGGGAATAGGGTGATAGAATATGAGAATATGCAGAGTATGGTTCTTGATTCTTTATAAAATATGAAACTTGAATTAGTATCTAGAACAGGGATGTACTTAGATACCTTACTTGATTCATATGTAGGATGATATTTGTTGAGAACTTAAGTGAATTATTACATTCTCGCCCAATGATGTAGGTGTAAGGTTCAACTTATGTAAAGAGTAGAGGTTGAGAAACCATAATCGCACATTTAACCCTACAAATCAACAACCAAGATAAACAAGTTAATGAATGAAATCCAATAGCATAATATGATTGTTCAGAGTGCTTCAACCCTGGATTTTCTCCTATTGATTATTACAAGATCTTTACTTTACGCATTATTTAATTTACTTACAATATACAAACTCAATTCTCTGTTTTCGTTAATCTCGCTTCAAGCGAATCTAAATTGTGAACTGAAATCAAATCATTTCCAAATCTAGTCTCTGTGGGATCGATAACTTGGCTTTCTCTAAGGCTACTATATTACTTGGTAGACCACGTACACTTGCGTGTGTGCTTGGGCACTGTCCTCATGGTGAAGAAAAAAGGCATGGTGATATTGAGACTATAACACTTACTCAAAGGTGCAGTTTCATGGTTATGTACAAGATGCTCAAAAAGCTCAAGGACCCTGGAAGTTTTATTTTCCTATAAAAAATGGTGAAAGTGATGTTCTTCAAGCTTTGAGTTATCTTGAGGCAAACGTAAATTTGATGCCCCTTTTTTTGTTTAAAACTTTGAGTTTAGGAATTCCAAGGCGTTGTTCAATTGTGTTACAGATGACCAATAGAAATTGAGTGGTCCCCAATGGAATTATTGAGGATGTTCTTATTATGGTAGGTAAGTTAATTATTTCTATTGATTTTATTATTCTTGACTATGAAGCAGATGACAGGGTACCAAGTCATATTAAGACTTTCATCTTGGATACTGTTGGAGCTTTGATAGATGTTAGAGAAAGCACACTCAAGATGAGATTAAATGATAAAGAGGTGGTCTTCATAGTATACAAAACACTGAACATATTCTAGACCATAGATATTTATGCCTGATCATAATTGTAGATTTGGATAAGTGTGGTATGGAGAAGTAAAAGCTTCCAATTACCTTTTCGGACTCTCTAATGGAGTTGCCTGAAGTGATGACTAAGCTTGAGCTTGAAAAGATTGAATATTATCCTAAATGAGCTGAAAAATAGTAAAAGGGCAAATTCTGATAGCAGCATTGGTAGAGTAAAGAAGAGAAAAAAGTTATGGTCGGAAGAGAAGAAGAGACCAAGAGACTGTGGAATATAGTTGTGATGTGAGTACAACAACAACAACAACAATAAACCCGGTATATTCCCACATAGTGTGGTCTGGGGGGTGGTAAGATGTACGTAGTCCATACCACTACCTACGGAGAAGTAGAAAAGCTGTTTTCGATAGACCCCCGGCTCAAGACACGGAATAATACACAAATCCTTAATAAAGCATGAAAGAAGATGACAGTACATACCTACGCCACCCACAAGGAATAATTATCAAAGAGTAGTAAACAAACTTGTAATAAATCATACAACAAGGTGTCATAACAAGAATAATACCCTACCAAGTAATGCCCTACCCCAGCGAACCAAAAAGGCACTAGCCTTCTATCCTAATCTGCCCTCTCCAGATGTTCTTATCTAGGGTCATGTCCTCTGTGAGCTATAACTGCTCCATGTTTCTCCTGATAACCTCTCTCCAGTATTTCTTCAGCCTACCCCTACTCCACCTGAAACCATCCAAAGCAAGCTTCTCGTACCTACGAACTAGGCTATTCGTGCCCCTCCTTTTCACATATCCGAACCATCTCAAATGGGCTTCTCGCATCTTGTCTTCCACTAAAGCCACTCCAACCTTTTTTTGAATAGTCTCATTTCAAACTCTGTCACCCCTAGTAAGCCCACACATCTAATGCAACATCCGTATTTCTACCACCTTCAATTTTTGAATGTGAGAGTTCTTGACTGGCCAACATTCCACTCCATAAAACATGGCCGGACGGACTGCCACCCTGTAGAATTTGCCTTTTAGCTTAGGCAGTACCTTTCTATCATACAACACCCCCGAGGTGAGCTTCCATGTCATTCATCCTGCCTCAATCAGGTGGGATACATCCTCGTCAAACTCTCCATTCCCCTGAATCATGAACCTAAGATACTTGAAACTATCCGTCTTACACACCGCCTGGGAATCCAACTTTAATACCACCTCGTCTTCCTGCCTCAAGTTATTAAACGTGTATTCTAAATATTCTGTCTTGATCCTGCTCAACCTGAACCCTTTAGAATCAAGGGTTTGTCTCCACACCTCTAATTTATCATTCACCCCCCTGTGTCTCGTTAATTAAAACTACATCATTTGCACAAAGCATACACCAAGGAATCTCTTCTTGAATACGCCACGTCAACACATCCATTACCAAATCAAACAAGAACGGGCTAAGAGTATATCCCCGGTGCAACCCTGTAACGATAGGGAAACGCTCTGAGTCTCCTTCCACCGTCCTCACCTGAGTCTTGGCTCTATCATACATGTCCTTGATTACTCTGATATACGTCACGGGGACCTTGCTCACCTCTAAGCATCTCCAAAGTACCTCTCTAAGGGCTTTGTCGTACGCCTTATCTAAGTCGATAAACACCATGTGTGGATCCTTCTTCCTTTCCCTATACTGCTCCACCAGTCTCTGTATCAGGTGAATCACCTCCATCATCGAGAGCTCACGGATAAATCCAAAATGGTTCTCTGAGATAGACACTATCCTTCTTAATCTCAACTCGACCACTCTCTCCCAAATCTTCATAGTGTAGCTCAATAACTTAATACCCCTATAGTTATTGCAGCTCTGAATGTCACCCTTGTTCTTATAAAGAGAGATCATTGTACTCTATCTCCAAGCCTCGGGCATTTTTGTCAACTTAAAAATGTCGTTAAACAATCAGTCAACCACCTAAAGCCTGCTTCATCAGAAAATTTCCAAAAGTCCATAGAAATCTTATCAGACCCTGTCGCCCTACCCCTACGCATCCTGCGAACAACCTTTTTAACCTCTTCTACCTTAAAACATCTATAATAACTGAAATCACGATAGTCATTTGAGTGCTCCAGCTCTACTAACACAATATCTCTATCCCCTTCGTCATTCAATAACCTATCAAAGTACGAATGCTATCTCTTCTTAATGTGATCATCTTCTTCCAACATTCTACCATCCTCCTCCTTAATACACTTTTCCTGGTCGAGGTCACGAACCTTTCTCTCCCTAGCCTTTGCAAGCCTAAACAACCTCTTTTCCCCTCCTTTCTCTTCTAATCCCACATACAATATCTCGAATGCTACCATCTTAGCTGACGTAACTGCTAACTTAGCCTCTTTTCTAGCTATCTTGTATGACCCTATTAGCCCGCTTCTCATTTTCATCCTTACTCTCACTCAACTTAGTATACGCCTCCTTCTTAGTCTTCACTTTCTTCTTAACTTCTTCATTCTACAACCAATCCCCCCGACAATGACCAGCCCGGACACTGGACATACCCAATACCTCACTAGCAGTCTCTTTAATGCAGCTAGCCACTGTATCCCACATACCATCCACGTCCCCCTTACACTCTCACCCCCCATACCCTCTACCTTCTTCCCTATCTCCCGTACATTTGCCGGCATTAAACTGACCCACTTAATTCTAGTCTACCCTCCTCACCCCTTCTCTTCTTGTCTTTCTTAATACATAAGTCCATCACCAAGAGCCTATGCTGGGTCAAAAGATTCTCACTCAGAATGACTTTACAGTCCTTACACAACACCCTATCCCCTTTCCTAAGTAGCAAAAAGTCAATTTGGGTCTTAGCTATCGCGCTTCGAAAGGTGATTAGATGATCATCCTTCTTTGGGAATCTCTAATTCACCACTACCAACCCAAAGGACCTCACAAAGTCCAACAGAGCAGATCCCTCTTCATTTCTCTCCCTAAAACCAAAACCACCATACACATCGCTAAAGCCTCCCGATAACGCCCCGATGTGCCCGTTGAAATCCCCTGCTATAAAATCTTCTTAGAAATAGGTAATCCTATTGCCACCTCATCCAAAGCCTCCCAAAACCGCATCTTCTCATCTATATTCCAGCCCACATGAGGCGCGTAAACACTACACACGTTTAGGGTAGACCCCCCAATGACCAACTTAATAGTCATCAACCTATTGCTGATCCTCTTAAACTCCCCTACCTTCCCTCTAAGCTCCCCATCTACTAAGATGCCAACTACATTAATACGCCTCACGCTACTAGAGTACCAAAGCTTGTAACCATCTACATCCCTAGCTTTAGACCCTACCCACTTAGTCTCTTATACACACGCAATATTGATCCTTCTTTTTTTTAAGAATCTTCACCAGATCAATAGATTTACCCTGAAGAGTACCTATATTCCAAGACCCAATCCGCAGCTTATCTAATCTAGCACCACGTCTTTCTCTACCTCCTCCAACGCCAAACCTATCCCTCACTCCCCCACTTACCCTTCCCTCCTCCCCCACCCCTAGCATAACCCTCTACCCCAACACCCTCAGATATAACCCTATCCTACTATCAATGTCCACAGCCAAAAGTACATAAAAATGTCCACAATAATAGTAATAAAGTAACAGCAAGAGATAGAAGGCACACATACAGTATATGAAATAATCAAGAAATAGTCAAAGCAGGTATAGATAAGAAAAATAATATCCACCACTAAGCAAAGAAGCTAGTCACAACTATGCTCACTAGCAGCTAATAACGAACACAGAAAAACGAGATAGGGAACAAAATAGTATAAAAAAGTCAAACTATATGAAGTGCCAAAATATGGAGTGGCAAAATAATCAAAGTTTATATGTCACCGAGATGCCTACGTGTTATTGGTCCATTGATTTTGATGTTTAAAATTGGTTGCCAAAAGAAGGTCGACTGGAATGAGGCCGCTAGTTACGTCAGCGGCGTGTCACCAAAGTTTTGTTGAAGCATATTCAGGGACTTACTGGGATCTGCACATCAATGGATGTCGAACCAACTCGTCTGATCTACCTATTTGGCTACTTATGGATACCTCCCCCATTACTTGAGTCGATCCGGCGTGAAACCTAAACCCACTGGCGATAGTCGCGATGAGAAATAAAAAGGATGGGAAGGATGATAACGAGGAATTGGGGAGAGAGATCTGAGGGGAAAGAGAGAAAAAAAGGGAGAGAGAGGTAGATCTTATCTGCTTCTGGCTCGTCTACGCCATCGCCGATGTCAGAGTTCGTCGGTTAGTCGAGGTAGAAACGTTAAGTTAAACATTACAAAGTGTACATTAGAAAGAGACTTAGAGAATGTTATTTTCTTCTTAACTAGCAATGAGAAGTACTAAAATGCTATTTCTGTGGCAAATCCTATGATGTGAGTCATACCGCAATATTAAATTAGGCACTGTTTGGAAGAAAACTCATGTTTTTATAGAGTTTGTTATTTTTATATAGTGTCATCTTTGTTTTTGTTTTGTTTGTGTCATAGATTAGGGGAAGTGTGAGTACCCAAAATCTAAGTTAAGGAGCATGATGAAATGTAATGCCCCAGGATTTCTGGTCCATGAGAAATTCTAAAGTATTATCCTCACTGTCCTGAGTACGACTCTCCTAATGAGTTATAGCATCATAGGGACTCAGTCGTAACTTAATTAGAACAAGTGGCTTAGTATTCTTCTCTGAGTACAAGTGGCTCTCAACTAGCCGTCAAGACTTCTTACAGGTTATAAGGACCAAGTGGTAAGGTATCCAAAAATTTTGGCCCATACACTGTCTTTATTACAACTTAAATCCATGAGTCATAAAGACTTATGAGTCATTATTCGCCAATCGTAGGATCTCCTATGTGTTATCCCAAATTGTTGCTGTCTTGAGTACGAGAAATGGTTATCGGTAGTTAAGTATGGTTATGAGTTGGTGGTAGATTCATAGCTATACCAGTGTGAGGTCTTGGTGGTTATGTCTTGAATATGACTCCTTGTGATGAGTCTAATGTGTCTCTACGAGTTGTATAGTGACTCATAGTCACTTGCGACAATTTTCAGTCTTTTCATTAAGGGCACTTTAGATATTTCCCCTCTACCTCTATTGTAACCCACGATGTAAAACCCTATTGAGGACCCCATTAGCATTGTTAACTCACTAAAACACTTTCTAAAGCTCTCTTAAATTCTCTCAAGAATCCATACTTAGGGTTTCTAAGAAGTAGGGCATCCAAGGGCTTAAGGGTTGAATTCCTTTAGTGAAAATTGTTATTTTAGGCATGTTACTCTTTTTCATTGTTAATTTGTTAGAAGCATGTGTTTTAAAGTATTGTTCATGATATATTAATTATTAGTTTGAAACAAGAGTTGAGGGTTTTGAATATTTATGGATTGAACAATGTTTCTCATGGTTTGCATGCGATTTATCATGCTTTAATAATGGTTTTGAACTTGTGGGTGCATGGATATGGTAAATGAACTAGGGAATTTTTAATTTACCCAAAATTATGAATTTTAAAGTGGTTATGACCTCAACCCCATATTGTAAAATTGATTTTTAGTTATGAGAAATGTGGGTATTTGAACTGTTCTTGTACTATGGCATAATGATCTTAAATTGCACTTTATGGGATTGTGTAATTCCCTAAACTAATGTGTAATAGAACCAAGGGGGTTGTGAATCCCCCAAGTGATGTAACTATTTTGGCATGTTGATGTTACTTTGCAAGTATAGTTGGTATGACGATACCAATAATGTATGCCTAAATGTGTATTGGGGTTCAATAAATGGGATTGTGTGATGAATATTTTTAATTAGGCTTTAATGAGGGTTGGGTAGGTGATTCGTGAATGTGGTGGTCTCAAAGAACCCATACTGGAAATTACGATAGCCGATGTAGGGGTTTATATGACTGGGTGGTTTTAGTCCCCCTTATTACTATCATTTGATTGGTAGGTTTAAGTCCCCCATAAAACATATGTATACCCTTTGGTTCGTGCAGCCACACACACTGGGGCCCTACAAGCTGTGAGATAGCTAGGCCTATAGATCCCATGGATGCCTTTGTTTATTGTGACAGTTGAGCTACACAACGCAGGCTAAAGTTATAAAGCGCATATTAGGACTTGTTTTCTATGACGGCATGTGATATATCTATATGTATATGCATTTGATTATATGCATTTATTTGGAATGATTTTGAACTGTTGATCATGACATTATGTTATCCTTATCCTTGAGTTACATTCTAGTGTTCACCCTATGAACCATCTCCAAATGCTATATCCCCATGCGATGTAGGCACTGAAGCTACTTCTATTTTTCCTTCGCAAAGTTAGTTCGGTCAGCTCGGTCTGTTGGTTTATTGTGTTATGGTGAAGTGGTGAGCTTCCATTCCCTAGAAGTCTTAGGCATTTCACCAACTTTTACTCATATATTTAAGTTGATAGTTACTTCCATAATCATTAACATTATCATTTTCATTCTCATTGTCGTCTGCCAGAGTCAGGGACATATACCAACCAAGATTGTTTTTTGTTATTTATTTAAAAGGCTTTGTTTATTATAGTGAATATTGGGTGATGTTGGTCGATTGTTTAGCTGGTCATCGATAGCCGTTATAAGCATGTTTTGAATTTTCATAAGCTTGTTGCATGCTATCTTGTTATATTTTTGAAATTCATCCTGTGTTGGGGGATGTTGTGTTTGGTTTAGTTAGGTGTAGGGGGTGATCTTTGATCCATATGGTACTTAAGATATCGGTTATGACCAAGCCCCGATTTGGGTCATGACAAAGATGGTGTCGGAGCCTCGATTTGGTATCATTAATTGCCCAACAGAGCCGTGTCAAGTAGAGTCTTATTTATGGGTTTGTACGTACCACACTTATAAGGGAGAGGCTACGAGGCATTTAAGAATATTTCCCTTTCTTGTTGTTCTATTTCAGGCTATAAAGTCTAATGTATTGAATCTCCTCTAATTTTTGTAGATCTCTTTTTAGACCATGCCTCCCAAAATATCTGATATTTATGGTAAATCTTTTGTCCTCTCTGAGGACAATGTGGACAGAGCTCGTCCTTCTAAGAGTTTATCCCTGTCTATGGTCGCTAATTTTAATTACCCTAAGGGAGCTCCACCAGTTCCTCCCTTCCTCCCCAGGCACCCTAGGCTGGTGTGTTTAATGCTGAGTTTTGCCAGTTGATTCATTTTCTAACCTAATTGGTAGCCTCCCAGACTAAGCGGTTACTTCTTTTACTCCATTATCTGAGGTCACTAGGGTTGGCCAATTTATGAGGTTGAGTCCTCCTATTTTCCCTAGTTTTAAGCTTGAGGAAGATCTTCTAAACTTTATTGATGAGATGAAAAAGATCTTCTATGTGATGCATACTATTGATATGGAGGGTGTAGAGTTCATTGCTTATCAGTTGAAGGATGTAGTATACCAATGGTATGAGGAGTGGGACAAGTCTAGGGGTGACGATGTTGATTCCACTTTGTGGGATGATTTCTCTAGTGCTTTTCTTAACCACTTCTTTCCTCAGGAGTTGACGGGGATAAAGTTTGAGGAATTTATGAATCTAAAGCAAGACAGGATATCCATAAAAGAGTATACCTTTAAATTTCATCAGTTATTATGTTATGTGCCAAAATTAGTGTCTATCATGAGGGCTAGGATAAGAAAGTTTGCCTTCAGGTTATCCCATAAATTTATCTTGGAGAGAAAGGCTGCCTTATTAAACAAGAATTTAGATATCTCTAGATATGTGGTGTACATACAACAAGTGGAAGAAGAAAAAAAGAAGTAACTGGAGATGAGTTAATCAGAGTAAGAAGTTTTGCTATTTAAATTAAGGTGCAGGTTAGTAGCAAAGTGGTTGAGATGGTGGAAATTGGCCTAAGAAGAAGTGGGGCAATTCTGGTTCCTACTCTACAGCTAGTGCTCCTTATCCAAAGCTTTAGGGTGATCACAGTTCTGAGTATATTGTAGGTTTAGATCACCAGGAACACAACCTCATGCTAGTGGGGCTCAGTCAGCTCTATTATACCCTCCCTATAGATTTTATGGTCAGGTGTATCATGATAATTGTGAAAAAGAGAGGAACAAGTGATTTAAATATAGTTAAATTAGTAATATACAAAGGGATTGTCCTTCTAAGGTTGATTCTAGGGCGAATAAGATTCCTATTTCTACTTCATCCGGTCCCACACCAAAAGGTGCTATTTTTTCTTCTAGCTCCGATGCTGGACGGAACCGTCTGTACACTCCTGCCACTCACCAGGATTCTAAGGCCTCTCCTAATGTTTTTACTAGTACGCTTAAAATTTTCTCTCATGATGTATATTTTCTTCTTTACATAGAGTGTGCCCTCTCTTATGTGACCTCTTATGTAGATATTCATTTTTGTTTTGATTCTGAGTATATTTTAGATCCCTTCTCTGTGTCCACCTTGATGGGTGACACCATTGTTGCTACAAGGCTATAGGGGTTGTGTGATGTCGGTCCATGGTAGGGAGACCATGGTGGATCTAATATAGTTCAACATGTTAGACTTTGATGTGATTTTTAGAATGGATTAGTTGTATTAGTGTTATGCATCTCTTGATTATCGGACCCAAAGGGTCAGTTTCTATTTTCCTAATGAGCCAATTATCGTGTGGGAAGGTAGTTCCCTAGAGCCTAAAGGAAAGTTTATTTCTAATCTTAGAGCCCAAAAATTAGCTTTTAAAGGGTGCCTTTATCACTTAGTGCATGTGAAGGATTCTAGATTTGAAGGTCCTTCTTTGCAGACTATCCTTATGGTCAATTAATTTCCCAAGGTATTCCCTAATGATCTTCCCGGTGTACCTCTTGATAGGGAAATTGATTTTGGGATTAATCTTCTTTCGAACACTCATTATATTTCTCTCTCTCTTTATAGGATGGCTTTAGCCAAATTGAAAGAGCTGAAGAAGCAGTTGAAAGATCTTCTTAACAAGGGTTTTGTCTTTCCTATTCTGTCTTTGTAGGGTAATCCTATTCTTCTCGTGCATAAGAAGAATGGTTCCCTTCGAATGTTTATTGATTACAACCAATTGAATAAGGTGACCGTAAAGAATAAGTATCCCTTTTTGAGGATTGATAATCTGTTCGATCAACTTCAGCGTGCTAAGTTCTTTTCTAAGATTGATCTTCGATTGGGTTACCACCAGTTGAAGATTAGGGAGGTAGATATCCCTAAGACTACTTTACAAACATGGTATGGTCGCTTTGAATTTTTGGAGATATATTTCAGTTAGTCTAATGCCCTGACAACATTTATGGATCTTATGAATTGGGTTTTTCATCAGTTCTTGGATTTATTCATAATTGTATTTATCTATTATATTTTGGTATATTCTAAGAGCGAGGTGGATCATACTGATCACCTCCTCCTTGTGCTGAAGACCCTAAAGGATCATTATTTGTATGCAAAGTTCTCTAAGTATGAGTTCTTATTGAATGTTGTGACTTATCTGGGTTATGTTATTTCTAGTGAAGGAATCGTGGTGGATCCATAAAAGGTTGCAATTGTTATGAAGTGGTCTAGACCCACAACTTCATCTGATATTCAAAGCTCTTTAAGTTTAGCCAGTTACTATAGAAGGTTTGTAGACAGTTTCTCTTCTATTGCTGCCCTGTTTACTAAGTTGACTTAGAAGAAGGTGAAATTCTTATAGCTTTTGTGGTTACTTTCGAGAAGCTGAAGAATAAGTTGACTTTGGCTTTGATCTTGACTCTACTTGTGGGAACTGATGGTTTTGTTGTCTATTATAATACGTCCCGAGTAGGATTGGGTTGTGTGTTGATGCAATATGGCAAGGTGGTTGCTTACGCTTCTAGACAGTTGGAAGTTCATGAGAAGAATTATCCGACCCATGATTTGGAATTGTTAGCTATGATATTTGCCTTAAAGATTTGGCGGCATTATTTGTATGGGGTCTATATTGATATTTATTCTGATCATAAGTGCCTATAATATGTGTTCACCCTGAAAGAATTGAATCTCAGCCAAAGAAAATAGATTGAGTTGCTCAAGGACAATAACATAGGGCTTCACTATCATCTAAATAAAGCTAATGTGGTTGCTGATGCTCTTAGCAGGTTGTCTATGGGAAGCTTATCTTATACGAATGAGGAGAAATAAGATTTGGTGAAGGATATTCACCATTTGGCTAATCCCATAGTTTGTCTCCTAGATTCTGAGAATGGTAGTGTGATTGTTCAAGATGTGGCAAAGTCGTCTCTTGGTGCTGAAGTAAAAGAGAAACAAGTGTTGGATCCTATTCCGATACAAATCAAGAATGATGTAGATAGGCAGAAGGTGATGGTTTTTGAGATTGGTAGTGATGATATCTTAAGGTACCAAGGTAGATTATGTGTTTTTTCAATATTGGTGGGTTGTGAGGAAGAATTTTGGCCGAAGCTCAAGAGTCGTGTTATACTATTCATCCTAGTTTGATGAAAATGTATCATGATCTTAAGGAAATTTATTGGTGGAATAATATGAAGCGGGATATGGCCAATTTTGTGGTTAAGTGAATGGTGTGTCAGCAAGTGAAGGTAGAGCCCTTGTGGCCCGATGGGTTGACTCAGGATATTAAGCTGCTAGTGTGAAAATGGGAGATAATTAATATGAATTTTTCTATAGGTCTTCTATATTTGGGTCATCGTGGATAGGATGACTAAGTTTTCTCACTTCTTGCCAATGAGGACTAATTTCTCTACTGAGAATTATGCTAAGTTATCCATTGAGAAGATCGTAAAGTTGCATGGTACTCTAGTTTCTATCATATCTTATTGGTATACCCAGTTCTTATCTCACTTTTGGAGGTTGTTCCAGCGAGGATTGGGGACTAATATGACCCTTAGCACCGCTTTCCACCTGCAAACGGATGGGCAAGCAGAAAGGATAATTTAGACATTGGAAGATATATTTCAGGCTTATGTTTTTTATTTTAGTGGAAGTTGGGTTGACCACTTGCCTCTCATAGAATTTGCCTACAACAACAGTTATTACTTTAGCATAAGTTATTTGGTACGGATCTGGTTCACCAAGCCATGGAGAAGGTAAAGGTTATTTGGGATAGACTTAAGTCCGCCCAGAGTTGCCAAAAGTCCTATGCGGATGTGAGACGAAGGGAGTTGGAGTTTAGTGTTGGTGATTGGGTATTTTTGAAGGTTTCCCCCATGAAGGAAGTGATGTAGTTTTGAAAAAAGGGGAGTCTCAGTCCCATTTATGTTGGTCCATACTTGGTTTTGAGGAAGGATGGTCATGTCACTTATAAATTGGAGTTGCCTTCTATTTTGAGCTTTATTCGTCTGGTGTTTCATGTTTCGATGTTGGGGAAGTGCATGGGTGATCCTTCAACGGTTTTTCCTTTGAAGGAGGTGGGTACTTTGTATTCCTTGTCCTACGAGGAGGTCCCGATTGAGATTTTGGATCATCAAGTCTATCAGTTGCAGACTAAGGATGTAGCTTCGGTAAAGATTATTTAGAGGAACCAAAAGGTTTAAAAAGCTACTTAGGAAGCCAAGGAGGACATGAAGTACCAATATCCATTCTTATTTCTTATTTTGAATAATCATGCTTGAGGTATGTGTATTCCTTAACATCTTTGTTTTCTAATTTTGTGAATGAAATGGTGATTTCCTTGGCATATTTGTTTGCTATCTTTTTTAAAGGTAATAGTAGTGGTATGTGGAGTCAAATAATTCCTTGTCCTGTCATTCAAGGATGAATGATGCTAAGGGGGAGTATATAATGCCTCGGGGTTTTTGGTCCTTCATAAATTCTAAAATTTTATCCTCACTATCCTGAGTACGACTCCCTTGATGAGTCGTATGGATTCATGATGGGTCGTAGGGGCTTAGTTGTAACTTAATCAAAATAAGTGGCTTAGTATTTTACTCTAAGTACGAATGGCTCTCAACTAGTCATCAAGACTTCTTTCGGGTTGTAAGGTGTCCTGAAAGTTTGCCTCAAGACATTGTCTTCATTACAACTTAAGGCCACGAGTCCTAAGAATCATGAGGAATCGTAAGGACTTATGAGGATTTGTAATGTCCCAATCATAGGGTGACCAGTATGTTATCCCACATTGTTGTTGTCTAGAGTACGAGAAATGGTTACGAGTCGTTAAGTGTGGTTACGAGTTGGTGGTATGATTTGTAGTCAGACTATTATGGGGTCTTGGTTGTTCTTTCTTGACTACGACTCCTTGTGATGAGTCGTAATGTGTCTATACGAGTCGTATAGTGACCCGTAGTCACTTGCAATAATTTTTAGTCTTTTTATTAAGGGCACTTTGGACATTTCCTCTCTACCCCAATTGTAACCCACCACCTAAAACCCTATTGGGGACCCTATTAGCATTGTTAACTCACTAAAACACTTTCAAAATCTCTCTTGAATTCTCTCAAGCAACCATACTTAGGATTTCCAAGAAGTAGGCCATCCAAAGGCTTAAGGGTTGAATTCCTTCGTAAAACTTGTTATTTCAGGCATGTTACTCTTCTTCATTGTTAATTTATTAAAAGCATATATTTTGAAGTATTGTTCCTGAGATATTAATTATTGGTTTGAAACAAGGGTTGAGGGTTTTGAATATTTATGGATTTAACAATGTTTCTCATGGCTTACATGTGATTAATCATGCTTTAATTATGGTTTTGAACTTGTGGGTGCATGTGTATAGTGAATGAGCTAGGGAATGGTGGTTTCCCCAAACTTGTGACTTTTAAAGTGGTTATGACCCCAACCCCATTTTGTGAAACTGATTTTTAGTTATGAGAAATGTGGGAATTTAAACTATTCTTGCATTATTGCATAATGATTTTAAATTAAACCTTATGGGGCTGAATAATTCTCTAAACTGATGTGTAATTGAACCAAAGGGGTTTTGAATTCCCCCAAGTGATGTAATTTTTTTGGCATGTTGATGTTACCTTGAAAGTGTAGTTGGTATGACGATACCAATGTATGCCTAAATGTGTATAGTGGTTCAATGAATGGGATTGTGTGATAAATGTTTTTAATTAGGCTTAAACGAGGGTTGTGCAGCTAAATCGTGAAAGTGATGGCCCTAAGGGACTCACAATGGAAACTGCGGTTGCCGATGCGGGGGTCTATATGACCGAGTGGTTCGAGTTCTCCTTACTACTATCATTTGATTGGGTGGTTCGTGTCCCCCGCATCTTATTACATGATTTGGTGCTCATGTCACCTTGATATACAAGGAGGTTTGAGTCTCCCATAATGCATATGTATACCCTCTGGTTCATGCGACTATATATATTGGGGCCCTACCAGATGGGGGAGAGCTGGGCCCATATAGCCCGTGGGTGCCTTTGTATCTTATGACGATTGAGATACACAACCTAGACTAAAGTTTTAAAGTGTATGTTAAGCCTTGTTCCCTATCCTGACATATGATATATCTATATGTATATGGATTTGATTACGTGCATTGGTTTTGAATGATTTTGAACCATTGATCATGACATTATGTTATCCTTATCCCTGAGTTACATGCTAGTGTTCACCTCACTAACCATGTCCGGACGCTGTATCCCCACACAATGCAGACACCATAGCTACTTCTACTTTATCATGCATAGAGTTTTTTCCAATGAGCCTCCAACTTTTATCCACCACAACATTGTCAAAACCCATTTGTTATAGCATTTTAATCAAAAAATGCCAATTCACCCTATCATACGCCTTTGCCATATTCATTTTGAGCACCATATTTGCAAGTTTTACCCTTCTACTGATGTCATAAATAATCACTTGTGCTAACAATATATTTTCAGTTATGTTCCTCCTTTCATGATGCCTAATTAGTTTTTTGATATAATAGTACACAATAAATCTTCCATTCTACCATATACAACTCTTGAGAAAACATATTCAAGAAACCACCCAGATATATTGGCTTTATGTCAAAAAATGATTACATAACATCTTTTTAAGACAAGAGTGCAAAATTAGTTTGAGTGTTATATTTGGGAAGAGTGCAACCCTAAAAAAATTCATTCACCACCATGAAAATATCCTCACCTACAATATCCCAACAACTTTGGAAAAGTGATCTATAAATCGACTAGGGCTACTAGCACTTTCCCCATTTAATTCAAATACCATATTCTTTAACTTCTAATGTGTGGGAAAACCATTTATGGCATTATTAAATACAACAATGACTAAAAAAGGGATATGCTTAACAATAATAGGTCCATATCCCAGTAGAACCTGAAAATTGATCTTAGAAAAAAATAATGCCTCCATAGCACCTGTGCAATACCCTCAGCCTAAGAACCATATGATTTAAAGATTTTATAAATAGGCAACCTCCTTCTCCTTCCATTAACTAAACTATGGAAGAATCTGCTGTTCATTTTCCCTTATGTAAACTATTTTATACCCATTTTTTACCTCTAATACTCTTTTTCATAATAAATGTACTGTTTCAACTCAGCTGGATCACTATTCTATTCATAGCAGTAGGAATTTCCTTAAAAAGGTCTTCCTTCATCCCAGAATTCTCCTCTTTAACTATTAATTACTTAAATATTTCTCCAAATATTTCTCTACTCCAAATAGATAAAGCAGTCTAAATCTTTTTCACTTTCTGCTTAAAATTAAAGAATATATCAGCCTCATTTGTGACCCAATTATCCCTCACTACTTGCTAAAAGTCTACCTTTTTATCCAAAATTTGAGAAATTTAAAAGTTTTCTCATATTCTCAAACTTACTTCCACATGAAAGCAACGAGGAACATAATCTGATCCAGTCCTGGCTAAATGTTCAACTTCTACATGTCCATACATACCTAAAATTTACTTGATTGGCCATGTCATCTATCTAGTCTTTTAAAAATGCATTCATCATTAGTTTTTCCATTCCACCAAGTAAAAGGGATGTCTTTGAAATTGTGGTCTACTAACTCAAAAGAATTCACACAAAAGGCAAAATCCTTAAATTCTTATGGGTGTACTAGAAGGACCCCCATCTTTTCTTCATCAATCACGATGACATTAATGCCACCTCATAACTTACTAAGATATCTTAGTGTCCATACTGATAGAGTAAATGTCTTCCCATAATCTTAGGCTCTCCTGGGCTTCGTACATAGCTAACACCATAGAGACCACAAAAAATTTCCCAGATTCCTGCCACTTAAGCTACAAAGTGAGTAATTGCTTTGAATTGGAAATGACATCTACATGTATGTGATCCTAAATAGAGGTCCAAATCTTTCTATTTAACTTTTAATTTGAGTAATTCATCCCCAACCTTCTTTTGTGTTTTTGAATTCTACTAGCATCTTAAAAAGGGTCCATTAAAGCAATAATGGAGAATTTATGGTATCAATGTAGCATTTGTATTTCATGGAATGAGTTTTGAGTCCTTATAGACCTCATATTCCTAATTAGAGCATTGATAGTCATTTAAAACTTTATATCACATATTTCTTGGGTTTAACCCTTGTAGGTATAGTTTCCACCTTTATTTTCCATTTGATTGTTTTTTATTTTGAATGTAGTAAAATTACAACACTTTTTAATACTTGAAGCTCTTTCTTCTGATTACTACACTTCTTATCTTCTCCCGATTCAATTTGTTGTGGAATCTTATTCAAAGCTCTGACTAGTCTTGTTTTTATACAAATTAACACTAATTCATGATTCTCCCCATCTCCCTTATTTGATGGGTGATCCAATAGCAGATTACTCGAATCAATTGCTGGATAAGACTTAATCGTGCCTACTATGTAACACCCTGACTTTTTAAACCGTAATGCTACACGGTTCTCACGACCCCGAAGGACCACAAGCTAACCCATGACTGATATCTGTACCTGTATACTACATAATATAACATGAAAATGCAGAAACATGTACTGAATGGACATAAGGTTCAAATCTAAATAAAAAACCTCTGATAAGAATAATGTCTGAAAATGGTATAACAATACCAAAACAAATCAGAAATAACTATCTGACATGCTATAGTCTAGAAGGCCTCTAAACCGTCTGAATAAGGACTTGATGGAACATGTCTCCAACTAACTCCATCTAGTAAATCTGAACTAAAATAATAAATAAAATAAAATAATATCTCCTCGAATGGATGAGGACTCACTGCAACTGTGTGACTGGAATTCTATTGCTGATCTGGAGCACATGCCTTTGAACTTATGGTGTAACATAAGAGAAAGAACCATAGCGCAAATACGTCAGTACGTCTGAATGTAATGAGTATACGAGTGAGGTAGGCTAAATGCAAAGGGCTATATGCATGAACAAGGCTGACTAATATAAATGTGAGAATACATACATACATATATAACTGTAACTGAACTCATGGAGATACTAACTATTGAGTCTGAATGCTGATAACATGAGTGGACTGATACTGAGATACTGAATAGATGAATGACTATTTCTGACAGTTCAAATTATGAAGAACTAGTCTGGTTGACTGTGTCTGACAGTCCTGAAGCTGAATACTGATATCATGAATTCTAATAACTGATGTGACTGATACATGAGTTCAGAGAAATAATATAACTGATAACATAAGTGACTGTATCTGAAAGTCCATAAATCTGAAGGAACTATCTGAGTTCCATTCTATTTTTTCGAATTGACTGTATCTGCCAGTCCTAAAATCTAAAAAACTATCTGAGTTCTTTTACTGAGATTGAGATTGAAACTGTGGGAAGTAGTTGTCTAACCGACATGCCCCAATAACACATATAGCAAAGTTGGGGTCAAGTTTCTGTCCCAATTGAAGGGGTGTCAATACCGTGCCACTGGTAAGGACAGCTGTGAGTGACCTTTATCTGGAAGGTACTCGAATGAGAATGGTGGGAACCCTAAACTGACAGGTTAAGCCATCTCATCAACCTTAATCTAACAGGTTAATATGTCTCAACCTACGCTGGCTACGTAGTTTTGGAACACAAGGATGACTGCTAAGAATCATACCCTAAACTAGTAGGTGAGTTCCCATCTTTGGGTTCACTCGGTGCTAACTTCTACTCCCATCTGAAGGACACTGAACTGAATAACTAAGATGAACTGAATAACTGAACTGAACTGATTAGCTGAACTGATACTGATACTGATTAACTGGACTAATACTAGTGTTACTGTTTAGCGAAGCTAAACTAAGTTTACTGGATTTCGATAATTGACGAAATGTATTAAGTTTTGAGGATTGGTTAAGAGTACTGAAATTACTGAGATAGCTAGGAATACTGCTGTTACTGAGATCACTAAGATTACTAAGTACTGAGGTTACTGAACTACTGAGACTGCTAAGATTTCTGAGTTTTTCTGAATCACATGACTAACTGAATTCTATATACCATGGCTTGACTTAGAGTATCGTGATAACATGACATGGCTCTAGGCACACAACTATAATTTTGGGTACGAATACCCCCAGGACTCGATGGAAGAAAACTGAAACCATATGACTGACTTGATCATAAGATTGGAGTCCATAATTCACATTGTCATAAGTAGGGGATATTATACTTCATGTAGTTCTTCAACATCTTAAGCATGGTAGGGAGTGCATGGATATATTTCATGGACATATTGTATATCTCCATTATCATACATGCTTCATACCACAACAATAGCAACACATGCACTCTTTAAGTTATTGGTGTGCTTATCAATTTGAAAATCTTAATCCATCCAAAATTCATGGGTTTCAACCAACCTATTCACATTCTTTATGAATAACACATCAAGATACAACCTTAAATCCAAACAACAATCATCAACTTGAATATAGTCATAACATGAAAAGGAAATCACAATTTATAATTTAAAACATGATTCTTGAGCTCCATGGATGAAAGGGACTCATGGATGAACACTATGCATACCTTAGATTAAGAATTCATGAAGATTGACGATGAAATTTCCTTGAAATAGACTCTTCTATGAAAACCCTAGGGCTTGTTCTTGAGAGTTTTGATCTTTAGAGAAAACCCTAATCTTGTGATTTATAGTTTATGAGAGAGCCTTTTGAGATTTTTAACTAAAGAGAATGAAAGATAATATGTTTCTTGAGGGTTATAAGTCATGGGAAGTGAAGGAAAAAGACCAAAATACCCTTACTAAAATGTCCCTCAAGTTTTGGAAAGAAAAGCTGATGACATTCGTGACAAGGTGTGAAAAATGTGACAGGCCATAAAAAATGTCGTCACACAGAAATTGGTTTCTGCTTAAGGATGACGACCATTTTGTCAAGGCATCACAAATGTGACAGGACATCAAAATTGTCATCACACAGTTGCCAGCCCGACATGCTGGAGTAAAATAAGCACAACTCCTTTCTCCGATATCAGATTTAGGCAAAATTAGTATCGTTAGAAATATAATTCAAATATATTTCATTTGATATATAGTAATCCATCCAGTTCATCATATACAATGAGTTATAGTTGATTGAAGTTAACCTAAGTTTTGATGATCACTAAAACTTGAAGGATAGGAAAGCTTTCAACTTGTACTTGAGTTAGGGGACCTATATGATCTAAATTTATGCTCAAATAGATTTCCACACTACATAATTGATTAACACTCCAAATTTACGTAGGATTTGAGGCTTTTGAAACATCACGTATAGGAATGATGGATTTTCATTCTAGTCCAAAATGTGGGGTATTACAATATCTCCCCCTTGGGAACATTCGTCCTCGAATGAGAATGACTGAGATAGAAAAAAAGATTGACTGAAGTACGTACAAGACATACACTACTGAAACATGGTTTTGGGACTGACATGACTGATAACCTGAATACATCACACTGGATATGTATAGCTGATGCATGAGTAACTGATTCATGAATGCATGACTGAGTGTTCTGATGAACTGAGTTTCTTATAATAAGAATGCATATCTGATGCCTAATTGATGAGATGAATCCATACATATCTGATGCATGATTATACGACTGAAATGATACATGAATGCATGATAGAAAGTACTAATAAGCTGATCACGCATATCTGACACATTAGTATATGACTTAATAGGCTCAAGAACATACGACTGAACATGCAATGGTAAGGGTACCAAGTTTGAACTGAAAACTAAGCATGGAACTGAATACCAAGTTTGTACTAAAATTTGAACATGAGAATGAGTAAGCTCAAAGAAGACCATTACCATGAACTAAAAATATCGATGAGTCTGAGATTGATTACTCAATATGCATGAGCGGAAACATAAGAACATAACTGAGTCTGGAACATGATACATGAACTGAACTGAGTCTGTAATACATGACATGGACAAAGTATCGTATTGTGGCTACACTGAGCCATTGTGTACATGGCTTACTACTGAGTTTTGAAGCTAGAGGTTCAGATCATAAGTAACACTTCCTCCAAGATAGATTCATCAAAGAAAACAACAAGTTTAAATCAAGAAAGTTTAGGGGCAATAGTGTATCTCCCCTTTGGGACACTATGTCCCTTGAAGGATGCTGGATTGACCTTATTGAGATATTGAGAAAGTTTAGGTAATACACAGTTACCTAGGTACGAAATCATGACTGATTATCTGAGATCCAAAATTAAAGCGTGATGCATGAATCCGTAGGTATACTAACTTATCTGATTAACTGAGTAACTAGTAACTGAATGCTGGGTATGCAAGACTGAATTGTACTGAATCTGAGTAGCTGGGATTAGGCCATAAAGTATTATGCATATGAGAAGGGACTAACTAAGTAACATGAGGTGGCTGATCATGGATTTCATGAAAGCTATATTTTCTGAAAAAGCATGACCAAGCATATTACATAATTTGGAAACATTCAATAGACTGAGGTATTAGAATACCTATAACTAAGTAGCTAATAACTGTATGCTATGGTCAAGTAAGTCTAAAGCTGAAGTAAATTTTTGAGCTGAATACAGATCTGAAGCTGACACTGTAACTTAAGATTGTAACTGGGATCCATACTGGAACTAAATCTGGGTCCCGATAACTGAATACTAAAACTGAGGTTTTGACTGATACTGAAGTGCTTAATTCTGAGACTGAGCACTAATTACTGAGTGTTGAGTAATTAAGCTGTAACTGAGATGGAAACTGAGTTACGATAGTCGCATAATGAAGGCTGACATAAGTCAAGGACCTGAATATACATTCACACTCTAAGTTTTCCCAATTTCTAAGTACTACCTCTCCCTAGCCCTTTGTTTGCACACTAATAGGATATTCAAGCCTATCTTCGTAACTATACCCTTGTGTAAAGAAAGCTGCAACAACCTTCTCTTAACATAAATCATTCACTCTCTTATTTAAGTAACTACTCATTGCTACACTACACTGTTTTCATAAAAAGAGCTCACTGAAGGGGTTAAGTCAGGAGAATCTGAAACATAAATGGATACTGACTGAACTTGACACATGACTAAAACCTGAGAAGTAGAATATCAACAACATGGATTTACCAAAAAGGTCTGAATTAAGTATATACATTGTATAGTCTGAATTTATCTGATCAGTGGGGGCGCAACATGGGTTATGAAACTGAGTATACTGGGAAACATGATACGTGTACATAAGTCATGAGCTGTATGACCTGAGTCTGGAATTTCTGAGTTCATGGAACATGATTTTTAACACTGAGTGGTGTAGAACTGAACTTTCTATACTGGGAACTGAAAGCACACACAATTCTATGGAATACATGTGAACATAAGCTATATCCATGGAATCTGAGATATGAAGCATGCATAGGCACTATACTGACTAAAGTACGAAGCTTTACGCTGAGAAGAGAATGGGCCAGGAATCATCCTCCTTAACTGATTTTCTATACATACTGGCACTACTATTAGAATCTGAGAGCCTGACTTGGTTACGTGATCTATCATCTCTCCCTTAGCTTTAAGCCATCATCATAAGTCTGTAAACACTAAACTAATCTCTGAACTACACTGAAATCATCATCACATACTTACACTCTGATCAATACATGATCGCCTTACTAAATACATCATCTGCCTCTATTTCCTCACATATTACTAATATCACATCCACACCTTCATACCTAATTTTAAGTCAATAAACTTAAATTTCTAAGTCCCACTGTTCAAGCCTACTAATTTATTCTGGCATAACTACCCCTACGAATACATAGTCTGTTCAATCTAGATATCATTATCCCAACTTGTCTACTGCTAAACTTCTGAGTTCATGCTTCTAACTCTGGGTCACATGCTATCATAGGATTTTGAGAAGGGATCTGATGGCATATCTAAATCTGAGTTTGAGAACGAGTTCTCATGATCATGAATAAGATCCGTACAACTTTGGAACATAACTTAACTGATGGGATACTGTCTGAGAAAGCCCTATCTTTAGGACTTGTGCTTCACTGTTTTTGTTACCTTGAAAGTAAGGTGGAATTAACATGAGTGAAGCATGATGAGAATCTACATGAGTTTCTTAGAGAACCTTGCTATAGCATGATTTGAGACATGAAAGAAGGGAAACTATTCCTAAAACACCTCATAGCCTCCTGCATATAGGTCTGGTGCATAACACACGCATGTACAAGACTCTACTAGATGCGACTTTTAGACTTCCTAGGACTCTATTGAACCTTAGTCTTTGATACCAAGTTTGTAACATCCTGATTTTCTAAATCGGAATGCTACACGGTGCTCATGATCCCAAAAGACCACAAGCTAACCCATGACTGATATCTGTACCTGTACACTACATAATATAACATAAAAATATAGAAACATGTACTGAATGGCCATAAGGTTCAAATCTAAATAAAAAAACATCTGATAAGAATAATGTCTGAAAATGGTATAACAATACCAAAATAAATCTGAAATAACTATCTGACATGCTATAGTCTAGAAAGCCTCTAAACTGTCTGAATAAGGAGTTGATGGAATATGTCTCCAACTACCTCCGTCTAGCAAAACTGAACTGAAATAATAAATAAAATAAAATAATATCATCCTCAAATGGATGAGGACTCACTGCAACTCTACAAATGGAATTCTATTGCTGATCTGGAACACGTGCCTCTAAACCTATGGTGTAACATAAGAGAAAGCACTATAGCACAAATTCATTAGTACGTCTAAATGTACTGAGTATACAAGTAAGGTAGGATAAATGCAAAAGGGTTATATGTATGAACAATGCTAACTAATATCAACGTGAGAATACATACATGCACACATAATTGTAACTGAACTTATGGAAATACTGACTACTGGGTTTGAATATTGACAACATAAGTGTACTAATACTGAGATACTGAATAGATGAATGTCTATTTTTGACAGTTCAAATTATGAATAACTGGTCTGGTTGACTATGTCTAACAGTCCTGAAGCTGAATACTAATATCATGAATTCTGATAACTGATGTGACTGATACATAAGTTTAGAGAACTGATATAACTAATTACATAAGAGACTGTATCTAACAGTCCATAAATCCGAAGGAACTATTTGAGTTCTGTTCTATTTCTGAGTTGATTGTATCTGATAGTCCTAAAATCTAAAGAACTATCTGAGTTCTTTTACTGAGACTGAGATTGAACTGTGGGAAGTAGTTGTCTAAACGACATGCCCCAATAATCCATATAGCTAAGTTGGGGTCCAGTCTCTGCCCCAACTGAAGGGGTGTCAATACCACGCCACTGGTAAGGACAGTTGTGAGTTACCCTTATCTGGTAGGTACTCAAATGAGAATGGTAGGAACCCTAAACTAACAGGTTAAGCCACCTCATCAACCCTATTTTGATAGGTTAAGATGTCTCAACCTACCTAGCTACGTAGTTCAGTAACACAATGATGACTACTAAGAATCACACCCTAAACTGGTAGGTGAGTTCCATCCTTGGGTTTACTCAGTGCTAACTTCTACTTCTATTTGAAGGACACTTAACTGAATAACTAAGCTAAACTAAATAACTAAACTAAACTAGTTAGCTGAACTGATACTGATTAACTAGACTGATACTAGCGGTATTATTTAGCAGAACTAAACTAAGTTTACTGGATTTTGATGACTGAAGGAATATATTAAGTTCTGAGGACTGGTTGAGAGTACTTAAATTACTGAGATCACTTGGAATACTTCTGTTACTGAGAGCATTGAGATTACTGAGTACTGAGTTACTGAACTACTGTGACTACTGAGATTTCTGAGTTTTCCTGAGTCATATGACTAACTGAATTCTATAGACCATGGCTTGACTGATAGTATCATGATAACATGACATGGCTCTAGGCACACAACTATAATTTCGGGTATGAATACCCCTATGACTCAATGGAAGAAAACTGACACAACATGACTGACTTGATCATAAGATTGGAGTCCACAATTCACATTGTCATAAGTAGGGAATGTTATACTTCACGTAGTTCTTCAACATCGTTTGCATGGATATATTTCATGTACATATTGTATATCTCCATTACCATACATGCTTTATACCACAACAATAGTAACACATTAATAGCATAAAATTTATATTGAAGTATGTAGCTAACATAGACTTGTCATTTAGATATCATGGAACCATGTAAACATGAATTTCTAGCATTCTAAGCATTTTATCAAACACCTTGCATGCACACTTTAAGGAATAGGTGTGCTTATCAATTTGACAATCTTAATCCATCCAAAATTCATTGGTTTCAACTAACCTATTCACATGCTTCATGAATAACACATCAAGATACAACCTTGAATCCAAACAACAATCATCAACATGAATATAGTCATAACACGACAAGAAAATCATAATTTATAATTTTAAAAATAATTCTTGATATCCATGGATAAAAGGGACCCATGGATGAACACTACGCATACTTTAGATTAAGAATTTGTGAAGATTGACGATGAAATTTCCTTGAAATAGATTCTTCCATGAAAATCCTAGGGCTTGTTCTTGAGAGTTTTGATCTTGAGAGAAAACCCTAATATTGTGGTTGAGAGTGTATAAGAGAGATTTTTGAGATATTTAACTAAAGAGAATGGAAGGTAATATGTTTCTTGAGGGTTATAAGTCATGGGAAGTGAAGAAAAAAAGACCAAAATACCCTTACTAAAATGTCCCTCAAGTTCTGGAAAGAAAAGCTGACGATTCATCACAAGGCGTGAAAAATGTGACAGTCCATCAAAAATGTCATCACACAGAAGCTGGTTTCTACCTAAGGCTGACGACATTTTTACAAGGCATCACAAATATGACAGGCTGTCAAAATTCTTGTCACACAGTTGCCAGCCCGATATGCTAGAGTAAAATAGACATAACCTCTTGCTCTGATATCAGATTTAGGCTAAATTAGTATCGTTGAAAATATAATTCAAAGATATTTCATTTTATATATAGTAATCCACCTAGTTTATTATATACAATGAGTTATGGTTAATTGAAGTTGACCCAAGTTTTGACGCTCACTAAAACTTGAACGATAGGAAAGCTTTCAACTTATACTTAAGTTAAGGGACCTATATGATCTAAATTCATACTAAAATAGATTCTCACACTACGTAATTGATTAACACACTAAATTTACATAGTATTTGAAGCTTTTGAAACATTTATGCATAGGAATGCTAGATTTTTATTCTAGTTCAAAACATGGGTTATTACATACTACTATATCAAAAATATTTATTTGATCAACCTGCAAAGGTTCATGGTAAGTGGCTTGTTCCTTCTCTCTCCTAATGTCCATATCCCCTTTACTAATTCCATTAATATTGTGTTGCTTCTTACTGCTACAAATTGCATTTGATGGCCTTGCTTTCTCACATGCGATTCATCCTTTCTACTACATAAATTTACTTCAGAGGGCTTCTTAGAACACTGATTAATGAGTTCAACATCCTCAACTCTAGAAGAATGGAAACAATTATCTTTATTATAATACTTTGTTATTTCTATTGCTGAGTTTTTAATATGCCCCAAATCTTGACCCTTGTAAATTTCCTCGAATTTAAACTCTCTGATCATCTTACGATTCACACCATAAGTCATATGGTATGGTGATGGGTCCAGGGACCCAAGTCATATATTGGTTAGTGTGTTATTGGACAAGTTCTATCCTAGTTATGAGACACTCCATATGAGTCATATGATAATGTGATAAAAGGGTTGAGTCCAATCATATGTTGTACGACATCTAGATTTTGATGTTTTATCTTAGATACAACTAGACCATACTCGTCGTATGGTCTAGTGATGAGTGGGGCAAGCGAGTCGTAAGTTTGATAGAGTGTGGTGTCCAACCTTCTATCTTATGACAACTTGATGGTACTAGTTGTAGGTTGTGGTGAAGAGTTAGAGGGGCAACCCGAACCTCATGCGAGTTTGCAGTACTTTAAGATGTGGGTACTTTGGACATTTACCACCTTAATCCCTTAAGACCCCACGTCTTATAACACTAGTTAGTCATCTCTTATACACTTTAAAAGATTAAAAACACTCTCTAAACTCTCTCTAAAAATCTCTCAAGAAAATTGGGCAAGGGTTTCTTTAAGGTGGTCATCTAGAGGCTTAAGGATCAAAATCTCTTGGTGAATTTTCATAACTCAAGCATGTTACTCCTCCCTCATTTTTATTTTACAAAGTGCATAAGTTTGATGTTTGGTTTTTATACTATTATTATGGTTTCGACATAATGGTTAGGGTTTTTTTTTAGATGTTCATGGCTAAGCAATGTTTCTAACGATTTAATAATGTTTATTTCATGATTTTAATGTGATTTTGACATTGTGAAATGCGTGGTAATGGTAAATAAATTTAGGGGTACTTTGACTTCCCCCAAATTACCTAGTTATGGTTTTGAAACTTAGGTGCCCTCAACCTACTTGTTAAAATACCAATGAGAATGATTTGGTCACATAGCTTGACTATTATTGAAAACTTTGCATCACATAAAAGGTAATGGAATCTAAATTGGTTTGGTTGGTTTTAAATGGTTTAGAAAGGCCTTGGTATCCATGGTCATGGTTAAATTGAAAACTTTGGAGTCAACTTGGTTTAATGGCATTGGTATGGCATAAAAGGATAGACTTGTAAGCTCTAATTTTGGTATAACGATACCAATGGTTAATGCCTAATTAAAAAGACTCCTTGGTAAATGGTTGGAATATGCAATTGGTTTTAATATGAGATTTAAAGGTGTTGTGCTAGCAAAGCCGTGGAAGGTAGAGGTACCGAGAGGACCAAAAATGGAAACTCATGTTTACCAGTGATGTGATACTTATGTTTTGGAAGATGTACTAGTCATCTTAGTTTTTTCTTTGATTCATGTGACTAACATGCACCGGGGCTCTTTCAATAGAGAGAGCTAAAACCCATATAGCTCGTAGGTGGACATTTAGGATGGCAAAGCTACATAGCCAAGGTTAAGGTTTTAAATGCATACTAAACGCGATTCTTTTTCCCAGCATGATATATATATGCGATTGCATATGGTTATTTGACTTGGTTTTGAATGATGTTATTATTTCATTTTTTTTCTTGATTTACATGCTAGAGTTCACCATGCTAACCATCTTTGAGTGCTTTATCCCCATGTGATGCAGGAACCGGCCATACTATCACGCCTTCTACTTAGTGACTTGGTGATTCGAGGACTTAAGTTAGACTAAAGTGGTGAGCTTCCATTCTTTAGAAGGGCCATTTTATGTTATGGTTTATCTTATGTCTTTACTATTTCTTTAACATTTGTTTTTGGTTATGTCGTGGGCTTATCCCAACTAAATATTCTTTGACATTGTTTAGAGGCTTTGTATGGACATCTGTGGATGTAGGTATATTATAGTTTGTTTCATTTGGTTTGGAGGGTATGACTTGGTTGGGTTGGTCTCAGTTTTAGGCTTATCCTAATGTCATTGAATTCTAAATACTCTATCTTGTTATATGTTCAGAATTCATCCAACACGGGTTGTATATTGGTTGGTTGGATTGGGTAAATAGGGTGGTCTCTGGTTCTTGTTGGACTTGAGATACCCAAAACGACTAGGCCTTAGTTTGGGCCAGGTCAGATTGGTATCAGAGCCTAGGTTTTGATATCATGGGGTGTCCACAAAGCCATTTCAAGATGAGTCTATTTTATGGGTGTGTGACGTGCCATACTTATAAGGGAGAGGATATGAGGCATTTAGGAATGTTTCCCTTTCTTGTTGACTTACTTTAAGATATAGAGTTTAAGGTCTTGGATTCCTCTAATTACTTTTTGTTTGCCTTTCAGATCATGCCTCTTAGAAAATTTAAAGCTCATAAAAACTCCCCTATTCTATTTGTGGGCACTGCTGATGGGATATCTCCTACTTATAGGGTCCAGACCCAGTCTAGAGGTTCAGTTTATGATTATCCTTCTGAATTTCTATTGGTTTCCTTTAGTCCTCCATGATATCCTCAGGCTAACGTGATAAATGCTGAATTTCATCTCTATATTAATATATTGGCTCAGTAGGTAGTTTCTCAGTCTGAGCATAGTCCTCCATATTTTAAGGCCACAAATGTTGGCCAGTCCATGGAGTTATGTCCTCCAAATTTTACTAGTGTTAAGGTTAGGAGGAATCATCAAGGTTTTAGTGGTAAGGAGGGGAAAAGTAGCCTAAGATGAAGTGGGAGAGTTATAGTTCCTTCTCTACAAATAGTGCTCTTTATCCAATATGGTCGGGTAATCATTGCCCTTGACACGATAGGGGATGTAGGACACGAGGTGCCTAATCACATATTGGTAGGGCACAGTCGGCTCCATCCTACCCTCTCTATAGATTTTGTAGTCAACACACCATGTTTAGTGTGTGAAAGAGAGACACCAATATTTTATTTATGGTCAAATTGGTCATATATAGTGTGAGTGTCCTTCAAGAGTTGCATCTGAAGATAACAAGGTTCCTGTTGCCTCTTCATTAGTCTCTGAACTAGAGGGTACTGCTTCTGCTTATCGTACCAGCACTGGCTGAAAATATGCTTTTGTTTATCATCAAGACTCTGAGGCATTACCTGATGTCATGACTGCTCTATTAAAACTCTTTTCTTGTGATGTGTACCGTTTACTTAATTCAGGGTCCACTCTCTCTTATGTGACCCTATTTGTGGCTGTATATTTTGGTTTTGATCCCGAATGTGTTTCATACCCCTTTTTTTATTTCTATCCCAGTGGGTCACTCTGTGGTGGCTAGAAGAGTCTATAGGGGTTGTGTGGTATTTGTTGGTGGTCGGGAGACCTTAGTGGAACTCTTTTAATTAGACATAGTTGATTTTGATGTCTTGTTGGGGATAAATTAGTTGTACTCATGCTATTAGTCTTTAGACTGTTGGACCCATAAGGTTGTCTTTAAATTCCCTAATGAGTCAGTTATTGAGTGAAAGAGTGGTCCCCTAGCTCCTAAGGGAAGGTTTATACTGTATTTTAGAGCTCGGATATTAATCTCCAAAAAATGTCTCTACTATCTGGTTCGAGTTAAAGATTCTAACTTGGAGGGTCCTTCCTTGCATTTCATCTCAGTGGTGAATAAATTTCCTGAGGTCTTCCTTGATGTAATTGTTGGTGTCCCGATAGGGAGATTAAGTTTGGGATTGATCTTGTTATGCACTTGTCCTATTTCTATTCCCTCTTTATGGAATGGCTCTAGTAGTGTTGAAGAAGCTTAAGGTATAGTCGAAGTATCCTTTTGATTAGGGTTTGTTCGCCCTTGTGTTCCTCCATAGGGTACTCTGTTAGTAATGCATGATGGTTGGTAGACGCTAAGTTTGAACCTTATATGTTGATTTTGGTGAAATGAGTACGTTAGCTCGAGAATAGTAATGCGAGATTTATTGGGGTAGATTGGTAGGCTTGGTGGGGTGTGTGGAAGAGGTGAGGTTGATGACTTAAGGGATATAGGAGTGGTAAAGTTGTTATATATATGATGGATGGAATAAGGGATAAGTCATTGAATGGGTTAGAGCCTAGAGTTTGTAACACTATGCTGAACCCCGGTAGAGTCAGGATAGATGAGGTTTTAAGTATAAGAGAGCCAACTATCCCTAGTATGTGCCCATAGCGATACCCCTTAGATCACTGTATTATGCTTATGGATGTAGTAAGATGAAGATCAAGGGATAATCTTAAATTTTCTCCTAGCGGTGGACTTCAAGGGAAAGTCGAGGTGAATTTACTCCTATTCTAGCGATTCCCTTCTATTTTGGTTAATAGGGAACTCTAATAGTGTTTCACATATTCTAATAGGGCTTATGCCTAAGGTTCACATTCTATATGCCACGTATGTCCATACTTCATCCCCTGAACCAAAGCCAATAATGGTTCTCAGAAATTTAAGCTTCCAATTGTTCAAGCTCTATTTCATTACACCCATGGCCCATATAGTCATGTCTCATGTTATGCCTAGTTCCAAGAAATAGTAGTTTTAAGTGGAAATCCTCTCCTTGTTCTTTGAATATGAATCTCAGCTTTACGTATATTACCCATGAGATATGTACTTATGTTTCTCCCATGCTCAGTCCTAAGGACTTGTGCTATGGTGTGTTTATGTCAGAAAAATCTTCCTTTTATAACTTAGGTTGTTATTGTGAAGGACCTTTTGTCGATTGTACCGTGTCTCATTTCGCGGGTCTTGCCTTGAGTAGCACGAGTAGTTGAGAAGTAACCCCCCATCATTGTTGCTTGTACCTTAGTTCCTCAATGATCCTTCTTATATTACGGTGGAAGTGGTTGTGGAAGCTTAGTAATGTTTTGGATGAGGAAGTAGATGTCCTTGGTTGTGAAATTTTGGGGTGACTACTAGAGCTAAAGTTATAAGAGTAAATGGAAGAATAAGATAAATTTTGTCCTATGAGATAGTTAGGGAGGGGAGGTGCGGTGAAACCTTTATGATAGTTATTGAAGTTTCTAGATCTTAAGTGAGAGATCCATAAAGTGGGGGTATAAAGCAGGCTTGAATGTTGGGGTTGATAGATAACCAACCATTATGTTATGTGGCTATATCTCCTTGATTAAGACGTAAGGTATTATGATTATAGTAATTGGTGGGGTAGTATTATCAGAGTGGTGTAAAGTATAAGGTCCCATGACTTTTACTAACACATTTAACTCTGAGTTTGGACTTAACATGGAACGGAATGATGCGGTTTGGTATGGAAGGGAGCCTCAGTCCGTGCTAAGTTGGTCCATACTTGGTTTTGAAGAGGGTTGGTAATGTTGCCTACGAGTTAGAGTTGCCTTCTATCTGGAGCTCCATTCATCCGATATTTTATGTTTCCATGTTGAGGGAGTGTGCGGGTGATCCTTTATTGATTGTTCCTTTGGAAATGTTGGGTATTTTAGACTTCTTGTCTTATGGGGTAGTCCCAGTTGAGGTCTTGGATCAACAAGTTTGTCGGTTGCGTACAAAGGATATGTCTTTGGTAAAGGTTCTTTGGAGCAACCATAGGGTTGAGAAAGCTACTTGGGAACTGGGAGAGTACATAAAGTCATAGTATTCGTATTTGTCCCTATTCCTGATATTCATGCTTAAGGTTTGTGTGGTTCTTAACAACTTTTTTCTTACTTTGTTAAAAGAAAGTTTGAGGGGTTGTAATGTGGTAAATCGTGCTTGTGTTTCCTTAAACCCCTCATTCAAGGATGAATGATCCTAGTGGAGGAGATTGAAATTCCTCAAACTTTGACCCTTGTAAATTTTTTTGGTTTTGAACTCTTTGATCATTTTATGACTCACACCATGAGTCGTATGGTGTGGTAATGGGTCTAGGGACCCAAGTCATATATTCGTCAGTGTGTTGTTGTCCAAGTTCTATCCTGATTATGAGAGACTCTATATGAGTCGTATGTTGATTTGACGAGAGAGTTGAGTCCAATCATATTTTGTCCATCGTCTAGGTCTTGGTATTCTATCTTGGATATGACTAGGCCATACTAGTCATATGGTCTAGTGATGAATGGGGAAAGGGAGTCGTAAATTAGATAGAGTGTGGTGTCCAACTTTCTATCTTGGTGATAATTTGACGATACTAGTCGTAGGTTATCGTGATGAGTTGGAGGGGAAACTCGAACCCTTATGCGAGTTTGCTGTACTTTAAGATTGGGGTACATTGGAAATTTCCCACCCTAGGACCTTAAGACCCCACATCTTATAACATTAGTTGGTCATCCCTTATAAACTTTAGAAGATTAAAAATACTCTCTAAACTTTCTCTAAAAAACTCTCAAGAAGGTTGGGCTAGGGTATCTTCAAGGTGGTTATCTAAAGGCTTAAGGATCAAAATCTCCTCGTGAATTTTCATAACTCAGGCATATTACTCCTCTCTCATTGTTATTTTACAAAGAGCATGTGTTTAATGTTTGGTTTTCATACTATTGTTATGGTTTTGAAATAATGATTGAGTTTTATTGGATGTTTATAGTTGAACACTGTTTCTAATGGTTTAATGATATTTCTTTCATGCTTCTAATATGATTTTGACATTGTGAAATTCAAGGTAATGGTAAATGGATATAGGGGTACTTTGGATTCTCCCAAATTACTTGTTTATGGTTTTGAAACTTATGTACCCTCAACCTATTTGTTAAAATGCCAATGAGAATGTTTTTGTCACATAGTTTGACTATTCTTGAAATCTTTGCATTTCATAAAAGGTAATGGAACCTAAATTGGTTTGGCTTACTTTAAATAGTTTGGAAAGGCCTTGGGGGCCACGGTGTTGGTTTAATTGGAAACTTTGGAGTCTACTTGGTTTAATGGCTTTGTATGGCATAAAAGGATAGAGTTGTTAGCTCTAATTTTGGTATGACGATACCAATAGTTAATGCCAAATTAAAAGACTTCTTGGTAAATGGTTGGAATGTATGATTTGTTTTAATATGGGCTAAGGGGGGGTTGTGCTAGCAAAGTCATGGAAGGTGGAGGTCCCAAGGGGCCATTTAGGACAGCAGAGCTACACAACCCAGGTTAAGGTTTTAAATGCATGCTAAACCCGGTTCCCTTTCCTGGTACGATATATATATATATGTGTGATTGCATATGGTTGACTTGGGTTTGAATGATGCCATTATTTTATATTTATCCCTGAGTTACATGATATCATTCACCATGCTAAGCATCTTCGGGCGCTGTATCCCCACACGATGCAGGAATCAACTATATTATTATACCTTTTGCTCAGTGACTTGGTGATTTGGGGATAGATTGAGTAAGACTGAAATGATGAGCTTCTATTCTTCATAAGGCCATTTCATGTTATGGTTTATCTTATGTCTTTGCTATTCTTTAGACATTAGTTTATGGCTACGGTCGGGGGCGTGTCCCAACTAAATATTCTTCGACATTGTTTAGAGGCTTTGTATGTACAACTGTGGACTTTGGTATATTATGGTTTGTTTGATTTGGTTTGGACAGTATCACTTGGTTGGATTTGTCTTGATTTTAGGATTATCCCAAAGTCGTTGAATTCTAAATACTCTATCTTGTTATATGCTCAATATTTATCCGACATGGGTTGTATATTGGTTGGTTAGATTGGTATATGGGGTGGTCTTTGATCCTTGTTGGACTTGAGATGCACGAAATGACTAGGCCCTAGTTCGGGCCGTGTCACTTTTCAAGTGTTTTATCTTTGTTTTTGCTGCTTTTGTTCTCATGTGTTACATATGGCTTTGCATCCTCATTAATAGTGTTATTATGTGATTGTTGTTGGTCTGTGTCACTTCATTTTTTCATCCGTTTCTCATCACACTGTTGGTGTTATAACACTTCTTTAGTTTTTCGCTCCTCTTCCTTGTTAACTTCACCTCTCTCATCTGTTTCTTTTACTTCATCCATCATCTCATCATCTTGTAGGGCATAAAAAGAGTTTGTTGTGTTAACCCCTTCATTATTTATCAAAGCCTTCCCATGTTTATGATTTATCAGAATTTTGTAGCTCTTTTTTCAAGTGTAAACCTTCCATTAGTGGGGTTCCATCTTGAATCAACCATCTTTTCATTTGTTATTATTCTTTGTATATGAACTGTTGTTTGCTCCTTGTCATTTCTCTGCTCTTCTCCATAAAATTCATTCTTAAAAACCTTTTTTAATTCTGGATGTAAGCTCTTGCATTCATCTTCATCATGACCTTGTAGTTTATAAGTATGATCATACTTTTGTAGCAATTCATATTGTATCTTTTACCACTCTTGCTTCAATAGTTGTAATGCCCCGAGTCTGTACCCCAGATGCTACATGGTGCTAGCGACCCCGAAGGACCACCAGCTAACCCTTGACTGGTACCTACTGTGAGCACTGTATAATAATGATACTGTAATAGCAACATATCTAAAGTAAATGCGGAAGTGAGGCTGTAAATGCCATTAGGTTCATAACTGAAAACCAATACTGAATACTGATAACTGAATACTGAAACACATGTCTGAAATACTCTAGTTTAAAAGCCTCTAACTGTCTGGATTATGGAGTTGATGGGACAAGCCTCCAACTAACTTCGACAACTAAAAACTGTACTGAAATACTGAAATAATACTCTGTCCTCTAGTTATAAGGACTCACCACTAAGTCTGCTGCAGATAGGCTGGGTTTCTAAGTATGGTTAGGAGCCCATGCGTCTGAAACTATGATATAAGACATCATAGCGCAAAATTAAGGTATGCATCAATACTTTGAATGTACTGGTATGCTAAGTGAGATAGGCTGATATGCATGGGTTAATATGCATGAACAATAATTGACTGAGTAACATAAACATAACTGAATGAGAGATCATGCATGAATACATAAAATGTAACTGAGATCATGTTAACACTGGTTATTGAGTTCTGAATACTGATAACTGATATCTAAGTTTACTGATACTATAATTCTGATAATTGAGTGACTATTTCTGATAGACTTGATTGATAACTGGGTGAATGTTTCTAACAGTCCTGATTCTGTCGAACTGAACTGAGTTTTATACTGAGCTTGGTGACTGTATCTAACAGTCCTGATTCTGCAGAACTAAATTGAGTTCTATACTGCGACTAAAATGGAAGCTGAAACTGTAGGAGGTAATCATCTAATCGACATGCCCTTTTCTGAATGGATTGGGGTCAAAACTGTAACCCCAGTTAGAAGGGTGTCAGTATCGTGCCACGAGTAAAGATAAGCTGTGAGTTAACCCTCTCTGACAGAAAGCTCTTTCCTCAACCCTCGCTGGCAGGAAAACTTGTATGAGATGTATCAACCCTAGTTTGGCAGGAAGATGTCTCAACCTATGCTGGCTACGTAGTTTTGTAATGCAGGGATTGCTACTAAGGGTCAAACCATACGCTAGCAGGAATGCCCCTATCCCTGGTTTCGCTTGGTGCTGAATCTTACTCATAACTAAATCAATGTTGAACTAATTTCTAGTCCATACTAGGCTTGCCTGAACTATTACTGATCATACTGTCTAACTGAAGTGAACTTAGTTCACTGGGTTCCGCTAACTGATGGAGTGCTACCGAATCTGGTTAATTAACTAGTTCACTGAGTTCTGAACTAAATACTGAACTGAGACTGTGATTGATTACTGAGTACTACTGTTCATAACGGTACTGAGATTGTTCTGTAACTACTGTAGCTCTAGGTAAACTACTAAATTTTCGGGTATTGAATATCCCCAGGACTCGATAGCATGAAAAGTAAAGCATAGAGTAAACTTGAAAAGCATAACACCGTGCACTTGTTCATAACTCATCCATAGAGACATTTTATCAAACACTTGTAAGACATAAGTTTATACATATACTAGCATGTCATGATTTTTCCCTATTTAGTTCACATGAGCACTTTAATAAACACTTGGGGAGCACCACTATGCACATGATACTAAACAACATGTAGGCATTATAACAACAATTCCCAAATTTAAAAATTCAATGGATTCAACATAAATTCGTATGATACTACGCACATGATAATCAATTCCACATGAAACTTGTAATAAACCATGGATTAGAAACCCAATTAACATTATAATCATGAATACACTTAAATCCAATTATGGAAATCATGAAATCAATCTATTTGAAGTTTAAAAAAGTATCTTGGACTCCAAGGGTGAAAAGAACCCTTGGATGAACACTTCACATACCTGAGTACTTGAATTAATGAAGGTTGATGGTGAGTTCTTGAATATTGAACCTTGAATTAGAAGCCTTAGGGTTTTGTTCTTGAGTAATTTTGAGAATAGTGAATGGCTTTTGCCTCTAAAGTGGCTAAATCTCATGTTTTAGGGGCTGATAGTCGTGCAAAAATTACCCAAATACTCCTGAGGATGCGGCTTTTTAATGACTAAAAACTGGCCTAGTGACGCAGAGACCGCGTCGATGAGATCGACGCGATAGAAGATGCACCACATCGAGTCCACATCGGTTCACTAAAAATTACACAGGGAGCCGAGGGAAAATATTCATCGATATGATAGGCGATGCGGTGTGTCGAGATCGCATCGATACACTGGTTTAGACTCCCAAACGTGCTTCAAACGATGTTTGAAAAATCTGAAACTCGTTCGAGAACACCTACTGACATTCTTGATCATGAAGTAACTTAAAGATCGACATTTAATGATTTTAAGGATCGCAAAATAAGATGGCCAACTATGAAGGATAAAATAACTAAGTATGAATACTTAGCTAAAATATTCTAAGTCTGGGACACGTTAACAAGCTTTAAAGGACTGAATTAAGCTTATGATTTTGTGGGGTCTTATAATATCTCCTCCTTAGGAACATTTGACTAAGATGGGAGAACTGATAGACTGAAAGTACATACTGGACATGCACCACTAAAGCATTATTTCATAGCTTAGACTACTAATATATTGAATTATCATACTGATCATGCATAACTGATGCATGATTTTGAAACTGATATTACTGATAAGATGAGTTTGTATAATAAACATACATATCTAATGCATGAGTAAATAAATAAACTAATTCATGAATGTATGACTGAGTATGCAATGTTACTTGATACCAAGTTGGTAACTACATCTGAACATAAAATTGAGTAAATTTAAGGAAACTGTTACCTTGAGCTGAGTCTGAGTTTGTGGAGAAGAGGTGAGAATACTTGGTCTGCATATATATTTCTACTTCCCAATTATCTCCCTCAACTAATTGATTCTGCCAAAGAACTTTGACTAGAGGATCTTCTTTGTTCCTCAGTCTGCGAATCTGAAAATCAAGGATTTCGACTGGAATTTCCTCATAACAGAGGCTGTTCTAAGCATCTAGACCCTCTAAAGGGACTACAACTGCTGGGTCACCTATGTATTTCTTTACCAAGGATACATGAAACACTGGGTGCATTGAAGCTAAGTTTGAAGGCAACTCAAGCTCGTAAGCTACCTTTTTGAAGCGACTGAAAATTCGGTAAGGACCGATATATTGAGGACTGAGCTTCCCTTTGTTTCCAAACCTCTTCACTTCTTTCATAGGAGAGGTTTTCAAATACACATAGTCACCAATCTCAAACTCGAGATCCTTTTTGCGCATGTTAGTATACGATTTCTGTCGGTTCTGATCCATCCGCATGCTAGAATGGTAACTGTTAATATATACAAACTCAATCAATGGCAAATGGTAATCTCAACTGCCTTTAAAGTCAATGGCACATGCTCTTAGCATATCTTCTAGAGTTTTGATGGTCCTTTCTTCTTGACTATATGTCTGAGGGTGGAAGGCTATACTGAGGTGAACTTGGGTACCAAGACCCTTTTGGAAGGCTTTCCAGAAATGAAAGGTAAACTAGGCACCTCTATCTGAGATGATGGATAACGGAACTCCATGCAATTTGATCAATTCTCTGGCATAGACCTTGGCATGATCCTCGATTTAAAAGGAGGTATAGATTGGTAAGAAATGAGCTGACTTGGTAATCCTATTTACAATAACCCAAACTGAATCATGCTGACGATGAGTGCAGGGCAAACCCATCAAAAATTCCATGTTCACTTCTTCCCATTTCCATATGAGAATACTGAATTTCTGCATAGACCCACTAGGCTTCTGATGTTCAATCTTAACCTTTCTTTGACGGAGGTTTAGGTCTTTCTAAGAGAACACATACTGTAGGCTCTTATGGTCTATGAACACATCAAGATGTACCCCATACAAATAATACCTCCAAATCTTTAAGGCAAATACTACAGCTACTAACTCAAGATCATGAGTGGAATAATTCTTTTCATGGGGCTTAAGATGTCTAGAGGCATAGGCTATGAACTTACCTCTCTATATCAAAACACACCCTAAACCAACTCTGGAGGCATCACAATATACCACAAACCTATTTGAACCATATGGTAGAGTCAAAACTGGAGCTATAGTGAGTCGAGACTTTTACTCCTGAAAACTCTTCTCATAAGAATCTGACAACTAGAACTTGACTTTATTTTGAGTCAATCTAGACATAGGGGATGCAATAGAGAAAAATCCTTCAACAAATCATTGGTAATACACTGGGTCTGATGAATATGCTGGTGCACCCAAAGAGGATATGCTGGGTCTGATGAATCACCTATCTAGGAGATTGTTTAACTATTCTTTTAATTCTTTGAGTTATGCTGGAGACATTCTGTATGGCAGAATAGATATGGGCTGAGTATCTTAAAAAAGGTTTATTCTGAAGTCAATTTCCCTCTTGGGAGGAGCTTTGGGAAGATCTTCAGGAAACACCTTTGGGAATTCACATGCTACTGGAATTGACTCTAGACTGGGAGTATCGAAACTATAATCCTTAACTCAAACAAGATGATAGACATACCCCCTAGATATTATTTTTCTTACCCTTCGGTAAGAAACAAGCTGACCCCTAAGTGCTGAAGTACTACCCCTCTATTCTAGGATAGGTTCATTCAAAAATTAAAATTGGACAATTCTATTTATGCAGTCACCTGAGGCATAGCATGAATTAATCCTATCCATGCCAAGAATGACATCAAAATTTGTCATCTCAAATTCTACCAAGTCTGTAAAAGTGACTTTTTGGGATACCATGATGGGACAGTTCCTGGATACCCGTCGGGCTATGAAAGAGTTACCTACGGGGGTAGAGACTGAGAAAGGCTCTACTGGGATTTTGGGATCGACTTCAAAATCAAAAGCTATATGAGGAGTTACAAAGGACAAGGAAGCTCCTGGATCTTGCAACGCATAAATATGTAAATGATGAACTTGTAACGTACTAGTGACCATATCAGGAGAACTTTCCTGATCCTGTTGGGACTGAAGTGCATAGAGTTTGTTTGGGAGTTGCCCACTGGTGGCACTGGAAGCGACATTCTGCTGATTCGAGCGACTAGACTGAGCTGGAGGATGATTATGTTGACTTTATGAACCTACCTAAGGATACTATCTGACCCTGTCGCCTGGCTTGCAATATCTGAAACATACATCACTGCCATCTCTGCAGACACCCCAATGGTTTCTACCATACTTTTGGTAGAGAGGATTTATTCGGGCACTGCTAATACTACTATGGGGTTTAGGGCCTGATGCCCTCTCTCTATTGCTATCTTTTAATTTTGGCACTGGAGCACTGGCTGAGAACAGGGATGGAACTAAAGATTTTGTGCAGAACTAAGAACAATTCCTACCCTCTGACTTAGGCTGAGTGAAGTTGAAGCTACCTGTTCTAGCTTTCTTGTTCTCCCCCACCTTCTCTTTATTCTTAGCCTCCTCTATCTGCTGAGCGTGAACCATGATCCTAGATATGTTTATCTCCCTAATCAACATTGTGGTCCTACATTCCTTGACCATACTGTTAGACACACCCAAAACAAACTTACTCATCTTAGATCTGCTATCTGTTACCACATAAGGGGCATATCTGGCTAACTGAGTAAACTTGAGAGAATACTCTTATACTGTCATGTTTCCCTACTTTAGATTAATAAACTCTAAAATCTTCACTTCCCTCAACTTTAGAGGGAAAAACCTATCTAGAAAAGCAATAGCAAACTCCTCCTATTCTATGGTACCTGTATTTGTGGCCGTCTTTGCTTTCCATTATTTAATCCATGAGTGAGCCACATCCTATAACTGATAGGCGGCAACTCAGTAATCACACTAGCAGTCACCCTCATAATATCTGTAACCTTCTGCACCTGATCAAAAAACTCCTATGGGTTTTCATCTGACTTCGACCCAATAAAGATGGAGGGTTCATTAAGGTGAAGTCATAAATCCTGGATGCAGTAGTATTGGCTACTGGGTTGGTCGGAGCGACAAATGGGCATTCATTCTGGGATGCCAAATAATGAGCTAGGGTGGTGAAAGCTGCTCTAAATTCTATGTGGGAGATATGCTCATTCAGAGGATCTGGATGGATAGGCTGAGGTGCTGGCTGATTTCCTGTTCTTCTTCCGTTCTTCTTTGGAGGCATGTTCTATAAATAGAAGGGAGAAAAAGATTAGATTGATATTTTAATTTGATCTTATGCTCACTCACACGACATGAATACTGAAAGAAGAAAAACTTTTCCTAAAATATCTCATAGCCTTCTGTCCATAAGTGTGGAGCACTATACACCCATGCACAAGACTCTACTAGACGCGACTTTTAGAGTTCCTAGGACTCTATTGAACCTTAGGTTCTGATACCAAGTTTATAATGCCCCAATTCTGTATCTCAGATGCTACACGGTGCTAGCGGCCCTGAAGGTACACCAGCTAACCCATGATTGATACTTGCTGTGAGCACTGATAATAATAATACTGTAATAGCAACCTGTCTAAAATAAATGTGGAAGCGAGGCTATAAATTCCATAAGGTTCATAACTGAAAACCAATACTGAATACTGATAATTGAATATTGAAACACATGTCTGAAATACTCTAGTCTGAAAGCCTCTAACTGTCTGAATTATGGAGTTGATGGGACAAGCCCCCAACAAACTTCGACTACTAAAAACTTTACTAAAATACTGAAATAATACTCTATCCTCAAACTATGAGGACTCACCACTAAGTCTACTACTGATAGGCTAAGCTTCTAAGTACAGCTAGGAGCCCATGTATCTGAACCTATGATATAAGACATCATAGCATAAAAGAAAGGTATGCATCAATACTTTGAATATACTGGTATGATTAGTGAGGTAGGCTGATATGCATGGGTTCATGTGCATTAACAATAACTGACTCAGTACAAAAACATAACTGAATGAGAGAATATGGATGAATACATAAACTGTAATTGAGATCATATTAACACTGGTTACTGAGTTTTGAATACTGATTAACTGATATCTGAGTTTACTTATACTGTAATGCTGATAACTGAGTGACTATTTTTGACAGTCCTGATTGATAACTGGGTGACTGTTTTAGACAACCCTGATTCTGTAGAACTGAACTGAGTTCTATACTGAGCTGGGTGATTGTATCTAACAGTCCTGATTCTATAGAACTGAACTGAGTTCTATACTGACACTGAAACTAAAACTAAAACTGTGAGAGGTAATCATCTAACCAACATGCCCCTCTCTAAATGTATTATGGTCCAACCTATAACCCCAGTTGGAAGGGTGTCAATACCGTGCCATGGGTAAAGATAAGTTGTGAGTTAACCCTCTCTGATAGGAAGCTTTTTAATCAACCCTCACTGACAGGAAAAATCGTATGAAATATATCAACCCTAGTCTAGCAGGAATATATCTCAACCTACACTGGCTACATAGTTCTATAATGCAGGGATTGCTACTAAGGGTCAAACCATACACTGGCAAGAATGCCCCCATCCCTAGTTTTGCTCGGTGCTGAATCTTACTCCCAACTAAATAGACACTAAACTGATTTTTAGTCCATAATAGGCTTGATTGAACTGTTACTGATCATACTGTCTAACTAAACTAAACTGAGTTCACTGGGTTTTGCTAACTGATGGAGCACTACTAAATAATTGACTGAGTTCTGAACTGAATACTAAATTGAGATTATGACTGATTACTGAGTCCTATTATTTGTAACGCTAATGAGACTTTTCTATAACTACTGTAGCTCTAGGTAAATAGCTAAAATTTTGGATATTGAATACCCTCAAGACTCGATAACATGAAAAGTAAAGCATAGAGTAAACTTGAAAAACATAACACTATGCACTTGTTCATAACTCATCCATAGAGACATTTTATCACATACTTGTAAGGCATATAAGCTTACACATATACTAGCATGTCATGATTTATTCCCCATTTAGTTCACATGAGCACTTTAACAAACACTTGGGGAGCACCAATATGCACATGATACTAAACAACATGTAGGTGTCATAACATTAATTCCCAAATTCCCAAATTCAATGGCTTCAACATAAATTTATATGATACTACACACATGATAAGTAATTCCATATGAAACTTGTAATAAACCATGGAATAGAAACCCAATTAATATTATAATCATGAATACACTTAAATCCAATCATGGAAATCATGAAATGAATCTACTTAAAGTTTAAAAAAGTTTCTTGGATACTAAGGGTGAAAGGAACCCTTGGATGAACACTTCACATACCTGAGTACTTGAATTAATGAAGGTTAATGGTGAGTTCTTGAATCTTGAACCTTGAATTAGAAGCCCTAGGATTTTATTCTTGAGTAATTTTGAGAATAGTGAATGAATTGTTCCTCTAAAGTGGTTAAATATCGTGTTTTAGGGACTGATAGACATGGGAAAATTACCCAAATACCCCTAAGGACGTGAAAAATTAGCCTAGCGACGCACAAAAAGGCATGCCATATTGATGGAATTGATGCGATGGACGACACGCCATGTTGAGTCTACATCGGTTGACTAAAAATTGCACTGTGAGCTGGGGGAAATATTCATCGATGCGATAGGTGATGCAATGTATTGAGATTATATCGATACACTAATTTGGACTCCCAAACGTGCTTCAAATGATGTTTGAAATTTGAAACCCATCCGAGAATACCTATTGACATTCTTGATCATGAAGCAACTTAAAGATCAACATTTAATGGTCGAAAGGGTCGCAAAATAAGATCACCAACTATGAAGGCTAAAATAACTCTCAGTATGAATACTTAGCTAAAAATGTTTTCTAAGTCTAGGACCCGTTAACAATCTTTAAAGGACTGAATTAAGCTTAGAATTTTGCGGGGTCTTACATTAGTCTTGATATTCAATACCTCAAGATCTACATATTCTATAACTTTATAGCCAAGTCCACTTTGACCTTAACCTTCGTATAACTGGGATAATTCTAATTTATAGTGGCCATATCTATATGGCTATGTCTTCCTACAAAAACAACCAATAAAAATAGTTATTCCTTCACAAAAATATGGGCAAAAGATTAGGAAGGGAAATCCACGCCATTGCTTGGGTTGTCTCTTCATTTCGTTTAAACTTGATATCATAAATAAAGGTCTCATTTAATATGCCATGCCATCCTTCACAGTAATATAATAGACATTCTTAGAGATCATGTTTGCAAAGTCTTCCATCCGGTTCAATCTTATTAAGATGTGACTATGCCTAAGAAATCCAATTTTTCCGTCACCCTTCACCTTACATTGCTTTGATATTTGGATTCTAATATCTTTCGAGTATCGCCATCCATATAAAAATTTGCCTATACTACTAGTTGTAAATCTTCAATGACATTCATCTTGTGTACTTCCTCTTCCATTCAAGTGACTCGAGGCACTCTATTCTTGTATTCCAAATGTTTAATCTTAATTGAATCACATACAATTTTGTTATTCCATAGTGCATTGACATTAGTTTTGATAATGTCAACATACTTTACATTGGGTTTATTCACTTCCTGTTGATACTTTGTTCCTTAAAATTGACAACGATAGGTAAATTTGTAGGCTCATTAGACAAACATGGTATTTTAGGGGATTAATCATGATATAATTCTAGAAAAATGGTTGGATAGGTAAGAAGAAACACTTGACCAGTCACATCAGATTGACCATTGTCCAGTTCGACCATGTCTGTGGCGTTGGCGTGGCTATTTTTAAATTATATAGGAGAGATAAAATTGCTAGAGGTCCTTGTTGTACAATGTATTGGCTTCCACTCTTGGTTTTAGTTACCGACATTCATTTAATTAAGAAAGAATTAATTTTTTTATTGAAACATTTACCTCTATTTTTCTAATATATAGAAGAGCAATGGAAATACGTGAAAGTCATTCTACTATCCTTGGGGTATTTAAGGCTTTTAGTAGATTGGGTCATATGTATTGGTTTAAATTCCACACATTCATTTTGCAGCATATGAAATCCGTGTTTCAGCATGGAGGCACACTTTATTGTTTCAATCTGAGTTTCCATTTGTATTACTATTTTCATTTTTCCCCGATAACTTTTGTTTTACTATTGGGTTCTTTAACTTACTTAGTTTCTTTTTATAAATATATTTTATATATTACAAAATGAAAATGCATCACAACTTTGTTGTGGCTTTCAAATTTCTAATTACTAGTGCTATTTTGCTGTACCCCACTTTAATATTTAAATTTGAGTTTCCATTAGGTTTACTAATTTCTTTTTTCCCTGGTAACTTTATTTTACTATTGGGTTCTTCAACTTACTTATTTTCTTTGTATAAATAAATTTTATATGTTTATATAAAAATGCATCACACTTTGTTGCGACTTTCAAATTTCTCATTAGTAGTACTATTTTCTGAGACACGATCTCTTCAACGTTGATTAATAATGCTAGTTATTAGCCCACACAAAATTTATTATCAAGAAATATGTTTTGCAACACTATTTAATAATAATTGGTGATTCATTTTGTCTCACCCAATTCTTCATCAATGTAATTAGGTTAGTGATTTTTAGAAGTATAGCTTTGTTATGATTATTTTGATAAGCTTTATGTATAATTTATTTGATTGATTGGGAAGTCTAAAAATCTTATAACCACAGTAACATACATTTTTGTATGAATTGCTCTATTTTGAGTGGTATTTAATTTTTGCCTTCTCATTTTATGGGTTTTAATTTTGTGCCTCCAATTTATTAATGAGATTGCGTTAGCCTAAGTATCTATAACTATAACTTAACTTTGTAAGGCATAAGTTTAGAGAACTTTCCTCTTATCAGGCATAAGTTCTATAGTTCAAATTCGCAAGTCAAAATTTTAGAATTTTTTTGTCTTATCCAATAAGATTATGGAGATCACAGAGCACAAATAAGTTAAGGCCTAACTTTATGGATTTTGAAATTGAATTTATACCTCTACTAACATAGGTTTATAAGAATTATGTATAACTCATAAGTTATAAACTAAAGTTATGCCTCTAACCACATAAGTTCAGTAGGAATGAAGCAATATATTATATTATGCTTGTTAAGGTATAACTTGTGTTATATTAGATATGAAAATAGAAGCTTTTCCATAACATTATTTTATTTAATGTCAGGAGTATTTTTAGCCAGTTTTTTGTACTTAAAGTGTTAAAGAATAAAATTAAAGGCCAAAACTCAAAGTACAATTTGTTGGGCCCGTGCTAGCCTGGGCCTTTATATCTAGAAGATAAATGAGTTTCTTCGGGTAACAAAAAATTATGGCCTTTATATCTAGAAGATAAATGAGTTTCTTGGTATAATCAAAACATTGTATTAAATATACCATATTTAATTAATGATAATTAGTAAAAGTACTTTTTACTTTTTAGGAGTGTAGACTTTTAAAGGGACATGTCTAAGCTAAAAACACCAATTTGTAACACCCCAAATTTTTGGTCCCTAAAAATTTCTTGACCTTTGAGATCACTGCTCAGATTACGACTCTCCCTACAAGTCGTAGGGTGTCTATACAGGTCATAAAACCTCAATCGCAGCCAGACCAGTGTGATGGTGTAAAGTTTCTATTGTGACTACGACTAGGGATTATGAGTTGTAAAGACTCTATACAAGTTGTTTAGTCCTAAATCATATCCTATCCAGTAAAGTGTGCCTAAGTTATTTCCTTGATCATTTCAAAAGGTACCAGTCGTAGGGTGACCACGATTGGGTCCCTATGAGTCATAGGGTCACTTGACGATTTGTACGGTGATCAGTAGCCACTGGCAACCATTTTTCAACTTTTAATCAAACACAGTTTGATATTTCCCCTCTTCCCCAATCCTGGTCTATGAGTTAAAACCTCTTTAGGTTATTATTATAACTCTAAAACAAAGTAAAGTAACTTCTCCAACTCTCTCAAATCTCCAAGGTCAAGAGCACTTAAGGTTTCCAGGAAATAGGTCATTTAGGGCTCTCCATGGGTGATTTCTGTCCATAGTTGTGATACTTTCAGGCATGTTAATCTTCCCCAAGTCTTATTTTATGAAAATAATGCATTTTAAATGGTTTTCATAACTTGTTCACACTTTGAATTGAATGTTTTTGAACTACTGGGGTGCATAGCTGTGTGAATTGGAATGGGAGTAGAGGTATTCCCCCAAATTGATGTTTTTAACTTGGAATTGGTTTTGAACAATTATGTCCCCTCAACCCACTTGCATAAATGACTTTAAATTGTGAAATTGTCACTTGGCTTGACTTACACACCTATACTATTGCATTGCATACATTGTTAAACAATGAACATAGATTTTGAAAGCCTTGTTGGATATGTTTTGATTTAATGAATAAGGGGGGTCAAGAAATTCCCCCAATTTGATTTGATAAGGAATTCATCCAACTTGATTTAATAAATAATAGGGGGTCGAGGCATTCCCCCAAGTTAATGGAATTATAATGCATAATTATGAGCTTGCAAGCAAATAGTATGACAATATCTGTGGTGTGCCTTAATGTATAATTCCTTAGTTAATGAATGGGTTATGATAAAGTTGTTTTAATTAGGCTAATGAGGGTTATGTAGCAAATCTATGAAGGTGTGGGTCTTAAATAACTTATACTGGAAACTCACATTTGCCAATGCGAGGGTTGGTTTTAATGATCTTGTTCATGATTCATACTATTGATATATTTGCATCTAGGTTTGACGTGGGGATGGGGCATTCCCTAGTGTTCCTTGTTACCTCTGGTTCATCTGGCTAATACACACTGAGTCCTTTTCAGTAGGGGAGCTGAACCCATACAACCTATAGGTGCTTGTTTATAATGGTTGAGATACATAGTCCAAGATAATGATTTACTATTATTCTAAATCTTGTCCCCTATTCTGAAATATTATTTATATATGTATATGATGATATGTGCATGGTTTTGTATTATATTCTGACTTGGAATTATTTTATCCTCTCTTACATGCTAGTTCTCATCCCACTAACTGTCCTCGAATGCTGTATTCCCATATGATGCAGGGTCTGGAAGCACTTCTACTTTTCTTATGTTATGATAGGTGATCTCAGGGTTATTCGTGTATCATCTTGAAATGGTGAGCCTTTTTCTTTCAAAAGGCCCGTTACTTATTTGTTTAGCATGACATAGACTATTTTCTTTATGGAATCTTTTTGGATATTATCGGGGGCATGTCCCGACTTAGATTATTTTCAAATTAGTATAGGCTTTGTGGATATTATTGTGGATTAGGTATTGATGTTTAAACTTTTATATGTCTTTGAGCTTATTATTTGCTATCTTGTTATATGTTTGAAAATTAGTCTTTGTCAGGTGTGTAATATTCTGTTTAGCTAGGCAAAAATGGGGTTGTCTCCGGTCCTTGATGGACTTAAGATATCCTTCATGGCTAGGTCCTAGTTCCAACTATGACAAATTTGGTATTAGAGCCTAGGTTTAGCATATTGAGTGTCCACAAAGTCGTGCCAAGTAGAGTCTCTTTTATGGGCGTGTAGCGCACCACACTTACAAGGGAAAGACTATAAGACATTTAGGAATGTTTCCTTTCTTGTGTTCTATTTTAAGGGTGTATAATCTAGGATGTTGAAATCTCCTCTAATTCCCATTTGTTGGCACTACTTTTATCCCACCCGAGGACAATGTGGATGGAGCCCATCCTACTTATGGAGTGAAAACCTGGTATAAGGACTTGACTCCTGACTATACCACCCCTCGTAGAGTTTCACTGGTCCCTACTAGTCTTTTTTGGGCTTTTTGGGCTTTTTGGGTTGAGGATGATCATGCCCCTCCATGTTAAGGAGACATATCTAATGCCAAGTTCTGCCATTCTATTCATCTATTGACCGGTAGGTGATATCTTAGTCTTGTCAGTCGAGTCCTATTGGTATTTCTACGAGTTCTTCTGAGGTTACTCAAGTTGGGCAGCTCATGAGGCTCAATCCCTCAACCTTTATTGGCTCTAAGGTTGAGGAGGATCATCAAGGGTTCATAGATGAAATTGAGAAGATCTTTCGAGTTATGCATGTTTCTAACTCCAAGGGCATGGAATTTGTTGTATATTAGTTGAAGGATATAGCCTATTAATAGAATGAGGAGTGGGATTAGTATAGGGGTGATGGTGCAGTGTTTACACTTTGGGATGAGTTTTCTTGTGCCTTCCTAGATTATTTCTTTCCTCAGTTGTCCTGTTATGTTCCTGAGCTAGTGTCAAGCATGAGGGCTAAGATGCAGAAGTTTGCTTTGGGTTTGTCCTAGGACTTGGTACTAGAGTACAAGACTACCTTGCTGAATAGTGACATGGATATCTCTAGTTTTGTGGTGTATATGTAGAAGGTTAAAGATAAAAAGAATAAAAAATTAATATATGGAAGAGACAAGGTAAGAGGTCCAGGTATTCTGAGTAGGATGGAGGCCAATAGAATAGCGATTAAGAAGTGGCCTAGATCTACGACTCCAATTGATATTCAGAGCTTCTTGGGTTTAACTGTTTATGATAGGAGATTTATGGATAGCTTCTTATCTATTGTTGCTCCGTTGACTAGAATGACTTAGAAAAAGGTGAAATTTTTATGGTCGTATACTTGTGAGGGTAACTTTGAGAAGTTGAAGAATAAGTTGACTTCTGCTCCTATTTTGACCTTGCCAGAGAATATTGATGGTTTTTTTGTTTATTATAATACATCTCGTGTGGGACTGGATGGTGTGTTAATGCAACGGGTAAAGGTTATGGCATATGCTTCTAGGCAATTAAAGGTACATAAGAGAAATTAACCGACTCATGACTTGGAGTTGTTGTCCATTGTCTTTGCTTTGACTATTTGGCACCATTACTTGTATGGGGTTCATGTTGACATCTTCTCAGATCATAAGGGTTTGCAATATGTGTTCACTCAAAAGGAGTTGAATCTCAGGTAGTGGTGATGGCTTGAGTTACTCAAGGACTATGATATGAGTCTTTATTATCATCCAGGTAAACCTAATATGGTTGCTGATGCTCTTCGCAAGTTGTCCATGGATAGCTTATCTCATGTAGATGAGGAGAAGTGAGGCTTGGTGAAAGATATTACCAGCTAGCTAATCTTAGAGTTTGTGTCTTGGGTTTTGAGGATGGTGGTGTGATTATTCAAGAGGTGATGAAGTCATCTCTTGGTGCAAAGGTAAAGAAGAAACTTGTTTTGGACCATAACTTTATGCAAATTAAGGATGATATGGGTCTCTAGAAGGTGGTGGCTTTTGAGGTTGGTGGTGATGGTATCTTGAGGTACCAAGGTAGACTGTGTGTTCCCAATTTTGATGTGCTATGATAAAGGATTTTGGTTGAGGATCATGAGTCGAGGTACATTGTTCACACTAGTTCGACGAAGATTTACCATGACTTGAAAGAGATCTATTGGCAGAGTAACATAAAAAGGGATATGGCCACTTTTATGGCCAAGTGTATAGTGTGTCATCAAGTGAAGGTGGAGCACTTGAGGCCGGGTGGTTTGTCTTAAGAGAATGAGTTGCCCGTGTGGAATTGGTAAGTTATTAATATGAACTTTTTTAACGGACTTCCGTGGTATTGCCATCGGGGAACTAAGCGTCCGATCCTATGTTACAAGATAAGATAGTGCAAAAGAGAGTATGCGATCAGTACTTTTAATGTACTAGTATGCAAGAAAAGGACTAGATGATATGTATATATAATGGTGCTGAACATGAATGTATTGACACGTAAATCAAATGCAAGACCAAGTAAAGCATGTTATGAAATAATTTGTAAAACTGATTAGCTGAATAACTAATAGACAAAATATTTGGTCGTGCAAACCTTAACTGGTATCATTCAAACACTGAATATGAGACTTTGGAGGCTAACATTTAACTGACATGACCAAATTTGAGCTAATCGGGGTCCAACATGTGACCCAGTTGGAATGGTGCCAGTACTTTGCCACAGATACCGACACTTGTAGTGTGGATCCACTAAAATGGTGTCTCGAAGGACTAGGGTATCAGTCCTCTACTGGTGGGTAACCCCCAAGAGAATGTCAGTCCTAAACTGGTGGGTGAACTCTCATAACCTACACTAGCTACTTAGTCCTTGAACTCAGGGACTTCTACTAAGGGTCTCAGTCCTCAATAGGGGTGGAGCCTTCATCTCTATGTTCGCTCGGTGCTAAACAATAGGGGTGGAGCCTTCATCCTTATGTTCGCTCGGTGCTAAGTCTTACTCCGAACCGAACTGACATTGATACTGATAAAATTTTGCATGATGCCCTAACTGATGAATTCTTAACATGAATATTATAATCTAAAAATAATAATTCAATCATAATCTGAATGACTTGTATCGTGAAAATCTGAAATAGGCATGACTATTTATGTATTAGGTGTTCATAACCCATCGACACTATTGAATGCAAACTGATCTTTGTATATATTTAGCAATCCATGGTATGGTAAAATTATGAATAACATCCAAGATTTCAATAACTAATCATGATGTAGACATTAGCATTATCAAACAAATGGAAACACAATTATCACGAGGGAATATATTTTCATGGTTCAGAGTCAACACAACTGAGAGGAGTTTCACAAAATTCATGGTTAGAATGGAACCCCATAAAAGAAAAAAAGAGTTTTATACTTGAAAGTTTTGGGAGTTCTTGGGACTTAATGGGTGGAAAGGAACCACTGATAAATATCCCACATACGTGAAGTAAAAGCTTTGGTGAAACTCTTGCAATTGATCTTGTTCTTGAGAAACCCTAGTCTGCTCTTGATGAAGAATAAAAACGCTCCTCTTTGTTTTCTTTGAGTTAAATTATGATTAATGATGGAATTAGGGTTTTTGGTTTCCGTATAAACCCCTTTGGGAAGCCTAAATGACATGGTTTAGGGTTTAAAAGAAGTGGGAAAAGACATAAAAGTCCCTAGAAAAATATGTAGGGAAATGCGTTCCCAGTAGTTACGACTCACCTCACGACTCATTACGACTGGCTTTGAGTCATGGTCTAGTCGTAACCTAGGATATTTGGATTCTTGATACATTTTTTATGACTATGATTTGACACCTAATGACTTGTTATGACCGACTATGAGTCGTTTGGTGGAGTAGTAGTCTAAGGCTTAAATCTTGGATCCTTTACTGGTTAGGCTACAGGTCCACACAACGGCTCAAAACGTCTGACTACGAGTCGTGTGCTGGACTCTTAACCACTGGAAGGGATTCTTGGTTACATATTGTTGTGACTACGACTCATCACAAGTGGTTATGACTTATTTCCAGAGTCGTAGCCATAGCAGTGTATCAGGTCCTTAGGGGAAATTTTCCATAACTCTTTATAATTACATCAGATTAAGACGTGACTTGAAGCATTGGAAAGATAACTTTGAGGACTATATTACAAGGGGTCAAGAGTTCAAAAATTTGGGTTATTAAAATATCTCCCCCTTGGGATCATTCATCCTCGAATGAAACTAGCTGAGATGTAGTACTAGAAAACTGGGGCCATGCACTGACTACTTATGACATGAATCAAGATTAAATTTTTGAATCTGAAAACATGATGCATAGGTTAAGCTGAATTCATTAATGCATGCTATGACATTAGGTTGGTTGAATAGCTGAGATAGAAAACAAGAGGACTACTTTAAGAAACATTACCTCAAGCTGAGTCTAATTTCGTAGAGAAGAGATAGGGATACTTGGTTCGCATATCAGCTTCTACTTCCTAAGTAGCTCCCTCAATGGACTAATTTCTCCATAGAACCTTAACCAAGGAAATTTCTTTATTCCTTAACCTATGAATTTGACATTTGAGAATTTCAATTGGGACTTCTTCATAGGAGAGGCTATCTTTTATGCCCATACTTTATAAAGGAACAACTGAAGCTGGATTGCCAATGCATTTCTTTAGCAACAAGACATTGAACATTGGATGCACTGTTTCTAACTCTACAGGCCACTCTAACTAGTAAGCTACCTTCAAAAAATGGCTCAAAATTCTATACAGGCCGACATAGCATGGACTGAGCTTACCCCTTTTACCAAACCTCCCACCCTTTCTTTGGCAAAATTTTTAGACACACAAAATCTCCAACATCAAATTGAAGCTATCTCCTCACATCTACTTAGGATTTCTGACGACTTTGGGCTATCTTCAGCCTTTTTGGAATAAATTGAGCTTTCTTCATTTCCTTATGTAATGAATTTGTCCATATGAAAACAACCTTACTAAATTCAAACCAACTAATAGGATATCTACACCTCATACTAAAGAGAGCCTCAAATAGAGCCATCTGGATACTGGATTGATAGCTATTATTGTGGGCAAACTCAATCAAAGGCAAGTGATCATCCTAACTACCCTTGAATTGATAACACAATCCCTCAACATATCCTCTATGGTATGAATGGTCCTCTCTTCGTAACTATTTGTCTGCGGGTGAAAAGACGTATTGAGATAAACTTGGGTACCGAGATCTTTCTGTAAAGCCTTCCAAAAATAAAAGGTAACTGAGTACCTCTATCTGAAATAATGGTCAATGAAACTCTATAAAACTTTACCAACTCCTTGAGATAGAGTCTAGCATAATCCTTGGCTAAATATAAAGTATGGATTGGAAAAAAATGGGCTTACTTGGTCATCCTTTCCACGATGACCCAAATCGAACAACGCGTACGAGGTAACCCCATAACAAATCCATATTCACCCCTTCCCACTTCTAAGTAGGGATGTTGAACTCCTAAAATGCACCACTAGGTCTCTGGTGCTCAACCTTAACCTCCGGACAATTTGAACACTTAGACACGAATTCCGCAATATCCTTTTTCATACCATTCCACCAATAGACTTCCCGCAAATTAAGGTATATCCTAGTGGCTCCTAGATGAATAGAATATCGTAAACCATGCACTTTTACTAACATTAACTGTCTCAATTCATCCATATTCAGAACACATAACCTTTCCTAAAGATGAAGCACGTCATCTCTCCTTTGGGAGAAAACCTCAACCTTCTGATCTTGAACAGTTTCTTTAAACTTACTAGAACAGTATCTCTGTCTTGGTTTTCCTTTACCTCGGAAACAAAAAAATATTCTGAACTATTTTAAACCCATACAATACCTTTGGCTAAATTAATTAATCGAACACCCAGTCTAGCCAGCTGATTAACCTCACAAACTAACTCCTTCTTATGTTCCTCAACATGGGAAATACTTTTCATAGACAGTCTGCTAAGGGCATCGAACAAAACATTTGCCTTACCCGGGTGATACAACACACTTATATCATAATTTTGTAACAATTCAAGCCACCTTCTCTGATGAAGATTTAGGTCTTTCTATATGAATACATACTGTAAACTCTTTTGATCAGTGAACTCATCACCATGAAGCCATATAGATAATGCCTCCAAATCTTTAAGGCAAAAACAACTGATACCATCTTAAGATCATGAGTTGGGTAAGTCTTATCATGAGGTTTAAGATGTCTAGAGGCATAGTCTATCACCTTTTCTTGCTGCATCAAAACACAACCTAGACCAACTCTAAAAGCATCATAATAAACCACCAAACTTTCTGAACCCTCTAGTAGAGTCAATACTAGGGCAAAAGTGAGTAGAGTCTTCAATTCCCAAAAACTCTTGTCGCAGGAATCGGACCACAAAAATTTGACTTTCTTCTATATTAGTATGGTTATGGGAGAAACAATAGAAGAAAATCTCTCAACAAACCATCTGTAGTAACCGCCTAAGCCTAAGAAACTCTTGATATCTGATAGAGAGATGGGTGTAGACTAATTCTTTACTACCTTGGTATTTTGAGGATCAACTCCAATGCCATTTATCAAAATAATATGACTAAGGAAATCTACTAATTTCAACTAGAATTGACATATGATGAACTTGGCGTATAGTTGGTGCTCCATAAGGGTCTGTGAAATATCCTCAAATGGTTTGTATACTAAACTTCACTACGAGAATAGATGAGGATGTTATCTATAAAGACTATTATGAACATTTCCAAATAATACTTGAACACTCTGTTTATCAAGTCCATAAAATCTACAAGAGCATTCATTAATCTAAAGGACGTAACTACAAATTTGAAGTGACCATACCGAGTTCTGAAGGCTATTTTCAGAAGTCATATTCTCTGAATCTAAGCTGATGATAGATGGATCTGAGGTCTATCTTAGAGAAATAATTTTCACCCTGAATTTGGTTGAACAAGTCATCAATCTTGGGTAGAGAATACCTATTTTTGATTTTGACTTTGTTCTATAGAAGGTAGTCGATGCACATCATGAGAGAACCATCTTTTTTGCACATGAAGTGGAATGAAGTGCCCCATAGTAAGACACTAAGCCTAATGTATCCCTTATCTAAGAGATCTTTCAACTATTCTTTTAATTCCTTAAGCTTGGCTTGAGCCATTTTGTAAGGTGAAGTTAAAATAGGTTGGGTATCTAGGAGGAAAACTATTCCAAAGTTGATTTCCCTCTCTAGAGGAACTCCCGAAAGATCTTCAGGGAGCACTTCTGGAAATACATTCACTACTGGAACTGTTTCAAGACTTGGAGTTTCAAAACTTGAGTCCCTGGCTTAGACAAGATGACAGATACAACCCTTAGATATCATGTTTCTTGCCTTAAGGTAAGAGACGAATTGACCTATAGGCACTGAGGTACTACCCCTCTATTCTATGACTGGCTCATTAAGGAACTAGAACTGGACTATTATGTTTCTACAATCAACTGAGGCATAGCAAGAGTGGATCCAATCTACGCTGAGAATAACATTAAAATAGGCCATATCTAATTCTACAAGGTCTACTGAGGTAAATTTCTAAGACTTTTTAACTGGGCAGTTTTTTTATACCCGTTAAGATATATGGAACTACCCACTAGAGTAGACACTGAGAAATTTTTTCCTAATATTTTAGGACCAACAGCAAAGTCTATTTGTATACAAGGAGTCACAAAAGAAAGTAAAGATCTGAGGTCTAATAATGCATATACATGAAGGTGAAAGACTTGTAACATACCATTAATCACATGGGGAGAACTTTTCTGATACTTTTGAGTTTATAGGGCATAGAGTTGATTTTGATACTATCCACTGGTTTCACTAGAGGTGCTGCCCTACTAAGTCGAGCAACCTACTAGAGTTGAAGAGAAATTAGTCTGATTATGTTGACGAAAATCCTTACCTCTCTGAGCAACCTCTAGACAAGCCATATCTTCTGCAAACTAGGATTGTGCAACCAATATTAACATTACCTTGGGACTTAGAGCCTGGTGCTCTATCCCAATGGTCCTTTCTGAACTTAGGCACTGGAGCACTAGTAAGGATGGGGCTGGAGTTGAATATTTTTGGTAGAACTTGGAATGATTTTCACTATTTGACTTTTACTGAAAAAAGTTAAAGCTGCCAGTTCTGGCCCTCGTATTATTCATTTCCCTTTCCTTGAGATTCTCCTCCTCAATCTTCTGAGCATAGACCATCAATCTAGAAAGGTTCATCTCCTTAATTAACATAGTTGTTTTTCACTCCTTGAATATATCCTCAGAAACACTAGATACAAATTTGCTTATCCTGGACCTAGAATAAGCCACCATGGTCGGAGCATACCTTGATAACTGGGTGAACTTGAGTGAATACTCCTTCACACGCACGCTACCCTGCTTTAAATAAATGAACTCCTACACCTTATCCCCCTTCAACTCGAGTGGTAAGAATATATCTAAGAAATCAATAGCAGACTTATCCCACTCTACAGACCCTACATTGGTACCTCTATCCTCTTTTCACTACTTGAACCAAGTATGAGACACTCCTTATAATTGATAAGCAACTAAGTCATCACTCTCACTAGGAGTAACGCTATGATATCTGTCACCTTTTACACACAATCCAAAAACTCTTATGGGTCCTCCTCAGACATGGATCCAAAGAACACTGGAGGATTCATCCAAGTGAAGTATTGAATTTTTGTTGTTGCCGTTCTCACCATAGGGTTGGCAGGGGAAACAACTTACTGATTATTTTGAACAGACATGGATTGGTCCAATGTTGTGAAAGTGGCCTGAGTTTAGTGTAGGAGACCTGCTTATTCATAGATCCTTCGAGAACAGGTGGTAGGGGTTGGTTTTTATTTTTCCTTCTATTATCCCTTCTGCAAGGCATTTTTATAAATGGTAGAGAATGAGTTATAAGAAGAAGTTTAACAGAGCTCATGCCACATTGCATGACATGAATACTGAAAGAAGGGTAACTTTCCTAAAATTTCTCGTAGACTCTCGCCCATAAGTGTGGCGTGCTTCCACCCATGAACCAAACTCTACTTAATTCGGCATTGAGACACCCTAGGATACTTTAAACCTAGCTTTGGTACCAAGTTTGTCATGAATCAAGACTACCACCTAGTCATAACACAATGCTTAAGGCGACGAGTGACCCTAAGCTAACCCATGATCGGGCACAAGCTATGAATAATCAAGGAAGATAAAAAGATACTGTCAAGTCAATAACCAAGAAGTCTGAAACACATAACTAAAAGCACAACTAACTATCTAAAAGCATCTAAACATGATGAGATGTTAGGCCAGGTCCCTAACAAACTTTGAATACTGAACTAAACACGAATAACAATATGGGAAAAACTAATAAATAATATAATTAGTCCTCAACTAATAAGGACTCACCAATGCTGCAACTGAGTAGTGCATGAACTGTCTTAGTACAATTAGAAAATTGAGCATTCAAACCTATGTTACAAGACAATATAGCACAAAAGAGAGTATGCGATCGATACTTTGAATATACTGGTATATGAGTTAAGGAATAGCTGATATGTATCTACATAATGGTACTAAACATAAAAGCATGAACATGTAAATCAAATGCAAGACAAAGTAAAGCATGTGCTGGAATAATCTATAAAACCAATTAGCTAAATAACTGATACATGGGAAACTTGGTAATCCAAACCTAAACTTGTATAATCTGAATACTAAATCTAAGATTGTGAGAGCTAACATTTAATTGACATACCCCAATCTGAGCTAATCAGGGTCCAACCTATAACCCCAGTTGGACGGGTGCCAGTACCTTGCCACGGGTACCAACACTGCCTGCGTGGATCTACTAAAATGGTATCCTAAAGGACTAGAAAGTCACTCCTCTACTGGTGGATGACCCCTAAGAGAGTGTCAATCATCAACTGATAGGTGACATCTCATAACCTATCCTAGCAATGTAGTTCTATAACTCAGGCACTTCAACTAAAGGTCTCAGTCCTCAACTAGTGGATGAGCCTTCATCCCTAGGTTCGCTCGGTGCTAAGTTTGACTCCAAATTGAGCTAACACTGATACTGATAATGATAAAATTTAACATGATTCACAACTGATGAATGGTCAACATAAATATTATAATCTAAAAATATAACACAATCATGATCTAAATTACTTGTAGCTTGAAAATCTAAAACAGGCATAAATTCTAGGTATCAGTGTTCATAACTACCAATACTATCTAATGCAAACTGATTTTGTAAAATATTGAGCAATCCATGGTATGGGAAAATTATGAATAACACCCAAGACTTTTATAACTAATCATGATATAGACATTTGCATTATCAAACATATGGAAACAAAATTATCACGAGGGAATATATTTTTATGGTTCAGAATTAATATAACTGAGAGGAGATTCACAAAATTCATGGTTAACTTGTAACCCCATAAATGAGAAGAAAGTTTTATACTTGACATTTTATGAAGTTCTTGGTATTCAATGGGTGAAAGGGACCCATTGATGAATATACCACATACCTAAAGTAAAAACTTTGGTGAAGTCCTTGAAATTGATCTTGTTCTTGAGAAACCCTAATTTGCACTTGAGGAAGAAGAAAATCGCTCCTCTTTGTTTACTTTGAGTTAAATTATGATTAATGATGGAATTGGGGGTTTTGGGTCCTTTATACCTTCCTTTGGGAATCCTAAATGACATGAGTTAGGCTTTAAAAGGAGTTGGAAAAGACATAAAAGTCCCTGAAAAAATATGAAGGAAAACACATTCCTAGTCGTTACAACTCACCATACAACTGGTTATAAGTTGTGGTCATGGTCATAACCTAGGATCTTGGGATTCTGGATACATTTGTTTATGATTATGACCTTACACCTAACAACTCATTATGATAGACTACGAGTGGTTTGGTGAAGTCATAGTTTGAGGCTTGATTCTTAGATCCTTTACTGGTCATACTACGGGTCCACACAATGACTCATAAGGTATGACTATGGGTTGTGTACTGGACTCATAAACAGTGGAAGGGATTCTTGGTTACATACTACTATGACTATGACTCACTCACAATGACTCATCATGAGTGGTTATGACTCATTTCTTGAGTCATAGTCATAACAGTGTATCAGGTCCTTAGGGGAAATTTTCCATAGCTCTTTACCATGACAATGGATTAAGGCGAGACTTAAAGTACTGGAAAGCTAATTCTATGGCCTATCTTTCAAGAGGACTAGAGTTTGATAATTTAGGGTATTACACACATCATCACTAATCATCACCTCATCTTTAGACATAATATCATCCTTTGATTGAAAGTGGTTGATAATTAATTCATTTGCCATTCCAAATGCTTAATAGAGTAGAATGAGAATCTACCAATTGGCTCATAGTTGATAAATCACTTCTCATCTCCTTGACAGCTGCATCAGTCGACTCTACCCCTTTAAGCAAATTAGCCATCATGGCTTCCATGATGGTTCATACAATGCGCCAACCGCTCTTATATTAAAATAATTTATCTTAAATTCAATTAAATGTTGATGGAAAAGAACTATTACTATGTAACCCTATTTCTAATAGATTAATCCCAAAATAGCATATCTAAATTAGACTTTTTTCCTGAATTATTGGAAATATTTTCATGGCTCTGAGGTGGCACATATAATCCATATGTAACACATGTGGTCTGTATAAGACTACGTACTTGAATTTAAGATCCAGATAGTTAAAGAGCTGAAAAAGAACTTCTAGCACCTACCTATGTCAATATGCGGACCACATATAGTACATGTGGACCACATGTGGGTAGAGTAAATGCCAGAAGTCCAAAGTCCTAAGAGCAGAAGGTGGAAAAAAAAATTCTGGCACTTACCCATGTCTACATACGCCAGGGTTAGGCTGCATATGGAACATGCACCCAAGGCCAGTCCGCATGTAGACATAGGTAATGGCCATCGACCCTTTTTGTCCTTTTTCATCTGAGCTTTTATTTTAGTTTTTCCTCATGTACTGTAAATGCCAATTATGTGTTCTTTTATTAGAAGTTATGTACTTTTTATACTCACAAACATATTTTTAATTTTGAAATCTATCTTTGGTCTTGGAATTATTCTATATTAATTTTTTGTTATTAATTAAGTTAAATCTTTGGGTTTCTTAGTTGTTGGCTATTGTGTTATTATTGAATGCTTTCAAACATGAATTCGTTTAATTATTATACAAGCATAATCGACTAATGCCGTTTAGCTAGGATTGTGGGAACCCTGGCTATATAACAAAATAGGGGAAATGTTCAATCCTTCTAGAGTATTCTTGCTGTGTGTATTGTGATTTTATTCGCATTGACTATTGTCTTAACGATTGAAATTTTTAGGATCTAGCCTGTATTAACTATAAACCTAAGAGGGAGAAAGAGATAAGAAAAAGGAAATCACAAGGTAATTTAGGGTCAATTATCGATATAAGCTTACATGTATTATCTTATTAAGCAGTTAGCTTCAATCTAATTAACTTGAGATCGAGAGGAGATAGTTGTAACTGGGGTCCAAGGTAAGGGTTATTAATATGACACTCTAAGACTGAGAGGAGATGAGTGAAATTTACCAAATGGTATCGAGAGGAAGTTGGTGATACCTATTTTACCAGACTCCACATACATAATAGTTATATAGTTAGATTGAGCACGAGAATCTTACTGAGTTAAAATCCAAGGGGAACACCGCCCTAGTGTTCATCTATAACTAAATTACAACCAGAGTTAATAGTAAGTACATGATCGATATAGTCACTTCAAACCCTCATTTAATTTCTAGTTCTGCCCATCGACTACAATATTTAAGAACTATAATTCCACATATTCCCTTGGGATTCGACCCTAACCTTTATTGGGTTACTGTATTTTGAAAGCGACCATTTTATCCTTCTAAGGAGGGGTAGTTTGGGAATTATCATTGGCCTCTTCTACAAAATTAGATTTAGTAGCCCTAATATGAGATCCAAACTTTCTCTACATTACCTGATAACAAATGTTTAGTGAGCAAGTCCATCTGTTTTTTCATGTGAGCCATATACTGGTTACGTTCTTCTTTTCTTTGATGTTACTTCACTAACATATTGACTGAATAAGTGTTTATTTCTACCTTAGAATCATAGGTATGCAGATCTCTACTTGTCTTTGTTAACCTATCCAAGATCATAGTTACCTTAGTAAAGGTACAATCCATAAAAGCACCACTCGTTGTATTATCCACCATTGGCTTCGTGTTTGAATTCAATGCCTTGTAGAATATCTCCATCAAGTGTTCATCAATAAAATTATGATTTGGGAATTGGATTAACTTCTTTTTTAATATCATCTATGTTTCATAAAGGACCTCAATATTGCCTGAAATTACTAATCTCATCCCTTAACTATCACATCTAAGAAAACAGAAAGAATTTTTTAAGGAAATCTCTTTCTAGTTGCCTCCAGTTTGTTATAAAATCATATGCCAACTTAGTCATCCATAAATTTGCCTCCCCAGATAGAAATAATGGAAACAACCTCATATGAATCACGTTCTACCCAACTCCAAGATAGTCAAAAGACTTGTAAATATTAACAAAATTTATCAAGTGTATGTTCAAATCAACACCAGGTAGTCCATCAAACAACCCTTTTAGATTGAGCAACTGTATCATTGTGCTAGTAATATTGAACTTTACCCTAGGATCCAATGGGAATATCACAATTGCTATGGTAGAGAACCATCCAAATTAGCATCATCACCATCCTAGGCAAACTGAGCCATATGCTATTGGTATCATCTTCCTTGTGCTTACTGATTCTGGTTGGCTGGTACAATATTGTTAGTCTGTCACCTGTTTAAAAAAAAAACTAACTCACCATCTATCAGGTCCTCAATATCCTTATTTCAAATATGGCTGAATGTGTCGACATTCTGTTGGTTCTATTCGGTGACGACCACTGCACCCAATTGTTCTACCTCTTACTGTGCTTTGATATCCCTTCTTAAGTTTCTCACAAGTTTAAGATCAAAGGGTAATAGAGTCTTTCCTAGATAAAGAGTTCGTGGAATGGACAATCAATAGCCTGCAAACATAAAAATAACAAATAAAAGTACAATTGGGAAACTAGACTAAGAGTCAGTTAATGCACATAAACTTGATTGACAATCGTATTCCCCAGCAACGATATCAAAATTTGATCTACCAAAACTACAACTCCCTTGTAAGAGTGTAAGCGGTCGATGTCAAATATATAGCCCAGCAAAGGTTGGAGTTAAATTCTATAAGAATAAGGTGAAAATCAAGTTGTATGTAAATTAATCAACTTTATTCATAAGTTTCCTTGGAATAGGGGTTTTTGTTATATTATCAATTAAATATATTCAATCTATTTAAATACAGATGTCTTCTTTGTAATATGTTAACATTCAGGAAAAAGCAAACTAGGATTATGTTTACCTTGGTGTTCAGTCACTTTCAGAATTAGGGGTGAGTTCATACACAAATATGTGGTTATAGTAAAATTGAGATCAATTTTCCATCGAAGCATTTCCCAACCTTCAAAGATGGTTTTCACTTTATTTTTTCTCAAACTTAAAGTGATGAGATAGTATTTCAATATACACCCTAATAAATTAATTCGGTTAAGGCATTAATCAATATTTAGAGTTTGAAAATTCTAAATTCTTATCACTAATCTCTTTTCCCAATATTAACTTCTTTATTCAGGCAAGTCAACTCTTAGGAAATGTCCTCAGGTTTGCAACCAGGATAACACATTAAAATGAACCAAAAAGTAATATAATCAAAAAAAATTTAATATAAACTCAACAACCTATAATCTAGAAGTGAAATTCCACCAATGATCCCATAACCCCAGTTATGGAATCTTAGCCATTCATGATTAAAAAAAAAAGCTTAGACTTAAAAATTGATGGTTATAACTTATAATGAAGAAATACAAGATTTCAAATTCCAAATTAAAATCAAGAGCAATGTATCTCAACTCCAAACTCACTTCTCAGTTATGCTTATGTTACAAAATTCAACACCCAATTAAAATATGCCTATCCTAACCCTAATCTAGGTATTTATAGGCTCCAATAAAGTTGGGATTTAAATTTCCAAACTGGGCTTCTGCATCATAGTTGACAACTTGCTGATGTTTCATCACGAGGGTGATGGTTCATTAGCTGAACCACTGTCAATTTCTAGAATTGATCTAATATATATTAACCTTTATGGATTCACGAATGGTCCATTACTGGTTCGATGATACATTTTCTACTCATTGCTTGATTCATGGTTTCAATGGAATTTGCATAGTTGGGACAGCCAGGGTGATAGTCCATCGGAGCCTCGATGGTCTATCAGTTGGACTGTCACCTAGTTCCAACTTTTGACCATTCTGCTTCATGGTGACATTTGGTGTAATGGTCCATCAGAGAACCGACAACCCTTTAGTTTTCATGCCATAGGCCTCTTTAGCTTAAAGTTTTGAGATTTTTTACCATTGTAATTAATTCCTAAGAACAAGCACAAAACACCTTAAAATTACTAACTGTTGCTGGAAAACATGCAATTATCCTTCTTTGAAGATGAAAAACATACCCTTATAAGCCAGTTCATCATATCTTGTTGTCCTAAACCAATACCACCTTAGTCTACTGTCTAAGCCCCACCTATTGGTGGACCACCTACCAACTCTAATAGCTATACCAAAGTATCACAAGGTAATGATAGAAATATAAACCTCAATAAGAACCGGGATGCTCCTTAGCCCAACTACTATTATGGTAGATGAACTACTGGTGCTACCTTTGCAGATATAGCCTCACCTTAACCTGTAAGTCAACCTCGCCTTTAACTGCTGCCCTGGGTGTAAGCTCATCCCCGATATTATGGCCTACATCCTTGACATCTATGAAATAGTAAAACAAATGAGAGTTTAGACACCAATATAGACACAATGCATGAAAATAAACCAAAAAGGTGAGATTTTCCTAAGAATATTAGTAGCCTACTAATGATAGGATACAAATGTCATTATACCAAACTAAGGGACTCTACTAGACATTCGCTCTTGTACAACTATATAGATGAACCTAGGCTCTGATAACAGACTACCGTGACCCAATTTCTCAAGTTATGATGTCACCTACTTCAACTTACCAGTAGGTAAGCCAAATCATAGCCCAAAATGCTAACAGGCTAACTAGTGGAAGATAAGAAAATCCAGGATATAGACATTACATAGAAAACTTAAGTGGTGAATTATAGTGATATATAAATACAAACATACTATAAAATATAGGAAAGAGGACAAAATATTCAAAATGAGTTTGCCCCATCACCTGATAAGGTTGGTACAAGAGATACTATACCTTAAAAGAGTATTATAAAATGCCAAATATATATCATAATGTCAGAATATGCTAATAAGAATATCATAAATAGAAAAAGAAGGAATATCATCTACGGACTCTTAAATCTCATCCTAACTCGAGCATCAACACAACTTAAGGATATCTTCAGCAGTGGAGACTCTACTTAAATCTACATCAGGGAAAGATGTAGAAGGGTACTATGAGTACCAAAATAATGGTTAGTCAGTAGTCTTCATAGTACAATTAGGTTAAATTTTGTTAATAATATATATAATGTGTGAGGATGGAAACTAAAGTTAGAAATGAAGGGATAGAAAAAAAATAGGCCATACTGGGAGGATGCAATATTTATAATATAAGAACTCAAAAGAGAAATAAAGTCTAAATATAATCTGAGTGGGATCCCATAAGTTTAAAAGGAACAAAAGAGAATAAATTAACCCAACCAAACCCCCATAAGCACGATGGGTACAAACAAAAACTAGCATTAATATAAAGATGGAATAACAACAATAATAAATATAAAATGAGCCAACGTGCAATAAATGTACCTAAATGTCTTTTTGATCATAAAACCAAGTCTTACCAAGACTTACAAAATTTTTAATTCTAAATCAATATAACACCCCGAGTCAGGTACTTGGAATGCTACACGATGCCCATGACCCCAAAGGACCACAAGCTAACCTATGACTGATATCTGTAACTGAGCACTGCATGATATATTGTATAACTGCGGAATATAAGCTATAACTCCGCAAGGTTCAAAACTATAACATGTATGATAAAACAATATCTGAATGGGGTATAGAAATACCCAAAAATAAAATAAACTGTATGAACATACTATAGTCTGAAAGCCTCTAAACTGTCTGAAAACTGTAGAGTTGATGGGACATGTCCCCAACTAACTCCGAACTACTGAAATAAACTAAGTAATAAAGGAATAAAATAATTAAATAATAACATCCTCAAATGATGAGGACTCACTGTTGACTCTGACTGCTGAAACTGGAATACTACAAATGCTCTAGAGCTCATGCTTCTGAACCTATGGTATAAAAACACCATAGTGCAAATGCATCAGTACGATTGAATGTACTAGTATGGAAGTGAGGTAAGCTAAATGCAAATAGTTCATATTCATGAATAATACTAACTGATTGTATTACATGAATGTGAAAATACATGCATAGATAAGTAATTGAAATTGAATACATGGTAATATTGAATACTGAGTCTGAATACTGATAACATGAGCTACTGATAACTAAGTTACTATATCTTATGGTCTAGATTCTAATGAAACTAGCTGAGTTTTGTACTGTACTGAATGACTGTATCTGATAGTCTTGGGTTCTGTAGAGCTATTTGAGCTCAATACTGAGACTGGATCTGAAACTATAATGTGGGAAGTAGTTATCTAACTGACATACCCTAATTAAAGCAATAAAACTGAGTTGGTGTCCAATCTATAGCCCCAATTAGAAGGGTGTCAATACTGCAACACTGGTAAAGACAAACTGTGAGTGACCCTTATCTGACAGTGTTCCCAAAAGAGAATGGTGGGACCCTCATTTGATAGTGTTAATCCACCTCATCAACCCTCATCTATCAGTTTTGATGTCTCAACGTATGCTGGCAACATAGTTCTAAAATGCAAGGATTTCTTCTGAGGATCACACCCTCAACTGACAGTGTGTTCCCTCATATTTGGATTCACCCGATGCTAATTCCTACTCCCATCTGAATAAAAACTAAAACATAATTAACTAAACTGAACTGGACTAGGTTCAGTGAGTTCTATTAACTGACGGAATACTACTAAGATTACTGAGTTACTGAAATTTCTAAGATTACTAGGATTTTTGAGTTTTCTTGAGTCATAAGTCTAACTGAATTCTACTGAGCGTGGCTTGAATGAGAGTATCTTGAAAACTGACAATAGCTCTAGGTACACAGCTAAATTGTCTGGTACAAGTACTCCCAGGACTCGATAACATGAAACTGACAAGACATGGCACTTTTTGAACATATGACTATTGTCAACATTTCACAATACTACCATTGAGGGATTTCATGAAGCATTTATTATTCATAATCTTGTACATGGATAGAAATACGCATAAACATGCCATAATTTTATAACTTTTAATAACATGAACATTCTATCAACTAACTACAACGCACAACAATCTTAGAGGTTATATTTGAACATAAGGGTAACATGAATTCATCATTAAGGTTCTATTGAGTCATAATGCACAAGTATTATTCTCATAGGCATTTTATCAAACACCTAGTATGCTTAACTTAGGGATTAGGAATGATATCAAATTAATATGACATGATTCCATAATTCAATTCAATTTCATAAATTTCAACCCCATACCAGCGTAGTTGCATGAACAACACATAAAGATTCCAACTTGGGAATCATACATCAACAACTGCATGAACATGACAAGTCAAAATTTAAAATTCGATTCTTGGGCTTCATGGATGAGAGGAATCCATAAATGAACACTTGACATACCTTGGATGGAAGATTCTTAAAAATTAACGATAGAATCTCTTGAATTTAAAGCTTCTATGAAAAAATAGTTCTTGAGAGTATTTGAGAGAAACAACAATATTTTTGTGAAATAAGGGTTGCATCTCGTGTTTTTGGACTTATATAGGAGTAGAAAATTGACTCTTTTGCCCTTAAAAATATGGATATTTAATTACTGAAAACTGGGCATCGACGCGATACCCGACGGGTCCACCATAATTGGACCAAGCCTCAGTAGTTTTACTGGCAGTCCCTGCAACAATGTTAACCAGCGCAATAGGCGATGCGGCGCTCCAAGATTGCATTAGTCCACTATTTTGGGATACTAAACGTAGTCTAAACGAGGTCCAAAAAATCCAAAACTTGTTTGAAAACACCTATTGACCCCTGTGATCATGAATTAACAAAAATACAGACTATTAAAGGACATTAAGGTGACAAAATAAGATTGCAAACTTTTGAAGGCCAAAAATAAACTAAGTCTGGGAACTTAGCTAGAATTTTCTAAGTATAAGACCCCCTTGACAAGTTTAAAGTACTGATTTAAGATTAGAAATTTTGCAGAAAATACAAACTGAAATATATATAGGACATGGATAACTGAAACATGATTTCATGACTGACATGACTGATAAACTGTATATATCATATTGAATATACATATCTGATACATGCGCAACTGATTCATGAATGCATGAATGAGATTTTTAATAAGATGAGTTTCTCATAATAAGGATGCATAGCTGATGCATGAATACATGAATGACATGATGCATGAATACATGAATGACATGATGCATGAATATTTGACTAAATAAGTAACGGTATTTGATACCAAGTTTATAATAGAATTCTAAGCATGAGACTGAATACCAAGTTGGTAATAAAATTGAACATGATAACTGAGCAAGCATATGAAAAACTATTTCCTTAGGATGAGTCTGAGTTATCGAAAAAAAGTGAAGATACTTGGTCCATATATCTGCTTTTGATTCCCAAGTATCTCTCTCAACGGACTGATTCCACCAAAGAACTTTGACTAGAGGGACCTCTTATTCCTCAGCCTGTGAATCTGATAGTCAAGGATTTTGACTGGAATCTCTTCGAAGGAGAGGTTGTTCTGAATGTCAATGCCCTCTTTAGGGACTACAACTTTTAGGTCTCCTAAGTACTTTCTTAAGTAAGAACACATGGAAACTGGATGAACTGAGGCAAGATCTGAAAGTAATTCGAGCTCATAAGCTACTTTGCTGAAATAACTGAGAATTTTGAAGGGACCGACATATCGAGGACTGAGCTTTCTCTTCTTGCCGAATCTCTTCACTCCATTCATGGGAGAGGTTTTTAAATAAATATTATCATAAATCTCAAACTCAAGATCCTTTCTGAACATGCATAAATAGAAACATGAGAACATAACTGAGTCTGTAATGTATGTCATGAACTGAGCATCGTGAGCTGAACTGAGCCATTGAGTTCATGGCTTACGACATAGATTGAAGCTAGAGGGTCAACCTATGGGTACCCACTACTCTAAACTATATTCATTATGTGAATAGGAAAATAGAGTGTCTAGGTCATGGAAGTTTAGGAGTTATAGTGTATCTCTCCCTTGGGACACTATGTCCCTCGAAGAATGCTGACTTGATTGAGATCACGTATTCTCTTAGGCCTCGACCCCAACCTTTGTTGGGTTACTATATTTGGAGACAAACACATCATTTTTAGTGTAGAGGCATAGCTTGGGTTTCACCAAAGTTTTGCACCGTTGTCAGGGAATACAATGTTAATTTGTGAATTGAAGTTGTTACAATTTTTGGGTTTTTCCTTTCATTTTTGTTCTTAGTTAGGTATATATCAGTGTATGACTATCACTTAAAGTAGAGGCAATCCCTTACTCTGGTGAATCCAAATCCCGAGAGGATTCTATAAACACCTAATAGGATGACAAAACCAAAAAGAGATTATATTCTTGAAGGGGTTTGAAATAACATTCCTCTCTCTCCTCCCAAAAGTGTATAGGATTTTGTTGATCGATATACTGGTGAGATTTTATCTCAAGATAAAAATGAGATGGAGGAAATGGAAGATGCTCAGCAGGTAGCTAGAGAGGCAGAGCTAGCTAAGGAAAGACAAGATGTAGATTGTTAAGCAGTATTCAGTGGAAACCAGAATAGAGCTAGAGGTTCCTATGTTCAAGTTATCCCAGAATTTCAGTATGTGCATCCATATATAGATGATGAAGAAGATCTGGGATACATTGAGATTGAAGAGACTAGAGCCATTATCCCTCTTATTTGACCCCCAGGTATCAAGTTTGACATAATAAGCACAATGATCCAACTCTTAACTTAGAAGGGTGTGTTTGTGGGTTTTCCCGCAGATGATGCAATTAGGCACTTTAAAAATTTTATCGGGATCTATTTGTATACCATTCCAGGGAAGAATCAGGATGAGCTTAGACGGAGGTTGTCCCCTTCTTACTTATAGGAGAAGCATTATTATGGCTAGGGTAACTTCTAAGTGTATTTATCATTACATGGAATGAGTTGCATAGAAAATTCTTGAACTGGTTTTTTTTTCCATCCAGGATGTTGTAGCTTATAAATGAGATTTATAATTTCAGGCAGTTACAGTCAAAATCTATGTATGAGGAATGTTCAGGTTCAAAAAGAAATTGAGTATGTTGCCCAACCATTGGAAGTTAAGGACAAGTTTATTGGATATATTTTATAGTGCCTTGACCATCAGCTCTAGATCCATAGCAGACACCATATCTAGAGGAGTTGGAGGCAAATTTAGAAGGCTAAGAGAGGATCTAGAATAATATGCTATTAGTGCCTCTTGCGACTAGAAAGTAGTTGATGATTTAGTAGAGCAAGAGATTACACTGCTAAGAACTGATATAGGGTTACTACAAAAGTATTTTGCAGTAGCAAGTTCCAAGGAAGTGAATGCAGTAGGACCATAGGGTTGAATTCTAAAGCATACGAGTCAGAATTAGAGAAGGAAGTGAACTAGCTAGATTGTCAATTAGCAAGTTTTTGAGCCCAAGGGAAAAAGAAATAAGGTCGTAACTACTATGATAGATATAGTGCCCATAGTAAGGGGAGAGATGGTAACTGGAGGAAGAAGGATGACTACAGAAAGAATAGAGATCGGTACATTCCACTTGGCAGAAGATATGTAAAATCAAGAATGAAAGAGATGTTGACTAAGTTTGTAAAGTGTATAGAAAATTAGGAGATCAGCCTTAAGTAGATTAAGGCAGATATTTTAGGTTTGACCCAGAAGGTTAAATCCTATTCCACTGCTATTAAGTAGTTCGAGCAGATTTCAGCAACACAGAACTAGAGACAGCCAAGACCCTTCCGAGCAATACTTTACAAAATCAAAAAACTGATAATCATGTCCTTTCCATTACCTAAAGGAGTGTTATGACTACTATGGATCCCCAATTACTTAGTGCAGAAGAACCTAGTCATGATGAGGTTCTGATTGATGAGACACCTTTTATGGAGTCAGAAAGGGCAGCAGGTGGTGATGCTATAGTTGGTATGGAAAAAGGTAAGGGTTCGATTGTTAAGTAGAAAAAAGATAAATTCCAGGACCAACCCCATATATTCCTTAGAAAATAAAGCTGAAAAGAGAGAAAGAAAAATTCAAGCAATTTACTAAGATACTGAAAAAGATGAGCTTGAACATCCCTTTTCTTGAGGTGTTAGAGAAGATGTCTGACATTAAAGTAGATTCCTAGATATGCCAGGTTCATGACTCAATTATTCATAAAGAAAAAAGGAGATAACATTGAGGATGTTAATAGATTGCTTCACCATAGTGCAGTCACTACTAGGTCTCTGGCTCTGAAAAAAGGTGACCCTAGATCATTATACCATGTAATATTAGGTCATCCCAATTTGCCAAAGCCTTATATGACTTAGGATAAAGCATAAATTTGATACCACTGGTTGTATTTAGGCAATTGGATTTGAACCCCCTGACCCAACTTTAATACGGCTATTGATGTCTGACCGCATGGTGAAGAAACCTATGGGAATTTTGTTTAATGTGATTGTGAGAGTTGATGACTTTATTTTTTTGACTAAATTTGTTATTCTAGACTATGAAGTTGGCACTGAGATTTTCATCATATTGGGGAGACATTTTATGGACATAGGTAGAGTGATGGTTGACATATAGAAAGGAGAGAGAGTTTAGAGTCAATGGTGAGGAGGCCATATTCAACATCCAAAATCAATGAAGCAGGTAACCAACATGAAGGTGGTGTCAATGATTGACTGTATTGATAACCTTGGAGGATACTTTTATGGGTATCTTGATGATTCTGAGTAATCAAGATACACGCCTTATGTTGAGACATTAAATCAAGCGTTACATGGGAGGTAACCCATGGGATTGTTTGTGAATTCTGAGTAACCAACATAGCTACATCATTCCATTATGTTAAATCAAGTGCTGGGTGGGAGCCAGCCCATAATTTTAGTGTTTACTTTTTATTATTTTTCTTTTATATGTTTTTAGCTCCTGAACTTTCCCGGAATATGGTAAAATTGCTACATTCATCGATTTCTAGGTAAGGGGAATGTGTGAACAACCAATCAGTGTCACAAGTCCCACACGGTCTAGGTAAGTTGAGCAATAATCCCAAAGATGAATTTTTTAGGATGATAATGGAATGTTGTGGACTTTGGCACATATTCATACTTTTGGGATAATAAAATAAATAACGGGACTATAAGTAGTTGGGAAAACATAAAAATATCAAGTCCGGAAGGGAAGAAAGTGGGCCAAAGATTTTGGCCCGCATGCACCCCATGCATGGCTGCATGTGGCTGCCATGGGTAGGTCACTTATGGGCCCAATTTTTAATTAAAATTTTTGGCCCACCAGTACATATTTAAGACCTAAACAGTCCCCATGCTTACTTAAACATCTTTAGCCTCATTCTAACTAATTCAAATCCTTAATACTTCACTTTTCTCATTAAATTCAAACTTCTCTCTTAAAATATAAACTAATCCCGCACTTAAAGAACGACTAAATTAAAACTTGTTTGAGGTACCAAAAGTTCCAACTTGGGTTTCTCTCAATTGCTTCATTGTTAACTTCTAGATTGTCATAAAAGAGGTAACTTTCTGGGCTTCTAATGGTTATGTATTTATTTATTAATTAAATAAAAAATTTGATATATGTATTCCCATGAAAAATAAATAGAATCTATCATTCTTGTATATAGGGGCCTTGAAGTAGCCTAAAATCGTAATGTAGGGCCTTTTTTAAAATTAAATTCTAAGTTTAGGCCTAAACCGAAATTTAAACTTGAATAACTAAAGTAATCCTAAAAGTTGAGTATGTTCGTTTGCTTTGAAAATCATGACTCTTGGTAAGTGTGTGCACATTGGGATTTTTGGGATTTCAAATAGTTTATAGGGGTGTGAACATTGAGGAAAATTTGAACTTTTTGAATTTTGAGTTTTTCTTCAAATTTTTTCTATCCCTCATTTTTGTTTTAACTAATGACTAGTTTTTGGGTAGATATGGCTCCAAAAGATGCTAAGAAGAATATGGTTGAGACATTAAGGAGATGGGATGAGTCCCTTGAGCCTAGTGGTTTAGTGGAAGAGTACCCATACTACTTAGAAAGGTTGCAGGTAGTGTGACACGCGGAGTGACTAAAGAACAGAAACGCTAGATAGACAAGACTATTTTAATAAGGACAATGGGACAGTTGCTATATGATTAGTCATAGTTGGGGACTCGACTATATTTCACTAGAAACAGGTCTCAGGCTAAGGCCACATAAGTTGTCGAGGTTATTCAGGAAAATCTAGCCTGACCGAGGATAAAGTCAGCACGAAGAGCACCTCCATATTATCCTCCACCAAGTGATCATTATTATGAGAAGGAGGTAGATTTAGAGTCAAGTACACTGGATGTAGCTTAGGACCCCCAGTCTGAGGAGGGGTCTCAGGTTTTATGTGGGGATGCAGAGTAGGAGGAGTCATCAGCAGTGCCTCAGTTTGAAGAGGGTACCACCATTCATACACAACAGTTTGATGTACCCCAGTCAGAAGAAGGTACATAGTAGGATTACCATGGGATGCCCATTCCTGATAAGGCCACACCAGTAAATCAAGGGCGCAGTTCCTCACCCACACATGTCTCAAAGACACCTCTTGAGAGGAAAAATTTAAGGTGATGGGTAGAGGGGATGTAGGAGATATATGATAAGGATAGTCATATTTTTTTAGAAAAGTAGGCCTAAGAGTCTTGTTTATGAGAAACACTATATTGATCTATCTAGACTTAGTATAGTGCTATAGTTGTGGGATTTCTTTGATTGTTACCAATTAGAGTGGATAACTAGACCTCTCAGTTCATATAGACCGATATGATACATGAGTTTTATGCATCATACCGTGCTACTATAGTTCTTTTAATGCGTAGATCTCCAAGCCTGATGAGACATATTAAGTATCTACAGCTTGATATTACCCTTGTGAGAGGGGTTAGTGTTGATCTTGCGATAGAGACTATCCATTAGGTCATCTTTGATCTAGATTATATCACTCCCACATCAACAACAGAGTGTTACTACATACTGAGAGTCACATGAGATCGACACATTATGCGAGAGTTTGAGCATAGATGAGAGAGGATTGAGATGGCTTGATGGATAAATGATACATATCACCTTTGGGTGATGAGACACCATGGATCGAGGGTCATGGTGTGATAAAAAAGGGTCCATTGACTTTTGATGCTAAGCTTTGGTAGTTTCTCATTCAATACCGATGATTCCCCATAACTTCAAATAATGTGTTGACTTGGGAGGGAGCAACCCTTGTTGCTAGTTTAATGTATATGCTATAAATTCTACAACCATTCTCCAGCATAAAATCCATTATAGAGCATTTGGAGAGATGAAAAATCTAATATTCCCCTACATGATTTGGAAGTTATGTGGTGAGGCTGGCGTACCCTAAGGTACCAAGAGTAGATGAGAGGGTACTTGTGACAGCTAATACACAGAGGAAGAGTATGAAGGATGTCCAGTCCTTTCTAGGAAATCTAAAGAGCCTACCATAGTAACTCTATCCTAGACTGAGGGTCCATTAATTTCCACAAAGCCTAGTGATGTACATGGAGGCAATGTTGGTATTAGTGTTGATCTTGAGATAGGGGAGTCAAGAGAGGCCCCAGATTTGAGTACTCAGGGTAAGGGGACACCAGCTACTTCTTTATTAGCCTTATCTTCGACCTCAAAGCCGATTTGTGTATCTTTAGAACCCACTTGACCATCCACTAGAGTTGCTACTATAAGTATGATTACTATATGTTTAGAGTTCTTTTAGATCTTAGTGGAAATTCATAGGGTCATTGATGTTCGATTGCGGGTTGATGAGAACAAGATGACTACTTTATATGAGTAGATATATTTAAGGATTCAAACTAAATTTGAGATGGTAGAGGCCACATAGAAAGCTACCTTGTCTAAGCTATGTGTTGATTTATAGGAACGTCTTGTTGAGTTTGAGAGATAGGTTACAACCCTATTTATAAAAATAGAGGCACCAAATTTCTCCAAGATGAGGAAAGAGATGGATATATTGCGAGTAGAGGTGCGCTCTCTCATAGAGATCTATGTAGAAACCACTTTTTAACTCATACCCACAATGGTCCAGATATCAACTCCACGTGAACCCAGATATTTAATTTTATCTTGAAGGATGATGATGAGGTCCCAGTATTCAGGTCCAAGAGAAGTCACAATGGAGACTTACAGGATCTTGATATGCCATATGACCAGGCCCTAAAAAGGTCCATACATGATTTGATAGATTCTGCAATTGTTGAGAGGTTGAGGCATGTTGCGATAGTAGTGGGTGCATCTTCTAGTAACACTGCCTCCATCACCACCTCCGCCAGTTGATATGCCTCTATCTGGGGATGCTCCTGACATGGGCATCTAATGCATCCTAGGTATATTCTCACTTCTTTTTATTTACTTTTTTTTAACTCAATAAGGACAATGCATAGTTTTTACTTGGTGGTGTGGTATACCATAGCCACCACGGTATTTCATTGTTGTGCTTGATTTTCTGTCGGTCGTGATATAGTTGTAGAACTAGAATTTCTAGGTTAATTTATGTCATATTGTGTTGTGTTTTGGTGTAATTAAGAGATTTTAAGTAAATAGGGAAATACTTATGTTTTTATTGATTTTTTGAGAAAAATGATACCCCTTTAAAATTGTGTTTTAGAACTATGTAAAAGTATGTATGTGTGAACATTATGGATCTTGTTATGGCATTAGAATTAGGGATATGATACTTATCTACTAAAAATTACATGAACCAGATAAGTAGTAGCTTATAATATTGACATTGTGTCATGTGTGTGTGTGATGCTACTTAGTTCCCTTTGTGTGTTGAATTCAGAACTTTCCTAGGTTGAAGGATAGTTGGTTAGGAAAGGATTAGAGGCTGCTTTTTATTTTAGTCCACTTTTAGCCTAAATGACCTTCCATGTGTGAATAGTATCCCTTGATCCCTATTTTGATCTTTGTTGCTTGTTTCTTTGTTTTCACCTTTAACCTTCACATTTATATTATAATGAACTTGTTTTAGCCCTGGTCTACCTTAGACATTGTGTACCTCAACTCAGGCAAATTACCTAAGTTGAGGGTGACTATCATAGGGGTGTGTGGTGTAAAGTGGATATGAAAAAGCAAAAAATAAAATAAAAAAAGTAGGTTTGGGTGTGGTAGAAAAAGCAGAAAAAGAAAATAAAAATTGTGAAAAAAGTGAAAAACAAAGTATAAAAGGTCACGGCTAACCTGAATATGCTTTAAAATAAAAAGGGAAAACTAAGAGTGGAACAAAAAGAAAAATGGTTAATAATTGAGACCCAAAGGTTAGTGTAGATTCAAGGAGGCTTAGTCATTTGATATGTCAATATGTACCATACCAGCCCCCAAGATTATATTAGAAGTCGAGAAAAAGTCCTATAGTGATCCTAACTTTATTGTCGGAATGCTAAGGTAAAGAAAATAAGGGAAGCCTATGATATTTGATGCACATTTATTAGTTTTTCTCTTTTGAGTTTGAGTGTCTCTTGACTTTTCATGCATTGACATGTATTATTTTATATGAGTGAGTGAAAAATCTTTATTATGAGGGCATATGAATCATATTGATACTGCTTAAGTGTTTTGGGTAGTGTAACTTGTACATATACATGGTTGTTTGTTGTTAATGTAATGTCATACTATAATCCCATTGTGTCACATTGTTATGCTTCATGCCTAAACATAATTGGTTTTGAAAAGTGAGATAGGAGGAGGTGTTGTGATTTAAGATTAAAGTGTTGATTGACTGCCTTGAATAGCTTAGAATCTCCTAGATAAGCATTATGTGTTGTTTTATTTTATGTTGTTGTGTTTTGTTGCCTGGGAAAATGCAAACGTTCTAAGTTGAGGGTGTTGATGTGCCATAGAAATACAATATTTTTGATGCTTAAAACTATGAAAATATGCAAGTTTCTTAGGTTGTTTTGTTAGATATAATTCGTTTTGGGTATGTTTGGCTGGAAACTAGGTTTTGGATGCTAAGTTCATTAAAATGGTAAATAGTGTTTTAGGATGCTTATGTGATCAATTTTGGATGTTTGTGATGAAAGCACGAAAATTAAAGATTTTTGAAGCTTGGTTGAAAGTTTTAAAAGGCCTGACACTTACCTATGTCTACATGTGGACCACATGAAGCACAATGATCTATATGAGACTAAGGTAAGTGATGGTATTGAACAATTGAAGATCTAGAGAGTAAAAGAGTTGAAAAATAACTTTTGGTACTTGCTAAGTCAACAGGCGGACCGCATGTAGCACATGTGGACCGTATGTGGGCAAAGCATGTGTTAGAAGTTCAAAATTCAAAGAGCAAGCCTACAGGAATTTTTGGTCTGGCACATGCAGTCACCATATGTGCCCAGCCTGCAGGCTGCATATACCACATGCGCCCATGGCTAAGTAGCATGTGGTGACCACATGTAGCCACCAATCCTTTTTTCTTTTATTTCGTTTGGGCTTTGGTTTTATAATTTTTTCATGTACTATAAATATTCCATATGTGTTTTTTAGTAGAATTTATGCACTCTTGATGCTCACAAATATATTTTAATTCCAAGACTTGATTTTGGTCATGGAATTCTCTTGGATTGATTTTGGTTGATTAATTCAGTTATGGATTTGGGTTTTTACTTGTGATTATTGTGATTTCATCTTATACTTTCATTCATGAATGTTGTTGGTTACTTCACAAGCATGAGCGGCTAAAAACCCTTAGCTAGGGTTGCGGAAACCCTGACAGATTAACGAAGTAGGGGAAGTGCTATTGTTGTTCTTAACCCATAACTATGTATGCATTGTATTATCTTCACTTTAATAGTTATCTAAGCTGTTGCAAACATTAGGATCCTGACTAGATTAGTGCTACTTACTCCAAAAGAGGAGTAGTGACTAGGAAAAGATAATGACAACAGTAATTTGAACTTTAACTGTAGATCCACGCTACTATATTTTACCTAAGTAAGATGGTTAGATTTCATCTAATAACTAGAGACTCAAAAGGTAATAGTTTACTGGGATCAAGATAAGGGTTAGTAAGGCGACATCCTGAGACTCAAAAGGTAAAGGGTAAAATCCTTCTACTCCTCGAAAAAAATGTAAAAGGTACATAACTTATCGATCCTGCATGCCAGGTATCATATTTGTTCAACAAAGCACGATAATCCTATGAAGTTTAGAAGCCAGGGGGAACACAATCCTAGTGTTCTCCCATGACTGATTACAATCGAAGTTGATATTCGCCACTTGTTCGATATTTCTATTCAAAAGCCCCCATTTACTTTTCCAGTTTTGCCTGTTGATTACAACAACTGAGAGTCACAATTTCATGATTCCCTTGTGACTCGACCCTAGCCTTCGTTGGGTTACTATATTTGGTAACGGTTGTATCATCTTCAGAGTAGAGGTATAGCTTCGGCATCACCATACATGACGTGAATGTTTTTCTTTGGGTGGTTGGAATTCTTTCAACAAGAGGGTGGTTACCAACCTTGTGGATTGGCCCCAAAGACCAAACCACCATTGGTTGATGCATGAATGACTTAATACAAGGGATAGATACAATACTATCTTATTTTTTTAAAAAAAATTGGGTAGACATGGACTGAGGGTATTCTGCGAGAAGGTACGAGGTCCCACAGAAGTAAAACTATTCGCTCCATCACGTCTAAGACAACTCTTTAAAATAGGGTGCGAAGGCAATTTTAGAGTAGTGTAGGCAAAACTTCATGTGTATAGTGGGTGATAGTGTGAAGTTTCCATGTGGGGAAAATATAAATGGAATGTGAATTATATAAATCAGTAGGAATGAATATATAGTAAAAAAGCGATAACACATTTGAACCGTATAAGAAAAGCTATAAAATAAATTAACAGTGGTAATATATGTACAGATAAGAGGTATAAGGTGAAGAACATAACATAGAGTAAACAACTAAAAAGATCATAAAACAATTAAAGGAGATAAGGAGGGTTCAATATGAACACAACTTAGTCATATATGTGAGCAAGTAGAGGGGGAAAGGAAAGTGGATAAACATGAAGAGAAATAATTTAGGAGTCTAGCATGAATTTTGTTTAGGTAAAAAAGAATTAAAAACATGGTATGTTAAATAACTCAAAAAATTAAATCAAAGATGGTAAAAATTTTCTCACGAAAGACGGGTCATCATCGTGACAAATTGTTTATAATGTCAAAAGAGATGAGTCATCACCTAATGAATTAAAGTGCGTTAGGACACCATATTAAACTAATTATGCAATAAATTTTACTATTAATCTATGTTACCATAAATTTGTGTAAGGATTGAAATTATGTCAAAAAATGTGAAGCATCATTCAAGGTCCACAAATAGGGGTCCTGCCAGATTCATTTATTATTTTGGAGGAGTTACATGATCAATAAAGAGTTATTGATTTCATTAAAAAGTAGAATGGCTATGTGATTTATCTCACAAACATTTATTTTAGGAAAGTAATTAATCGAAAATGAATTTAATTTAAACTAACCTATGTGAGTAAGTAATTAACTATTTCATTATATTTAAAATAAGGAGCAAAACTGAACTTATAAACTTATATTTTCCTTAATTAATGCAAGACTAAAATATTAAGTGATTAAACATGCAAAGTTATAATTAGAAAGACAAATACAACTCAATAAAAAATATAAGAATATTCAGATAAGACCATAGAATAAGAAAAATCCTCGAAGTGATTACAAACAATTTAAAGTAAACTACCTCAAAAAATAGGAATAAAGTAAATATAGTAAAAAAATAGGAACAAAGTAAATATAGTAAAAAAAAAATAATAATTTAACAAGAGTAAACGATTCGAGGTTTGAAAGAAACCATAAAATTTTTTTAAAAGATTAATATTTGTTGCTTTATAGGGGTGATACCATGATATTAATAATTTGATTTGTGGCCAGTTGTAAAGTTTAAAACTAATAATAATATTATTTTACAAACAAGTAAAAGATTTGAGTTATCAGTATAAACACATAGATATATCTATATGTTACACATAATTTCTTTTGAAAATCTTTGGTAGGTGGTACTTCCAAGAACACGTCGGGTTAGTTTAAAATTTTAGAAATAGACCTCATAATGTCATTTACTTTTTTGCTAACGATATGATAGAAAATTGTATTTGATATAGTTTGAGTAAAAGAGTCACGAACAATAAAATTGTGAAAAATGGAACTGGACAGTGACTTTGATAAAGAAATGAAAACAACTTTATACAACTATGAATTTTGTGTTTTAAAAAATTAAAAATAAATAAAATGGAGTAAGAGAAAGACAAAGTTGGCTATATGAAGAAATTAATTACAGAAATCAGCTTAGAAGAGAAAGAAGACAATTAGAAGAAAGATTACTTGGAATAAAGTTAACCTTATGAAAAAGAATTTAATATTAACTAATCATGCAAATTACCCAAGTTATCTGCACTATCCGCATTCCCTACAATTGGTATCAGAGCTATGTTCTTTAAAATTACAGAAATGATATTTGTATGTTAGTTTTGAGATATGTTAATTTAATTGTTAATTATAATCATGTTATCTGGTTAACTATGTTGTTATTTGTTAATTATGAGAAGACCATTTAAAAATATACAAGCTTTTAGAAAAGTTAAAAGAATTCTAAATAGTAATTATTCAGAATATAAGAAACTAAATAAAACAAAAGAAGACCCCCATAGATTAGATTACCTAATTACTTTGATATCCAGTATTGAGGAAAAATTAATAATCCATTTAAAATCTAGAAGAATGAGGTATATAACACCTAATTATGATAAAATCAACCAAAATATTACAAATACTGTACAAATGAATAATATAGACCAATCCCAAAAATATAAAGAACTAAAACAAATATTATCTAAGAAACGAAGAGAATTAAAAATAAGAAAAGAAAGACTACTATATAACATAATTGTTGGAGTGTGTCAAAAATCAATAAAAGCACAAAAAGAAGAAATATCATATTTAGAATCTCTAATAGATAACCTAGAATACATATATCAACATGATTTATATACCATTAAATAGATAAAATGAATAAAGAAGAATTCATAATAGATGAAAAAACATATGAAAATCACGAAGAATTAAAAATAAGAATAGTATTTTCTAATTTAGAAAGAAGATATAAGAAAATAGGTGAACATTTATATTTAATGTTAAAAAAATAATTAAAATTAAAAGATAAATTAACACCTATGGTAAGAATAACAAAAGAAAATGAAGAAATAGATAGAAAAAAGGAAATAGAAAAAATAAAACAATAAACTACAGATGAAACACGAAAAATAGAAAAAATAAAAAATAATAGGATTGCTGAGTTAGAAAAAGAATTACAAATGTTAAAAGACTTATATGGAAAAAGACAAAAAGAAAAGGAAAAAGATAAAGATCAAAGATTATTAGATGAAATAAACCAATTCAAAGAAAAATTAGAAATAAAAAATGAAGACTTAGAAACCAAAGAATTAGAAGTAAACACAATAGACACTAAAGAAACAAACGATTATGATTCAGAAAATAGTGAAACATACACAAAAATTTTAGATAAAATAGAAGACCTAGAAATTAAGGAAAACAAGAAGAAATTAATAAAAATATAGAAGAAACAAATACAGAAGTAAATACTCTTGATACAAAAGATGATGAAAATATAATACCTAGTACATCATAAATAAGAAAACCTACATATTATTATAAAGATTGGTTAAAAAGGTATAATCTAAAGGATGAATATAACAAATGGACACCAAAACAAATAGTTAATAAAAATTATAACTTCTTAGACTTAGACTGTGTAATAGATGTTGATAAAATGATGCAATTATGGATCTGATATATAACAAAACAATTATTAGACAATAGTATAAATGCAACAGATACACCAAAATATATAGAAAGAACACTAATAGGAATAGCAAAATTAAGATTTTTAAATTTAACTGAAGAGGGTAAAAAGGTATTAAGGGCTGATAAAAAATAGAAGGAACAACAGTAATTAAACTAACACCTATAAATATATTGAAAAAATATGAAATAACTATAAGAGATGAATTTAGTAGTATGACAATAGAAGAAGAAGAACAAAACAAAGAAAAAGATACAAATAGGAATTTAATGTTAAAACTAACAATATGTAATATGCGTTATATAGATGAATATACGTGTGCATTTAAAGAATACTACTATAAGGGAATATACAATGCAGAAGAAGGTAAAGAAGTAAGAAGGTTATATTTTAGTAAATTACCTGAACCATTTAGTTCAAAAATAATAAAGAGTTGGGATGAATCAAAAAGAGTAGATACCCTAGGAGCAAAAATAAAATTTCTACTACAATAATATAGGAATATATGTGAAAAATACAAATAAGAAACAAAAATGGAAAAAAATATTAATAAGAAATTTAGCATGTTTCAAGGATAAAATAGCATCCCAATTTGGATGTGAAGAAAAACATTATAAGAAAAGAAAAAAACATAAAAAAAATATAAGAAGTACAGAAAGTCACAATATAAGTATAAGAAACCAAAAAAAAGATATTATGTAAAAAATTATAAATATAAAAGACCATATAGGAAAAAGAAATCTATAAAAGAATGCACTTGTTATAATTGTGGAAAATCAGGACATTTAGCTAGAGATTGTAAAATACCTAAAGACCCAAAAAAGAAACAAATATCATAAATAAAGATAGAAAATTTAGAATATATGCAAATAGATTATATAGATTACGAATTATAAAGTGAAGATAATCCATATGAAATTTCGGAAAATGAAATAGATAATGAAATAGATAGTGAATCACATGAATCAAATGACTGAAGAAGATATAAAAATAATAACAAAGGAAGAATATATAAATGAAGAAGGAACAGATCAGAAAATAATATTTGATAATAATATATTTGACGAGATAAAAGGAAAAGAATTAGATTTAAGTATAGAAAAAATATTTAAAATACCAACAGTAAAAAACATATTTAGTAGACGAAAAAAAGAATGCTACGTAGTAAGCCAAAAAGAACATGTAATAGACTGTAGATATGCAAAAGGTAAAGCTAATATACCACTAGTAACAAAAAGAATAATTAATAAAGAAATAAACGATATAAAAAGTATAGATCCAATAAAATATGTACACCTTGGAGGAACAGAAATATTAATAAAAGCATACTTTAGAGAAGGAATAGATACACCAATAGAATTATATTTCCCAGATGATAGAATTATAAAACCTGTAGAAAAAAATATAATAATTGCTATAAGAGGAAATCTAATATACCAAAAATTTAAATTTATAATCAGTGCAAATTATTCAGTAGCAACAACAGATAAAAACATAGATAAGTCATTAGTGCTATATTGAAAAATATCAGGGATAGAACTAACCCCAGGAAGTAAAATATTTACAGCAAGATGTAAAAATCTATATGTATTAACAACAAAACATAAAATAACGGGAAAAAATCAAATTAATAAAATACAAATAGAAAGTCCTGTTGAACAATTTGTAAAAACAATTGATAACAATGATTATAGTTACAAAGACATAGATATAGAAGAAGATTTAGAAATAATAAATGATAGAATAAGCACAACAAAAAGAATAGCTTTTGAAAAACCAAAATCATGAGGATCATCGAAAATAACAAATTATGAAATAACTTCAACAGGTAATTTAACTCAATATTATATAACGGGAACAATAAATGAAAAAGAATATTTAATACTCCTAAATACAGGACAAGAAGAAAACCATATAGCAAAATACCTAGTGAAAAATGAAGAAATAAAATCTAATAGTAATATATGCCCAGATCTATCAAGAAGTTTAATAACTATTAAAGATACAACTGAAAAAGAAATAATAATAGGAGTTAGAAAAATAAAAATTGATTTTGTAATAAAGGAAGATATGCAAAAAGCAGACATAATATTAGGGATAAAATGGTTAGAACAAATAAAACCCTACAATATAGAACATACACAATTAACCATAACCTATAATAAGGAAAAATTATTAATAAAGAGAGTTTTAACATAAAAATATATGTACTTATGAAAATAATAGTAGAAGGATATTATAATAGATATTATACACCTATGATAGATATAGGAGCAGAAGCCAACTTATGTAGATATAACTGTTTACCAGAAGACAAATAGGATCTAAAAACACCAATAATAGTCAAAGGATTTAATAATGAAGGAAGCTTAATTACCTATAAAGTTAGAAATATAAAAATACAAGTATGAGATAAGATATTAACAATAGAAGAGATCTATAATTATGAGCTAACATCAAAAGATATGTTTTTAGGAATGTCATTTTTAGATAAACTATACCCACATATAATAACTAAAACACACTGGTAGTTTACAACACCATGTAAACAATGGGTAAGAGCAAAAAGAGTTATTAATAAAATAAAAAAGAAAGCTAATTGGATAAAAGAAAGTGAAAAAATCACACAAAAATTAAAAAATATAAAAAATACTGAAGACACAATAGAACTAGTTATATTTTCAATAAATAATGAAGAAATAACTATATTTTCAATAGATAAGGTAGAAATAATAAAGAAAAAATTAAGAAAACTATACAGTGAAGATCCATTAAAAGAATGGGAAAACATAAGACTACTGTAAGAATTGAGCTAATAGATAAAAATAGTACAATACCCCAAAAATCATTAACATATAACTTTGATGATTTAAAAAAATTTAAAATGCATATAGATGAATTATTAGAAAAATAATATATACAAAAAAGTAATAGCAAACACACTAGCACAACATTCATAGTAAATAAACACAGTGAACAAAAAAGAGGAAAAAGTAGAATGGTTATTGATTATAGAAACCTAAATGCAAAAACTATGAAATATAATTATCCAATACCAAATAAGATATTAAAAATAAAACAAATACAAGGATATAATTACTTTAGCAAATTTGACTGTAAATCAGAATTTTACCACCTAAAGTTAGACGAAGATTCTAAGAACCTAACTGTGTTTACAGTGCCATAAGAATTTTATGAATGGAATGTATTATCATTTGGATATAAAAATGCACCAGGTAGATACCAACACTTTATGGATAGTTATTTTAAACAATTACCTAATTGTATAGTATACATAGATGATACACTACTATATACAAAAACTAAAGAGAAACATTTAAAATTATTAGAACAATTTGCAGGTATAATAGAAAATTCTGGAATAAGTCTAAGTGAAAAGAAAGCAGAAATAATAAAAAATCAGGTAGAATTTTTAGGAATACAACTAGATAAAAGTGGAGTAAAAATGCAACAACATATAGTACATAAAATAATAAATTCAAAAGAAGAATTATTTACAAAAAAAATATTACAATCATTTTTAGGATTAGTAAACCAAGTAAGAGAATATATACCAAAATTAGCAGAAAACCTAAAGCCCTTATAGAAAAATTAAAAAGGATGCTAAATATAATTACAACGAAGAAGATAAAAAATATGTACAAGAAATAAAATACGTTGTAAAGAGTTACCAAAATTACAATTTCCAGATGGAAATAAAAAATTTACATATATAGTAGAAGCAGATGCAAGTGAATATAGTTATGGAGGAGTACTTAAATATAGATATGAAGAAGAAAAATTAGAACATCATTATAGATACTACTTAGGAACGTTTAATGAAACAGAAATAAAATGGAAAATAAATAGAAAAGAATTATGCTCATTATATAAATGTTTATTAGCATTTGAGCCATATATTATATATAACAAGTTTATTCTATGAGCAGATAATACACAGGTACGATGGTGGTTAACAAAAAAAATACAAAATTTAGTTACAACGAAGGAAATTCGGAGATTAGTATTGATATATTAAATTTTACATTTACAATTGAAGTAATTAAGATTAACAAGAATGTTTTTGCAGATGACATATCAAGACAAAGCTACCCAAACTGATATTACAGAAGATGATACTCTAGAAGAAATACTCAAAAACTTAACTACACTTTCAATGAAAGTGGATAGTATGGAAAATGAGATAGAAAAGCTAAAGACTAATGAAGTTAAACTGAAGTCTGAAGCTATGACTCAGATAACTCAGTAATGTGCAGAAAAATATCAATTAGAAGACAATAAAATTTCATAGATAAAAGGAGACGTTGGGACACTCCAAAAAACCCATAACGTTTATCAATCTACTTCTACAGGTACAAGCAAAAGAGTTAGAAGAAACCTAAATATGAACATGAACAAAATATTTGACAAGCCATTTATACCAAAAACATCAAAAGACCCTTTGTTTATACCCCCATAAACTATTACATATTTAGATAGCCTAAACCAAGACAAGAAAGCTTATAGCCATATAACCAGATCATATATAAAAAGCATCCACAAGATAAAAACTTACTTAAACCTTAAACCCAGAGCTACAAGCATTCAAGAACCAAATTCAGATTATATAACTCAAAAACTACAAGGATACAATAAGTAATTGCATTACCAAAAACTAACTCAAATTTAGTTAAAACCTGTTTCTGTTATGGACTACTCAATATGGTATATACCCAAGACGGAAGTGAATTATCTACTATACCAGAAATATATAAAGCAATTACCACTTATAAAAAGATAACCAAGGGTAACCTATTTTTCATAAAGTTCTATACGGCACCAGCAGAGATATTGTATGATAAAATTAAACCAGTTATACAAGTTGTGAAGATAGGAATGACCCGAGATATGATCATACCCAAAGATATTGAACAATAAGATACTTGTGAAGATACTTGTGAAGATATGACTCGTATCCATTTATCCCTCTCCTCTTGTACCTTAAGCAGCCTTTGAGGTGTAACACCCCGATTCCCATAAACTAGAATGCCACACAGTGCTCGTGACCCCGAGGGACCACAAGCTAACCCTTCACTGATATTCGTATATGTTCACTGCATAATATAATAGGATAAATACGGAAACTGGCTAAATCTAGCCATAAGGTTCAAACATCTAAATATACAATACTGAAAACCAAATATCAATACATCTGTCTGAAAAAACTCTACACTGTCTGAACTGTGGAGTTGAAGGGACAATTCCCCAACTAACTCTGTCTCTTAAAATCATCAAAACACTGAAATAGAATATCCTCAGATGATGAGGACTCACTGCTACAAGATCTGATAGATAAATATACTCTGAATCTCGCTCTTCTAAACCTATGGTGGGGAAAGCACCATAGCGCGAATATGTCAGTACAAAGAATGTACCGAGTATGCAAGGATAGGGTAAGGTAAAATATAAGGCTTATACATAAACATAACAATCTGAATAATATGTATTCGCTGGAATAAAGATATATAGAAACTCTGCAATTACCAATTTTGAAACATGTCTGATCAACAATACACACATGGATGCATAAAGTACAACTGAAATCATCATGACACCGAATATTACATTTTCAACGCTGACACCCAAAAATAATAATATTGACAATAAGATACTGAGTATCTGAAGCTACTAGAGCTGGCATCTGTACTTATCCATACTGAGAAATCGGATAACTGATATTACTGATATTTGATATTCAAATTCACCAACTCTGAAACACTGAACAACGGAATCTGAGATCAATTCTCATCTAGCAGGAAGTCTCTAGAACACTGAACAACTGAATCTGAGATCAACCCTCATCTAGTAGGAAGTCTATATACTCAACGATAATGATAATGGGTAAATAAGTTCGAGAGCAACCCTCATCTCGCAGGCAGTCTCTCTACTCAATGATAATTATAGCAATACTGGAAGGCCTGTATCTGACAGCCTCAACTTCTGCATATTAATTGAGTTCTTTTCTGAGACTGTTATTGAAATTGTGAAAGTGATAATTTAACTGACATGGCCCACTTACCACAAGTGGGATCCAACCTGTACCCCAGCCGAAAGGGTGTCAATACTGCGCCAATAGTAAAGACAACTACATAGGACCCTCTACTATCAGAACCTCAAACGAGAATGGTGGGACCCTCTACTCGCAGGACAACCACCTCATCTAACCCTCTACTCACAGGATAGATATCTCAACCTACGCTGGCGATGTAGTACTGGAGCATAAAGATTGCTACCAGGAATCAAACCCTCTGCTCATAGGAATGTTCCCATCCTTAGCTCGCTCGGTGCTGAGTCCTACTCCCAACTGAAAGAAACTTAACCGGTTCTTAACTGAACCCAACTGAATTGAATCTGTTCTCACATTATGATACTTTATCAATATTACAGAGTTCGCTTGATTCCGTTCTCTGACGGGGTACTTCTAAATGCCACTTACTTTTAAGATAAGCTTACTATCTCATAAAATATACAGAGGTCTGTAACGAAGTGAATTGATATGTAAAATTTTAGAGCTTCATGGCCCGATTATACGATAAAGAATGATTTCTGAGATTAATGAGTTTTCCCCAAGTTTTGAAACTAACCGGGAGTTTATTGTTCATCATTCGATTGAGATTAGCGTGAAACTGACTCGGCTCTAGACCAACAGACTATTTTGGGAATACGTACCCCCAGCACACCATAGCATAAAGTAACACAAGATAGATAACTTATACACAATATGCCCATAGGCCATCATACGCAATACATAATTGAGGATTCACACTTAGCAAATCAAATGGCCTCATTTCTTCATATAACCATCCAATCGAACATGTGGGGAGCATGCTTTGGTCCACAGTAAATACTACGCACAAACATCATAGTTACCTCAACAATTTATCATGACATTCCATCATACACCCACAACGCACCACAAATTCAAGGAAATCAACTATCCATAAGAACAGAGCATGAATTTATATTTTAAGACCTAATGAACCACAATGCATAGTTTCCTATTCTCTTAAATATTTTGTCAAACATATGGAAGACATAAGTTAAGCATATGGATATGGCATGAAATCATAATTTGGATAATAAACATGTCAAATACTTAATTCTTCTTCACATAGGCATTTTAGCAATCACCTTACATGCACCATTTAGGGCATAGGTTTAATGATCAATTTCATGCACCACAACACCATCATCCTTCAACTTCAACATCCACATTTCTCAATTCATAATCTAACTCACATTTAGAAAATATTTGACATATCAATCAATAGTAGGGATATATAATTTCCAATAACAATTATCAAGTCATAACAAGGAAATAATGGAATAATAGTATAAATCAAGGCTTAACAATTTAAATCATCATATATTCATAATCAATTAATTTTGGACCTATTATGTTATAAAAACAAAATCTCTAGTCTCTTAGGTATTTTCACAAACACCTTACATGCACTTCTTAGGAATAGGTGGATTCATCGGGATTACAAGTATTCAATCACCCATTTCATATATCTCAACCATCATGTGAATACTACACACATACAGAATGAAAATTTCAAAAGTATAATCATATATATATATACACACACACATGTATCTTGAGCCTTTGAAAAATGATTTGTGGGCTCTATGTATGAAAGAAGCCCATAGATAAACACTTGCATACCTTAGATTTCGTAGCCGAAGAGATTGATGGAAGCAATTCGCTAAGCGAAGCCTTGAATCGATTTTACTCCAATTAGAACCCTAACCCTAACTCCTCTTCTTCTTCTCTCTCTCTCTCTCTATATATATATATATAATATATATATATATATGCATATATTTTGAGAGAGAGATATAAGAGAAATGCGAGAAAATAAATGACAATTCTCAGCTCAAAGGGGGTATATATAGAGGGTTACCATAATGGGAAATGACCAAAATACCTTTAAAAATCAATTAATGTCAAATTTTTCCTTCAATGATCTATCCGTTAGGCTGAAGTAAATTGGCCATAAGTTCTTACTCCGATGTCCAAATTGGATGAAACCAATTTCATTGGAAAGAAGACTCTCAGGGCTTTCCGTTGATATACAACAACTCACACATTTCATTATGTATAAGGAGTTATGATTGTTTGACGTTGATCAAAAAAATACCTGGACACAGGTTTTTTTCCCTGCACATTTTACTGTTTACAGTTCGTTCGAAATGGTCGTAGTTTGATCGGCATGGTCATAACTCATCGCTCGAGTGTCCGTTTTGGGTGATCCACTTATCATTGGAAAGATTATTCGATGCTCTACAAAATGGTGGATCCAAATCCAAGATATTACATATAGAAAAATTATAAATCATTCTCAAAGATAGGATCCCAACACATTTATGCACAAAATTTCAACAATTTTTTTTTTTGGGTATTACATCATCTCCCCCTTGGAAACATTCGTCCTCGAATGTGAAGGCCAGATCAAGAACACTAATTGACTGAGTTTATTCAAGACAACAACACATCTCAAAATATAACCACACGACTGAAGCCACTAATACTCTGCGTACTTTCACTAGTCATGCACATCTATCGCATAAAACATTCAACAACCCATTCATGGGTAAATTTTCACAATACATGCATCTCAAATGCAAAGAATCATAACCCAACCAATCTCTTAAATACATGTTCAAACATGCCCATAATTCAAGTTCCTTTCAATTGAACGTGCATATTAAATATGAATATACCTAATATACCAAATTCACGAAAGCATAACTAAAAATGCAGTGAACGATGAGGTTAACATCATAGAAAGAGCATTGACATGCAATTATTATAACATTATGGTGTATCTCCCCCTTGGGACCCAAGGTCCCTCTAGACATATTTCACTGAAATAAGAATGGGTCGGGAACTGTCTCCCTTTACTGATTTTCCATACCTACTGGCACCACTACCAGATTCTGAGGGCCTAACTTGTCACTTTCTCTATCCTCCTCCTCTAAGCTTTAAGTCATCGTCAGACACTTTTGAATACTTGGCTAAACCCCAAAATAAACTACAACCAATGTACTCTAGAGTTTGAGGTACAATGGTGCAAAAAATGATAACTTAATTCATCCATAAAGACTACACCTGAAAACATAAATTCAATACCAATGCTACTTATTGGAATACAACTCTTATCTTTCCTTAGTCTCTACAATCATCACCATACAAATACACTCTTTTCAACACCTACTTGTCTCACTAAACACATTATCTGCTTCGATTTCTTCATAGTCTACTAATACCACATTCACATCTTAATACTTAGTTTTGAGTCCACAAACTTACATTCTTCAAAGATTCAAGCTTAGCTTCTAAAACATAACATGAATATCCATAAATCTTTAATAAACATACTATTCTCATTCTACCCTTCAAACATCACGTCTCTTAAACTTATACTTCTCCACACCATGAGAATCGCAGCTATATCTCTATCAATCAACACATATAATTCCCAACTTCCACACATAGATTCTTACATATATAATTTCAAGCCTATTCATTCACCATATAAATAGCTAACCCCACAATCATACTCTGCTCACTTTAGAGAACACTGTCCCGTAACTATCTGCGGGGTCCGTCAGAGAAAGTTCTATCTGAAAGACTTTGGCTTCACTACTTCTGTTACCTTAAGAGTAAGGTAAATCTGACATAAGTAGATCATTACAAGAGTGTACATAATTCTCTTGGAATATCTTTCTATAGCATAATCTGGATCATGAAAGAATGGAATCTATTCTAAACATCCCATAGCCTCCCGTACATGAATGTGGCACGCAACACACTCTTGTACAAGACTCTACTAGATGAGGCTTTTCAGACTCCCTAGGACACTGTTAACCTTAGGCTCTGATACCAAATTGTAACGCCCCAATTCCCATGAACTGGAATGCCACACGGTGCTCGTGACCTCGAGGGACCACAAGCTAACCCTTCACTGATATCCGTATCTGTTCACTCATAATATAATATGATAAATGCAGAAACTGGCTAAATCTAGCCATAAGGTTCAAACATCTACATATACAGTACTGAAAACTAAATATCAATACATCTGTCTGAAAAGCCTCTACACTGTCTGAACTGTGGAGTTGAAGGGACAATTCCCCAACTAACTTCGTCTACTAAAATCATCAAAACACTGAAATAGAATATCCTCAGATGATGAGGACTCACTGCTGCACCCACAGCTACAAGATCTGATAGCTAAATATACTCTAAATTTCGTTCTTCTGAACCTATGGCAGGGAAAGCACCATAGTACGAATGCATCAGTACAAAGAATGTACTGAGTATGAAAGGATAGGGTAAGGTAAAATAAGGCGTATGCATAAACATAACAATCTGAATAATATGTATTCGCTGGAATAAAGATATATAGAAACTCTGCAGTTACCAATTTTGAAACATGTCTGATCAACAATATACACATTGATGCATAAAGTACAACTGAAATCATCATGACACCGAATGTTACATTTTGAACGCTGGCACCCAAAAATAATAATACTGACAATAAGATACTGAGTATCTGAAGCTACTAGAGCTGGCATCTGTACTTATCTATACTGAGAAATCGGATAACTGATATTACTGCTATTTGATATTCAAATTCACCAACTCTAGAACACTGAAAAACTGAATCTGAGATTAACCCTCATCTAGCAGGAAGTCTCTAGAACACTGAACAACTAAATCTGAGATCAACCCTCATCTAGCAGGAAGTCTCTAGAACACTGAACAACTGTATCTGAGATCAACCCTCATCTAGCAGAAAGTCTCTAGAATACTGAATAACTAAATCTGAGATCAACCCTCATCTAGAAGGAAGTCTCTATACTCAATGATAACGTGGGTAAATAAGTTCGAGAGAAACCCTCATCTCACTGGAAGTCTCTTTACTCAATGACAATAATAGCAATACTGGGAGGCCTGTATCTGACAGCCTCAACTTCTGCACATTAACTGAGTTCTTTTTTGAGACTGTTACTAAAACTGTGGGAGTGATCATTTAACCGACATGCCTCACATACCACAAGTGGGATCCAACCTGTACCCCAGCTGGAAGGCTGTCAATACCGCGCCACTAGTAAAGACAACTGCATAGGACCCTCTACTATCAGAACCTCAAACGAGAATGGTGGGACCCTCTACTTACAGGACAACCACCTCATCTAACCCTCTACTCGTAGGATAGATGTCTCAACCTATGCTGGCGACGTAGTTCTGGAGCATAAGGATTGCTACCAGGAATCAAACCCTCTACTCGCAAGAATGTTCCCATCCTTAGCTCGCTCGATACTGAATCCTACTCCCAAATAAAAGAAACTTAACCGGTTCTTACCTGTACTCAACTGAACTAAATCTATTCTCATATTATGATACTTTATCAATATAACAGAGTTCACTTAATTCCAATCTCTGATGGAGTATTTCTAAATGCCACTTATTTTTAAGATAAGCTTACTATCACACAAAATGTACAAAGGTCTTTAACGGAGTGAATTGATATGTAAGATTTTAAAGCTTCATGGCCCGATTATTCAATAAAGAATGATTTCCGAGATTATTGAGTTTTCCCCAAGTTTTGAAACTAACCGGGAGTTCATTATTATCGCTCGATTGAGATTACCATGAAACTGACTCGGCTCTAGACCAGCAGACTATTTCGGGCATACGTACCCCCAGCACACAATAGCATAAAGTAACACAAGATAGATAACTCATACATAACATGCCCATAGGTCATTATACGCAACAAATAATTGAGGACTTCATACTTAGCAAATCAAATGGCCTCATTTATTCAAATAACCATCCAATCGAACACGTGGGGAGCATGCTTTGGGTCCACAGCAAATACTACGGACAAACATCATAGTTACCTCAATAATTCATCATGGCATTCCATCATACACCCACAACACACCACATATTTAAGGAAATCAACTATCCATAAGAACAAAGCATGAATTTATATTTTAAGACCTAATGAACCACAATGCATAGTTTCCTATTCTCTTAAATATTTTGTCAAACATATGGAAGACATAAGTTAAGCATATGGACATGGAATGAAATCATAATTTGGATAACAAACATATCAAATACTTAATTCTTCTTCACATAGGCATTTTAGCAATCACCTTACATGCACCATTTAGGGCATAGGTTTAATGCTCAATTTCATGCACCACAACACCATCATCCTTCAACTTCAACATTCACATTTCTCAATTCACAATCTAACTCACATTTAGAAAATATTTGACATATCAATCAATAGTAGGGATATATAATTCCCAATAATAATTATCAAGTCATAACAAGAAAATAATGGAATAATAGTATAAATCAAGTCTTAACAATTTAAATTATCATATATTCATAATCAATTAATTTGGGACCTATTATGTTATAAAAAAAAATCTCTAGTGTCTTAGGTATTTTCACAAATACCTTACATGCACTTCTTAGGCATAAGTGGATTCATCGGGATTACAAGTATTCAATTACCCATTTCATATATCTCAACCATTATGTGAATACTACACATATACACAATTAAAATTTAGAAAGTATAGTCATATATATATGTGTGTGTAGTCATATATATATATACACACACACACACATGTATTTTGAGCCTTTGAAAAAGGATTTGTGGGATCTATGAATGATAGGAGCACATAGATAAACACTTGCATACCTTAGATTTCATAGCCGAAGAGATTGACGGAAGCAATTCGCAAAGCGAAGCCTTGAATCGATTTTCCCCCAAATGGAACCCTAACTCTAACTCCTCTTCTTCTATATATATATGCATATATTTTGAGAGAGAGCTATAAGATAAATAAGAGAAAATAAATAACAATTCTCAGCTCAAAGGGGGTATATATAGAGGGTTACCATAATGGGAAATGACCAAAATACCTTTAAAAATCAATTAATGTCAAATCTGCCCTTCAGTGATCTATCCGATAGGCTGAAATAAATTGACCATAACTTTTTCCTCCGATGTCCAAATTGGATGAAACCAATTTCATTGGAAAGAATACTCTCAGGGCTTTTCGTTGATATATAGCAGCTCACACATTTCATTATGTACAAGGAGTTATGATCATTTGTAGTTGACCAAAAAAATTGCCTGGCTGTAGTATTTTTTCTGCACATTTTACTGTTTACTGTTTGATTGGAATGGTTGTAGTTTGATCGGAATGGTCATAACTCATTGCTCGAGTGTCCCTTTTGGGTGATACACATATCGTTGGAAAGATTATTCGATGCTCTACGAAATAGTGGGTCGAAATACAAGAAATGACACATTAAAAAATTATAAATCATTCTTGAAGATAGGATCCCGATACATTTACGCACAAAATTTCAACAATTTTTTTTTTGGGGTATTACATGAGGATAGGATTTTATTCTCTATTTGACTTGGCCTTCCCTTACTCATACATAAGGGTATGAGTCGTACCTAGGTGAGCCATATAGTGCATGGTTATTGGTGAAGAATGGACTGCTATTGATATGGGTCTTGGATACGGTTGAGGTATGAGTCGTACCCTATGGATATGAATTAATTGTGGGTGGTCGTACCTTTGACAGTGTATGTGACCTAGGTGGAGCCTAGGGTATGAGTTAGGCCATACCCTAGGGTATGATTCCATTGTCAGTCGTATGAGAGAGTCATAACTCTGGACAGGGTTATTTTCTAGCTTTTAAATAAAAGCCTTATGGTCATTTTTTATTGCCTAAAAACCTAAGTCCCCTCACTATTTGATACGGGTCAAAGGAGTATCTTAGGCATCATTGGAAGCCAACACATAAAGACTCAAGCTCAGGGTTTACCTATTAATACTAACTTGAAGAGAACAAGGTTGAAGCATGGAGTAGACAAGTTACACTCTAAGGTAGCCTCTCATTAAGGGCATACTGTCTTTTTCCAGGGAGAAAAGAGGAGCCTATAGAGTGTAACCACTCATTAAGGGCCTTTTGGTCATTTTACTATGTAATAGTTCGCCTAAGTCTTTAAATAGTATTCTTTAGGTTATTTTCCAGCAACTTTGAACATATTTTTAGAATACTCTTTAAGTGACTAAGCAAGTGTGGAATCACTTGATAAGTATGGATTCACTTGTGGCCGAATGTGGATTCATTTGGTATTGGTTACTCGTCTAGAACCGGAGGTTTTTTGGACATTTTGATGCCCTTGAGGTATTCGTAATAGTGTGGTGTAGTTATTTTGAGTATCTAGGAGTTTTTGTGGTTGAAACACACTTTAGTTCCTATTTCTTGTAATAATCTATGTCTCACTATCTATCTATTCTTTCATTATTGTTGTTTGTTCATCTTGTACTCGTGTTTTGTAATCCTAGTTTGGTTGTTGGCTATTTTTGTACCTTTCTCATGTGTTTGATAGTGGGTTTGTATCATTTGGTATCAAGATCAAGTCTTGATTTTGTTCCAACAAAATCACTCTTGGGATTATTGCCTAGAAAATAAACAAATATCACAAAAATAGTATTCTTGCTGTTGTGTGTTGGCCAAAACTATAGTTGTTATTATTGTTGTGTGTTGGCCAAAAGTGTGACCTTATATCTCGGAGTCTTTTGTTTGTTTCTAGTGTTAAGTTTTTCTTCACTAACACTACTTGAGTCTAGATTTAAATCTTAAGCTTATAAACCAATGTGTTGTTGAAGATTGAAGGCTTAAAAATGTTTTGTTGATGTTGTTATTGAAGATTAGAACTTTAATATGTGTTGTTGATGTTTGGGAAGTCCAACGTGAACCTTAGAACTCCAAGATTCAAAGTTGCGTTCTCGATGTTTTTTAACATCTTGTTGAAGAGAAGGTGGTTTGTTTGATCTAAAATCAAAGAAGAAAGAAGTTGTGGTCTTGTTAGTCTTGAAACATATTACAAGAATATTACAAAAGAATAAAGGGGGCCAAAATACTTTCAAAGAGTCTTATTACCAAAAGAGAGAAAGGGGCCTTCCCAAGACCTACAAAACAGGAAAGGGGGACAAAGGCTTCGAAAGGTGTTTTGCCAATAAAGTGAAAGAAACGTCAAGCTTTTTTAACATTGCAAAGACTCTAAGTCTTGAAGTTTCCCTACCAAAACTGAAAATACACTTTCCAATTTAACATTGATCAATACAGATTGAAAACAAGAAAAAAGTTTCTCAAGACTTTTGACAAATTTCAACAACCAATGAGAAGCTGCCATATCATCACCTAAAGTGATTAAGCTCAAAATTTTAGATTCTAAGTTTATTTTATTTGTTTCTTTGGTTGCATTGTTTGATTTTAATACTAATTAGCAACTAGTAATCATCTACTATGGTGCGAATTAGTTTATTGAGTCCATTTCTTTGGTGTTACCTTTCTTTGTGTGTTTTTATCTTTTTGTAATTCATTGTATTTTCTTGATTTAAGTCTGTACATATTTTTCTTGAGTTATTTCAAACAAGAATCTATTCCGACCTTAAGCCGCAATAGGAACCAATTAATCTCATTGGAGTATAAATGGGATACCAATACTTACAACTCCAATTGTGTGATATTTCAAACGTGTGAACTTGAGAGATTATAAGGTTGATTTACTAACTTGTTTGTTATTTTTGTTGTTTTGTTTAGTAGTTTTTGATAGGTAAAATGGTTGATCAAGGTGAAATACCTTGTTGGGCTAGTTGTTTAATGGAAAAGCTTATCAATACCATGGATATCCGATTGGGATCACTGGAAAGTAGAATAGAAAGAATGGATGGAAGGATTGAAGGGATGGATATTTCTCTTTTCAAGAAGTTGGGTCACTTGATAGAGCACCCAAGACTTCATAATCAAGTTGAGGCTGTAAGGGAAGATAAAAATAAGAATGGGGAGCAACACTTGGCTCATGTAGGAGAATTGTGTACTGTTATTGAGCCAAGGGTTGAACTGAATGAGGGTGACACAGAACACCTATTTGTGGAACTTATGAAACCTAAACCATTGTTGATTACTAACCGTGGAACTAGAATTTGGGCTAGTACCAATACTTCTCTTGTTCAGATTCATAAACTAATGCTTTAATTGGAGGACTTAAAGAAGACTTCTCATGAACATAAGTTTGAAGGTCTAGATGAGTCTTATTCAAAAACTCTAAGGTTGATGAAGACTTGACTCAAAGGAGGAACCTAAACAATCTCCTATGGGATGATGGGTATTTTGAGTCAAGGAGTGAAGCATATCAACCCATGGATTGAAAAAAGGAGTTCCCTACCAAAGGAATTCCTATAAATAGGCAAAAGGATAAAACTAATTGCTTCCAAGGTATGTACCTACCCCCTCCTATTCCTAGTGATCCTTGGAGACATGATGATATTTTCCTAATATTGAATAGACCCTTGAAGTTGATTGAAAACATGCTTCACCATAGTAGTTTTAGTGTCTTCATTAATCCTCTATGGTGTTTGCCTTTGGTGATTGAATTTTGTGGGCCTTATAATTTTAATGCCCAATCTATTTGTTGCTTAGGGAAGAGTCCTTGGAGTGTACTTGACATTAACTTTGGTTTCCTAATTTTTGTCACACTTTTTTTGTTGGACAAGTTTAACTAATAGAAAGGACTCTTAGGAGAATGCTAAGTTCCATGAAAAGAAGTCACCCAACTTTTTGGGTATACACTTTGGCTTGGAGTAATTCAGTTTCTCATAGATTCTCCAATTCCTATAATAACATGATTCCTTGGGTGAATGTACCTCTTAAGTAAAGTTGATTGATGAGAAAAGATGTAATTTGCTTCAAATGTCTCGTCTCATCATATAGTGAACTCATGTTTGAGGGTAATTTTGATGAGAATGGTGCCCTTAACTCTTTTCTTTTCTTTCTTTTTTCTTATGATGATGACTTGAATATGCATAGAATGTATGATCTTTCTATTTTGGATGGCAAGTATAATTTTTGTTCCAATAAGAGTATATGGATTCCACTAGATAAACCACTCTTATTTCTCGTCACACTTATGTGGATAGACAAGTTGTTTCTTTCATGGTAAGGTGTTTGGGTTTTTGTGATTGGAATGCCTATAGTATTATTGATTGTACTAACCTTTACCCTCATGCCATGAGGAAAGTGTGTTTACTTGTTTCTCCTAACATTTTGCAAGGTTTGGATTCAAGGTCGAATCTTGTTCAAGAAGGGGAGGATGATACGGGTCAAAGGGGAATCATAGACATCATTGGAAGCGAACACATGGAGAATATTCTTTGAGTGTCTAAACAAGTGTGGAATCACTTGACAAATGTGGATTCACTTGTGGTCGAATGTGGACTTGTTTGGTATTGGTTACCCAGCTAGAAATAGAGGTTATTTGGATATTTTTGTGCCCTTGAGGCCTTCATAAGAGTGTGGTGATGTTATTGTGAGTGTATAGGGGTTTTAGTGTTTGAAACACACTTTAGTTCCTATTTCTTGTAATAACCTATGTCTCACTATCTATCTATCCTTTTATTATTGTTGTTTGTTCATCTTGTTCTCTTGTTTGTGTTGTTATCCTTGTTTCATTGTTGGCTGTTTTTGTACCTTTCTCATGTGTTTGATAGTTGGTTTTTATCACTATATAAGGCATTGTATCCTTCTAAGTCTTCATTTATAAGACTCAAACACTCCAAAAGACTCTAAAAGCTTCTTGAAGCAAGATTGGAGACTCTGGTTTGGAGAATGCTCACCTAGTGACAAGAAGTGGTCAAGATCTTGGTGTATCATCTTGTTAAAGGCATGTAACTCTTTTCCTTGTTAAATAAATTTTAAACCAATGTATTTCACACTTGGATTAGTAAGTGCACATGATGGGTTTTGATATGAAATCAAAAGGGTGTTGTTGCCTAATGATGAATAATGTTGATTTATGCTTTAACTTGTGTTTGTACATGATGTTGATGAGGATTTGCCTATGTGGATGATTTTTGCATGTGTTTTAACATGAAGTTCTTGAAAAACCCTAATCCTAATAATTTCTACCATGCAAATAGCCTTGTTGAAGGTGTGTACATAAGGTGTTTGTTATAATGTCTAAGTGAATTATCTAGCCACATGATTGTTATACTTTGAACTAGGGAAATGGCCCAATAATTATAAATGATTGATAGATGATATTATAAAGTTATTATGAACCATGTTTTGCAAAATTGATGATATTATTGGGTTAGTGACTAATAAGGGGTTAAAGCCCTAAATGTGAAAATGAGCTTGATTGTATGTAGAGTTTAAATATGAGAAGAATATGGTGAAAGCTTGTTAATGAACCACGAATGGTTCAATTTGTATCTATAGAATTGGTGTAATGAACATGAGTAAGCCATGATAAGGACTAAATGAATGTGAATACTTGTAGATGATTGGTTAAGGCCTTACGGGTCATGTATTGAGTTATCAGGATTGTTTATGCTTGGTGAAGGTTTATAAGAACCTTGTTAATCATGTAATGAGTTAGCTATGGATTTAAATGGGATGGTGTCCCTATAAGTATGAATAGTTGATAATTGATATTGTTTTGATGTTGTTAGCCATGTAATTTGTTAAACTGTGACCATGTTGGTCTGATGGATATGTAAGGGGTTCGATTCCTTAAACTTGAACTTGAAATTGTGTGTGGAAAATCATTCTATCTCAACTAGAAAAGTATTCTAGCTCAAGGAAGTAACTTATCTTAAAGCTTTATGACAAGTACTATATCAAGGGAAGATACTTTCATTTAGGGAAATAACCCACCTTAAGGAAGAACTTTAATTAGGGAACAACTTTGGAATTCCACCATTTAGGAAAATAACTCATAAGAAGGGAAAATAAGTATCAAATTTTGAAGTTTAAAAGAGCAAGGGAGGTTCTCGTAACCGACATAAACCATGCGAGCTATATGGAGTCCAACATTTTGTCCTCCTAAGGAGGAGACACTACGTTAGGGAGGAGCGTCATACTATTTCCAGGGAGTATAACCTAGGTCTAGTGATCGCGACGCACCACTTATCACGGTGGCTCACTGGAAATTGGCAATTGGCAATATGGGAGTCACCACGATACGGAGCCATCTTATTTTCCTACTGGTTGGGACCTGGAACCTCAGCATGATGCACCAATATCATGGAGTTCTACTGTAGTTTGACAATTATCAAATCGACCCTCTCCGCGACGCGCCAAGCACTAAAATGAATTTTTTTTACGACTAGGTCTTAAATTGGCCATAACTTTTTACCCGGGTATCAGATTTGGGCGAATCTTATATCGATGAAAAGCTTATCAAATTTCCCACATGATTAAAAGTCAAAATTAGGGAAATTCTATATGGCTAACACAATACTCACATAGGAGTCAATCCTACATATTTTAGAGCTGGAATTACGCTTCATTCAACACGCTCTAAGGTTCAAACTACGAGGGAAATTTGTGGGGTCTTACAATATCTCCCCCTTGAAAACATTCATCCTCGAATGTTGCTAGTCAGACGAAGGGCATAGGAAAAATAGAGCACACATAGCTGATACAATTTCTAAATTGCTCAAGACCTTTCAAACTGATGAATACTCCGGACAATGCAAGAGCTCATACAAGGATAGATGCATAGCTGAACTTTAGACTAGAAGGGCTTAATTAAGGAGGAATAGTAACTTTATCTTGGTCTAAACCTGCAGAAAAGAGGTGCGGGTACATGGCTTGCATGTATGCTTCTGCCTCCCAAGTAGCACCCTCAACAGATTGATTTTTCCACAACACCTTGACCAAGGGAACCTCTTTGTTCCTCAGCCTACGGACTTGAAAGTCTAGGATCTCAACAGGAATTTCATCAAAGGAAAGACTATCCTAAATCTCAGCACTCTCTAAAGGATCAACCACAACAGAATCACCAATATGCTTCTTGAGTATGGAGACATGAAAGATAGGATGAACGGATGACAATTCTGAGGGCAACTCAACCTCATAGGCCACTTTACCAACACGTCTCAAGACTCTATACGGGCCAACATAACGACGACTAAGCTTTCCCTTCTTACCAAACCTCTTCACCCCTTTCATGGGTGAAATCTTCAAGTACACCAAATCACCCACTTGAAACTCAAGATCTCTCCGCCTCACAACTGCACAAGACTTTTGATGACTCTGAGCGATTTTCAACCTTTCTCTAATCAGTTTAACTTTATCCATAGCTTCAAAAACTATATCAGGACCACACGCAGTAGCTGCACCCACTTCAAACAACCTATGGGTGATCTACACCTCCTACTATACAAGGCCTCAAACGGTGCCATCTCAATGCTAGCATGGAAACTATTATTATAGGTAAACTCTATCAAGGGCAAATGCTCATCCCAACTAACTTTGAAATCAAGAGCGCATTCCCTCAACATATCCTCTAGGGTCTGAATGGTCTTCTTAGCCTGACCATCTGTCTGCAGGTGAAAAGCTGAGCTCAAAAGAACTTGGGTGCCAAGACCCTGCTGAAACGCCCTCCAAAACTGAGAAGTAAATTGAGTAACCGTATCCAAAATGATAGACAAGGGAACTCCATGCAGCCTGACCAACTTCCAAATATACAATCTTAAATAATCCTCAGTCGTATAAGATGTATGCATGGGCAAGAAATGTGTGGACTTAGTCAACCTATCCACAACACCCAAATGGAATCATGATGATGGCGTGAAAGAGGAAACCCGATCACGAAGTCCATAATCACCATCTCCCACTTTCAAGTGGGTATACTAAACTCTTACATCACACCACCCGGTCTTTGGGGCTCTACCTTAACCCGTTGGCACATTGCACACTTTGCTACAAACTCAGCTATGTCTTTCTTCATACCATTCCACCAATAGATCTTTCGTAAGTCGCGGTACATCTTGGTAGTGACGGGATGAATGGAATAACGTGTGCCATGCGCTTCAGCCATAATCCTCTACCTTAATTAATCAACACACGGGACAAACAACCTACCATGCTATCTCAACACACCATCTCCCCCTTGGGAGAAAACCTCTACCTTTTGGTCCTTAATCGACTCCCTTAATTTGACCAAACTAGGGTCACTATCTTCCTTCTCCTTCACTTCTGAAACTAAATAGGATTCGGAACTACTCTGCACCAACGTACTCCCCTCCACTGAATCAAGAAATCTAACACCCAACCTAGCCAGACAGTGCACATCATGAGCTAAATCTCTTTTACCCTCCTCTATATGCGTAACACTACCCATAGATAATCTGTTAAGGGCATCCGCCACTACATTGGCCTTGCCCGGGTGATACAACACACTCATATCATAATCTTTCAACAACTCCAACCACCTCCTCTGCCTAAGATTCAACTCCTTCTGGGTGAACACATACTGCAGGCTCTTAGGATCAATGAACACATCAACATAGACACTATAAAGATAGTGTCTCCAGATTTTCATAGAAAAGACCATAATAGCTAACTCAAGATCATGGGTCGGGTAATTCTTTTCATGCGTCTTCAACTATCTAGAGGCATAGGCTATAACCTTAACTCTCTGCATCAACACATAACCTAAACCAACTCTAGAGGCATCACAATACACCATAAAACCATCAGTACCATCAGGCAAAGTCAACAAAGGGGCTGAAGTGAGTCCACTGGAATCAAACCACTGGAATCAGACCACTGGAATTTAACTTTCTTTTAGGTCAATTAGGTCATAAGAGATGCAATGGAAGAGAAAACCTCAACAAACTGATGGTAATATCCCGCTAGACCTAAGAAACTCCTAATATCAGATGGAGAGATAGGTCTAGTCCAATTTCTCACAACTTCTATCTTTAGGGGATCGACTCTAATAACTTCGGCCGAAACAACATGACCCCAAAAGGCTACAGACTAACAGGATTCACACTTACTGAGTTTGGTGAATAAATGGTGATCTCTAAGAGCTTGCAAGACAATTCTAAGATGATTCACATGGTCATTCTTAGCTCGAGAGTACACAAGGATATCATCTATGAATACAATAACAAACATATCAAGGTATTGCTTGAATACTCGATTCATAAGGTCCATGAAAACTGCTGGGGCATTAGTTAGCCCGAAAGACATGACTAGAAACTCAAAGTGACCATAGCGGGTTCGGAAGGCCATTTTTCGAATATCATATTCCCTCACCTTAAGTTGATGATAGCCGAATCTAAGGTCTATCTTGGAGAAATAACTTGCACCTTGCAACTGATCGAATAGGTCATCAATTCTTGGAAGAGGATACTTATTTTTGACTGTGGCCTTGTTTAGTTGAATGGTAATCAATGTACATACGCAAAGATCCATCCTTCTTCTGCACAAACAACACAAGTGCACCCCAAGGAGAAATACTGGGCCTAATGAAACCTTTATCTCAGAGATCTTTGAGTTGCTCCTTCAACTCCTTAAGCTCTGTGGTGCTATACGGTATGGTGAAATAGAAATAGGTTGTGTGTTGAGAACAAGGTCAATTCTAAACTCTATCTCTCTATCAGGCGGTACCCCTGGGAGATCTTTCGAAAAGACATCTGGAAACTTATAAACAATATCAACTGGCTGAATAATTGAAGCCTCAGACTGAGTGTCTTTCACTCTATCTAGATGGTAAATACAATCTTTGGATATTAGTTTTCTGGCTTTGTTATAGGAGATAAAATGACTCTTGGGAGATACCAAACTCTTGGACCACTCAATCACTGGTTCATCAGGAAAATGGAACTTGACTACACAGGTATGACAATCTATAGATGCGTAGAAAGAATAAAGCCAATCCATACCTAGAATAAGGTTAAAATATACCATGTCTAACTCTATCAAATTAGTGGGTACGGCTCTATGAAACACAATAACAAGGCAACCTCTATAGACTTGTTTAGCACCAACTGACTCTCCGACTGGAGTAGAACTAGAAAAGGCTCAGGAATATTTTTGGGACTCATTTTGAAATTCACAACTATAAGTGGGGTCACATAAGAGAGATTTGAACCAGGATCCAACAACACATAAACATCAATACAAAAGATACGGAGCATACCGGTAATAACATCAGGAGAGTCCTCATGCTCCCGATGGGGTGGTAAGGCATAGAACCTATTCTGGCGCTGACTTCCAGTGGTACTAGAAGAAGCGCCCTGATAAGGGCGGGACGGAGTATCAAAACAGGTGCACTTGCGGGCATCTTTGTTCCAATGTATAGCATGGGGACAATCTATATGTCTGTGGCCCTGCTTTCCCCAACCAAAACAACCCCTCAAATCTCTGAAACACTCCCCAAGGTGATTCCTACCACATTTGGTAGAAGGAGGATAACGGGGCTGGTTACCAACACTGTTTTGTGACCCAGAAATAAAATACCTTCTCCCTTGATCTGTCCTACCTCTATGCGTGAGAGTACTAGCTAATAAAGGTACTGGAATAGATGATCATCTCTGAAACTGGGGGCGGTTCCCTCCATGGAGCCTAGGCCGGCTAAACTTATGTTGCTCAAGTCTAGCCCTCTTGCTACCCCTCATTCTATCCCTTTCTCTAAGCTTATCCACCTCTATTTATTAGGAATGCGTCATCAACCTAGCAAGATCCATATCCTTATGCAACATCACATCCCTGCACTTCATTAGTACCATCCCAAAAACATCGGTCACAAACTTACTCATACTAGCCTGGGTGTCAAAAATCAAATTAGGAGCTTACTTGGCCAACTGATTGAAATTCAAGCTGTACTACTTAACTATCATGGAGCCTTGCCTCAAGTTCTTGAACTTCTCAATCTTTGCCTCCCTCATCTCAAGCAAAAGAACTAGTTCAAGAAGGCATCTTGGAACACTTTCTAAGTCATAAGAGAGGCATTCTCACCTCTACCCTTCTTCCACGATACAACCCAATCATCAACAATGTCTTTCAGTCTATAGGACACCAACTCAACAGTTTCTTCTTACAAATATGCATCACATCAGTGATCTTTCTCACCTTCTCTAAGTACAAATATGGGTCCTCGTATGCCTTGGACCCATAGAACTCAGGCAGATTCATCCGCATAAAGTCATGAATCCTAGCTATGGCTACATCATCACCCTGCTAATTAGCAATTGAGGCCTGGTTATTGGCTTAAACACTTGTGGTGACCGCTTAAGTTAACGCCTGAAAGGCCAGCCTAAATTCAGCGTGGGACACCATCTCATTCAAAAGATTAATAGGTGGGGGTTGCTCATCATTGTTCCTATGAACATTCGCTCTTCAAAGAGGCATTTTATGAAAATAGAAGAGCACAAACCATTAGACAATAGGGACAACGGTAGGCACAATAGAATCTAAAAGAAGAAATAACTTTATCCTAAAATGACTCGTAGCCTCTTGCTTATACATATGGTGCACTATATACCAATGACCAAGAGTCTACTCAACGTGGCTTGTCAGACTCCCTTGGACTCCTTAGAAACCTTAGGCTCTGATACCAAGTTTGTAACGACCGAAAATTGCCTCCTGGGATGTCACACAGTGCTGAAGGCTACAAGTATCCCTAACCTAACCCTTAGAGCCAGTTTCTAACAACAATACTTAATTCAATATGAAATAGACTTAAAAACTTGCATAATCATATCACATGAAAATAAATATAGAAAGACACTATGTCCATATTTCCACAATATAGAGAAACCTCAACAAGACCACAATACCAAACTCTCGATACATCATAAGTTTGATACTAGTCTGACAAAAACTCTACAAATCAAAAACTAGAGAGCCGTTGGGATAGGTCCCCAACTGACTCGAAATGAACTGAAGATAAAACATAGTCTATTAAATATAGAAAATATCTGAAGATCTTTCCTCAAACCATGAGGACTCACCACTGTAGAAAACGTAGGCAAGGTACTCAAAGAATCATGAATGAGGCTGGGACTAGGCACCTGAACCTACATTATAAGACAATGTAGCACATAGACATATATGTGAATCATTACTTTGGAATGTACTGAGTATGCAGGGATGAATGCATATGTATAAAAATAGTGCCGATCTTCTTCAATCAAATCATGTATGCAAAATGAGATGACTCACATAGCTTGAACAAGTATAAAATATAAAGTTCATAAATCATGTAGAATGAGGCATGCAACACAAATCTTGTGAGTCATCGCTCTTTAACCTTAAAAATCAGACATCTTCTCTTATTCTCAATATCCAAAGGCTAAGGGACTTTGAACAATACTTTCGACTCATGCTTATGTCTCATGGAGAGTAAAACCTCTTCAATGCTCAACATTTCATAATTATTTAGAACTCATATACTTGGAATTCAGAATCATATGACTTGTAAACATGTTTAATGGCATTTCATTCACCTTAGAAAAATATGTCATTTCAAGCTTTAGGAAAATCATTCTATCTTAAATGGAAATGTATTCTAGCTCAAGAAAATAACTTATATCAAAGCATTATAAAAAGTACTATATCAACAGAAGATACTTTCATTTAGGGAAATAACCCACCTTAAGGAAGCACTTTAATTAAGGAACAACTTTGCAATTCCACTATTTAGGAAAATAACTCATAGAAAGGAAAAATAAGTATCAAATTTTGAAGTTTAAAAGGGCAAGGGAGGTTCTCGTAACTGACATAAACTATGCGAGCTACATGGAGTCCAACGTTTTGTCCTCCAAAGGAGGAGACACCACGTGTGGGAGGAGTATCATACTCTTGCTAGGGAGTATAACCTAGGTCTAGTGATCACTAAATGAGACTCAACCTCGGGCCTAACCTACGGTGGCATGTAGTTTTGGGGTAAGAAACCGTAGTGACTTACCCGCTCGGTGCTAAGTACTGCTCTCTTTAGATTATCTACACTCATCTCATAAAAATTCACTTTTAGAATAATCTCATAGTTCACCACGAACCCAATAATTAAATTGATAATCTCATATGATGAAGTGGATTTCAAAGCTTTCGGACCATTAGGTCAATTCATTTCTTAATCACCTCAAAATACTCAAATCATGGGCGCTTATAGCAAAAGAGTTCATAATTTCAGAAGTCTCAAATAGGGCTTACTAACTCATAATTTAATCTCAAGTTAAAGCTCATCAAAAGCATAATATATAGCATATAGATACTTAAATCATGTGAAAATCTAGTAATTTCAGCAATTTATCTCAAAATCTCAATATAGTCATATGCTTCAATATCTCAACATTGCAAATATTAAATTCTCAAGGAGTAAAATCATGGGGTTTATACCCATATGTAAATTCTCAATAAAACATGCAGAAATCAGGCCATTTGACTCTTAATTCATGGGAAATATCAAGATAATGCATTCAATAATAATGGGTGAAAACCCCCAATTCAAATTCATGTAAAAAACCTCATATATTTTAGGAAATTCATGATGTAAATAAGCCTTTTGGGCACAAGGGTGAAAGGGTTACCCCTGTTCGAAACCCCACATACCTTGAATTAGAAGCCTTGAATGAACTCTCACTTTTGGAACTCTATTCGTACTCTTGAATGAGGGTTCTTGTGGCCCTTGACTTGGTAATCTTCAATCGTCACTCAATTTAGAAAATTGATGGTGGATTCTTGAGATTCTTGGAAGAGATCTTGGATACTTAGGGTTTTTGATGAGAGAAAACTTGAGAAAAATCTCATAGGATTCTTGCAAATGACTTTGATTTGGTGTTTTCATGGTTTTATAGGCTTGGAAAAAGTCCAAAATGCCCCTTTTAACATCTTTACAAAGCTGAAAAAATTGAACTAGCAACCCAATTAAAGGGGTCATCGCGATGCGCCACTTATCCCAGTGGCTCACTGTGGGAGTCATCGTGATGTGGAGCCATCGTATTTTCCCACTGGTTGGGACCTGAACCTCAGCCCGATGTGCCAATATCGCGAAGTTCCACTAGAATTTGACAATTTTCAAATCGATACTCTCCGCGACACGCCGAGCACTAAAATGACACAATTTTACGACTAGGTCTTAAATTGGCCATAACTCTTAACCAGGTATCAGATTTGGGCGAATCTTATATCGATGGAAATCTTTTCAAATTTCCCATGTGATAAAAATTCAAAATTAGGAAAATTACATATGGTTACATAAAACTCACTTAGGAGTCACTCCTACATCTTTTAGAGCCAGAATTTTGCTTCATTTGACATGCTCTAAGGCTCAAACTATGAGGAAAATTTGTGGGGTGTTACACGGGTTTTGTATGATGAAATGAGTTGAGTCATTGGACTATTTAAATGGTTATGCAATGAAGTCTCCCATAAGGTCCATATGTTCATGTATAGTTTTGATTTGTTTAAATGAGCTAAAGTCCATAAAATGTGAAATGAATTGTATGGATGTTAATGGATGAACCCATGAACTGAGCATTCAAATTTTGACTGATGATTGTAATGTGTGGCTTATGGCTAAAGTATTTTGCCCTATGAAATGACTAGTGGTTAGAGTCCCTCATCAAATAACTTGTGGTTAGAGTCCCTTATCTAATAGATTATGGTTGGAGTCCCTTTCTTAAAGAGATTTGTTGAGGTTAAAATACCTCCAATGTAAATTGGCATGCAGTTAAATTTCCATGCCCGATATAATGTGAATTAGCATGAAATTAGAGCTTCATGCCTAATTGAATATGTACGCATGTGATTAGATTTTCATGCCCAATTGAATGTGTGAGCATGTTGTTTGAGTTCCAAGCCCAATTGAATTTGTGTGCATTCGATTAGATTTCAATGTCTAATTGAATGTGTGAGCATGTGATTAGAGTTCCATGTATAATTTAATGTGTGAGCATATGATTAGAGTCCTATTCCTAATTAATTATTTGTGCATGGATAGAGTACTCACTATGATAGATAAATATATGGTCTGGGATCTTTTGGTTAATGAATATACCCATAATTGAAGTACTTTATCTAAAGACATGCGAATGTGGTTAAAGTTCTATGCCTAACATTAATGAGTTGAACCTAAGTATGGAATACTAAACTCCTCCACTTTATGCCTCATGATTGAAAGAGTTAAGAATGTGGTTAAGTATGGTTATCATGTTGTCATGTGATATATATATGTAAGGATAAATGTGTGAATATGATTGAATGTGATACATTGACTTGTGTAAAAATGATTGCATATAATTATTTGACTTGGATTGAACAAAATGACTATTTTATCCTCATCCTTGGGTGACATTCTATCGCTCCAACCTCTAACCATCTTCGGATGCTAGTCCTTACGTGACATAGTGGCTGGAGCATTTTCTTCTTCTACATAGTGAGTAGGCGTTCGTGCAATTCGGGCATTAACCTTGAAGTGATAAGCTTTCATACACTGAAAGGCCTGCCTTTCATAGTCACATTATTCTATGTCATAGACTCATATATATATTTAGTACTTGGTTATTATTGGGGGCATATCCCAATATATTATTGACATTGGATGGTAGAGATTTTATGGATGATTGTGAACTTGGGTAGTTTGGCTAAATGGTTGACATCAATGAAATGTTAGTTATTATCTAAGTATTGAATATTATCCTTATATTTCCACTATCTCATTATAAGGTTGGAATTTATCTGACTTTCATGGCTATTTTAATGATAGTTAGGTTGGGCAATAGGGGCAACCTCTGATTCAGTGCCCATACAACATGGCCCAATTTTGTGGCATGTCAAGTTTTTATTATAGTCTAGGTTCATGGTTAGTTAGGAGTCCAAAAAGCTATGTTAAGTAGAGTCCCTTTTTATGGATGTAAAGCACGCTACACTTATGAAGGACTATGAGTCATTTAGGAATGTTTCCCTTTCTTTTATTTTAATCTTAACTTATATAGAGTCTAAGGTATTAGATTTCTCTAACCTCTACTTTCTTATATTATAGATCATGTATCAAAGTAGATTTGACATCCAAGTATGCTTTTCTATCCCAACTAGGGGCAATACCGACAAAGCTTATTTGATTTCTAGGATTCAAACCTGGTCAAGGGTCGTGACATCTGAATGTCCTTGTGAGATTCCACCTGTTCTCACTAACCTTATTATTGAAGGTGATATTTCTTCTCAGTTACCTCAAAATATTGGGATTCATCGCTCCTTTGCTCTGTTGGCTAAGATTGGTAGAAAGTGGTCCAAGAGGAGATATTAGGTGGGTCCTAGACTCCATTCCATGACTAGTTCTCCCTATCCAAACCTGTTGGGAGGCAGACATTTTCAGGTTGGTAATGCTCATAAGACACAAAGTGCCCAATATCAAGATTGCAGGACCAAATCTGCACCCACTTACCCTCTCTATCAGCTTTACAATTAATCATACCATGGTTGTTATGAGGGAGTAAAGAATCATTGCTTTAAATATGGTCAATTGGGTTACATTCAATGGGTGTTTCCTATAATTATTATCGCTTGGGAAAAAAGAGTGTTCATTATCACTTTCTAGCTTTTCCATCGATGGGTGTTGCTTCTAGTTTTGACTTTGGTTGGGACCGTCTCAATGCTCTTACTATCCCTCGGGAGCCTGAGGAATATTCTAATGCCGATGTAGGTATGTTGAAACTTTTCTCTCATGATGTGTATTTTTTGCTTGATCGAGGGTTTACTCTTTCTTATGTGACCCTCAATGTGACTATGCACCTTGGTTTTGGTCCCGATAGTCTGTTAGTTGTTTTTCTATTTCTACCCTGATAGGAGACTCTATGGTTAATAAGAGGGTCTATAGGGGGTGTAGTATTTGTATGTGGTAGTAAGACTCTTGTAGACTTAATAGAGTTGGATGTGATTGATTTTGGTGTCATTCTGGGGGTTGGATTGGTTGCAATCTTGTTATGTTTCCTTAGATTGTTGAACCCGTAGAGTTATGTTCAAATTATCTAATGAGCCAATCATTGTATGGGAAGGAAGTTTCTTAGTACCTAACGAAGGCTCCTTTCTTATCTTCAGGCCCCAAAGGTTGGTTTCGAAGAGGTGTTTATATCATTTGGTCTGAGTTAAAGATTCTAACTCGAAAGAGACTTTGCTAGAGTCTTTTCCCATGGTTAATGAGTTTCCTAAGCTATTTCCCTATGATCTTCCTAGTGTGGTCACTATAAATTTTTTTTTTGTCCTTTGGGTTGACCAATTCTTCAGCGATATTCATGAACTTGATAAATAGGGTCTTCCATCCATTATTGGACATATTTGTCATGGTCTTCATTGATGATATCTTAGTCTATTGTAAAAGTGAGGCGGATCATATAGATCACCTCCGTGCTATGTTGAAAACTTTGAAGGATCATCATTTGTATGCCAGTTCTACAAATGTGAGATTTTGTTGAAAGCTATATCTTTTCTTGGTCCTAATATCTATCTCTTATGGAGGGGTCATGGTAGATCCCTAAAAGGTATGAGGTGTTGTATCGAAGGACTCCTCCTTTGGTATGTTGTGTCAGGATGGGTCTCATTTATGACCTAGGTGGTTGCTATAGAGAAATTCATACCTGCACTATTGTGTCTTTGTTGAGGGTCTTACCTTGAGTGGCATGAGTGGTTCTTGTGCCTTCGAACCTCCATGACCTTCCTTGGATTAAATAGTATCTCGGTGACCATGGTGATGTTTGGAAATAGAAAGTGTACAAGTCCCTAAGTGGGGGAGATTCTAGGGCACTTTTTAATACATCATATGGTAGGAAATATCATCCTTTAACTTATTAGTATAATGTTGATAGGAGTAAGTTTTTTGACCCCAATTTAGTTCACCGGGCCTTAGAGAAGGTGGAGGTGATTCGTGAGAGGTTGAAAACCGTTCAAATTCTCCAAAGTCCTTTATGGATGTGTGTTATGGGTGTTTAGCATTTGGTGTTGGCAAATGGGAATTCTTAGAGGCGTCTCTCTTGAAGGGAGTGGTACGATCAGAAAAAGTGAAAGCTTAGTCCCTATTATGTTAGTCCCTATTTGGTCTTGAAGAGGGTTAGCAGTGTTGACTATAAGTTGGAGTTGCCTTCTAGGTTGAACTCTATTTTCCCTGGTTTATCCATGTCTCTATGTTACGGATATGTTAGGTTGAACTCTATTTTCCGTTGAGGGATATTGATATCTCAGACTCTTTGTCCTATGAGGAGATCCTAGTGGGGATCTTGGATCGACAAGTTTTTCGGTTGCGAACTAAAGAGGTAGCTTCGTTGAAGGTTCTATGGAGGATCTAAAAGTCCAAGAAAACTACTTGGGAAGTGAAAGAGGACATGAATTCCAAGTATCCACATTTCTTTCCTATTTTAGGAACTCATGATGGAGGTATGTGTTGATCTCCTTGCCTTAATTTATGTCTTTTGATAGATGATGGGTGAAATCCCGATGCTTATAATTAATTCATGTCCTTTTTAGATAAGGGATTAATGTTCCTAATACTTGTGTTGCTTTATATCCTTGAAAGTTGACAAGCTTAAGCCCTAAGCTTTGGATGGATCAAGTGTTTTTATAAATGATGGGTTTGAATTAAATAGTTTATGAAATGAATGAATTGATGGTGAGCATGATGTGTGTTGTGTCCTTGTTGAATGCATGCTTTAAAATTATGTATAGGTTGATTTGATGTGTATTGATGTGTTAACTAGTGTTTATGTTTTCCTTACCCATCATTCACTGATGAATGATCCTAAGTGGGGGAGAATGAAACACCCAATAATATGGCCTTGTAATGTTTTTTGGTTTTGAATAAGTTGGCGAAGGTACTATTGGACAAGCCACTCATACCCTTTATATACAACTCATATCCACTTGCCCCTACCCTGTCTTACCCTAAGAAAACTTTAAGGATAGCATTCTGTCCTGTATACAACTTAGCCTTCTCTCACTCATACCTAAAGGCTCGAGTTGTACCTAGGTGAGTCGTATAATGTATGGTTCTTGGTGAAGAATGTACTATTATTGATAGGGGTCTTGAATATGGTTGGGGTATGAGTCGTACCCAGTGGATATGACTCAATGGTGGGTTCTCATACCCTTGACAGTGTATGTAACCTAGGTGAAGCCTAGGGTACATGTTAGGGTACCACTCATACCCTAGGGTACGGTTCCATTGTGAGTCGTACCCCTAGATGAGGTAATTTTCCAGCTTTTAAATAAAGGCCATGTGGTCATTTTCCTTTCCTAAAGCCCTAAGTCCCTTTACTATGTCAGGAATTGTAGCCTTCTAAGTCTTTATTTACAAGACCCAAATACTCCAGAACACTCTAAAAGCTTCTTGAAGCAAGATTGGAGACTAGGGTTTGGAGGATGCTCATCTAGTGGATAGAAGGAGTAAAGATTCTTGGTGTATCATCTTGTTTAAGGCATGTAACTTTTCCCCTTGTTAAATGCCTCTAAAATTCATGTATTTCACGCTTGAATTAGTAAGGGCACATAAGGGTTTTTAATATCAAATAAAAAGGGTTTTGTTGCCTAATAATGAATAATGTTGATTCGTGCTTAGACTTGTATTTGTACATGATATTAATGATGATTTGCCTATGTGGATGCTTGTTGTATGTTGTTTAAAATTAAGTTCTTGAGTAACCCTAATCCTAATGATTTCTACCATGAAAATAGTTTTGTTGAAGGTGTGACATAAGGTATTTGTGATAATGTCTAAATGAATTATCTCACCATATGCTTGTGATGTTTTGAAGTAGGGCAATGGCCCAATAAGCCTAAATTATTGATAGATGATATTATAAAGGGATTGTGAACCATGTTTTGTGAAATTAATGATATTATTGGGTTAATAACATATAAGGGGTTGAAGCCCTAAACATAAAAATGAGCATGATTGTGTGTAGAGTTTAAATATAAGAAGAATATGGTGAAATCATGTTAATGAACTGTGAATTGTCCAATTTGTATCTATGGAATTGGTCTAAGGAACATGAGTGACCCATTATTAGGACTAAATAAATATGAATACTTGTAGATGATTAGTTAAGGCCTTATGGGGCATGCATCGAGTTATCAGGATTGTAAATGCTTGGTGAAGGGTTGATAAGAACCTTGTTAATCATGTAATTAGTTAACTATGGCTTTAAATGGGTTGTGGACCTATAAGTATGATGGTTGATAATTGATATTGTGTTGACGTTGTTAGCCACATAATAAGTTAAAATATCACCATGTTGGCATGATGGCTAAGAAAGGGGTTTGATTCCCTAAGCTTGAACTTTAAATTATGTGGGGAACTAAAATGTGGCATGAAAATGTTAATGATGAATGAATGAGTTAGTAAGGGTCTTAATGACCACCGATTGAATTGAATGATGACTTGAATTGAGGCGTTGGACTTATAGAGTGTTTAATCGATAAATATTTCCATGAAAACCTTATGGTCCCGTGTAGGTCTTGATAACCATGAATTAAATAATATGATGAAATAAGTTAAGGCATCAGCCTAAAGAAATGGTTGAGAAACGAAGGCTCCCATAAGGACTATGCGGTCATGTAAAGTGTTGATTTTGCTAAATGAGCTAAATTCCTTTAAATGTGAAATGAATTGTGGTTAGAGTCCCTCGTTAAATTACTTGAGGTTAGATTCCCTCATCTAATAGCTTGTGGTTGGATTCCCTTTCCTAAAGAGATCTTAGGGTTAAAATACCTCGAATGTGAATTGACATGCGATTAAAGTTCCATGCCTGATTGAATATGAATCAGCATACGATTAAAGTTCCATGCCCAATTGAATGTGTGAGCATGCTATTAGAGTTCCATGCCTAATTGAATGTTTGACCATGCAATTAGAGTTCCATGCCCAATTGATTGTGTGAGCATGGGATTAGAGTTCCATGACCAATTGAAAGTGTGAGCATGCGATTAGAGTTTCATGTCCAATTGAAAGTGTGAGCACGTGATTAGAGTTCCATGTCTAATTTAATCTTGTGAGCATGTGATTATAGTTCCATGTCTCACTAAATGTGTGAGCATGTAATTAGAGTCCCATGCCTAATTGAATGTGTCGTATGGATAGAGCCCTCGCTACAATGGACAAATATGTGGTTTAGGATCCCTTGCTTAATAATTATACCCATGATTAAAGCACTTTGTCTAATGATATGTGAAAGTGGTTTAAGTTCAATACTTAACATGAACAAGTTGAACCTAAATATGGAATGCTAGAGTCCTCCACTTTATACCTCATGATTAAATGAGTTGAGAATATGGTTAAGTATGGTTAGCTTGTTGGCATGTGATATACAAATATATGTAAGGATAAATGTTTGAATATGCTGAATGTGATACATTGACTTGTGTAAAAATTATTGCATATAATGATTTGTCTTGGATTGAATAAACATGGTATTTTATCCCCATCCTTGGGTTACATTCTAGCACTACAACTACTAACTGTCTCCGGATGCTATGTCCTCACGCAATATAGTGGCCGGAGCATTTTCTTTTTCTATGCAGTGAGTAGGTGTTCATGCAGTTCGAGTATTAACCTTGAAGTGCTGAGCTTCCATACTCTGGAAGGCTTACCTTTCATAGTCCCGTTATTCTATGTCATAGACTCGTATAGATTTGGTACTTGGTTATTATCGGGGGCATGTCCCGACATATTATTGACTTCATATGGTAGATGTTTTGTTAATGGCTGTGGACTTGGGTAGTTTGGCTAAATAGTCAACATCAATGAAATGTTGGTTATTGTCTAAGTATTGACTATTAGTCTTATATTTCCGCTATCTCATTATAAGGTTAGATTTTATTTGGCCCTTATGGCTGTTTTGATGATGATTTGGTTATGTTATCAAGGCAACCTCCAATTCAGGTGAGCTTGAGGTGCCTATACAAGATGTATTGATTTTGGTTCGTGTTATAAAAATACTTGGGTTCCTATTTTTATTGACAACACACACCAATATTCTTTCTTATCTCTCAAGTCTCTCAAGCATCCATACTTAGGGTTTCAAAGAAGAGGGTCATGGAGGGCCTCAAGGGCTTAATTCTCTCCATAATCTTCAGTATTTCAGGTGTGTTACTCTTCCCTAATTTTTACTTTGCTAATATCATGTGTTTTTAAGTATTATTCATATGGTTTTGATGTTAGGTTTTAAACATTGGTTGAGGGTTTTGAATTAATGTTTTTATGTGCTATTTCATGTTTGTATATGTATTGGTTATGTATAAATGGTGGTTTTGAAATCAATTTGATGCATGGATATGGTAAATAAACTAGGGGATTGTGATTTCCCCAAATGTTGTGAATATTGACAATTGAAGTGGTCATTAATGACCTCAACCCTATATTTTGAAATTGATTTTGAATACCTAAAGTATGCACATTGAGATACTCTTGAACTATTGCATAATGTGAAAAACTAATGGAGAATTATGATTTTAGATTGAACCTTATGGGGTTGTGTAATCCCCTAAGCTAATGTATAATTAAACAATAGGGTTTGTCAATTTTACAAGTGATGATTATTAGTTTGGCATGTTGATGTTACCTTGTAAGTGTAGTTGGTATCAAGATACTAACAGAGTACGCCTAAATGTGTATTATAGTTCAATGATTAGAAATGTGCAATAAATGTTTTAATTGGGATTTAATGAGGGTTGTGTATCTGAGTCATAAAAGTAGAGGTCCCAAGGGACCAACATTGGAAACCACAGTTCCCGACGCATGGGTTTAAATAACCGGGTGGTTTGAGTCCCTCTTATTGTATGACTGGGAGGTTCGAGTCCCCTATATTATATTACATGATTGTATGCTTCAGTAACATTGATATGCGACGTGGTTTGAGTCCCCTCATAGTGCATATGTACATCCTGTGGTTCGCATGGCTACACGCACTAGACCCTTCCAGCTAGGGGAGAGTTAGGACCATATAGCCTGTGGGTGATTTCTTATGTTATGACGGTTGAGATACACAATACAGGCTAAAGTTTTATATTGCATTTTAAGCCTTATTACCTTTCCCAACATATTATTTATGTATGTGTATGATGTACACATGATTTTGTAATACCCCGGGAAATTGTTTGTTGAAATTTTGTGCGTAAACGTGCTGGGTTCTATCTTCTAGAATGAATTATAAATTTTTTGTGTGGAATGTCTTAGATTATGACCCAACATTGTGTAGAGTATAGAATAATCTTTCTAATGATATGTCGATCATCCAAAATGGACACCCGAGCGACGAGTGATGAACATTCCGATCGAACCGTGAATAGTAGTGAACAGTAAAAGGTGCAGGAAAAAGTACTGAGGCCTGACGTATTTTTGCTTGAAGTTTAAATGATCATAACTCCTTGTACATAATGATATGGGTGACCTACTATATATCAACGGAAAGCTCTGTGAGTCCTTTTTCCGATGAAATTGGTTTCATCTAATTTGTCTATCGGAGCAAAAAATTATGGTCTGTCTACTTCAGCCTACCAAAAGTGAATTTTTGGGTCAACTTCAAACGATCATAACTCTTTGTACACAATGAGTTGGGTGAGATAATATATATCAAAGGAAAGATATGAGAGACCTCTTTCTAATGAAATTAGTTTCATCCAATTTGGATATCGGAGTAAAACGTTATGGTTGATCTACTTCAGACTATCAAAATAGTCCACCAAAGGACAGATTCGAGAATTATTTGATTTTTAAGGGCATTTTGGTCATTATGCCTTCACTTCATGGACGAAAATTATCCATTTATACCTATGTTGAGCCATAAAATTCATGTTCTTCCATAAAAAATATTGAGATAACTAAACCCTAGGTCTATTTTGAGCTCCAAATATCTTCCAATTTCACCGTAGAAATTCAAATTTGATTCGATAATAGAACTTATCATCTCGAGACGCACCCCTTATTTGTGTGAATAGGATTTCATAATCAAGAAGTCAATTTCAAGGTATGTGGGGTTTTGAACAAGAGCAATCTTCTGTTCTTGTGCCCAAAGCTTTAATTTTATTATGGTTTTACATGATTTTGCAAGTGAGATTATGTCTAAAAAATTTGATTATGAGATTATGATGATTGAATGAATAAACTTTGATTTATATGATTATCTCAATATTTTAATGATATGATTTAATAATTATCATTGCGAATTACACACTTTTACCACGAGGTGATATTTTGAATGATTTTGGGACGTATGTCGAGATGGTACTTTGGAATAATATTTTGAGATATGTGTCAAGCTTTATGCTTCCTAATGGCGATTTGAATTATTGAATATATATTTGAGACATGAGATGTCTTGATATCTATAATTGTAAATTTCATAATTTTATTTTGAACAATTTTGAGATATATGTTGAAATGGTATTTTGAAATGATTTTGAGATTTATGATAAGCTTAAAGCTTCTTCATGATGAAATTGAATCATTGACCATATTGAGATATAACATTTGAGATGTTACCATGAGTCTTGATATTTTCTCAAAAATATTGATGTTGTCATGACTTGATAAATTGTTACATTTTGACATTTAAAAAGCTTGAGCTCTATTATTGAAATTTCATGATATTTGAAAATGGGTATACACTCAAATTACTTTATGAAGGATTTATTAGACTTTGAAATTTTTTCCAATATGGATATACATGATTACTTCATTACTCTACTTCTTAAATTGGGAATTTATGCTATGAATTGCATACTACTACAATGAATTGATATTTCTAAAGGCTTTTGAGATAAAAATCGTGATTTGAGTTGTACTACGGGATATGTATTCTTATTATGAATTCAAGGTTTCAAGTACTTTTCAAAAGCTGTTGTCATGATTTAATTGTCGAATTAAAAGAATAATCATTTGAGTATATTAACCTTGAACTCGTAGAGTCGAGATGATTTTGACTATGAGATAGATTGATTTTGATATAGATGTTGAGATGAATTTTGGTAATTTTTTTTGGATGATTTTGATGAGTTGAATTGTTGAAAATATTATGTATTTTCATATCCTTGTCCAATTGTCGAGTCGGTTATGGTTTAATGCATCAATACCTTGTTGATATTAAAAAAGATTTAAATGTTTTAAGTCGAAGTTGGGGTTAGGAATCCACAAATTGTTGATGAATTAAAAATTTGAGAAAGATGCATGATTTTGGTCATCATTGTTGACCCTTGAGATATTTTGAAGTGGAATTCCTAACGCGTTCTGAGCTTGCCGGGGAGTAGTACTTAGCACCGAGAATAAAATTTGGTATTTCCCCAAATCTATGTGCCACCGTAGGGTTGTTTGATGATATTATTGTCCAGAGAGTCCGACTGTGATTATTGCAGTTTTAAGGTCGTACTCCCTGGTAAAGAGTATGACGCTCCCACCAACGGGGGTTTCAAATGTTGGTATTCCACGTAGCTCACGTGGGGTTGTTGGTTATAGGAAACTCCTCTGTCCATACAAGTCATGTTTCTTGAATTACCAGTCACTTTGATATTTGAGTCAAAGAGTTGAGATGTTATGAGGAATTATGATTACCTATGATGAATTTTAACGATATGATAATTTATGATGATTTATCATAATTTATGATTTTTAATGATTTACATGGATTATGAGATTTTACCATTTGAACTATTTATGAAAGTATGAAGAGTATGATTTGATAAAACTCAAGCCAAGTGAGTCATCATTGTTTGTATGCATGTTTTCATGAAATTGATGATGTTATTTAAAGTGTTGCATGCACCTCAACATACTTAGTACATTCTCTTTGTGCTGACCCCCATTTACTATTCTATTTAGTTGCAGTTTCCAGTCAGCAGGAAAAGAGTCCTCAGAGTTCAGGGACTTGGGTCAGTTATTTTCGTTTGGAGCATGGTATCTTTTTTCGTCGGTCGTATTGAGTGTGGTAGTTGGGAGTCATGACCCGACTATGTACAGACAATACTATTAGATGCTTCATAGATAGTAGTAGTGGTTGATATATTCAGTCTCCTTCTTGTATATGTATATGTGTTAGTAGAATTGTTATTTTGTAATTCCAATATTGTACTGAACAAATTTTGTATGGAGTCATTTTCAGCTTCATTCTCTCAGAATTATATTTTAATCAGTTGCTTTTGAGTTATATCGATGAAAAGGGTTAGCTTGGGGTCACTTGTAACCCTAAGCACCGTGTGGTGTCTCGAAACTTGATTATTGGGATGTTACAAACTTAGTATCAGAGCATAGAGTTTAAGTTTCCTAGGGTGTCTATGAAGCCGTTTCTAGTAGAGTCTTGCAGAACGGTACGGATACATCTGTACTTTTCTTTGAGAGTTTATAAGACATTATGGAAAGGATGCTATTCTTTCAAGTTTTGAATCATGCAATAAGTTTAAACCAGATAAGTTACCAAATTTCTTTCCAGGATCTATAAGTGATAGTTTGTACTTTTCTATCTATGTGTTATTCTTGAGATAGTATGAGCAGCAAGTCCCGATTCTTTCCCTGATAATGTTTTTAGACTAATTAGCAAAATATTTCAGAAGTCTCATAAAAGTGTCTTCAGAAGAGCCTCCCAGTGCGTTATAAGTTCCTAAAGTTTTATGTTATGTCCTCTTCTTTATGACTTGTTCAGCTAAGACTGAGTGGATGCGTACTCCTAGATAATCGAATATGGTATGCCAAGTTCCAATCTCTCATAATCTTTCTATCATTATACTGTTGAAAAATAAAAGCCTAGTAAAGCCGTCTGGGGCTCTTTCGATTCACTACCACAACTGCTTTGTTATTCATCTCAATTTTTTTTTCAAAACTCATATTCAAAGCCTAGTGGAGCCGTGTGCGGCCTATTTTGATCCACTAGCAACTTGTAGTTTATCTTGTTCCTTGTGCTGGCTGAAAATGTGAGATGTGGAGGTGTAGTAGTAAGAAGGATGGTAAGTGTGATTTGTTGAGCATAAGTATAGCGAAATCTCTTTTTGCATGCAATTGGGTTAATAGGAAGTGATATAGTTTGTTCAAGGTATGAAACGGGTGTTGACGGTATTTGTATGACAGATAGTATAGGTTAGTGATGGAAGTACTCGGTGGGTAAGTGTTGTTAATCTAGGCGCTCTCCAGATTGCAAGAGGAAGTTAAGTTAAGACGTAGAGAGCTATGAACTATGTTAAGTTGTGTATGAAGGATAAATAGTAGTGATGGGTGAAAGAAGGATATGTTAACGGATTGTGAATAAGACAGGCTATATGATTAGGACCAATTATTATTGTTATGAAGTTTAAGTGGGCTAGTGTTCATGGATGTATTCTTTTATAATCTTCACGTGGGAGTTATGCGTGAGATGGAGTTATAAATTATGTGAAGTGTGAGACCTTAAGTTTGAACGATTGGTGATCATAAAGCCGAATGTGACGATTTTCGAATTAATGGTATTAGTTGCCGGAAGTGACCTAATAGGCTTGAACAGTGTACACAAGAGTTTAAGTGTGGTTGACTTGTAATTAAGTTTAATATTATATTATGATGAGAAAGTTCACCCAAGATATTATGGGACTGCTTTAATTTCGAGGATTAGTGTATGTGGTGTAGTGAGTCGTGTCATGGGATTGTTAGATGGATAAATACTAGTTAGACAATGGATGATGTTTTGATGGCTAAGTTAAGGCGAGGAGGCGTATGATTGTAACTATTGAGCCTCTTAAGTGTGATTTTGATTCTTATGGGTTAGAAACATAAGTTCATAGGCATGGTATTAGAGAGAGAAGACAGAAGTAGCATGGTCTATAAAAAGGTTAGAAAGTATTCAAGTTGAGCTAATAGAAATAAGAGTTGAAGCACTAGATGGTTTACGTTCTGGCAATAGAGATGTTCGTGGATATTCAAAATTAGTAAGCATTTGAAAATTTGAGTGGTGGCTTATAGCTAAGGGGGAGATGATAGAACAAGTAGTCAAGTCAAGCTTTTACATTTTAGCAGAAGTACCAGTAAGTTGTAAATTTGCTGTGAGAAAGATCGATGCTTGACCTAATCTTATTTCAGTATTTTCAGCTGTCCCAAAACCTACTCATGCTTTACATTTCAGTTCCATGATCTTAATTCATGTGCATACACGTAATGGAGAATTACATACTCTTCTAGTTTCCAAAAATGAGAAATTCTAGTTCTTCTAGCAGTTGGAATCACATTCCACAAGTTATGAGCTCTAAATTCAGGGCATGCCGCCCATGACTTATATACTCAAGTTTTACAGTATGTTCAGTTCCAGTACTTAGGCAATACTCTTATTGATTAGTGAGATTCATTTTCTGTTATGGGAGTCTTCAGTTTTTATACCTTAATGAACCCATTGTATTTGATATTTTATTCCTAAGGCCTCAATAGAGAGAGTTAAGTTATTTACACTATCCCTTCATGTTTTAGGTCTTCATGTTTTAAAATTTTGTGACCTTTTCATTAAGTCAAGCTAATGGTGTTGAGCAGTTGTCTAGAAGGGAGAGAACATACTTCCTTATCTATGATAGAAGGTGGTGTGCTCACGGCGGTGAAGTGAAGTTAGATTGAGCCTAAGTCCTTGATACATGCCGTGGTTAGTTGAAGTTTTTAATGTTTATTTGGAAAGATTGTTGTGTGTTGGTTTTATGCACTTCTATGAGGTTGTAGGAATAGTAATACAGAATTTTTATGCATAGTTCAATTGGTTGAGAAAATGTTATGTGTGCCGTTTAAAGAATTAACTCGTATGTGTGAATGATTTAGTTGATGGAATCTTAGAGAAAGAGAGGAAGATGCTTTATGAGTGTTCGTTTAGAGGTGCATGTGCGAAGTGATATGTAGTTATGAGTATAGGCTTGAATGCTGTGGTTGTATATCTAAAAGAATGCACCGCAAGTTAGCGGATCCCTAGTATAAGATTGTATGTGGTTGTTGGAGTAGCAATAAGAGTTATGTTTGAAGTGAGGAGTTTGAGGCTCAGTGTGTATTGAGGTTCATGATATAGATTAATATTATAGTGTTATGTGGCGTATCTCAGGAGTACTTGGAGTTAGGATTGAACATAGTCGAGGGAGTAGTTGGGAAGTGTTGCTAAGTTTGGAAGCAAGGAGTTATGTTTCCCAAGCCCTAGAAATTCCTATTTTAATTTATGCCATATGGGTCCTTGTTCCCATTCCTATTTTAATCTCCCCAAACAATGCTATTTGAATCTTTTGGAGGGAGTGTTGAGGGACGTTTCATTTGGGCGCAAGTGGTCCTTCTTTTGATGAGATCCCCTTCGAGACCTTTGATTCTCAGTCTCTGAATAAACCAAAGATATCGATTCCTTAAAATCAGTCTCCTTTGTTAAACATATTCAGTACAATATTGAGCTCCAAATATCTTCCAATTTCATCGTAGAAATTCAAATTTGATCCGATAATTGAAATCATCATCTCGAGACCTTCGAGGAGCACCCCTTATTTGTGTGAACAGGATTCCATAGTCAAGAAGTCAATTTCAAGGTATGTGGGGTTTTGAACAAGAGCAATCTTCCGTTCTTGTGCCCAAAGTTTTAATTTAATATGGTTTTACATGATTTTGCAAGTGAGATTATGTCTAAATAATTCAATTATGATGATTGAATGAATAAACTTTGATTTATATGATTATCTCAATGTTTTCATGATATGATTTAATAATTATCATTGCAAATTACACACTTTTACCATGAGGTGGTATTTTGAATGATTTTAGGACGTATGTTGAGATGGTATTTAGGAATAATATTTTGAGATATATGTCAAGCTTTATGCTTCCCAATGATGATTTGAGTTATTGAATATATATTTGAGACATGAGATGTCTTGATATCTATAATTGTAAATTTCATATTTTTATTTTGAACGATTTCAAGATATATGTTGAAATGGTATTTTGGAATGATTTTGAGATTTATGATAAGCTTAAAGCTTCTTTATGACGAAATTGAATCATTGAGCATATTGAGATATAATATTTGAGATGTTACCATGAGTCTTGATATTTTCTCAAAAATATTGATGTTGTCATGACTTGATAAATTGTTACATTTTGACATTTGAAAAGGTTGAGTTTTATTATTGAAATTTCATGATATTCGAAAATGGGTATACACTCAAATAACTTTATGAAGGATTTATAAGACTTTGAAATTTTTTCCAATATGGATATACAAGATTACTTCATTACTCTACTTCTTAAATTGAGAATTTATGCTATGAATTGCATACTACTACAATGAATTGATATTTCTAAAGGCTTTCGAGATAAAAGTCGTGATTTGAGTTGTACTACGAGATATGTATTCTTATTATGAGTTCAAGGTCTCAAGTGATTTTCAAAACCTGTTGTCATGATTTAATTGTCGAATTGAAAGAATAATCATTCGAGTACATTGACCTTGAACTCGCAGAGTCGAGATGATTTTGACTATGAGAAAGATTGATTTTGATATAGATGTTGAGATTAATTTTGGTGTTTTTTTCCGGATGATTTTGATGAGTTGAATTGTTGAAAATATTACATATTGAGTCTTCATATCCTTGTCCAAATGTAGAGTCGGTTATGGTTCAATGCATTGATACCTTGTTGATGTTGAAAAAGATTGAAATGGTTTAAGTCAAAGTTGCGGTTAGGAATCCACAAACTGTTGATGAATTAATAATATGAGAAAGATACACGATTTTGGTCATCATTGTTGACCCTTGAGATATTTTGAAGTGGAATCCCTAACGCGTTCTGAACTTTTCAGGGAGTATTACTTAGCACCGAGAGAGAAATTTGGTATTTCTCCAAACCTATGTGCCACCGTAAGGTTGTTTGATGATAATATTATTGGCCAGAGAGCCCGATTGTGATTATTGCAATATTAAGGTCGTACTCCCTGGAAAAGAGTATGACGCTCCCGCCAATAGGGGTTTCAAATATTGGTATTCCACGTAGCTCACGTGGGGTTTTCAATTATAGGAAACTCCCCTGTCCATAAAAGTCATGTTTCTTGAATTACAAAGTCACTCCGAGATTTGAGTCAAAGAGTTGAGATGTTATGAGGAATTATGATTACCTATGATGAATTTTGACGATATGATAATTTATGATGATTTATCATAATTTATGATTTTTCATGATTTACATGGATTATGAGATTTTACCATTTGAAATATTTACTATGAAAGTATGAAGAGTATGATTTGATATAACTCAAGCCAAGTGAGTCATCATTGTCTATATGTATGTTTTCATGAAATTGATGATGTTATTTAAAGTTTTGCATGCACCTCCACATACTCAGTACATTCTCTTTGTGCTGACCCCCATTTACTATTCTATTCAGTTGTAGTTTTCGGTCAGCAGGTAAAGAGTCCTCACAGTTCAGGAACTTGGGTCGGTTATTTTAGTTTAGAGCATGGTATCTTCTTTCGTCGGTCGTATTGAGTGTGGTAGTTGGGAGTCATGACCCGACTATGTACAGACAATACTAGTAGAGGCTTCATAGACAGTAGTAGTAGTTGATTTATTTAGTCTCCTTCTTATATATGTATATGTGTTAGTAGAATTGTCATCTTGTAATTCCAATATTGTACTGAATAGATTCTGTATTGAGACATTTTCAGCTTCATTCTCTCAGAATTATGTTTTAATCAGTTGCTTTTGAGTTATACCAATGAAAAAGGTTAGCTTGGGGTCACATGTCACCCTAAGCACCGTGTGGCATCTCGGAACTTGATTTTCAGGATGTTACAGGTTTTGAGTCAGATTTGACTTGGCTTTATTTTATCCCTTATTCCTGAGTTACATACTAGTGCTCAACCTACTAACCATCTTTGGACGTTGTATCCCCATGCGATTCAGGCACCAAAGATACTTCTACTTTCCTTAATAGAGTTAGTTCGATTGGATCAGTTTGTCGGTCGGTCGTGCTGAACTAGTGAGCTTCCATTCTCCAGAAGACATAATTAGTTCATCAGTTTTCTTTTCATGGATTAGAATTGTGAGTCTACATTACCATTAATATTGTCATTGTCAGGGTCAAGGGCATGTTCCAATACTTTATTGACTTCAATTTTATTTAGAAGGCTTTGTGGATTAATGTGGACTTGGGTGATGTTAGTTGGTTACCAATTGTTGAAATACAAACATTACTTATATTCTTGTAGCTTATCCTATGCTATTTTGTTATATGTTTGGAATTCATCCAATGTTTTGGTTATTGTGTTCTATTTGGTTAGGTGCAGAGGGTAGTCTCCGTTCCTCATTAGACTTGAGATACCTATCACGTCTAAGACTTGGTTTTGGTCCTGGTAGTTTAAGAGCTTCAAGAAGAGGGATGTTCACACTCAACTCCTTCGGCATAGCAATAAACCTCTTATAGTTACCTTCTTCAGATTTTTTCTTCAACCTTTGTGGAAAAGGTAGGAAAGGTCATGGAATAGGTTTCTAGATTGGTTTGACATCCTTACCCTTTTCTTTCTCATTTTCAGCTCATTTCTCAACACCGATTTGATTTTTGAGATGTCTCAAAATTAGTCGCCAACTTCTCAATTTCAGCTTTGAGTGCATCATTAACATCAATAGTATCATCCATTACTTTATCATCTATAGGCATAGATGTATCAATAGTATCCCTAAAACTTCGAGAGGTGATGGATAAGAAATGACTGTCATTTTTAGGATTCTAAATGGTATTTCTTAGAAAAGTTTCTAGTTGATATTGATTGAAAGTAGGTGACATCATACCAAATTGTTACTCAAGCTACTTAATCGTGGTAGCATTTCTTTCTTAATCCTTTTAAGGAAACTCTCGTGGCTCTCTGAACCCTTAACCAGGTTTGTAAGCAAGTTTCCATCTTCGAGTCAGCATCATTATTCCTCGTGGATTATACAGACAATATTTTCCTTAGAATCATTCTTTCTCCTTCAGTGACCATCTCATTCTCCGCTCTGTCCCTAGAATAGTTTTGACCTTTATTTCCTTGCCTCTTGTTGCAAGTATTCTAATAGGATCCTTGGTCCTTCTCTCGAAAAGTTTCCATCTTTATATCCAAGAACTTTGTTTCCTCGTCAGAGTCATACTCATCTTGTCTAATAGATTTACCTCGTGTGCCTACTGGATTCACCTTTTCTACTCGAATAGTGCAAACTGCTTGTTAAGTAACCCAATCCCCATCATAAGATGTGCTACCTCTTGAGCCACTATATCATCTATGTCTCTCTACTTACTTTAATCACTAATAGCATAAGTTTTAGCTCCCCTATATGCCTCTCGAGTATTCTGTCCTCAATGGGTTTTATGGATCCTGTGCAATATTTCTGCAGGCCTGCTCCAAACGAAGACATATGAATGCCCAACCAGTAATAGTGTTAGAAACAACTTTTGTGTTTTCATTTAGGGCTATATAGAATATAATGAGCAAATTCCTCCCTGAAATTCTACGATTGGGCATATTCATCAACTTCTTCTTGAATCTCAACCAATCTCGTATAGAGCCTCCAAATGTAATTGTCTAAATTTATAAATCTCATTCTTCAAATGCAGTATCCTTGAAAGCAAGAAAAATCTATCCAATAATTGTGTCCGCAACTCATTCCAAGTGGTAATGAACCGACATGGTTGTTCTCCAAACCATAATGTCACTTAGACTGTAAGAGAGTAAAGGAACAACCTAAGTCTCAAATCTTCCTGACTTATCCTAGATATATTATACAAAGTGAAAATCCCAATGAAATTCATAATGGGAATATTGGCTTCATTAGTCGCCAAACTAACAA